>FTRY01000025.1:0-600000 GCA_900157415.1 Armillaria cepistipes
CCGTCAGTTCATTACGAACGGCAGGGGAGGGCGGACGTTCTTGCATGGAGGACGATATCATCTCGGGGGACACGCGTCGTCTAGTTCGCATGGGTCGGCCTACGGAACCCATCACCGGCCCTTTGGTGCGATGCACCTCCATAAAAGTGGAGCGCCAAATGCTATCTTCGTCGGTGGCTCCCTTCTGGGCGTATTCGGCCAGTTCCCGCTTGGACAGTCGAACACAGGGAGGTCTCTGTTGAATTAAGGGGACACATCAGAGCCGGACGCAGGTACCTGCTGCGCGTCTGACTCATCGTCTGCACTACTGATGACAGTCTTGCTCTTGGGTTTGGACTTCTTCTTCTGCTTCGCTTTTTTCCTAGGCGCTACCTTGGAATCTTTCTCATCTTCTGCGTGGTCGCTCGTATAATCCTGAACCTGCATCTCACGCTTTCGTCTCCGGCTCTCCTCCACGACTGAATGTGGAGCACTGTCCCCTGCTCCAGTCGCTTTCGCGGTGGCCACAGATGAGACGCCACCGGGCCCTGGTGCAGACAGGAGCTCGCCTAACTCTACAAAGGGCGTAAGTTTCGAGGGCAGATTCGCCAGGAAGACCTCGTTCGGCCACAAGTTGCTGGGCCCCCCATCAACAGAAGGAGTCTCGATTTGCTGCTTCTCAAGACCAGTCTCCGACGCTACCTCGATAGAACTCGTTTGCGAGCCTTTGGGATGTTTTAAACGAGTAGCAACATCGAACCATGGAGGACCATGTAGAACAGGTGGGCTTTCGTGAAGGTCGGCGTTACATAGATGCAGAAACGAAACAAGAGCATTCTCGGCCGGTAAAGGCCCCTGCAGCCACACCCAAAAGCATCGACCACATGCCGTGCTCAACCTCACGAAGCTTCGCAGGTTTATCTCTGTCATCGGCACCGCATGCGTACTGCGAGAGCATTTTAGTGGAGGCTGGGGAAATAAAAAGGACCATTTACCATCAGACATTGCACGGGGGAGGGGCGGCATCACGCGCCCACTTGAACAAAATCAAAGGAGAGATCGTAACACAGTGCAATAAGGTTGTTACGGCGTCTTTGTTTCGCGGTGCGAAAGCACTGATACTCCCTTGAACTTGCTGCCAAACCTCAGAGTAGCCATGCGAGACGGCAAACCTGTCAGGATGGAAGAATCAGCTTTCATCACGTCAACATTCGTGACCGCTTACGCTTGTAGTTTATCGCCGTAGGTTTGAGGGTCACCTCGAATACGCCTCATCCAACGAAGTTGCCATGCGACCCCTCTATGATTTGCAGCAACTTGTGCCAGTAGCTTACATGGCCTTTCCTATTCCATGACCAGGCCGCCTGTAAGTCCTTCCAAAGCTCCCTTTGTTCAGCGGACAAATCTGTGGCGGTAAGGCTGGAAGGTCCGCCTTTTCTTGCGTGCTCTCTCGACTTCTGTACGCACTTTGTAAGACCGCGGGCCAGTCCGCCAGTCGGGCCACCCACTGACGAAAAGAGGTGAGAAACGAAGGAAACGGAGTCCACAGGACAGTATACCTTTGTGAGTGTCTGCGTTGGCTTGAAATTCACACTGTAGTCAACCTTGAATTCGCCATCATCAATCCCCTCGTATCGCATCAGCTCATCCACCAACCGCCATGATATTAGTGCTTCGACCAGTTCAACACGTTTTTGGGATTCCATGTGCAACAGATGGTGAACTGGTTTGGGGACAGCTTCGGGCAGCCGGAGCAGACCACGATGGTAGTAAGCGGGGAGTGAGTCAGCAAGATCCTGGGCGGCTAGTCAGACACAGAGGTAGGCTCATGTACCATAGGCGTACCTCAATGAACCTGGCAAACCCTGCCCACACACCGGGACCAGCGATCACATCCCTGGGTGCCTGGACGTGGTCTTCACCGACATCAGCACGATTGGAGAGACATCCTCTCGTAGGGAATCGAAGCAGTCGCGTTTGATTATGAAGTGGTAACGACTTGAGGAGATTGGAGTCTGCCGCCTGTTGCACTGATGTCGCATAATCAGTGTCCGTCCATTGGGTACACCATGGCAAGGGGAGAGGAGCGGCAGCGCACGATGACATACGTCTAAACGCACGTGTAGCCAAACCAGCGACGCTCAACGTCCAGCTGGGCAAATCCGTCCAATCGCCATAGCGAAGCGTGTCTTTCCTGGCCCACCTGGCCGCACTCAGGTAGGATCTGGAGGGGACTCACTCATTATCGATACGGCCGCGGTGTCCTCCATGGGTTGGCGATTTGGATATTATGGCAAGGGACGAAGAGGTTAGGTGATATTAAACTTCTCACGAGTCACGCATTGTGACGGAGCTACTGGTAGGTCACGTCACTGCGGCTCTTCGCGCCGCGTGGCCTAGGCACTGTCATGTGATCTTGGTCTTTCCCTTTGGAAATAGGTTCGGACTTCTCCGGGGTCACGCATTGTGACGAAGCTACTGGTAGGTCACGTCACTGTGGCTCTTCGGGCCTCGTGGCCTAGGCACTGTCATGTGATCTTTTTTCTTTCCTTTGGAAATTCGTGTCTCTTTCATTCAACCAGCATCCTGCTGGACGCATCTGTCGCGGGAGTGCGCCTGAGACGTTTGTCGGCGTACATTGGACCTGTCACCACACTCCTTGCATCCATGCCGCTTACTTCATATGGTAGTCCATACCCTGGGACGACTTGGGGGCAATCCGCTGGCCACTCGCTGCGGACCGACTGGGCCATCCAGAGGGACTTTGAATACGTGTGTCACACTTCTTTTTGCTGCGCATGGGATCGACTGACATAGGATCTGAAAGGCCTTTCAGAGAATTCAGACCCTCCTAGCCGCGAATGACCACCTTAAAGCAGATTTAGCAAGCGCACAAATGGAAGCTAAACGATTGGAGCGGGAACTTGAAAAAGTATGAGAAGATAACTACTAGTCCTCGCGCTTCTATTGATATACTGCAGTCCATTGCCGACCGAAACGAACACGAGGATGCTATGTTACGCCTCATAGAGGGAAGCTCAGACCAATCCGACGAAGGCCTATTGGCGCGTCGCCTAGTCGGCGCGAAGGACACTATTCGTTTGCTGGAGGAAGAGGTTGATCGTTTAGGCCTCATGGTTACCCCAGTAAGTCTCGTGGTGATGGCTCCACCTCTGATAACTCGCTGACCGTGCAACGCCACCGCAGGATCTTGGTGCTCTGACGTCTCAGCTGACTTGCGGGCAGTGCCTAGGAACTATGCGGTCCGCCATGAGGTATGTTTCACCCTAGGTTGGGCAACACCACCTGATAAACCTTTTAGTCTGGAATGCGGGCACGCGTTCTGCTCCCCATGCCTGTTCGTGTCAGTCCAGCGCGCCCGACAATCTGGGGATCAAATCCAACCACGGTGCAGCACTTGCACAAAACCAATAATCCGTCGACCCGTGATCGCGAGGACAATCCAATCGTTAGGGCGTACCCTTATCAATCCAGTGCCCCAGAGCGACGATATAGGTGGAAGGGCGGCTGAGTACGGCTACGTCAATCAAGATTCGTGGTCGCAACTGTTTCCGTAGTTCTGGGCTGGTGTTATCTCTACCCTATTCCTGAATGTAACTGAGCCCATTTAAATTGGAGCCCTGCTTTATTCCCGGTCCACACTGTCTGACAGTCAACCTCTTCTATCTGGAAGTTTGGTTCTCCCCCCCACCCCCCCATTTTTGCCGCGTTCACACGCGAAAGTTTATGGTCGGCCTTCTGAGTGTGTGACCACTCAGCTGCCGTTTTTATAGCCTCGGGAGTGGTGGCGAAAGGAACTAGCATCCGCTATGTCGACCCTCGTGTCTTTCGTATGCACTATTCTCCTATTCAACCTGGGTAGCGCTTACACTGAGCCCTTGTCTGCAGCGAATCGGCGCCATCCGTGTTCTAGCTGAAGGACCCGGCCGGCTCGAGTACCCTATATACAGATTACAAATTGGATCCAAATCGTTTTGGTCCAGCCTCCAAGGAGACGAGTCCAGTCATTTCTACATCATCCTCTACAATAACGTTGAGGGAACGCTCCGGCTTCAGCTGGACGGTGTATCGGAGGTGGTCGGGGGCGCTTTGCGCGGATACGTTGCGTACGTATTTCCTTTGTTTCCCGTTAACATTGTGCTAACGTTTTCATCAGGTGCGAGGTGCACGATTATTCTCCCTCTGGCCGCACCATCATCCCATTAATCGACATTCCTCTCGCCCAGGATCTCCGTGCGATCGATCTGCTTACAATGCTGGTCAACGGGGGTGTTGATGAGGCGCCGCTAAATAACATCAACGTTGGTTGCCGTCGCTGGTGCTACAGGGCTCTACGCCTGCTAGAGGAGCAAGGCGTCATTTCTGGCGACTGGCGAACCGCCATGGGTGAGTTCGTCGAGCAAGTGAGGGTCGCGGGCGCCGCCCGTGTGATGGATGAAATAGTTGATGATTTGTAGGAGTGGGCGACCGACCGACCTCTTGCCGCCGTCCTGTAATACGATGTCCATTGTAAAACTGTTAATACACAGAGCTTTCGCATTCATTTGACCCAATGTACCCTAGCGGTGGACAAGCGCTTCGATATCCTCAGAGGATCAAAAATAAACCGTTTATTGAAAGTATCATAAAAAATCAGGAGCGACTGTAGTTATCCAATCAAAAGTGCGGAAGTAAGGATCACAGACGAAAGGTAGAATTGCATTCCAGACTGAGTCATATTCCATTCCGTGTTCCACCCGAGCATCCATCCGCATATTGACGTATTCAAACCATTCGGGGTAAAACCCTGCGGTCGCAAAGTCGATGAGCCATAAGTGACCATCCTCGCCCACGATCAGATTGCGCAACGCTAGGTCAACATGTGAGAACACTAAGGTTCCATCATCTGGCAAGGGACCCTTGTGAGAGCACAGGCGGGCGAGTGCGGCCTCGTCCATGACGTGATTAAAGAACTGAGTCAAATCTTTAGAGGTGGAAAAGGGACCCCGGGTGGGTCTCATGGGGCCGAAGATGTGCGAGGCGAAACACCGCCCAGCCCGTTCGCCTTCAAAAAGGGGACCGGGAATGTGGGATCGGGGATGTTGGATGGAACGGAGCTGGCGGACGTAAGATCGTAAAGTAAGAGCTGTAGAAACTTTCTGCCAAAGCGTCATGGTGGGCCATGCCTCCGCCAGGGTGATACCTGGAATGTGGTCCATGATGATGACGCTGCTATGCTGGCTGAGATGAACAACCCCCCGGATGGCAGGTACAGGAATGCTAGTCCTGTTGTGAACTACCTCCTGAGCTAACGCCTCTGACGGCCAACCTGTCAGCGGCCGAGGCAGCAGCTTCCCCACGACATCGGATGTGAGCCTGAGTGGAGCGCCTAAAGATGCCCACTGTTCGAGAGGAACGGACTGACACAATTTGAGGAGCTCCTCGTCTGAATGGCAGTCAACATCCGGCTCCTGTTGAGGGTGGGTGTCAATAAGTACATCACCGCTCATCCACCCGATCAAACGCACTTTTCGATATCGGATGCGACCAAGAGGTCCAAAGCAGGCGGCTAGGCTGTCGATGACGGTAATGGCCGTCCTGTAGAGGAGCAGGAGTACTGGCTGAGGCAACATGTTGAAGGGAGACACCAGCCGACTTGTTCATACTCCGCGATTTCCCATCGACCAACCATAAGTAGACCCAGTCCTTGGAGGGTGCATTACGTAAACATGGTTTGAACCATGACTACACTGGGTGCGGCTGTTGACTATTATTTGCCTTCTTTTCATTGTCTGCCCAACGCTGCCCAATGTGAGTGAATGTTACCCCACGGTTACCCCCACACTTGGGTGGATCGATCGGATTGCTGAATTTTGCGTCCGCGGAATCAAATTTTGACATGACTGGACCATTAGGTCGTCGTAAATGCCAGCACACCTGGATGTATGTCGGTGTGACGTTCCCGAGTCATGGTCGCCCCATCACCCGCTTACTGGCCCAGACTCATCACCTCTGATTTCCAGGCGGCTCGACTCTGATACCGGAATCTCAGCTGCGGCTGTACGCCAAGATCCCAACCTGTTGACGCAATTCGCTGAGCCAGACAAACGTGAGTCTCGCACGGGTCAACTGTGCCAAATGAAAGTAACTCATATCGTCTTTAGCTACAAAGGCCTGGGATGGAGTGTGCGGCGCCCTCGTCAATGACCATATCTATATAACGAGCCCAAACTGTCCGCTGCTATTCGAACCTCCCCTAGGCGTCAATCGTGAGATGTGGATGAGAAACGATTTTCGATATGGCCAGGATGACCCTCTGTCGTGGCCCCAACCTTACTGTGCGTCACGCCCCCACCTGTCATGCTTGCGACTCTGTGAGCGAACCAAGTCGGATCCCGACGTACCCTTGTTTCAACTGCCTGTGTGAGGAGACTTCCTCCAGCTCGACACCTCCTCGCTCGTTCGAGGGCCGGGTTTTTGGGCGATGGAACGCCGAATTGGTTTTGCTCAGCGTTGTACGGTCCTCCTAGAAAGATGTCAGACTTTCGTTCGTGGCGACGCAGCTTGTGTGGCGGCGGCCAATCGTGCGGAAGAACTCAAGGGATGGGCGACAATGTTTCTGGAGCGTCTGAGAAACCTGCCGATGACGTTTGCCAGGCTTTGCCTATGCGTTGCCGAGACGCAAAGACTGGTCCTAGAAGTGGAGGCCCTGTGGACCTTTTACAGCACTGTTCGGGGAAAATTCACAGAAGTCCCTTCCAGTTCAATGCCCAAAGTCAACGTCGATCTGGTCGGATGCTTTACTACAGATATCGGTGTGGCTCAGCAGTTACAACGAGCGGGTGTACCTGTGTGGGTCCTCCGACCGCTGGAAGAGTTGGCCCATACACGAATTGACAAGGTCGGGGTCCTGACCACGGTCGACGGCCGTGTTCACCTGGGCACATGTCCTTTGCGTCTTCCTTCAGTGTATGTGGGCTCGGGAGCCGATGAGGCCAAATACATTGCGTTTGATCAGTTCACAAAGTCGCACCTGGGAATACCGAATGTCTTTGTCTGGACGGTCGGCGAACTGAGAACGGACGCGTCATTGGGCACCAAGTCTCAAGGGAAGCGAAAAGCCCCAGCTGACGCAGTCTTCTTACCTTGTAAGGTCAATCCATATGTGTTAGTTCGCAGGCTAATGAGCTAGGGGCAACAGACAATCACTCGGCCCGGTCTAGAAAGGGCTACTTAAAACCAGACAAGTCGAACAAATTGCTAGTGATTACTCATGAGCTGTTGCCCGAGATAAGCACACCCTGGAAAGAGGGTCTGCTGACGGTCGACGCAGACAAGGCTCGTGTACATGTTCCCGCCGCGCCTTTTGCATTTCCCCGGCCTGATTTGTTCGTAACAATCTCTGATTCGGCTAAGCGAATGAGCACTCTCCAGACGTGGCTTCGCCTGCGCCTTGGCCACCTTGCCATGCAGACTCCGTCATACTGCCCAGCGAAACTTACTCACCAAATGTGGAGGACGATTCTCACCTACGACTGGGTTGGGAAATCAGGCGTACAAGACAGGGTGAGAGGGAAGGAGACCAATCGTCGCGAATTGGCGGCCAACTTCATGGCCGGTTGTCTGGATGAAATGTCCGTCCAGGAGGAGGCTTCCACCGAGGTGTTCTGGCAAGGAAAGGCCATGCCAGACTTAAAGGAAGAGGATGTGCACGAGATACTTTGGGAGTTGTCGGAGTTGGCTTTCAGGATGGAATTTTTATCTTTGGACAAACATCTACGTATTGTCGACACGGATTCCGCTGTGAGGAAGCATCAGAGACATCTGGGCCACTGCTTTCCTCGTGGTCGTTATGACCAGTGCTGGATGGTGCAGCTTGGCGACGCTCACCGCGGTATATCAGAATCAAGCTGGTTGCGTCGGGCTCCATACATCTGTTCAATGCGCCGCGTCATGTGTTGTTGGAAGTCCTGTCCGGAGGCTATTTGTGATGAAGAGGGCAGATATACTGAAGACATGTTGATGAAGCTTGAACGGGAGATGGCCGAATTCTACTGTGAGGCTTTCTATGTGACTTTCGGGCGGGCCCCCATTTTACCGCGGAGGTTGAGGCACATCCCTGATGTCGAAGGCGAATACCCGGAACGTGCTGTGTCTCTGGCCAAAGCTCCTGGTTATTACCATGATGTTACGGAATGGGAGGCACCGTATTGAGGAACGTGACGCCAATTGAGGTGTCTTTGTCATCTGTCACGCTATGTGACCGACCTGGTGGTTCTGTGACGGTGACATTGCGAACATGACATGGATTCAAATTGGGGATGATTTAGTCTATACAATTGTAACTATATTTGTGCTATCGGATAGCCAGAAATCCAAGCATTCGGACCAATTAGGGAAGACGTCAGTCGCACGGCCAGCTAGGAGGCTACAGAGCACGACATCGAGCTTGATCTTGACCAGTGTGAAGCACGTGCTTGTGCGGAATGTCTGAGATGGGGGGTCCTCATAGTTAGGCGGCAGGAACTGTATCTTTACATTCTGTGTTACCGATTGCGTCAAACTGGTGAATGCAGATGAGACTACCTTAATCGCCGATCCACCACAGGGCATATAAGGGAGGCTGGTTGTAACTTCCAAGAAGCGCGTCCCATGCCTTTTCAAGTCTTCTTCAAAATAGGTGCGCAAGCCTGCCTCGAACGCTTTTTTCGCGCTGATATAAAGTGGCAGGTCTTGTCCGTTGGGGTCTTTGCCAAAACCCCAGTCACATCTTGTAGAACAGAATGGATCCATGCCGACATAGCCTGTGTCAACCTCTATGACGTCCATGAGAGCGTCGACGGAGTGTATCTTCCGATCGTAAATGCTCTCAAGATATTCCAGGAGGCGTTCAGGATCGTCTTGGATCCTTGGATAGCTACTCTGTATGAGCGATGGCTGGACGGTTTAGGATTTATTAACGGTATTCAATCAAAAGAGAATACCGGCATACGTACCAGTCCACCGGTATATGAGGCGTGTCCAAAATGGAAGGCGAAGCCTTGCCGTAGGGCGTTGAAACTGTCACTCTGCTCGGCGAGTGGATGAGACAATAGGATCAGTCTCAGAACCAACCTATTCTGAAGTACGGCTTTTTCGCTGTCTGGGGTCTGAAATCCCACCTCCAACGCCTGGGAATAAAAGTGTGATGAGCAAGGGTGGGACATTCCACGGGTGCTTATACTCTTACCGTCAAATGAGGCTCACAGAAATGAGTGATCCAGAGGTACCTCGGATCCCTTCCCCAATTGGCTGGTGGCTCCGATGTCAATGGGTCAGTCAGCCTGCGTCCGAGCCAAGGTTGCATGAAGACCTCACACGCGGGATCTAGGGCTTTGACGACAGGGCCGGTGAGCGCATCCAATACGCCAGGCAGCTGAGGTTTCTCGACAATTAGGGCCAGGAATAGGAACGGGGAGATAGGCAATGGCGGCATGCGAAAGGTGACTGTGCACGCAGCGAGGAGAAGACCCTGGGCTCTCCACTTGATGGTTTGTCGGGTCGTACAACCGGTCATGGGAAATTTGGCTGTGAAGTAGGCCGAGTTGTTCGGCAAAGTGGAGTAAAGGTCAGTATCTCTCAATGCCCTGATCAACGCTTCTCTGAAGACCATTTTATTGATGCCCTCCCCATGGCTCCTGCTGGGCTCAACTACAATCCTCATCTGTCCAAATCTGGCAAGCTCTCCCCAATTGTCGCAAGTGATCTCAGGCGACTGAAATTGGGGACCTTGCCAGTCATCAATGTATGTGTGGAATGCCTGCTTCTCCTCATCCCACTCGGTTTGAGCATAATACATGCATAGGGTGATGACTGCGTCCGCGAGGGCACCGATATCAGGGCCCTTGAGAATCATGGTGTTGTCTCCCATTGTGTCCATATGATCGACCATTTGGGTATAGAAGGAGGGAAAGTGCTTGTGGCGAGCGAGCTCAGCACGGTCACGCGCTGGCCAGACTAGACCCGCGTAGTAGGGACGAGGAAGGGGGAAGGGCTGCAGTTGCACTGGCCTTATAGGCGATAGGCCTCGTACAGGAGGGGCACGCGGTGAGGGCAACCTCGACAAAGCCGGACGCTTGTTGGGGCGGCGGTTCAATGGGCCGCACTACGGGCCAGTCAGTGCCGTTGAAAGACCAAAATTTTGTGACTCACCTCGTCTAGCTCGCCGGCTTGATTGGGATTGACAAATGCGACAGGACAACGGGGAATCCCGTGCTCGACGGGCACGTCTCCACCAAGAATATCAGGAGAAAGACCTCGGCATGCATGTAAGCAGGGTAGGGCATTCTCATCACCAGTGCCACCCCGGCGTCGCATAACGAAGCTGAGATTGTGCATGGCCCGCTCTGCGAAACAGGCATGTACTGCATTTCTTGCAGCATCTGGGATTCCATTCGGGCCATAGTCAGCGACGTACAAATTCCGGTTCAAGAGGTTGTGACAGATAGGTGCAGTGGTGGGTGCTGGGCGATGTATTGTCATTAGCTTGCTCCTTGGGCGCTGAGATACTTCAAAACGTACCAATGACAAGGGTGAACTGGCCAGGGGTGGCTAAGTACTTCTTCTTGCGGTGCCCGTCAAACTTGGATTCTAGACTAGCATACTGAATCATGTATGAGAGGTTGGATTGCGTCTCCTTGATGGTCTTGTTAAATGTAAGTAAGGCGTTGTCCGGTTTGCGAGTCGTCAGCTGAAGGAAACACCATCCCATGTTGTCAAACGTGAGATGGTCGAGATTGTCAGTCTTCAGGCCAGGAATCTGGGGCTTCGTCCCGTCCGCATTATGTGCAAGAAGTTGGGCGTGTATTTCCTTGTAAGTGTCGTTGCTGGTAGTGCGATACGTGATACATAAGCCGAGTTTTTGCATGTGTGCACGGAATGGCTCAACGTCCGTCTGTTCGAGGTTATAGATGTCGGACTCGGGCAGCGTGTATCCTGTCTGAACGTGAGGATAATTGTGTTTTTCGGCCTGTATGCGATGGTGTGGACTGACAAAGGGGTATATGAGAATGTGGCATACGGGTGCTTGGCGGTCGCCCAATGTCATGCGCAAGATGGAGGCTTTCTTCCGCCCAGTAGTGTTGGATCCGATGAAAGCTGTCGTGCTGGACTGTGGAAGCTCTCCCAGGAATGCATTGGGGTTGAAGGCATGCGATAGCAGCCCGGCTACGGCTGGTGCTGGTCGCATATATGGCTGAGGCAGTGTGCTCGAGGGGTTGGCAGTCGTGTGGCTGGGCGGTGGGTAGATGCCAGCGGCAGTAAGCCTGTAGAGCGGTGAAGTGGTCGGAAGGCTCGGAACCGGATCGGCGCCGTTTATGTGAGGTTCTGTGTTGGTGGTAGGATTGGGATGTGGTTCTGGTGCAGTAGGATGCGCGTTCTGAACAACTGGCGCTGGGTTGACTACTTGCCGACGTCGTGCCATTTGGGAATGGCCGAGGAGCTGCGTCAATGGGACAGGGCGGGATTCGGTTGACATGGTGAGGGAACATTACCAAGTTTTATTATTTGGCTGCTCTGTTTTTTCAAGTGTTTGTTGCCGCAAATTATTCACGAATTTGCCAGACATTAAATAAAAATAGATTATCTCCTACCCAAAAGCGTGTACCGGGCCCGGGAGCGACCAATGTGACTAGTGTGACAAGATGTGCCTCAAAATGCTCAATTCGGAACGGAAGCGTCGGAATCACTGTTCCGACGATCGGTGACCTCGCGCGATCGCTCGAGATCTCGCGGGACCTCACGAGATCGCGCAAGGCCTTGCGCGCCCGCGCGCGATCTCTGGTGACCTCACGAGGTCTCACGAGATCTCACATTAAAGTCCAGTAATTCCATTTCTACTTAGCTTGATTTTATCTCCAATTTGGTTCCAGATTATCGAGAGTATTCACTATGACAAGTTTCATGACGAATTAATTGATGTCTGTAGTGCCCCTTACATTGATATAAACAGGCCTTTGTCAAAGTGCTCTGTGCTCGGACTCGGGCCTGGTCTCACAATGAAAAGGACTGGTATGAAACATCTAGGGAAAAATAAATCAGAGAAAGGCCTTTGGTCCAAGCTAGAGTGTAAACTTACAAACTGGGGGATAGTCATCGTGATGTGATGAGAGTCGAG
The DNA here is from genome assembly GCA_900157415.1 of Armillaria cepistipes. NCBI lineage: Eukaryota > Fungi > Basidiomycota > Agaricomycetes > Agaricales > Physalacriaceae > Armillaria > Armillaria cepistipes. The sequence continues at coordinate 12,134 of FTRY01000025.1, forward strand.
GCAGTGAGCAGAACTAATTGGTTGACGACGTGTCTGACTAATCACACGAGTTTACCGAAAAAATGCCCACAGGGCACAAGTCAAATTGAGTTCCCCAGGCACCACATGTATGAGCGCTGGGCAGGGAGAGATTATGGTACATGTGCTAAGATGTAATCTGTGTCCGTAATAGTCAGTCCGAATGCATGTATGTAGTCCATGAGAATCAGAGAAGCAGTCCATAATGTCCAGGGTGGGTGCGAAGATACAGTAGCCCTGGTGGCCCATGTAAGTTACTATAAAATACATAAGAAAGAAGAAATGCATACCTGGTGGTTCAGTGAGAGCGACAAGAGATTCGCCCTGAGACCACCAGGTACATATAGTCCATGAAAGCTAGACACGGGGAGGAAGCTATGAGCCTGTTAGTTCCCGTGAGTCTTCAGAGACTGTGGTGCATACTCAAGGATGAGATGGCTGAGACTCCCAGGGGGAGGCTGAGACCGCATACTCTGAATATGGAAGATTACGCGCCCTGAGGTGGCCGACACTTTTGAGGAAGCGTGAGGATGAGGAGATACCCAACAGAAAGGACTCTCACCAATTAGACTTGTGTAAACATACCTCTTTAAACCCGACTAATTGGTCGATGACATGTCTGACTAATCACATGAGTTTACCAAAAAAATGCCCACAGGGCACAAGTCAAATTGAGTTCCCCAGGCACCGCATGTATGAGTGCTAAAGGTAATAGAACTGGAAGGACATTGGGAGTGTATGCGGTGAAGTGGCTAGATGGACAGAGCTCATGTATCAATCATAGCTTGAAGCAGGACAGGGTTTTTGTGAATATATATCTTGAAAGCTTTTGAAGACCAGGGCCCTCGTGCTTATATGAGGTAGGGAAGGATACCCTGCTCAGCGAGATCCGTGGTGCCACCAGCTCGCATCGACTGCCTGGCAATCTTCTTGCTTGGGAAGATCTGACACAGTCTCTTCATGAACCAAGAGCGTGTGGGGACGGATCCAGACTCAGTAATCCAAAGCGCAGGGTGCACCAGATGTCAACTGTCATGGAGAGAGAGGTAACGGCGAAAAACAGGGAGGGGATCAAAAGATGGGTTGTCGTCGTTAGGGATGATAACTTTATTGCCTTCAAATGCAATATCAGCTTTATGAGCTGGCAAGAAGAATGCATAGCCCTCAGGGAGCCACTCGACAGATGTCCTGCGGACAACCTTCCTCCAATTTCTTGACTTCTTGGCATCGGGCATGCTCAGCTCTGCGAGGCGGAGGAGGCCGTTGAAACCGGTGACCAGGATAGCGAGGAATAGAGCATCGTTGTAGTCTGAGGAGGGGCTGAGTGTTTTGATTGCGTGGCGAATGTCTTCGCGTGAGAGTGGGGCTTTGCATTTGACCTCGGATCCCTTGAGTCTCTTGCACCCTTTGAGAGTTCGGCTAACAATAGATGAGTTTCTGACTTTGCGTACGTCAGGAAAGAAGTTTTCCAAGCGATTGCATATTCCAGACAGGTAGGTGGATATGGATTCTGGTTTTATGTGGGCAGACATGAATACAGTGTAATAGCTCATGGTGTTGACAGTGGGTTGGATGGGGAAGTTGTGAATTTTACAGAACATGATGTAAGAGTTAAGTGCAGAGTTATACAGGCCAAGAGTTGATGTGTCAATTGCGGAGCCTAGAGCGAGGCACCGCTCGTGATAAAGCTTCTCCAGGGTCCAAGGTTCATGAGCCTTTTGTCTGGACCCTGGAGTGACGTCGATCAACACTTGGATGCCCCCAGCACATCTTGAGGGGGTAAGAAAGGCAGAATGAGTAATCGAGGAACCAAGTCCTGAGCTCTTGAGAACTGTGAACGCAACAGAGCGTCCACGACATTGTTCTCAGAGCCTGGGATATGGAGCACTCGTAGGTCAATACCATGGCTGATTAGGACATCAACGGCGGACTTCAAAATGGGATTGTAAGTCGGAGATGCCTTGAGTGAGCTGAAGATATCGACCGTGTTGGTATTGTCCATGAAGATTGTGACCCGCTTTCTCAACTCAGGGGACAGTGTGTCTGCGACCCAATGAATTGCAGCACAGACGCATAAAGCTTCAAAGAAAAATATGAATTCATCGCCATCAGGTAAATCAGGTGTGGGGCACACTAATCCACAGGCTATCTTTGGGATCCAGAATCCCATGCCATCGAGGCAGGCATTGCAGAGTATCGTGATGGTGGCGTCAAGAATCGGATCCCAGTCCATGGAATCAAAACAACAAATCCCGTTCGATTTCTCGATATGATCTGCCAGCCAGCCAGTCAAGGTCCTCTTTAACGGCATTGTTGAGGGCTATACCTGCAAAAGGATTGGTCTTGCCTTGCATCTTTGCATATAAATTGCACAACCCTGGTTTGAGTAGGGGAAATACGTTGAAGGACCAATTCGTCCATCCAGTGATTTGCTGATATTCTTGCAAGTTATGTCGGTTTGACGAGGTGAAGTGCCGAATGGCAAGGACAAGTTTGGCCTTTGAATCTTTTGGCATGGTAGCTGTCATCGCATTTGGGTCAACCTCGAATCCGATGATCACCAGTTGCAGCCCAAAGAGTTGCTTCGGTTTACTGTGGGGCACACTGAGATGATCCCACAGCTTGAGTAGCTTTGTTTGCTTGGATGGATAGAATGTGTCATATGGAGTGTAGTATTCCAGGTTTCCCCATTCGTCAAAGCTGAAGTCATTGTCAACGTAACAGCCTAAGTCCTCTATATCCTCAATGTTGATGGCTACCCAGGTGATGAGGCCTTTGACACTGTACCACACACGGCTGGAGCCTCTCCCGCCAAAATTGTTATTGCGGTCCACAGTTCTGACCAACACCTTGAGCTCTCCAGCAGCTTTCTGCTCGCTGGTGAGGTATCCAGTCGTCACCACTTGTTTGAGCTGCCATAAGGGATGCATCGGGGAGAGTCGGTACACTTTTGACACGTCTGACTTGAAGACAACCAGAATCTTCTTCGCATTCAAGCCAGGGGCTTTCTTCTTATAGCGCAAGATAGCCGAAAAAAGAGTGTGGAGACTGTCAAGGCAAGAACCAGCTATATCTGAATGGCGAATCATGTGGTTTGGCGTGAAAGAACCAGCTGACATGTTGGATACCATGTGGAAGTCATCCAAATGAGGTTTGGGGACTGCATGTACCGGTGTGCTGTACATTCCAGGGAGCAAATCAGGTCCGAAGGGTTCTGAGAAACGTTCAGCAGCAATTTCTTCGTCTCGGTACCTGCTGATGAACTGCTGTTCCATCACGGACTGAGGACTCATCCTTGCATTGTCCCACGAGGTCAGAAAATCTCCTTCGTGCTGCGTGTCTGCCCAAGGCCAAAACCCTTCTTTGAGTGCAGTGAGAACTGAGTCAATGAATTCTGGATTTGGGTGAGTCTCGAGGCATTTCTTGAGAATGTCGACTTCAATTGGTGTCGTGATCTTGAACAAATGAGGATGTTCTTCAATTGTCTTGAGTGCCTCCGTATTTTCAAATTCTTTGACTGGAGGTCACAGCACCGGTAACTCGAATTCTGTGCAACTGGCAGTTTGGCTACCTCCAGCATTGGCTGCGGAAAAAACAAAACCCCACCTATACTTGGGCGCAAAGCCCACATCTCCCTCCTTCCAATCACCCCCCTTCTCTTTCCTCTCAAACCTCCCCCTCCCTTCCAAAACCTCTCCCTTCCTTTTAAACTCTTCCAGAGCAAGTGGAGACCTTGTGTCCTCCCTTGCAACCTGAGCAGACATGCTTGTATTGGCACTTCCCATCCGAGGACGGGCACACTCCTGTGTTCCATCGCTTGCAAGCATCGAGGCTTTGTGCACGGTCCCCATTCTTTCTCTTAGACCTGGACTCAGCACTGCGCCCTTCTTCAAACTCTTGGTATGCCATTCCGGCAGGTGAGATGTGCAATCGCTCCAGATCCCGGAACTTGTCAGTTTCTGAGAGGAGGATGTTGCAGCACCGGCCAACTCTGTTTCGTATTGCTCGATCGAGGACGAAGACACGACAATGGAGGGGGAGAGCAGTGGTTCAGAAGAGAGATGACATATATTGCTGGTAGAGGGCGAGCTCCTGGTATCAATGTGGGAAAGCAATGAGGACGGCTTGGGTGTATGTGTGCCAAGTTGTCATCCATTTGTCCACATTTGTGATGACTCTTTTCGACTCGGAAGTGCTGGACATGTTCTCGGTGAGTCTGATAGCAATCCCTTCAGATATTTTGTGAGTTTGGACTTCATTAATCGAAGTGGAGTGGTCGGCAGCAAAGACGGAATCAAGGTTGATGGCTTTTCCTGCCAGGAGGGCAAGCCACTGCTCCTTGGGGAACTCTGGGCACTCAGGAGAGTTGGTGAGACTATGTCTGGCTGCTTTGAGGTCGAGGGTGTAATTTTCAATGAACTCGAGGGTGCGTTGCAACTCAGGATGGAGGAGGGCTCAACTAATCTCTTGAACAGGCTGCCATGGGAATTGAGACTCATCGATACATGGTTGTTTTGCTGGCCTCGGTCCATCATCGCTGTCTGCATCATCTCCTGAACCTCCTTCCTGCTCTGATCCTTCCTCTTCTCCATCCTCCCTGTCATTCTCCTCTTCATGGAAGTCAGCGGCTCGGGGTCGACCTGGTCTTCCCTCTTCCGCTTCGTTCCCTGCTCTGGCTCGTACCTGATTTTCTCCTTCTTGGTGGAGGACTCGCTGCTCATTCTCATAATTGTCGAGCATCTCGACATAGACTCTGAGGGCATTATCGAAGTCATCATCGTGCCCAGGTCTAGTGTTGAAGAAGTTGGTGAGCACTCAGATGACCTGGGTGAGGACATCCGGCTTTGAAGGGTTGACGCCCATGCGGTAAGTCTCGATAATAGCATCACATTGGAGCGTGACCTGAGCTTGGGGAGCATCGGGTGGAGCAGGCAATCTCGCAGGGCTATTGGAGCGTCTGTCACTTCCAGTGGTGGTGGCCTGCTGAGTCAAGCCTCCAGTGGCAGATGAGTTGTTGGTGGGCTGAGTGGATGCATTGGTACCAGTGGACATAGCCAGATAGATAACTGATTGAGTCTTGTAGAGACGATGAAATAGACTTGTTTATTTAAATGTGCAAAGATACAGTAGCTCTGGTGGCCCACATAAGTTACTATAAAATACATAAGAAAGAAGAAATGCGTACCTGGTGGTTCAGTGAGAGCGACAAGAGATTCGTCCTGAGACCACCAGGTACATATAGTCCATGAAAGCTAGACACAGGGAGGAAGCTACGAGCCCGTTAGTTCCTGTGAGTCTTCAGAGACTGTGGCGCATACTCACGGATGAGACGGCTGAGACTCCCAGGGGGAGGCTCCCATGGGGAGGCTGAGACCGCATACTCTGAATATGGAAGATTACATGCCCTGAGGTGGCCGACACTTTTGAGGAAGCGTGAGGATGAGGAGATACCCAACAGAAAGGACTCTCACCAATTAGACTTGTGTAAACATACCTCTTTAAACTCGATATAAATGGGGCAATATAGAGACAAACGGTAATACATGTCATAGCAAGTTGTGTCAAACAAGGTCTAAATCGTCGTGAACCAATATCATCACCAGACCTTCTCATGGACTGTCAGTGGAGTTCAAACACATGCTGCCAAAATGAGGATGATGTAATCATGGCTATTTAGTGTGTGATCAATGACATGATAATATTTTTTATACGAAATCTTCAATGTGAGGTGAAATCCTGTGGGCCATTGCCACGATATGTGGGGGAGACCCCTGCAGACCCCCCTGCCCTCACTGGGTGGCCGACTCTGTCGAGGCCCCTAGCTGGGGAGGCTCGCTCAACAGAATGCTCACAAGCTCAAGGGGGTGGCACGGCTAAAATCTGGCACATAGGGTAGGGGGGAGGGAGGGGAGGGGTCTGAGCCTTAAACGTGAAACTGACATGCCTTATTTAGTACTATTAAGACACTGCTGGAGGTCTGATTCTGTTTGATTCATGTTTATTTCAACTATTTCATACAAATACACGTTTTTTCATGCTTAAATACTCTTCTTAGACAGGTTCCTAGCGAAAGTGAGGTAGTGCAACTAACTGGCAATGCTCGGCAATAAATCGGCACAAGCCGGTACCTTCCCGGTAGCTTAGATAGCATTACTAAGCAGTTCCAATATGGATATATTACTACTGTATATGGCAGGAGAGGGGGGGGGAGGGGGGGTTCAGCCTGACCTTAAACGCGAAAATGTACGTCATGTGCACAATTTTATTTCTGCCACCCCCTTGCACAAGCTCACATTATTCCATGGGGGAACTCAACAAAGCTCGCTCAGCATTTCACCAGCTCTCATTGTTTTGTGTTCTATAATGTCCCTTTGGGCCAATGTTGTAAGACTCTCATGTTATTGATGTCTCTGTCTCAAGTGGCACTGAGCCCACATGTGTCGTGGCCCAGTGTGGTTCACAGCGGTGCACATTATTAAATAAAATAAAAATCTATCAGATATATAATACAATTGCCAGAACGTAGATAATGGATTTTGTGACTCTGTGGCTGGGGTCTGTCGTATGCTGAGATTGATCCGGCTGCGCTTGTGCTCGTGTTGGTTAAGTCGGGGTGACGGCGCCGGTATTCTCAATTATGCCACTAGGATCACATTACCGCCATCATCTTGGCATATGTGCACTAGGTTGGTAGTGGGGTTGTAGTGGCCATCGTCATTGTCAATGATCTTCTCATCTGTCTTTACCTCACTGCTGTATTACTATAATACTATTTACCCTTCTACTGTCTAATTTGCTCCCTTCTTTGAGCTGCCACTCCACAATACTTCTCCAGTCCCCACTTCACCCGTTGTGCTGCACCACATCTGTGTGTGCACCAAATTTTGGCTTTCACCTTAATACAGCAACAAGGTGCTAATGCTACAACCACTTTCACTCGCTGCTCCTCCAGTCTCAGCATCTCTACTGTTCAAGGACGGAATTCCTGCAGAATCCGCTCGGGCAGCCACCCATCTGCTACGTGTCCACCAAGCATTGCACTATCTGCCTGGCCATATGCTATCTGACACAAAACTGCCCCGTTTCACAGGTATTTGACTAGCCTAGGCTCCAGGAGCTGACAGCTATCAACCTGAAGCATCCATGCCAGCGGATGGCGGAAGGTTTACCCTTGAGAAGTGAACAAATGGGCTGATGGCGGATAGCCATATATGGCTATTCTCAAACCAAACCGGATGCGGAAGGTGTTGTAGAATCCGCTCAACGGTTTTGAAGCAGTTCACTAGCGGATTTCAGCACGTCAGCTCATGTCGGATGTCGCCTCTAAAGGATACATTCAGGAATATTGGAGCGGGCAGGCGCGGGAGCAGGGAGCTGGCTCAGATCCGCTACTATATAAAGTGCATACAATGTACTTAGAAAGTTAGTTAATCTCACTTGCTTATAGCACACTAAAGGAATAATTTCTGCTACTCTCCTAAGCATATCTAGCCACCTTTGAGCCTAGCATTGCAAGCGGATTGCAAGGAATTCTCCTTTCTCTCGCTATCTTCACACAACCGCTCTCAGTTCAGCATCCTAAGCGGACGCTTGGACTACTTCTCTCTATTGTATCTGCAGACAGAGCGGATTCTATTGGATCCCTTCAGAGCGGGTGGTAACCCTCCTTGTGTATACAAAAGATCTTGCAGACACAGACGCGACTTTCTCTTACCAGAGAGTTTGCTAGCCTTACACCGTTCCTACCTCCCATTTCCTTTTATCTCTTCCCTGTTCCGTCTTCATTGTTGGGACTGCCAATTTTGGTTGGATTTTGGTAAACACATTGCCCTGGGGCCATCAGGGTATCTGAGAGAACCATCTCCTGCCTTGCATCTTGAGATTAGTTACCATACGGTGATTGTCATGATATAGTGGTGTGGTGTGGTGGTATTGAGGGTGATGTGAACCAAATGTGAACTTTCATCAGGAAAGGTGTTTTTGTTGGTATAGACACAGCTCTATTATATAGTATTAGATAGTAAAATTCTGTTCCTGGGTGCTATAGAGGCCTATGTATTCTCCTACAAGAGATATATAGAGCCATAGTCCCATAGTTCCATACCGACGACGTGCTCCACTGACATTGCGGGTACCTTGCTCGCATCCGAACTTCCGTTTCCCCAAGTGGAAGGACCCTGAACGCAATCAGTATATTAACCAGCACCAACGGTCATCGCACACATGCAGGTAAATACCTTCTCCTCTCTCCTTTGAAGTTCTGCTAAACTAACAAGTTCGCCCTTGCCTTGACTTTGAGCTATGTGTATGTATCAGTGGGTGCTGTGTTCAAGAAAGACTTGTAATTTCCTTCGGTCTCTCGGTGCTCTTGGGATGCATATCTAACCCAGGTACTGGTAGAAGTAGAGGCCTAGCAGCATGTAAATCGGACGTAGTAGTTGTTCTGTTGACTGAGTACTACATATGAATATATTCTGATTCAACATCCACAACCATCACGTCAACTGAACCCCAATAAACAAATTTCAATGCAACTGGATGTCACTTCAAATGAATTTCAAAAGCCTCCTCATAGTGCTCCTAGGGCCATATACCCATATTCATATAGCAGAGGCTCTAGTATATAGTGCTATCATAGTTCAGGGCTTATTATGAAGGACTGTATAGAGGGGTACATCATAGGAATGCTATATCGCTATGTACCTCTATATGCTGTGTCCGCATTTTCCTGATGCTTGGAGGCGCCGTCGGAACGGAAGTTGATCATGCCGTCGGCATAATTATAGCTCCGCCAAATCTCGCGGCATGAGTTTAAATTCCCCTCTGGTATATCGATTGGCAAGACGTGACTGCTATTCCATATCTCATGGGCCTTGGTCTCACTCCCGCGATACGCTATGAAGGCAGCCTTATACAGTTCCCTGATAATCCCTTCAGTCTTCCAGAGATAACCCCCAGATATTCCACCAGAATTCAAAGACCAGGCTGATCTTGAATGGAGACTCACTACTAAACGGCACAGAACGGTTGCAAGTCGAATGGATCTAACTGATACGTGACATGTACGTAAGCTAATAAGAGCATAAACGTTGAACGGACTAGAAACGAAGGGTACTAGGAAGAAACGGCACAGCAGATAGCCATGTAGCTGCAAACACGATAAGAACATATCCGAGGCAGCGGCAAAAGGGAATGTACCTTCGTCAGAGGCCCTGGCTCAATTCTTCTGCAACCTCGTCATTGAAACCTTCTACACTGCAGGTCTGGGTATCCAACTCCTTGTCTTGCGTGACCGGGAAGAGAAGCTCGGTGCGGATCAGATGAGACTTGCTTTCGGAAGCTGCGTCGGCAATGGTGTGGTTGTAGGCGTCCTTGTTGAACTGAGCGACGATCTTTCGGTATTGCTTTCCATCCTTCTCGACAAAACCACTCCAGTCGAACCTAACTCCGACCTTCTTGTCGTTCTCGCTATTGCTCGGGGGCCAGCAGCGTTCGTGGGTCGTAACGCCTTTGATATGCTTCTTGATGGCAGCAAACAAACCAGTTTTGGGCTGTGAATTTGGATATCTGAGATCCAAGCAACAACGATCGCAACAGACCATACCTCGCACAACAACTTAATGACGTTTTTCTTCAAATAAGAGGCCGCGACAGGAGAAGAGACCGAGCGTTCAAAAATAAATGCCATGGGGCGAGTTCTGAGTCCTGACGCATACGTGAAGGTCACAGAGAGCAAGATGGATTCAAAGAAGGCTCACCTAGAGAACTGTGGCCTAGGAGGAATGTGGAGTTGGGATGGGAGACGTCGAGGTTGAATTTTATGTAGAGAATTCACCTTCATTTGCGGCACTTATAAGTAATCGACGTAGCCCATACCCCCCCAGGCTCGGAACAAGAAAGGAAACCAGAAAATATTTTGAGAACTCTTCAAGGACCTAAAATGACCAATAACCTCAGGCTCCTTCCCTGAGCAAAATGGTAGCATTTCACAGTTTTTGAGTCTGCCAAAGATGGAATAATTGGGTGACAGGCTGTACGCGCGACATTCGGTGCTTTTTTACGTGAATACAAACGGCGCGCACTGCGGATCCCTAAGTGATTGGGCACTGAATTGCCGCCAGAACCAGAGCACTCCTTGCATATGACTACATAATTACGGATCAAGCACTCACAGACTGTTAAGCCATAGGCTACACGGTTCATTGCGCCCCAAAGCCTGAGAGTGCAGCGCATGCCTATATCGGTTGTTTGAAGACCAATCAAAGACCCGTTATATTTTCCAAAACTACCAAGGTCGCCGAATTATTGAACGCTCGGCCGTAGTTATATAAACGTGCAATCTAGTAGGTACGTCTGATGAATGGTTATCTCGGTAGTCAAAGAGTTTCCTTAAGTAGCTGTCAGACCTGGTAGTGCTGGTAGTTTAAAGGGTCAGCTTGGATCGGTACACCTACCGTTACGCCGAGCATGGATTTCAATTTGATCAGGATTGGATCAGGATAAACGACCCAGAATCCAGATGCTCTATACATAGATTTCGATGTTACGTCTGCTTATTCTTTCATGCCACCATTCATTGATGGAGCCGGTACATTTCCTCTGCGGAAAAACAAAACCTTAAAATGTTGTGACATTTCATTCGAGCTTCTAATGGTAAATGTGAGTCCACAAAAATGAGTTGAAATATGAGACAAATTTCGTACTATTTTAGGTGAAGGAGAAGAACAGGAAAAACGGGATGAAAAATGCGTCCCCCCGACTCCCCCACGGTCAGAACAAGGGAAACCACTTTGAAAAGAAGTTGTTTTCATAAGCGAAAGGAGTATTAAATAGGACCTTGAAGTTTTTCATTGCGTTTTCCATATCCCGTTTTTGCGGCACTACATATACAAAGGGAACGAAAAGTCACGACATTTTTAGAATACCTTTTTCCATCCTGGAAAGGAACCGGCCCCAGCAGTGATTGCCACGTCTGTCTTGCGTCTGTCTAAGTAGGTTGGTGACACGTCGGGCTTTACATAACCGGTTCATTCACCTTGCGTGGAATCAAGGAAGGAAAACCGAAAAGTCGGACGTGTCTGAGTTTGATGAGAAGTAGACGAGAACAACTCAACTGATGCAGCTGAATGACCTCGATATATACATTTCATCATCTATGATGAACTCATATTGACCTCAATCATGAACGGGAATCTCGGACCGCGAGACTTATCCAAGCAATGCCTAAGCACGCTTTTTTGGAACTGGAGTATTCGGAGATTTAGAATTACATGCGCCCGTAAGATGATAGGCTACTGGAAATGTGGCATGGCTAAATGTCGGATATTCTTACTCCACTAAAGAAAACTGATTGAAAATCGAAGAAAGAATCAAAACGGGGCCGCAACGAGGCCGAAATTACCAGTCCGGGACGTTGTCCAAACGCAACTTGCCAGGTAGGAAAAGTATGTCAGGATGGATAAGGGGGCAGCCCTACACTTTTATGTACTCTGTTATGCAGCCGGGACGACACCATTGATTTCTTGGGGAAAGGAACCTGCCCGGTTGACCACAGCCACATATTCATTCCGCCGACTTTCCAGATGAGAGCTATATTTGAGGTTTGGAGCAGAAATTATTTAAACTGTTAATACCTACGAATTACTTTACTTGTGCACTCTACAGCCATATTCGAGTCAATTTTCCGAATTTTGCCAGGTTGCGCTGTTGCAGAGATGTCGATTATCCGTCTAGGTGTCAGCATCGCGCCTTCTTAAAGCCCTCTAATAAGTGCCTCGCTCGACACAAATATAATAGTGAAATATGCACAGAAGACGAGTAGATAAGTAAAATAGCGGTTTCGAAAAATCATTCAAAAATGACGGGATTCCGAAAAAGAGTAAAAAAGTTTCGGTTACTGCCAGAAGACCTCCGAGTTAGCGATCAGGGGTGAAGACCGTAGGTTGTCACAGATGGCGCAGACAGATTCGCATAATTATTCAAAATAGCAGTAATGGTAAGAACAAACAAGGGATATCCGGGCAGCCGGTCGGAGGTTGTACCGGACTTCCCATTTCAGCCTCGAAGGAATTTGAAATCAGGACAATTTCTCGGCGATTGCCTTCCCTCACTATGCTTCGCTCTTCGTTCACCCTTTCTTGCCCTCTGCGTCTCCGTGGCTACACGAGACGCATGTCTACACACACCCGCGAAGCTCCTGGCTTTTATGATCACGATGGCGAATGGTTGTGGAACAGTGCACTCCGTACGTCTTTGCACTATCAATGTGGTAATTTTATTCAGTCTTTTAGAACGGAGTGTACGACGCGTGAAATTCAATGTCGACGCCCTTCGTGATATATCGTCTTCGGCTGTCGGAGCACAGAGCTGCATACGATTTGAAACCCTTGGCCAAGGTTCATCGTTCTTCCTCCTATATAAACTAGTGATAATATGTCTTACAGGAGCGTATAACAAACTCTTTCTTCTCGAATTTGACAACGGAGCTGAAGCTGTCGCGCGGCTTCCTTGTTCACTCGTTGGTAACGTGCACATGTCCACAGCCAGCGAAGTCGCCACTATGGAATACGTCAGAGAAGTCGTTGGAAAGCCGACTCCGCGCGTACTGGCCTGGAGCAATACCCCTGAATCTCGAGCCGCCGTAGGATCTGACTTCATCCTCATGGAGCGTATAAATGGTGTTTCGCTGGAGGACCGCTGGTTGAACACCTTCGACGCGGAAATCGGTGCCGTATTGAAAGAATTGGTCTTTCTTGATGCACGCTTCCATCAGCGGGCTTTCTCGCAAATTGGCAGTCTGTTCTTCAAGGAAGATGTTACCCCAGAGTTGCAGAACAGACCGCTATATATGAAGGAGGAGCATAATAACGAGCCTGCCGCAGAGAAGTATCGTATCGGACCTGTTGTCGATAAACAATATTGGTTCAATGAGCCTATAGAGGGTGACCGTGGACCTTGTGAGTCCCCGTGCTGCATTGTCCTGGATCGTAAGGCTGATTGTCGACACTTAGGGCCAGATATGACCTCTTTCATACAAGGCACTTGTCGTTTGGCGCTGCGTAGGGCCGAATCTCAGGCTGCCAACACTGTATCTTCTCATCCGACTCCTAGTTCGCTTCTCAGCAGGTCTAAACCCCACGATCTTCCCGAACTGCGTCGGCTCTTACAGCAGTGTATATCACTGGCGCCCTATTTGAATCCATCGGAGCCGACGCTGACAGCGCCGCGTCTTACTCATCCCGATCTTACGAGGTCCAATATAATTGTTGCACCTACCGGGGCCGCGCATGTTCTGTCTTATATTGACTGGCAGGGCGCCGTGACTCTCCCATATATTCAGGGTGCAATTCTTCCTCCGGCGATACTCTATGATGGAAGTCTCATTCCTTTTCCCGACGATCCATTCAGCATGCCGGAGATGCCTCCAGATATCCCTCCTGAACTCAAGGAGCAGGCAGAGCTCGAGTTGAAACTTGCCAAACGGCACCAACTAACGTCGAGTGTTTTGCTACGCCGTTCTCCACTGCGACTCGCAACTGCCTGCTTACCGTATGCCCAGCTACTCGCATCACTCCCCGAGACTGTCCTACGCTGTTACGCCGACGGCCCTCAAAACCTGCGTCATCTCGTTCGCGAGCTGTGCAATGCTTGGCCCTTTGACCTGGAAGGGCCGAGCACCCCCGCCGAATGTCCTGTCCAACTGACGGCGGAGGATATTATGCGAGATCAAGAGGAATATCCTGCTCTTATACATTACCAGAAGTGCAGAGATGACTTCCGGGTCCATATCCAATGTGACCCCGATGGGTGGATGCCGAAGAAACATATAGATGCGATGCGACGTAATTGGGCTGTTGCACGTGAGGCGTGGAACGAGGAGGAAGTAGGCGGGCCTTTTCCATTCCAAGACGGAATGTGGTCATTCCATCTTACTTAATTGTTCTTCTTCAAGAATGGAATGTCGTAATTCTTGGAGTTGGTCTGACTACTCGTAAAGGGATTGTGAATGATGATAAGTATTGTCTCTGATTTGAAAGATCGCAATGAATACACACTCAAGGATGTCATTATATTACTCTCATCGTTGCATATCTGTGTACGGGCGCAAGTTTCGAATCGGAATTGATATACGAGTAAGGCGTAGTTCGAACGCCAGTGGTACCCACGCACAGCATTTGTACATTATCGACATTTTCGCCTGGGTACGAGGGTTGGCATTCGTCACGTATATGTTGTACATTTACCGAAGGTTACTCTGAAACGTTGACGGGAGCTTCTCTGACAAACATGACTATATATCTGCTTTGATAGGTAGGTAGGTAGGTAGTATTACACGGCACGGTCCAACTGGGAACGCCGGGCGTAGATAATACATGAATAGTACACTAACACTCTAGCATCACAATCACGTACTCAATTACCCACTGATACCCTCGACCGAACCCAAGGCGGAGCTCACGGTCAACTTTACGCTGCTGAGTAGAACCCAGGGTCCGCCTCGGGGCCTGCTATCTGCAGTCCCTCATTAAGGTTGATATATTGGAAGCTCATAGACACTTTTCAAGGCTCAGTAAGTAGCAGTTGGAGGCGTCTTCTACCATCAAATTTGAGGCGCGCTCACAATAGAAAGGTCGGCGTAATGTACAGTTGCCCCCTGACACAGCCTGTTAGCCTCACAGAAATTGGGCGATAGCCGACCAGTCGTCAAGGAAAATCAACGATCCACAATAATCTCGAAGGATGGAACCTTCGAGGAGGGAAAATTATCACCAAGGATGGGTCCTTCGAGGAGTCATCAGACAGTGTATTAGTCTGATTTTTTTTGTTCCAATTTCGCTGCAGAGCAGTTTGGTAGCACGTAGACCCAAAACGATAGGATTGGAGAGAGCCGTAATCAAGGTAGACAGCGAGTAGAGGGGGTAGAGAATCATCGTAACTGGTGTAAACCGGAAATCATTTATCAGTGTTGAAGAGGCGAGACAAGGAGTAAACGTACGCGACAAAGGACAGAGGCCTGCGACAGTGATAGACAAGAAATTTCTAGGAGGAGGAAACCGGGATAGATGCCGTTCTAGAAGAGGGTCAGCATTACCCTGAGCCGACTGAAGCATGTTATCCCTACAGTGAAAATAAACACATAGTGTGCAGTCTGATTTCCCGCTCGCGGATCTCCATCCAAAATACCGGCCTCTTCAGGAACGCGAAGGAACCCTGCCGGATTGGCTATTCCCAATGACAAAAAGCCCGTTCCACTCGCTTGCCATTCTGCTAGTGACTCTGCTTGAAACGTCGCGTTTCTGTAATAGATGTTCTCCATAACGGACGTGTCGTTAACAAAAAAGCTAAGACCGGTGTATAAGGGGTGGTCTGTCAAGTTCTTGCCGACGTCGGACAGATGGAGCCTTGGAGTGATTCCTAGACTCCTAGAGCTGTCAGCTCTAGCTACACAGCAGAGGCCAGCGCGTTTTAGCTGTTAAAAATCGAAGCCCTAAAAGGTTTGGATTTGCTTAAGCCTTTCTCGGTCCTGAAATGGCTGTCAGTAAAACGGTATGAAAACTGTTTCCCCCTATAGAACAATGGACTTAAGGTACCTTCTCGTTTTACAGCACGGAAAACAAGGGCGTGAAAACGGAAGCTGAAATCGAAACCATTTAAGGTCCCGTTTTAGTCTATTGAAAATGCATCAGCCTCTGCAGTGTCTGTGTCATGGCCGATGCCTGAGTGAAGGAGAATAGTTGGGGTGCCTGGTGCCAATGGCTCCGGCAGAGAGAATGATTTACTTGAGATGAACAGGCGCCAGGGTATGCAGAGTTGCTAGAGGTCAGAGAGTGTGTAACGTAAACAAAAGAACATACCTCCAATGATAATGAAATCAAAATTCCGATGACACGCTTGAAAAGCGTTCACACATGTAATTTCGCAAAATGTATCAATACATACATTTTATAAGACCTGGATACCAAGGCAATGAGATATACCTTAGAGCGCAGTGTCCTGAGTGCAGGCAATGAAGTTCCTTGAGTGATACTTGGTGGAGCGCAAGGCTTAACTGCAGAGTGATACCATAAGGGTCACACTAAGTCTAAAGCCCCAGCACTTGACACTGAGTACGCTGACAATGCACGGAAGATGCGCGCTAAGAATAGAACCCATGAAGCTCAGGAGATAACTGATACTTCGTGCAACCTTGATCTATGACGCACAATGGCACTGCCATGCAGGGAGCTAGCGCTCTAGACCTCAGAATGTATAGAATGGAAGTAAGACCGATGTCTCAGACTTTGGCCAAAGCGCGCAAGGCCTAGACTAGATGCGGGTGGTCCTAGAAGACCATGGAAATCACTAGAAGATATTATTACCATAAGACGAGTTGCGTGCTAGGCTACAACTCCGAGGAAATACTAGGCGACGTCAGTACACACGGATAGCGCGGTTAACCGATGTCGCGCAGCTGAGAGACCAGGATCTGGCCCCGAGCCGGAGCTCTGAGTAAGCGCCAAGCAATGGCGTGATTATGGCGACATATGCGTGACCCAGGGAAGGTGCCCCGCAGCTTAAATGATACTATATTTGGTGGTACTAATTTGTAGAACGTAAAATAGATAAATAGCGCAGTGTAATCGTAGTGTACAAGTTTCGGACCCCCCTTGTTGGAGCGTGAAAGCCCTCAGCTTAGCGCTCTAGCTTCGGGATTAGTTTGTAGCTTCGAGCGAGAGAATAGACCTTTATTGATAACATTTGAGTGACTTGAGTAGCGCGCAAGGCATAGAAAGCTAGCGTGGGACTTGTGTACAGTTTGAGTGATTGGTTGACTGCGCTCTACCCTGAGAATAAGAGATATTGTGTCATTGCGGACGCGCTCTTGAGTTTTGAGGGTTTCTTGTGACGCGCGGTGCTACAGGCGGCAGAGGTTCAAACCCTTTGGTCTGATTAGCACGCGCTTAGTTGGGTATACCATTCCGCAAGTGGCAGAGGTTCAAACCCTTTGGCTTGTCGGACGGCGTTTATTTGGTGTGCGAGATACTACAGGCGGCAGAGGTTCAAACCCTTTGGTCTGGTTAGTGTTCGTACAGAGGCCTTCTTTTAATGCGCGGTGCTACAGGCGGCAGAGGTTCAAACCCTGTGGTCTGATTAGTGCACGCTTGAGGGTTCTCATTTCCGCAAGTGGCAGAGGTTCAAACCCTTTGGCTTGTCGGACGGGGTTTATTTGGTTTCTTGTTTCTCTGGATCGGCACAGGTTCAAACCCTGTGGGTCTACGATTGGTTTGGAAGCTTGAGCGCGTGGGTTCAAATCCTGTGGCTTGAGTGGACGTGTTTTGAAGGGTTTCTGCTTAGAGCGCAAGCTTTGAGTCGTGTTTAGGGTGTGTTTAAGTTGCTTGTGGTCACCTGGGTGTGTCGCGCGAGGCTTATTGAGGGTTTTGTTGGTGTGTGGCAACGAGTTGTGTATTGTAGTACACCTTGCCTTGAGGCCCGGCGACATCTGTCGCCCCTCTTGTTATTAAAAGCCTTTGGACTTAGAGAGATCTAGATACCCTACGAGCGCTATCGCTATACGTGTGTATCGTATTTTCTGAGAGTTTAGTTGTATTGCTTCAATCTGCTTCTATCGCATAATATCCCCCCAAGAACTTTGAGGGTTTGTGTGTGTAGTGTTGGGTGTGGGTGTGATCAGTGTCTTCGACGCTGTTGCATTTCTAGCTTGCATGCACAGAGTCTCTTCATTGAGTTAGAAGATCTTCGAACCTCTGGTATATGGCACCAAATGCGCTTGAACATAATAAGAGGAGGGTAAAGAGCATAGTAGCCATAGGAAATCGACGCACTGGGACAATATTAGTTTTATATGCATATTGTACCATCTAAATCCTCGGCCAGACCTAGGGAATGACTGCTCACATGATGAAGACTGTCAGTCAGGCAGCAAGCGCGTTGATAATGGGGTAGAATATGGTCAGATAGATGGTCGGAATAAGGTACAGAATAAGTAAATATAGTAACCGTAAGTAGCCGAATGAGCACAGCCTCAACAAAGACCTGATCCTAATGAGGCGTTAGTACCGACCACCACTGCCTGGCGCCACAGCTTGCGATTCTTTCTCCGCACTAGTAAGATATAATCGCGGAGCGGTGAAATAACCCACGGGCCTTCTGTCCCCGACAATGTTAAAGTACCTGTCAATGACGTGATTTCCATTCAGTTGCGGCGCTTGTAATGCTGGAGGCTACGGTGCATTATCAATTGATATGAGCGCCATACATCAACTGATGATACAGGGGGAAGGAAAGGTGGCTCATAGGGCTTCGCACAGTACCGTATACGGTATACGGCCGTCAGCTCCAATCCGTCGACGGCGTACGGTCCGTATGAGTACGTCCGTCACGGCCGTGTGTACGGCCGTATGCGAAGAGCTGGCCTTGGTAGGTCAGACTAGCATAAAACTATATGATCTAGTAATTAAAACTTACCTAACTTGTTTTCTGATACACCTTGACATCGTTGCCTTCGTTGAAGAGCGGATTCTCACTATAAAGAAGTGCCCCTAACGAGTGTACAATTACATCATCAGTGCCAAGTACGCAAGAACGCCTCAAAATTAGTCCGTGATGGCCTGGAAATAAACGGTAATGAAAGGTATTGCTTTGTACTTGGCTTCTGAGCCCGAGGGATAGCCTGAATTGTACTCACCAGCGATTCAGGGCTTGATACCGTACACACGGCCGTTAACGGCCGTCAATACGGGTGCTTCTCAAGTCCTTGACGGTACGGTTACGGTACCCGTACGACGGCACCCGTACAACCGTATTATACGGTGACGGTGCGAAGCCCTAGTGGCTCATAGCCAACTCTTAGCTTGATTTTACCTTAGATTTGGTTCCAGATTACCGAGAGTATTCGCCACGACAAGTTTCATGACGAATTAATTGATGTCTGTAGAGCCCCTTACACCGACATAAACAGGCCTTTGTCAAAGTGCTCTGTGCTCGGACTCGGGCCCGGTCTCACAATGAAAAGGACTGGTATGAAACGTCTAGGGAAAATAATCAGAGAAAGGCCTTCGGTCCAAGCTAGAATGTAAACTTACAAACTGGGGGATAGTCACCGTGATGCGATGAGAGTCGAGGCAGTGAGCAGAATATAAATGGGGCAATATAGAGACGAACGGTAATACATGTCATAGCAAGTCGTGTCAAACAAGGTCTAAATCGTCGTGAACCAATATCATCACCAGACCTTCTCATGGACTGTCAGCACACCATGCTTTTCCAGGACCGGCATCAACTTCTTTAAATCTTCTCCTAGCTTCACCACACCGAACCTGTC
Source organism: Armillaria cepistipes (assembly GCA_900157415.1). Classification (NCBI taxonomy): domain Eukaryota; kingdom Fungi; phylum Basidiomycota; class Agaricomycetes; order Agaricales; family Physalacriaceae; genus Armillaria; species Armillaria cepistipes. The sequence continues at coordinate 31,473 of FTRY01000025.1, forward strand.
GTAACCGTCCTGCTTGTGCCCAAAAAATTCGGGTGTTGTTGCAAGCTCGATACGAAACATCCTCAGCTGCTTCATATCTCCAAAGACACCGTCACATCGCTTCCAAATGCGTATTGCATCTTCCGCCAACAACTTACTGCCGTCCCATAAAAAGATGGACAGCGTGATTTCTTCTGTACGCCTTTCACCAAATTGCAGGCTATCAAGGTACCAATTCCACGCATCAACGTCAATATCGATGAGATCGACCTCCACCCTGCGGATCAGTGACATCGCGACGCTCGAGGGCGGAACAAAGTCGCCTGCATGCGCGATTTCCAACTTATCAAGATCCCCCATTCTTGGGATCATATCAGCCTCTCCATCCGGGCCCACAATGATGATGGCTTCGCGCAGGCCACGTAAGTCTAGCATATCGAAGAGAGCGGGCCAGTGTTCCACGTCGCATTCTTGCAAATCAATCGACTGAATTTTTGGCTTTCCCTCCGGACTGAGTGTGGTCCAATCCCCGGCGATGAGATCTCCTTGTTCGACCACACCGAGGAGCATCAAGTACGCGAAACGGACATGCGAGAGCTTCTGGCCTAGGATTTGAAGCATGGTAGCGAGGTCGGAGTATTGTTTGAGGAAGACGGAGCTCAGGGTGAGCGAGGTAATTGGGCATTTAGCAAGGAGGCGAATGATATCAAGGGAGAACGAAGAGAGATGTAAGTTGTTCAGTTCAATGGTGCCTAAATTGATGGTCGCTGCGAAGATGGAGCTGAGATTGGGGATCTTAGACAACCGCCGGATTAGACGCATCGTGAGATGCTCTACATTGTGCGCAACGGACGGACCGTTGAGACACAGTTCGGCGAATCGACGCAGCTCCCTCTTGGTTCTGAGCTTCGTAACGCGAAACATATGATATCGCGCTCGCGGCAGCCATAATTTAGCGACAAGAGCACAGTTCGCAAGGCTAGGCCTTCGGGATTCGCTATCATCTTCAGCTACATGATCAATAACTTGTTCCACAATTTCTGGAGGAACAGACGCCATTATTGAATGTCTAGGTATCAGACCGTCAGAGGAACAGGACATGCGGGACGAACCAGAGCGTACCAAGGGAGAATTCTTCGACCAAGGATCAATGCCACCGAAGCAATTCGTGATCTCGGCTGATGAGAGATCTGAAAGAATAACCCTGTAAGCCAAAGATCACTTACATTCGGGCGGCATACTACGCACTACAGGTTTGCAATCTGCCTGTCTTGAAGGTAAGAGTGAGAGACAAGGTAAAAGACGCGTATAATCTCGCTGTTTTAAGCCGCACGAGCCATGTGGTCCAATATACAACTGCAAAGAGGATTTAATTACTATTGCTATTTTGGGCAAATAGTGGATGTCTTACTTCGAGCATTGAACAATAAACTATTGTTGCTCTTTCCTTTGTGATATTCTGGTCTCGCTCGCGGGCGCGAAGGATGGATTAATGAAATCTAGCTTCTGAACCTCCGGTGTTGCTCAAGTGAATGACTTTCTGTTACAGGGACCTAGCTGATCCCAGGAGTATTCGATTCTCCTGTGGACTGACAACGCTAGGTGATTATTACTGCAGCGCGGTGTTCCTGAAGGTCTATCGCCGCGCCAGGCTTTAATTGTGAAGTGGAATAATCGAATAGCGCACGGAAGTATTTTCGGGGGAAACCATACTCTGATTGTGCGAGTGCGAATTGTAATCGATCAGTCAGACGAATCGATGTTAAGCTACTGCATTGATTAGATCCGCCTCTCAACAAAGTGGATAGATGAAAGAACGGTAGACTATCAATTCTTTCTAGCAGGAATCAGTAAGAAAGAAGATAAATCAAGGTCCGAGTTTGAACATACCAAATCGTTCCCTGTTTTCCGAAGAAACAGGTCCTACTCTTGAATGCTAAGGCTACAACAGGATTCTGGCGAAAGAAACGGCCATTGTCAGGAATCCACAGGGAGGAACCCGGACCGAAAGAAATCCCCAAACGACCTGTTGCCCATGTAAATACATCCTAGCCTGCCCAGTGATTCCATACTAAGATATCTTGAGGATCGTTCAGTCAACGCAATTTGATGGCAAGTACTGTCATTCAGCCAGAAGTGTCAATCCACTCCTGATTACTTTTTGGAAGCGAGACACAGGAAGAGTAGATAGAACCGTGAAGGACATTAACGGGTATCCCAGAAAAAGAAACGATGTAAAACGGGAAAGAATCGGGACGGCTAGCAAGTAAAAAAGCATGGAAATTGACGCTTCTGGGCGATTGATTGTTGTGATGGTAAGACAGAAGTTAGACTCGGCTAATCCCGACGACTCTCTTCATCGTACTACCATCTTCTTCTCCTCACTGGCGTATCGCAAACGCGAATTATTTGGAGGCGACGCAGTGAAGCCCGTTCGTTGCGAATAGCTGCGAGGTTACATATAGCTGCATTTACGACACGGCTTGCACGAACAGAGAGAAGTAGGCTCTTCTTCAACCGACTTTGACGATTTCTGACCGCATATAAGCAGCTTATACAGCTCACCCATCCTTCATCTAGTCTGTAAAATGTTCCTTTACCATGTCGGAGCAAGATCGCATGTCCTGGGCAGTGAAGGCGAAGTGGATGAAGCAACGATGAGGAGAGGTATTAGTGCATTATCTAAAGCTTCGGTACCCATGAATTTGTATAGATAATATCTTTCTCCAGTGCTCGATACTGTCAAGCCCGATATTCATCGGTCTCTTCCGAGCTCTGTTCCTTCTGCACATCTTCCAGCCACCTGAATTCCCGTCCTCCTTCCTTCGCGCATTCCTCGCACGTCGCAAACAACCATCCATTTGAAACAGCCAAATCGCCCGTCCTACCACATTTCTCGCATACTTTCCCCGATTTCTCTTCCATTTCTTCCAAATATCTCCGGGTCTCTTGACCCGCCTTCTCCACGTAGATTCTCAGCTTGCCAAAATTTTCCTTGATTTGGGTAAACACGACGTCCTTTCCTTTCAGCTCGTCGCAGATCTGGCGGATGAGTCCTTCCCATCCTCTACCGCACTCCAATCCTCATTTCTGCATCTCAGAGCTGGTGAAGAGGCTAGGATACTCCGTCATGAGTTCGGTTTGCCATTTGGGGATTTCGCGCGTGAAGAAATCCCTGGATGATCAGAGTGGATTTGGGGGGCGAGATATGTGACTCACTGAGGAAGGTCGACCTGGGCCAAATCCCGCGTGGCACCCGGGTTTGACTGCATTGAAGATGGAAAGGCAGAGGGTACGGTGTTCTCGTAGACAGAATGATGAACGCAGGCGCTGAGGACCGCAAAAGGGGAAACGTGGCCGGCTATCAAACGGATTCCGGATATTATGCTGCCATCCTCCACACTTGTGCATCAATCCCGACTCCCTCTGAAGTCTCGTGCAAGACGTATATCCACATCTACCCGCACGAGCTATTCGCATCATGAGGGCAAGATTGGATTTGGCTAATCCCTATATCCCTCTTCATCGTATCGTCCTCTATGCACCGGCATATAGCAAATGTGAATTATCGGCGGTGGTGCATTGAAGTTCATTCGCTGGGACCCATGCATAGCCCCGCCAACACGGCTTACATCGAGAAGAACAAAGTAAGCCCTTCTTAAACGGTCGTTAACGAGTTCTGAGCGCATACAGCCAACTCAAAAAAGCTCGCTCATGCTTCCTGTAGTGAAGGCAGCATAAAAAGGTCTCTACTTTTATGAATGACGCGATGAGGACAGAGATTGGCATAACGGTAAATGTACAGTCTAGATCATAGGCGCATTCCCTGTAGTTCCAGTGCTTATGAGTTTAACATCGTCCCTCAGCGCCAGCCTTCAAGACTTTCTTGCAAATAAACAAGCTTCATCTTCCCAGCTCTGCTCCTGCATATATTTTACCCACTTATATTCCTGTCCATCCTCGTTCGCGCACTCCTCACACGTAGCAAACAACCAGCCATCTGAATCAGCCAGATTACCGGCTTCACCGCATTCCTCGCATACCTTTGCCGACTTCTCTTCCATCTCACTCAAATACCTCCAAGTCTCCTCATCTCCATTTTCCACGTACACCCTCAGCTGGCCAAACTTCTCCTTGATTTGCCTGAACACGACGCCCGTTCCTTTCAGCTTCTCACAGATCTCGCGGATGAGTCCTTCCCAACCTCTTTCGCACTGCAACCCCCGTTCCCGCATTACAGAGCTGGCAAAAAGACAAGGATACTCTATCATAAGATCGGTTTCCCATTCAGGGGTCTCGTCCATGAACAAATCCCTGAATGATTAGAACGGTGGATTTGAAGAGTGAGAGATATGGCTTACTGGGAGCGTTCGTCGAAGTCCTGCGTGGTGGGATGCATCGAGAGAATGAATAGCGTTTTCGAAGGGATGATGGGTGTTATCCGAATGAAACCTTTCTTGGTCATAATCAAGGTGAAAATGGTATGTGGCAGTGGACTGCGATCGATCTTATTCTTTCTTCTAATTTCCCCATTTTCAGCGTGTCTCATACTACCTTGTCTCACTCTTCTTCGCCGACCCCTACATCCTCTAAAACATTGTGCTAGACAAATTATTCCCAATCAGCTGCACAGTTTCGAGCTATTTGGATCACGGGGGCGAGTAGCTATGGAACAACATCGTACGTTTTTTCAGCCTATTTACTCATCATTTTTTTAACCTCTAGAACGAAGTAGCTGGCGTGTACATTTGGATATCGATGCGCTTCAAAATATCGCCTCGTCGGTCGTTGGTACACAACGCTGCGTTCAGATCGAAAGTCTCGCCCAAGGTCCTCTCTCCCGTGGTATGCCTATGTACATGACTCTAATGTGCTGTACAGGATCATACAATAAGGTTTACCTCCTCGGACTCGACAACCGGGTCGGAGCAATCGCGAAGATTCCCTGCGCACACTAGTGGGTAACATTCACATGTCTCCAGCCGGCGAAGTCGCCACTGTGGAATACGACCAAGATATCTTTGACAAGCCGACATGGCGCATTCTTGCCTGGAGCAGAACACCTGAAGCACAAGCTGCCGTAGCGAAGATAACTGCAACTAAATTTAAACCGAACCTCTATTACCTCACTCTATAAAATCTGAAGACACGAGAACGTGAATGTATGTATAATATTATGCCTTAAACTGTACGTAAAAGAAATTCGCTGCAGACCCAGATGATAGAAAACATAAATATGGTGATCGTCCGACTAATACCTTCTTCAAAGCTTTAAGCGTGAACCGCGAGCTGGTACAGATGCCGGAGATAACGTTCGTCTCGAGTAGGACACTGGAAGTCGACGACGCTTATACGTTGGACGGAAGCTCAAAAAACTCGACGCTGAAGATGCTGGATTCGAGTCGGATACAAAACTCGACGACGCTGAGGACGTTAAACTCGGGCCGGACAGACGCGATGCTGAAGATGCTCGGCTCGAGTTGGATAGCAGACTCGATGACTCTGATGACACCGAGGCGCTAAAGTCCTGGCTCCTTTCGCGTTTCCCTCCAATTGGGAACGACTCGGAGGGATACCGAGAGTAATCCGAGAGCGGGTGGCGAGACATAACGTCGTCGAGCTGTTTGATGGTCATGGCTGGGTGGTGAATGTCATTTTTTGGTTTCTTCGCCCTTGATGTTGGGCGCGCTGAATGTTTGATTGGAACGATGGGAGGAGGAATCGTTTCCGTGGTAATGGCAGACGCAGTCTGGCGCTTTGAGCGAAGGGCGAAGGCGAGGAAGGACATGGATATGGTATTGACAGAAGCGCGTTGGCGGTCGGTGGTATTGGTACTGGTACCGGTGGGATGCTGAGATGAGAACAAATTTGCTTCCGGCTATATAGAACTTACATAGGGGTGTCGATCATGATCGGATCTCCTGGGCGGTGAATTGGCTGTGAAGATCGTGGAGGCGAAGAAATTCTATTATTCTCTCCGGCTCGGGCAATCGTGAAAAGCGATGAAAGTCAACTTCTGTTGTGAGAAACTTGGAAAGAGTACTTTCTGATCGAGCGATTTCATTTGCCAGAATTGACTCAATCCAGATTCTTTGACATCCGGATCCACGAATCCACTCCTATTAATATAGGCATGCATTATGTAAGAAGGACGACATGGTTCCTTAACGAGCTGCTTGTTGTAATTAAGGCTATACCTCAGTACTATGCTTTAGACCTGTAGTCTTTGGGTTACAAACTCCTGAGGAGTTTGCCCATTGACCTCCTATATTTATACTAAACTACGCTTATTCTAGTAATTTCTATTGAATCAATTTCTTACTCAGCATGCCGGAATGCCGGATTGCTCGAATTCTCTCGCATATTCCAACACTGCTATTGCTAGTTACTGCTGCCAACAGTCCACCAAGGCGGGAATTAGTATTTTGTAGATCATGGTTTGGACTCAACGCTTCTGTTGAGGAGCACCGTCGGGTGATAAAACTTCCTTCTTCTTTCCTTCTTTCCTGCAAACATGGCACCGTGCTACTTAGGGTCACTATATCAGTGTGGCAGGTGGCTCAACACCGCCCCAACACCGCCCTGACAATTTTTTGCGGAAGAGTATTCTTGCTGATTTTGCCGAACGTTCAAGCTGTTCGATGATTATTTACTGCGTTATTTTTTTTTGATCATCGAGTCTGTAAAACGTGCTGTTTTCATGCCAGCCATTCTCGATTTTCTGTCTTGAAGATGTGCATCTTGAATATTATGAGATTCCCGAAGAAAACTTTCTACGAATATTATGACTCGGGGCGATGTCTTGGGGACGCTCACCCCTAAGTTAAAATTAGATTAAAGTCTGAACCATCAGCTTGCTTTGATTAGATCTGCCGCCCTCTCAGCAATAATATATACGGCCGCTTGAGTATGTGCTGCAGGTATAAATGGCTAAAGAATCAAAGAATCAACGACAATCGACCAAACAAGCAAAAAGGAACCCACCAATACCGATGCATCTACGATTCTCACGCCGTTTGCGCCCTTCAACCTTAAATCCGGGTTTACTACTCCCCAATCCGCACCTTCCGGGGACATGCTTGCCGTGCCGACTGAATGGAAGATACTACCTACTGAATTCCTGACATCATCGTCTTCGGTAATATTCTCCGTGATCTCAAGGATATAGTCTTTCCATACCGAAGCAGCGGCGAATTTCTTCGCGCTTGCGATAGCGTATTGCATGACAGCAAGATCTTGTGAATGTGAGAGGTAATTTGGGTTTATCAGTGGTGAGTCCAAAGGATTCGTGCTGTTGATGGTGACCTCCCCGCCTATATGAAGGAGATCAGAAGCGCCGCAGAACGAAAGACAACTACGAACATACGCGATAATGGACATACCACAATAGTCGAGACAGAGAAATAATTTCCTGTTTCAGGTACAGGTTCTGAAAAAAGCCCGTTCTATAAAAGACTCAGTCAGCCCTGCATATTTTGACTCAGTGAAACACTACACACCGTAAACGCCAACTCGTAATGTGCTGTTTCGTTTCCCGCACTTGGCTCTCCGTCCAAAATATCCGCGTCGTCGGGAATACGAAAGAATCCTAACTGGTTTGCTATTACTCCTGTCAAGAAGCCCGTCCGATGTGCTTTCCACTCCGCTAAAGCCTCTGCTTGAAAAGTAGCGTTTCTGAAATAGATATTCTCCATAGTTCTCGTACTGTTAACGAAGAAGCTGACGGACGACCTGGGGTGGTCCGTCAGGTTCTTGCCAACGTCAGGAAGATGGAGCGTTGGTTTGATCCCCAGAGCCTTTAGCTCGGTTTTGTCGCCGATGCCAGAGTGGAGGAGGATATGTGGAGTACCAATAGAACCGGCGGAGAAAATGATTTCTTGGAGACTCGAAGGTGCAAGTTTGTGTGTAGTTGCTAGGAGTTGAAGGCATGTCAGTCTGAGAACTTTGCATGTAGCACATTGAGATGAGGCTATCTACCTCCTGCGTTCTGAGTCAACTCAACAGTATCAAATTTCGGTCGCCTTTTGGACTTCTTATTTGATTGTAAGACCCGAGTGACATGCGCGTGGATTAGGACATGCAAATTTGGTCTGCCGATGTAAGCAGTTCCAAGATAGGATGTCTGCGAGCTGCTTCGAGTCCCGTTTCCTATGGTATACTGGGCCCATCCTGTTGATCTTCAGCGTCACTCAAGTCAGTTAAATACAACAAAGCGAATCATTACCGATGCCTAGTTCATATCCTGAGTTATGGTCCTGATTGAAGGGGAACTGGCAAGGGAAGTCCGTTGTCGCTTGGATGACACTATTGTCTGTAGCGCGCGGGTATCCGGGAAGAGAAACGGCGTTGATACCATTGAAGCCATGCACCGTAGGATCAAACTGCCCTGAAATGTTGTGGTGATCAGACGGGGCGACAAAACGTTCGTTCTGTTGTTGATCACAAGCTCAAATCAAATCCATTAGTAAACGGAAATGAAGGACTAGCCTCTCGCATGTACGGCTGCAATGCCTCCCATCCCCAACCAGGGTCCCCGCTGATCTGGGCATAGCGGTCATAATCTTGAGACGATCCACGTGTATACAGCATATAGTCTAGGGATGCTTCAGCTTCCAGATCTATCCGGTCGGCATTTTAAACGGACTTACTGACTGTGCTACTTCCTCCTAATCCAAAACCTCTCGGGTATGAAATGGAACGTCCGAGTAATCCCGTTTGCTCAGTTGTGGTGAAATTCCAGTCCCAGGCGGTTCCGGAGGATATGTTAGGGGAAAAGAAAGGGACTTGAGTGAGCAGTGCATCCGCCGTTCTGCAGAAGATGTAAGATATTGAGTAAAATCAAAGCTAGTGCACTTACGATCCGCCTGCTTCGAGAACAAGGACTGAGATATTTGAGTCCTCTGTTAAACGATTCGCGAGGACGTTTCCCGCTGTTCCACCTTTAACGCAAAGTAAATCAATTGTCATGCTTCAAGCGAACGGAAAACGAACCTCCGATGATAATGAAATCAAAGTCAAGAGTTGGCAGCTTGTCAAACCGTTCATATATTGCACCGAGCACGCTTGGGCATAATACAAGGAGCAAAATGAGGGAGAAGCTCATAGCAATGAATGGTGAGAAGCCGACGATCACTGCCTGTCTTTTGAATGCATTGTGAACCTAAAACTCCCGATTGATCATGTATTAGCCTGGCGGAGAAACAGCATAGAGGCATTAGCGAGAGTACTGGATTTTGAGAACAGCCGAAAGGAGCGAACTAGCATCAGCAGTGGTGGCGTCCGAATCAGGCACTGTACCACTTGGAAACAAGAATGTCGAATGATTAATGAGATACCGGTTAGCATAGAATTCAGCTCGGAGAGAAAAAGCGTAGAATGATCCGGCAGAATTTTTTCTTTCGCATGAACAGAGCAGCGCTAAGCGCAAGGCATCATGCTACTCCTTACTTAACCCACATGTACCAGTCAGGGACAGCGGAGCCGATCACTCGCCTTACAATGTGATTACCGTAGTAATTGGCGAGTGTACCGATCCGTTGGAACAGCCTCACGCAGTCCAAGCGACCGAGGGTAAAACGCGTAGAAGACTAAGTAAATTTTACGGACAAAAAATTACCACGTGATCCAGAGGATCCAGCCCCCCCGCGCGCCAGATCTAGGTTCTAACAGGTCGCACCTTAAGCTTGTGGCTACGAGGTCGCTGACAAGTAGTGGCTTATTGACACTGTCGAAAAGACTAATGAATGTCGACTCAGCGGCCATCCCACTACATACGTGTTATTCTTCCTTCTCGCTTTCAGACTTTGACGATATCTCGCCCAAATGTCGCCACTGCCATTCTTTTATTGCGAGTCGCGACGTTCAAACCTACCGCCACAACTACCCGTACAATATTCATAGTTCTTAACCGGATGATACAAGTATATCGTGTCATTAGCCTTACGGGAAGCAGGTTTGGGATTCATAGAATGGTACATTCTGCACCAACGACTATGCTGCCCGAATCAGATCTGCTGCTCTCTCAGCTATCGCGTACACCGGTACCTGGGTATGCCCCGCCGGAAGAAATGGCTAAGGAAGAAACACCTCAGTTCAGCCTAGTCCTAGAGAAGCCCCACCTAAAAGAACTCACCAAAACCGACGCATCAACAACCCTCACCCCACCCGCACCTTTCAACTTCAAATCCGGGTCTACTACCCCCCAATCGGCATCGGCAGGAGACATGCTCGCGGTACCTATTGGATGGAAGATACTCCCTGTGCCATCCCTGATGTCATCCTCGGTGGTGTTCGTTGCGATGCCGAGGATATAGTTTTCCCACACTGGGGCGGTGACAAATTTCTGTGCGCTAGTAATAGCGTATTGCATCGTCGCCACGTCTTGCTGATGAGAAAAGTAGTTCGGGTTGATCAAAGGCGGTTCCAGGGGGTTTGTACTGTTGATGGTAAGGCTCCCACCTGTGATCATGAATATGAAATAGGTGCACAAGGACAAGAGAACATACGCGATAGTGGACATAGAACGACTGTCGTGACTGAGAAATAGTTCCCTGTGTCGGGAACGGGGCCTCGAATCAGACCATTCTGCGAAAGGATAATAAGCTCAGCACTGATCGACTCGAAGAACTCACGCACCGAAAAGATCAACTCATAGTGTGCCGCCTCATCCCCAGCACACGGTTCTCCATCCACAACGTCCGCGTCATCAGGAATGCGGAGGAAACCTGCTTGATTACCTACACCCCCCGACAAAAATCCCGTTCGATTTGCCTGCCACTCCTCCAAGGCCTCTGACTGGAAAGTCGCGTTTCGGAAATAGATATTCTCCATAGTGTCCGTGCTGTTGACGAAGAAGTTGACGGCAAATCGTGGATGGTCGGTCAAGTTCTTTCCAACGTCGGGAAGGTGGAGGACTGGTTGGATTCCCAGGGCAGTAAGTTCAGAGCTGTCGCCGATGCCTGAGTTGAGGAGGATGTGCGGAGAGCCGATGGAGCCTGCAGAGAGAATGATCTCCGTAAGGTTTGACGGTGCAAGAATGTGCATTGTTGCTAGATAATGTACCTCTTATCAGCTGCTCGTACTAGATATGCTAGGGAACCAAATTACCTCCATCATCCTGCGTAAATTCGACAGAATCAAACGTTGGCTTTACGCTGATGCTTGAAGTTGTGGTATTTGACGAGAGAATTCGGGTCACATGTGCGTGGATCAGGACATGCAGGTTCGGTCGACCGACGTACGCGGGCCCAAGATAGGACGTCTCCGAGCTGCTCCGAGTTCCGTTTCCAACAGTTAATGGTGCCCAACCTATGAACGTTCAGTACATTCGACAACACAGACAGTCGTGTGTAAACTCTTACTAATACCGAGCTGGTATCCAGAATTATAGTCTAGATTGAACGGGAACTCGTCAGGTAACTCCTCTGTCGCCTGAATAACGAGACCGTCCGTTCCGCGTGGGTATCCCGGAAGAGAAACAGAGGTTACACCATCAAAGCCATGAACTGCTGGATCAAATTCTCCAGATGTATTGTGGTGGTCCGCAGGGGGGACGAAGCGCTCATTCTGTCGTGGAGTCAGTATGAAATACGATCAACTAAAACACGAGACATCGCTGACCTTTAGAAAGTACGGCTGCAAAGCCTCCCATCCCCAACCAGGGTCACCACTGATCTGGGCATAGCGGTCGTAATCTTGTGATGAACCACGGGTGTATAACAAATAGTCTGGCTGTGTATCAGTAACCGGGCATTTCGCGCAAAGGTACAGGGACGTACTAATGGCACTACTTCCCCCCAATCCGTATCCTCGAGGATATGTGATAGAGCGCCCGTTGAACCCAGGCTGTTCGGTTGTAGTGAAATTCCAGTCCAATGGCGTGGCGGGAGATGCTTCAGGACAAAAGAAAGGTACTTGAGCGAGGAGCACATCCTTTGTTCTGTAAACAAAGTTAACATTGAACAGTTTCAAAGAGGCTGCACTTACGATCCACCCGCTTCGAGGACGAGCACAGAGATATCGGAGTCCTCTGTCAAACGATTCGCGACGACATTTCCCGCCGTTCCGCCTGGTGCTTGGAGTTAATAAGAGAGCATTTTGAGAAGAGTAACACGAGCCTCCGACAATAATGAAATCAAAATTGAGAGTCGGTAGCTCTTCGAATGTTTCGTATATTGCACCGAGTGCGCTTGTTGAGCATAATAGTATAAGGAGGGAAAGGAAAAAGAGGCCCATCAGCCACCAATTGACGACTGCTTGTGTCCAAAGGTTTTAAAGGGCTTTCAGACTCATCAAAGTCCCGCTTGATCGCAGTACCGGCTGGCACAGAGTATTCCACCACGAAAAAACAGAACTATGAATCATCAAATGAGTGTACACGGCGCAAACCTACCCCCGCCAGAGTATTGATTCTGATGAAAGCACACCAATGACGGTCGGCCGGTGGGTCTGGGGTTCAGCGGCAAGGAGTCCCTTTGAGGTACAATGGCATATTACACATCGCCAGGAACTGCAAAGGTCAGGGCACGATGGGTGAAAGAGCCTTAGTGGTCTTGAGGATCTAGCCTTGATTGCTGCGTCTTGTGAGTGAACGGAACAGAAATACACAGATTGGAGCTTACAGTGACCCTCTTGGCATTGGGGACGTAATGTCCAGCAGCGGGCTCGGTCGATGTACTTAGTAATTCGTTGACAGGAAAGAAACCAAAGGTAGTGTTATTCATGTGGATTGGACATAGCGACACATGGCGGTTGAAAGCAAGATCAGGATTGAGACAGAAGTGGTAACGCGATTTTCATTTACGCTTCAGATTCACACGATACGGCGGGGTCGGCAAGCTGCGGCGGTACTTGTTCTCCTGCCACCGGTAACAACAGCGACGAAACTCTCGCAAGCAGAACGCGCGGCTGGCCCTCTCCAAATTTACCGTGGCCGAGCGAACTCAGACATTACGGTAATCAACATGACATAAGGGCATTTTGGACCTTGTCTCCTTCCGAACCCAGATCCAGAAAACGGCTGGACAGGCAGAAGGAATGAGAGTGTTTTACAAAGGTATCCGGATGGTGTGTAGACGCTGGCGAGTTGGTGAACCATTGCGATGTGACATATAGCGCTTTTGCTCGAGACTTCCGACGACATCTGTGCGGTATAGCTCGAGTGCGCGAAGCGTGAGATCCGGCAATGAGGGAGAACAGGTCGGATGCGTTGATACCTGTTAGACAGTGAAAACTGATGCACCCGAAGGCACGGGAAGAAAGTGTTGCCCGCACGTCCTGGGGCAGCAATGCCCGATTGACGTGAATGAACGTGATTGTTCGTAACTGGGAGAACAACGACATGACAGCGCAGCAAAGTGATTGGTGTCTCGCATTTCTCTATAGTCCTAACCGGCCAAAGTTTCGACTCGGGGAGGTACGTGACGAGACGCCAGGCACATGTTGTGAAACTTGGGAAAATACCGGAAGTTGTCGAAGTGTAATTGACGGAGAAGGTGGATTCAGGTTCGACGGAGGAAAGAGCGACAGACAAGAGAGGAGGCCTGGAGGGATTGAGAGTCGTCGGTTAAGAAATCGAAGATGTAATCGATGAGCTCGTGTGATACCTGGTGAAGCAAAACATCTACGAACGTCAGTTTCTCTGCCCGAGTAAGATGTCATTGATAGTACCTCGACTCCTCCAGGATGCTAAGATGGATGTCACGGTATGAGAAAAAGGACACGTTTTCCCCGTGTAAGATAATATTATAACGACGAGGATGAGGACGAGTATTTCTTCTGCTGGTGGTTGGGCTGCCTTTCATCTTTGGCGGTGGGAGCTGTTTATGTCGCCGCGTGGTTAGCCGGTGTGCTATCGTTCAATGGGTCCAATTGTCGCGTAGGCTGGCGAAGTTGATCACATATCCAGCCCTTGTCCGTGGAGAGGTGCATTGAAGAAAATGATACACAATGTACCGACAATCAAAGATTTCTGTGCAAAGGTGATGAAAAGATGTAACCAGAAATATCATAAGAATACGTACTTGAGCAGAAACCTGTTCACCTCGACTGGGATACGAACACTGCTTTGTCCATAATTTTGCCGACCACCTCTCACTGGTCTTCATCGTTGTCTTTTTCATGCCGCCGCCTGGCGAAACTTGTCGAGTCGCATTACATGCTATTGAGCTAAGACCGTGACCGATTTCTCAGCTGTGAGGAATATCCATGAGCATTAATGACACTGATACAATACTGTAACGCACCTCAAACTTTTAGTTTGTGTATCCTCCCTAGCACCTATCGTTGCCGCCCTCCGCAATGGGTACAGAAATACCCTAGTATTATTGACGGGATAATTGGAGAGAATTTGTCGCGGCCGCCCTGCATATCGTGGTGAGCGTTTTCCGGTTTCTGAGCATTCAGTATCGAATGAATTGGCCGCTGTGTGAGCTAGTAGGTCGTGATGGTGACAATGTAAGCCTCGAATTCAACTTCCTTGACCCTAACCCTAGGAAGGGTACCCATGAGTTACGGTCTTCCGGTCCGAATCTGCCGAGACCTCCTTTCCTCATACCTCCATGACTTGATCAGTCTTCTAATCTAAAAGATCAAGGAAACAGGCAAAATCCCGAGAAGCAGCACAGACGACCTCATTCCAACCTCATTCACCCACTTCTGCACACGCTCCCGTGCGGGCAGCAAACATGTTGTTTGGACGGCAATTCATTTTACCTTAGCCTTTGACGCAGGTCCTTGGCACACAGCTCTTCTAGCGGTGATCCAACGATGAAATTCACATTCGACCTGGGAAATTCGCATCTATGCGCGTGTAATGCATTCCGTCATCCTCATGCTAATGACGTTGACTGTGGCTGAAATCTGCGCTACCATGGGTGACCCTCAGGGTATAAAAGGCGCGAAGGTTCGACAACGCACGTCGCCCATCTCTTCTACTCCCATCATCTATACTGCTTTCCACGTCTTCTATCGTCCAACTACGCACTACCGCTATGCACGTTACTGTTAACGCTGCTGCCGTCGCTGCGCACACGCACAACCGTCACTTTTCAATGCCGGAGCAGTCGATGTACGTTACTTCATTCTGCGCTGTTCCACTCTATAGCTAATGTCGAGGACAGGTCAACGTACCGGTCCCCCGCGACCTCACTCCAGAAGAGGGCCCGACGGCGGAAGCGGCCAAGTCCGATGACAGTAGCCCGAGCTATGTCCACGGCAAAGACTATGGGAAACGCACCAGGCGATGTTGAAGGTATGTTGGCATCTGCACAGTCCAGCACTTCTCTGATCAATATATACGCAGGAACTCGTAAACATGTTGAAGCCCTGAGGGCGAGCATCATGAGGTGGACGGCTCATTTTGAGTATATCTGGCGCTCGTCTAGATGGCTTGTTGCTTGTTTCACGCGTCATTGTCAAGGATGAGTGTTATTTACGCCAGTTATATATCCACGCTCGTCATCGTCCAACTAATATGCTCTTCAACGCCGTCGTCGTCGTGCTCGCTCTCTTGATGTCTACACTCGCTTACCGACGTACGTTACTTCGTGCTGAGGTGTCCAGTATATAGCCTTGCGGCACCCTGGAAGAGGTGGTTGAAGTCTATGGTTACAGCAGTTGTAAACTCGTTGTCCCGGACTCTTCACTGTTGCGTCGACTAATAGACCTACCAGAACAACCGTGACATTATTGAGGAACGGTATGCGATACTTCTGCGGCAAAACGTTGCTCTGATCAATTTGACTTCAGAACTCCATAATCGAGTGGAAGTATGTCGAGCAAGGATTTCATTTTGATTTCCGGGTGCTTGCTCAGGCGGCTTGTTGTGAGCACAGGGGTTAAAATTAGCTAGCAAAGACCGATCCCCTCCGGTGTGCACACGTGCAACTGGCAAACTGCAAACTTTACGCTCCCCGAAATTTATTTTTCGCGTCACCCTCATCTAGACCCGCAACCAGTCGTCTTCTTTATCTGGGCGCAAGCTCACGACAAGGACGAATCGTGTATTGCACCATTCATAGCACTGCGCGCGCCTCAATCCGCGAAGAACAGCCACAAGATGCCTTAGGCATTCAACTTTACCCTGCATGAATCCCCATGGATATTCGACTCTTGCCCCATCTGACCCATGCGTTTACTATGCCGGCAACGTCATTGGCTGAAAGCTACTAGCGCGATTGAGATTGCCTCGTATGGTAAATCGGATCACAGAGTAAATGTTGGACCAGATTTAGCAGGTACCATTACCGCTAATGCGACGGCGGTTCACTGAATGGCCCAACCATGCAAGCAATGGACAAAGGAGACACTTTGCCGACGAGAGACCCCGTAGGAGACAAAGGGAGTTGGATGCGGGACGCGCATTGCAGTATTGAGATGGAGCGCTAGCCCGAGGAGATGGCAAGCAACAAGTACATTGCACAGGAGAAATATGCCATGATACTGTCACGGAAAGTGTGGAGATGATGGTAGCGGAAATAGGAGGGAAACATGTGTGGTACGGACCGGCAGACATAACCTTAGGGTGTGTGCTGATCGCCGTCACGACTCGCTACCCTACACGACCACCACTGTGAGGACAACACGCTGTCGCTGCCACTTTCTTCACCGTGGGGTCTCCGAGTCCCCAACATCGTGAGGAGGGTATACCTTGCATATCGACGCTCGACGAGTAAGGGTACGACATCGTCGAGGGAGCACTGCTAGGTGGATGCTGAAGTGGAGCGCTCGCAGGGCCCTCTGGTGACTGCGCTCGTCTAGTCCGAGGAATCAAGGTACCTTCTATGTCGCCTCTCTTGAGACAGCCTGAGAAACTGATTTTTGTAGATGTGTTGCTTCACTAGGTTACCTCAAGAGCTGGTGTATCGTTGTTCCGCGCCTTGTCAAGTTTATCACTGTTGGCTTGCCATTCTCTTCTGTTTCTGCTACGAACGTGACACGAGAACCTCCCATACAACGAAAACCAACGCTCGCTCTTGCTATCAGTTGGCTATTCTATTTATAGCTACTCTAAGGCTTACCCGTCGCCGACATTTGGGTATACACATCGTGATCGGAAGCTTACGCGTCTCGATCCGTGCTTCACCCGCCGTGGCTCAGCATTACCCCTGCCACGCATCCTTTCCAGCTTCTCTTTACTTCGAACGGTTGATAGGTACCAGCAGCGCTCAATCCAGACTAGCTTTCTGCGTCTTTGAGAATGGTTTCAGTCTCACGCCTTTTCCATTAGGAACTATCGCAAGAACGACTCAGAGATGCGGGAGCGGCTTCTTCCCGGAAAGTTGCTATGTGAGGAGAACAGTGGTTATATCGACGAGACACTGGAAGTCGGGCTGGCTAGATATCCAAGTTTCTTCCGACGGGAGCTTCACCTTGGCATCCATGAAACGAAGCATTTCACAAGATGCTACGAGTCCTGGCTCTGTTTCGAAGTTGGCGCGCAGACGGACACTCTCCCGTGAATTCTTGGCGCGTGCGTTCTTATTGTTAGTGTTCTTGTTGATGAGACCACTATTTCTCGTTTCCAGTCCAATCGAAGAGCATCGTTACAGCTGTTTGCATACAGCACAATGGTCAGCGGTGTTTTTGTGGATGATGAACGAAGCTTCGGACTTGATCATAAACCGTGCTTTGCGGACTCTTAGCGCACGAGGGCCTCCGACATCGCCGAAATAGTTATATACTAGCTACAAACGCGGAACCAAGTCCTTGAACCATAGTTTATGATGAAGTGTGAAGCATTCTCTTCTATCACAACAACTCTTCCCGTTCCCACTGCATCTGTTTCACCCCATCCTTTAAGGCTCGGCCTGTTCACTTGCTGATATGTATCTTTTCAGCAATTATTCATCCGGGCGCTAGCTTTTGAGAGTAATGTCTGATGTCGTGAACGGAGGGAAGCGACTTCATCGGGGATTGAAATGGTTTATAAAAGACGCAGTTGCTTAAGTGCTCCCTACTCCGTTCCCTCACAAATGCTTCCTACAGCCACACTTTTGCTCGGTCTAGCGGGAACCGCGCTAGGTTTCAACGCGTGTCAGCTTATTGCGAAGAAAGTCTCATCTGCTACAGATGTTTACTATCCTGGTGAGTATCAAGCCATTTCCTCGCGCAGTCTTTGGCTGACCTCCGGTAGGATCGTCTTCATACGTAGCGGACAATGAACATTATGCGACATCAAGCTCGCAAGCCTCAAAATGTAGTGTGGAACCCGGGTCCGCTGAAGATGTCGGCATTATCGTTCGTACTATCACCTTTTTGCTTGTTCGTACCTGGCATTCACACGTGTCATTCTAGTTGGCTATTGTGGGAAAGACGAAGACGCCATTTGGTGTACGTGTCATTTGAGCGGTCCCCTTTTAATTATGCTTGAATGCCGCTTTTAGGTCAAAGGCGGCGGTCATGCTACGAACCAAGGCTTCTCTTCGACGACAGGTGTCCAGATCGCTATGACGTGGTTCAATGAAACCACCTACGACCCTGCGACGCAGACGGCGGTGATTGGCGCTGGTAATATTTGGGATGATGTCTACGAGATATTGAATGCTCAAGGTGTGAACGTTCTCGGGGGTAGGGTAACCGGGGTAGGCGTGGCGGGTTTCACTCTTGGTGGAGGTATGTGTGATCATCATACTTTAACGATTTACGTCCTGAATAGACGCCTACCTAAAGGGTATTCATATCTGAGCAACCAATATGGTCTGGCTATTGATAGTGTGGTCGCATACGAGCTAGTGGCGCCTAATACGACTGTGGTGACTGTAACGGAAGAGAGCGATCCAGATCTTTTCTTTTCACTCAAGGTACGTGCTCTTCTCTTGAGTATTCATTCTTGGTATAAAATTATGACGACAGGGCGGCTTCAACAACTATGGTATCGTTACTCGGTTTACCTTGAAGGCCTACCCACAGGGTGCTGTTTGGGTACATGCACCCTCGAAGTCTTGGTAGCCATAACTGATTAGTATCTCTACTTCTAGGGTGGAGTAGCCTCCTATAATGCAAGCTATATGTCCGTGTTCAATGCAGCGGCTGTCAAATTCTGTTCAGAGGTCACTGACCCTAAAGCTGCGATGGTCATGACATATGCATATACCAGTGGTCAGGTACTTCCCATTGTCTCCCACTGTCCGAATCCACGAGTCTTAAGTCGCACTATTTATAGGTATCACTTTCCACTCAGATGTTTTACAACGGCCCTACCCCTCCAGATGGCATCTTTGACGATTTCCTTGCCATACCCGCTTTGGCCCAGGACTTTACGACTCGTTCCTTCTTTGACCTCATTGGATCCACAACATTTCCGACTGGATTGCGGTACGTTTGTTTATTTCCCGATATCCACTAGCATTGCTAACGACTTACGCCGACTAGGACTGTATATAATCATATCCCCACACTCGAGTACTCCGAGTCTACCATTGAAGACATGATCAATGAGCTCAACGTCAGACGGCGTCTTTCTTCCGCCCTGGACATTTTCTAATAATTCTCTTTCCTTAGTTCTGGGGCCCGACGCTATCTGCACACGGAGCAACCTCTGTCACCTACGCTGTCGAACCCTTCCTTCCAAGCCTTCTAACTCATGCTCCTGCGGGCTCCTCTGCGTACCCGGGCTCGCGGGATCATGCTGTCTTTCCTAGTATCGTCGGTTTGCAATGGGTATCGCAGAGCGAGGACAATGTGTTTCTTGATGCTGCGAGGCAGACGGCGGAGAAACTTGGGGTGGCGGGCGAATCGATATACCCGAATTATGCGATTTATGATGCTCCTGTGGTGGATATGTATGGCGAGGAGGGGGTGAAGAGGATGGAGGCTACGAGGGAGAGGGTGGATCCTCACGGTGTTATGCTGTTGACAGGAGGGTTTAAAGTATAGTAAATATGGGGTCCATATGTGTAGTTAATAATGGTAGGTGTCGCTAATAACGGTGGGATCCAATCATAAGCCTCGAAGACCGGCAGGACTTCATATGAGTGTACATATACAGAGGCATCCGAAAACTATGCGCCCTCTTCTCCTCCTCCTCCTCCCCCTCCTCCTCGTGAGGAGGGAAAGGGTTTGACCTCAAATACGACTAGGACGCTAATGTTAAAGAATCGAAGAGTTCTGAAACCAAGGCTTAGACAGACTCGTCGACTTCACGGATATGTCGTTGGGAAACAGCTAGGCATTCATGGAGACGGAAATAGATATGTGTCTCTGTATATCGAACATTGCTGATCCAATTCCAGCCGACTTTCAAGTTTGGTAAAAGTAGTGTTGGGAGCTTGGACCGAGGGCTTGAAAAATGGAGAACGAGTTGAGAACGAGCCTGAAACGTACGAGATGTCAACAACACTGTCAGAGATCCGAGCAATGTTCCTACTTTAAAAATGGACCGGAGAATTTTCGCAGACATAGGGCCTAATGCAATGGAACGCGTCGGTTGAAATTAAAGATCGTGGGAAACTTTTAGACTCGCAACCAGTTTCCTTCTTCGGCTCACGTCACGAGATCAAAGGGCATGAGCCTACGAAGGACTGGTCCGATTGGTTAAATTAACTTAATTTAAGTGGTGAGGCGCAATCGCCGATACAGTCGCGGCGGCTGACTAATCGCACAGCCACCCATAACGTGAAACCCGCTTTCCGTGCTTTCCACGTCGACTCTTCAACGGCGCAGAAAACATTGGCTGTTCCCTTGATAGGGACCATTGCCAGTGCGACGCCTACTACTACTACTACTTCAACATATTCCTCGCTCCATATTGCATCTCTACTTGTCAAACATCATTAATATAGCTATAGATATGCAAAATTAACCTCTAATAACATAAATTACTCTTGGGGCCACCTAGGCATGCGTTGCGACGCGATTGTCACGCATCTTTTTACAGTAATGTGACATGAAATTAAAGGTACATTCTGGACTGATACACCCACAGCTCGGCTTTGGTTTATAGAAAGAAAAATGCCAGTAGACTAATACCTAGAACTTGGCCAAAACAAAATTTCGAAATTATTGGTGGATCCCCGATTTTGCATTGCTACAGAAGGGCATGGAGGCTCACATAAAAATCCGTTTTGGCCAATTTTCATACAAAGATGCAAATCTATTATTTTGATGCTGATATACGCAATAATTGACCTGCCAGGCAACAGAATGTTCAGCTTCACTTTTTGCTATGAGAAGGTCATGGTAAATATATACAAACAGAAATTCCTTTAGTGGGATTGCGCCTCACCAATTGGTTACGAACTAGCGGTCGTCGGTCGACGATTTTGATACCTTGCTTGAGCGGTGTTCATGCAAGTTTATTTGTACATGGTTCTGAGTATGACAATGTGATTTCATGGCCCATCAACGATACACTACCAATATCCGAGGACACTGGACAGAAGACATGAAGAAGGGAGCGTCGTATACGGCAGGTCATCCCAGCTGGAGAGAGCTATTCTGATGGTACCGGGTACGCTGAGTACCAGTATTGACCCTCCAAAGCATACTCCTTCGTGTTCGCTCAGGCTCTCTAGCAAAGACCACAGTTCCTTGTCTCTACGTGATATGACGTAGTATGTACTATGCGTCTTAGCCTGGTAAATCGGCTTTATGAGAAACTCACGGAACTTGTTACTGTATATAACTTGACCCTTGAACATTGAACGCTTGAAGCTTGACTCTTTACTTGGTCGACCGATAGTTACTTTCACAGAACCTCGCCAATTCCATGTAACTTTCCATTTGGCTTTGAATCTCGTGTTGGGGGAGAGACAAGGAACTGTGGTCTTTGCTAGAGAGCCTGAGCGAACACGAAGGAGTATGCTTTGGAGGGTCAATACTGGTACTCAGCGTACCCGGTACCATCAGAATAGCTCTCTCCAGCTGGGATGACCTGCCGTATACGACGCTCCCTTCTTCATGTCTTCTGTCCAGTGTCCTCGGATATTGGTAGTGTATCGTTGATGGGCCATGAAATCACATTGTCATACTCAGAACCATGTACAAATAAACTTGCATGAACACCGCTCAAGCAAGGTATCAAAATCGTCGACCGACGACCGCTAGTTCGTAACCAATTGGTGAGGCACAATCCCACTAAAGGAATTTCTGTTTGTATATATTTACCATGACCTTCTCATAGCAAAAAGTGAAGCTGAACATTCTGTTGCCTGGCAGGTCAATTATTGCGTATATCAGCATCAAAATAATAGATTTGCATCTTTGTATGAAAATTGGCCAAAACGGATTTTTATGTGAGCCTCCATGCCCTTCTGTAGCAATGCAAAATCGGGGATCCACCAATAATTTCGAAATTTTGTTTTGGCCAAGTTCTAGGTATTAGTCTACTGGCATTTTTCTTTCTATAAACCAAAGCCGAGCTGTGGGTGTATCAGTCCAGAATGTACCTTTAATTTCATGTCACATTACTGTAAAAAGATGCGTGACAATCGCGTCGCAACGCATGCCTAGGTGGCCCCAAGAGTAATTTATGTTATTAGAGGTTAATTTTGCATATCTATAGCTATATTAATGATGTTTGACAAGTAGAGATGCAATATGGAGCGAGGAATATGTTGAAGAGTCGACGTGGAAAGCACGGAAAGCGGGTTTCACGTTATGGGTGGCTGTGCGATTAGTCAGCCGCCGCGACTGTATCGGCGATTGCGCCTCACCATTGAGAGACCTTGACAAGCAAGGTAATTTGGCAGGACCAGCCAAAGGTGAGTCCGGACTTAGTTTTTTCGTCGTCCTCAACGTTGAAAACAAATGCCCAAATTGATAAAATGAAAAGCGAATATTTTTCAATTTTAAGATGATTGAGACCAACATGTTTTTTGATAACATGAGAAGAATTTGAAGTCCCTTGGACCCAATGGCCGGCAATATGTACATATGATGTTCTTTCTCTCTTACCGCGTTGTCGCTGCCTCATCCTTGTCTGTAAAATGGACCCCGGAGACAATGGGTTCATTCTGATGATGGAAAAGACAAAGGAGACAATGATGTGGAGCCCGACGACTAGATTTGGACTGAGAATTTTTTCATTTTTCCGTGAAAAGCATGTTGGTCTCAATCGACATGAAACCGTAAAATATCCACTTTTTATTATATCAAATTTGGCACTTTTTTTCACGAATATACGACGATGAAAACCTAAGTCCGGAGTCACCTTTTGCAGGTCCTGCCAAATTCGCACCCAATTAGACCAGCCGCTTCGCCAAAGTGACAAGCGCAGCCACGTGGCGATGCATGGCTGGTCACGAGCCTAGGAAACTTTGACGCGTGGTTGATGTCATGAGCTACTGACGTTCCCATACTTATCCTCTTTCTTTCTGCCACCTCTTCCCCTGGCTTCTCAGTTAACGAATTCCTCTCTGAGTATTTGAAAGCTTCCTATTGTATGCTGAAGTGCTCTATTATATGCGCATGGAATTTTGCTCGGTGAGCAAGGGAGGCTGGAGCGCGGCTCTGCGAGGTGGATGCTGAAGTGGAGGGCTCACAGGACCTTCAGTAACTGCGTTTATCTAGTCCTTGTAGTAGTATTTGATCATCCAAGGTAAATTCTGTGTCGACTTTCTCGAGACAGAAACTGATTTTTGTAGATGTCTTGCTTCACTGGGTCACCTCAAGAGCTGGTTGATTCCATTGTCACGGCAATTTGAGTGTGAGTGTTAGAGAGCATACATTGACTACACGAGGTCCAGCCAAGCAGATTTCTGCCTGCCCTGGAATCGTCTCTTTTGCTCACCTCTTCTTCAGTTTTCTATGGAATCCTTACTAAGGTAGAGAAAGGGCATGTTTATTGTCGTTCCGCACTTTGATGGACGTTGTCAAGTTTATCAATGTTGGTTTGCCATTCTCTACTGTCTCTGCTACTGTGTTAAAGAACGTGCACGAGAACCTTACACACAACAGAAGCTAACACTTGCTCCTGTGAGTCCCCCACTATCCATATTATACTAGTTGGCTATTCTATTTATAGGTACTCCGAGGCTTACACGTCGCCGGCATCTGGGTATACGTGTTGGATTCGCCACGACGCGCCGTGATCGGAAGCTTACGCGTCTCGAGCCGTGCATAGTAACGCGTCACCTGTCGTGGCTTGGCATTGCCAGCTCCTCTTTATTTTCCCTATTATTATTCAAGACGCCATGTTTTCCTCACGGTCCGGGATCCGACCTGGATTTCGCCAGTCTACTTACTGACGTTCGAGTTGATGTGGTGGTTACGAGGCCGAATTCTGTCTTATGTCGGGCATATGTAGCACGCTAACGGTCGTCTTTTCAGGCGCTGAAGTATGCGTGGAGTTCCTCTGTCACAGGCCTAGACACTACGAAAGGGTTGATGGGTACAAGCAGCACTTGTAATCCGTATTAGCTGTCGGCGTCTTTGAAAAGGGCTGCAGTCGCACACCTTTTCTCTCAGGAACCATCGTGAGAGCGACTCGGAGATGCGGGAGCAGCATCCCCCCAGAAAGTTGCTAAGCGAGGGGAACATTGGTTATATCGACGAGTCACTGGAAGTCGCTCAGGCCAGATATCCAAGTTTCTTCCGACGGGATATCCGGGAGCTTCACCGTGACATCTGTCTACGAAACGAAGTACAGTCAACTCTGTAATAACCCATACCTCTATAAGGACATACCACCCCATAAGCCATAGGTTTGTTCGTCTACCGAAGTGCATATTCCCCTCAAATACCTCTCTCTAAACCCATACTCCCTCATAACCCATAGCGCTGAGTGGGAACGGACGGGTATGGGTTATTACAGAGTCGACTGTATTCACATGTATTTGCAAGATGCCAAGAGTCCTAGCTCTGTTTCGAAGTCGGCTCGCAGACGAAGTAGCAGGACACTCTCGGTCGTAAATTCCTAGCGTGTGCCAAACCTCCCTCCCTGTTAGTGGTATCTTTGTTGATGAGCACTTTTTCTCGTTTCCAGGCCAATTGAAGAGTCGGGTCAAAGACTCAAAAGGAGGAGTAAATGATCAGATGCGCGAGGCAAGACTGATTGTTTCAGCAACTCTTCCTGTTCCCACTGCATCCATTTTACCCCGCCCATGAGGTTCAGCGTGGTCGCTTGCTGACATTCTTTTACAGTGCAATTATTCAGCCGGGCGCTATTTTTTTGTAAAATGTGATGCCGTGAACAGGGTCGAAGCGAAATGTTTCTTCGTGGACTGAGATGCTTTATAAAGGACGCGCTTGCTTAAGTGCTCCCCACTCACAAGTTGCTTCACATATGCTTCCTACAGCCACACTGTTGCTTGGTCTAGCGGGAACCGCGCTAGGTTTCAACACGTGCCAGAGTATTTCAGACGAAGTGTCGTCTGGGACAGATATTTACTATCCCGGTGAGTATCAGGCCACCTCGCGCCGTGTTTGGCTGTCCTCCGGTAGGATCTTCATCATACGTATCCGATAATGAGCATTACGCGACGTCAAGCTCGCAAGCCTCGAAGTGTAGTGTGGAACCCGGGTCTGCTGAAGATGTCGGCATTATCGTTCGTACTATCAGTGTCGCCTTGTGGTTCCGCATTCACACACGTCATTCTAGCTGAGTAATTTGGGCAAGACGAAGACGCCATTTGGTGTACGTGCCATTTAAGCCGTCCCATTTTAACTATGCCTGAATGCCGTCTGTTAGATCAAAGGCGGCGGACATGCTACGAACCAAGGCTTCTCTTCAACGACCGGTGTCCAGATCGCCATGACGCGCTTTAACGAAGTCACGTACGACCCTGCGACGCAGACGGCGGTGATTGGTGCTGGTAACATCTGGGATGATGTCTACGAGTTATTGAATGCTCAAGGTGTCAACGTTGTCGGGGGGAGAGTAACCGGGGTCGGTGTGGCGGGTCTCACACTCGGAGGTGGTATGTATGATGATTATACTTCCACGATGCACGTCCTAAATTGATGCCTATCTGAAGGGTATTCGTATCTGAGCAACCAATATGGTCTGGCCATCGACAATGTCGTCGCATATGAGCTGGTGGTGCCTAATGCTACTGTAGTGACCGTAACGGCAGCGAACGATCCAGATCTTTTCTTTTTACTCAAGGTGCGTGTTCTTCTCTCGGGTAATCATGTCATAATTCTTTTTACAATAGGGTGGCGGCAACAACTATGGTATCGTTACTCGGTTTGCCTTGAAGGCCTACCCACAGGGTGCTGTTTGGGTACGTACGCCCTTGAAATCTTGGTTGCCATAATTAACTAGTATCTCTACTTACTTCTAGGGTGGAGCAGCGTCATATAATGCAACCTATATATCCGCGTTCAATGCAGCGTCTGTCAAATTCTGTTCAAAGGTCACTGACCCTAAAGCTGCGATGGTCATAGTGTATGGATACACAAGTGGTCAGGTACTTCACATCGTCTCTTACTGTCCGATTTTGTGATTCCTAAATCATATCATCAATAGGTATTCCTATCCTCCCTGATGTTCTATAACGGTCCTACCCCCCCAGATGGCATCTTTGACGATTTCCTCGCCATACCCGCCTCGGCCCAGGACATTTCTACCCGTTCCTTCTTTGACCTCATCAACTCTACGTCTGTATCCACAGATGCTGCGGCTGGATATCGGTGGGGCTTGTTTACTTCCAGCTATACACCAGCACTAGCATTACTAACAGCTTACGCTGACCAGGACTGTATACAACCATATCCCCACGCTCGAGTACTCCGAGTCTTTCTTCGAAGGAATCATTGATGAACTCAACGTCAGATTCCGTCTTCTTTCTGCCCTGTAAAGGCTTTAATTCTCTTTCGTCAGTTCTGGGGCCCTACGCTGTCTACTCACGAAGGGCTCTCCGTCACCTACGGTGTCGAACCCTTCGTTCCGAGCCTTCTAACCCACGCTCCCGTGGGCTCATCTGCGTACCCAAGCTCGCGTGATCATGTCGTCTTTCCTACTATCGTCAGCTTCGAGTGGGTATCGGAGAGCGAGGATGGTGTGTTTCACGATACTGCGAGGCAGACGGCGGATAGGCTTGGGGTGGCGAGCGAATCGATCTACCCGAATTATGCGATATATGATACTCCTGTGGTGGACATGTACGGCGAGGAGGGGGTGAAGAGAATGGAGGCTACGAGGGAGAGGGTGGATCCTTACGGTGTTATGCTGTTGACAGGAGGGTTTAAAGTATAGTCATGGAGACAAGGATCTTCATTCGTCGTCGCCTTGAACCACAGATATTGAGCTTTCACATTCATTGTGGTTGATGTTCACTTGGGCACTGTTTATCCCTGTTGTTAAAGTATTGATATATCTTACAACCCCTGCTTGCGTTGACCTTCTATTCCCTGACTTACCGACTAGTCGGTGACTAGTCACACGGGCCCTACTGCGACTTTCCACTTTGGGTCACTGCCTGTCCAACACTGCAGTGATCGGCATGGCTGGCTTGGCTCTTGGTGGTGGTATGCATATATTATTGTAATCTTGCCTCTTGAATTCTAATGATTCACTCCTCCGAAGGGTATTCGTGGCACAACAACCAGCATGGCCCTGTCATTGACAACGTAGTTGCATACGAGCTGGTTATGCCTAATGGTAAAGTCACGACAGTCACTGCATCTGCCGATTCGGACCTAAGGCTATACGTTTCGCTAAAGGTGGTCTGCTCGGGTCCAGCTTGCTTCCATTCTAATATTCTTGCGCGGATAGGGAGGGAGCAATAACTCTGGTATCGTTGCACGGTTCATCTTGAAGACATTCCCGCAGGGTAACATTTGGATCCGTGTGCTCGCCAAGCTTTGGTCTCGTTGTGGTACATAATTCAACTATCTCTGCAGTTTCACTCTCAATAAATATCCTGCCCGAATGAGATCCGCCGCTCTCTCAGCTATAGCGTACACCACTACCTGAGTATGCGCTGCTGGCAGAAACGGCTGAGGAAGAAACACCTTCAGCCTGGTTCTAGAAGAAACCCACCCAAAAGAACTCACCAAAACTGACGCATCAACAACCCTTACGCCATCCGCACCTTTCAACTTCAAATCCGGGTCTACTACCCCCCAATCGGCTCCGGGAGGAGATATGCTTGCGGTACCTATTGGATGGTAGATACTCATTACGCCATCTCTGATGTCATCCTCGGTGGTATTTGTTGCGATGCCGAGGATATAGTCTTCCCATACCGGGGCTGTGAGGAATTTCTGTGCGCTAGTAATAGCGTATTGCATAGTGGTTACGTCTTGCTGATGAGAAAAGTAGTTCGGGTTGATCAAAGGCGGTTCCAGGGGATCCGTGCTGTTGATGGTGACGCTCCCACCTGTGATCATAAATAGGAAATACGGCACAAAAACAAGGGAACATACGTGATAGTGGACATAGGACGACAGTCGTGACTGAGAAATAGTCCCCTGTGTCGGGAATAGGTTCTCGAGTTAGACCATTCTGCGAAAGACAAATAGTAAGCTCAGACTCTGAGGTCATAGTAACACGCACCGAATAGATCAGCTCGTAATGTGCTGTCTCATTCCCCGCACACGGTTCTCCTTCCACAACGCCCGCGTCATGAGGAATACGAAGGAACCCTATCTGATTATCTACTCCCCCCGACAAAAACCCTGTTCGATTTGCTTGCCACTCTGCCAGGACCTCTAACTGAAAAGTCATATTCCGGAAATAGACGTTCTCGATAGTATCTGTGCTGTTGACGAAAAAGGTGGTGACATATCGCGGGTGGTCGGTCAAGTTCTTTCCGACGTCAGGAAGGTGGAGGACCGGTTGGATTCCTAGAGCAGCGAGTTCGGTGCGGGGGCCGATGCCTGAGTTGAGGAGGATATGTGGGGAACCGATGGAGCCTGCAGAGAGAATAATTTCCTTGAGATTTGACGGTGCAAGAATGTGCACTATGAACTCTTATCAACTGCCGGTACTAGGTATGGTAAGAAACCAGATTACCTTCACCGTCTTGAGTAAACTCGACAGAATTGAACGTTGGGAATGCACTGATGCTTGTGGTATCCGATGGAAGAATTCGGGTCACATAGGTGCGAATCAAGACATGTAGATTTGGTCGGCCAACGTACTCAGGCCCAAGATAAGATGTCTGAGAACTGCTGCGAGTTCCGTTTCCAATAGTTGACGTTGTCCAACCTATGAGTGTTCTCTACGATCAGTACATTTAGGAAGACAGCCGTTTGAAAAGAAACCTTACCAATACCAAGATGATATCCAGAATTATAATCTAGATTGAACGGAAACTCGCTAGGTAACTCCTTTGTCGCCTGTATGACGCGGCCGTCCGTTCCGCGTGGGTATCCAGGAAGAGAAACAGAGTTTATACCATCGAAGCCATGAACTATTGGGTCAAATTCTCCGTATGTATTGTGGCGGTCGGTAGGGGCGACGAAGCGCTCGTTCTACCGTGGAGACAGGATGAAATGCGGTCAACTTAAACGAAAGGCGTCGCTGACCTTTAGAAAGTACGGCTGCAAAGCCTCCCATCCCCAACCAGGGTCACCACTGATCTGGGCATAGCGGTCGTAATCTTGTGATGAACCACGGGTGTATAACATATAGTCTGACTTGCGCATCAGTAATCGCGTATTTTACACAAAGTACAGAGACGTACTAACGGCACTACTTCCTCCCAATCCATATCCTCGAGGGTATGAGATAGAGCGCCCGTTCAACCCAGGCTGTTCAGTTGTCGTAAAATTCCAATCCAATGGTGTGTTGGGGGTTACTTGAGGACAAAAGAAAGGTATTTGAGAGAGGAGTACGCCTTCCGTTCTATAAAGAAAGTTAACATTGAACGGTTTCAAAGAGGTTCCACCCACGATCCACCCGCTTCGAGGACGAGCACAGAGATATCGGGGTCCTCTGTCAAGCGGTTTGCAAGAACATTTCCCGCTGTTCCGCCTTGTGCTTGGAGTCAATGAAAGAACGTCTTGAGAAGAAGAAGAGTAATACGAACCTCCAATAATGATGAAATCGAAATTGAGAGTCGGTAGCTCCTCGAGCGTTTCGTATATTGCACCGAGTGCGCTTGTTGAGCATAATATAAAGAGGGAAAGAAGAAAGAGGTCCATAACTCGCCGTTTGTGTCCTAACGTTTTAAGGGCCTTCTGACTCGTCAAAGTCTCGCTTGAGCGCAGTGGTACCAGCGGACAAAGAGTATTCGCACCACGAGAAACAGACCTATGAATCAGTAAACGAGTGTACACGGCGCAGACCTATCCCCGTGGGAGTACGTACTGATTCTGATGAAAGCAGGTCAGCCGGTGGGTCTTGTGTTCGGTGGCAAGGAGCCACTCCGAGATACATATTACTAAGGGCTGCAAATCTAAGGGTACGATGGGCAAAAGAGGAGTTGCGTGTGGTTGGGCACAGTCATCTTCAAATGATAAGAATCATCCAGTCATTTATCAGAGAATCCGCGCGTCCAACCTGAGAGCCGAGGCGGCAACTTAGGATCAGCCTTGTGAGTGAACGGAGCCGTGATACAAAAAACAAACTTACAAGGACGCTCTTGGGGATGCAGGAATAATATTTAGAGCAGAAGGACACGAGCCATTCAGAAGCAGGCTTGGTCGATGTACTTATCAATTCGTTGATTACTAAAGCCAGAAACTGTATTCCCTTTGATATGGTTTTGACATCCATCATACCAATCTAGAAAAATATCAAAAGTACATGAGTGAGATTGCGATGGGACGAAAGAAGACGAAAGATAACACAACTGCCGTTTACCGTTACGGCTCACATTCCCACAGTACGGAGGAGTCGGCAGATGTTAAATTTGTTTGCCTTGCGGCCGGCAACAACAGCGACGAAATTCCTCAAAATTCTCGCATTCCCATATGACGGTACGGAAACTCGAACAAAGAAAAACATCAGAAATAGTCTACAAGCACATCGCATGTCAAGAGAAACCAGCTACTCTAGAGTCCAGACTCTAGAGAGTGAATCTCGTCGTGAAAGACTATCCGTTTTAGATGGGGCCATACCTTTTTTGCTTCCTCCACCACATCTTTGAACAGCGCTGGCTTCCTCGGAAGCTCGTATTCCACAACTCCCGGGAAGATTGCCAAAACATTGGTAACAACACTCTGAAATGGTGGAGCGTACAGAACGCACGGGCAGGCTAGTCTCACAACATGTGGTAGAACAACAGTTCCGTCCATATCCGCCATCAAACATTCCCAATCTTTGTTCCGGAAGTCCTGCATTGGCAGCCCCACGCAACGTACGGCCGGTCGGCGAGATATCCAGGACAGTACCTCCCGACACTCTTCTCCGAGTTCCTCTTTCCACCCTGCCGATAACACATCCACACGCTCTAAATTGGGGCAGGCCTCCTCAAGCGCAGGGAGAAAGCGCAGGAGGAGTCCCGAGTTGGCTGCAACGGTGGTGACATTTGGGAGACCCTTGTTTGGAGGCAGGCGGAGGGAAGTCTCCTCTGACTGTGTATCCATCTCCGACAATGACTGGGATACGCTGCTGAAAGAGATAGACTCAAGCGAAGAGTGAGCTGCGTTGGAGGAAAGGATGAGATTTCTGACACGGTAAACAACCCTCCAAGAATAGTCAAGTGACGTAGGTGGGGAAGATGCAGGCGGCGGATGGGAATGGCACAGCGGCGCTGACCTAGGAAGCCTCCAAGGGATAGCCTCTTTGTGGGAGACGCATTTGCTGAACGGACGAACCAGTCGATTAGGGCGTTGGAAAATGGGGCTATGTGGACTTCGGTGAGTGTAGTGAAGGCTGGTGGTCGAAACAAGGGTTTGCTATTGGGCCCCTTCATGTCGAGCCATTGTTGCATCTCGCTCAGATGATGATAGAACGACGCGACGCATTCACTTTTCACAAGTTGCGTGCAGAAAATGTTGAACGCGTTCACATCTGCCGATCTGAGCAAGCTCTGCCACATTTGGAAGAACCTGAGTTTGATATGGACCACTGGGCGTTGTGGTATCGGAATGGTGGTAATGTAGCGAATGAAGTCACCGAGTGATGCGTAGTGATACTTGGTGCTGAATACGAACGTCATTGAAGGAATGAAGGGTTTGTTGACGACACATAAACGGAGATCTTGGAAGTACGCGAAAGGCAGCGATGTCCCCTCGTCGCGCTCATCGAATTTGCTGTACAATTTCTGATATTGCCTAGGGGAACCAAGCCACAAGGAGGTAGCAAAGCTGTTGAGTCGGCGACATGTACGCGCAACTGCGAAGAGATCTTTCTTGGACAATGTTTGGGTAATCATTGTCAAGATTTCGTTTGGAAGATCAACGAACAGGCTCGAAGCGGTTTTTGTCCACTCCGGGCGAACTCTCCGCGTTGGCCTGTTATTTTTCTGAGCAGCCATAAGTGCACTAGTAGCAAGTAAATGAGAAGTCGTGCAGAGGAAGAATAGTGAATCTTACAGAGCACGCCGCCGTGAACTGGGAACTGGCTCCTACAGTGAATGGATTCAATGGAAGTAAAGAAAAACAGAACGGCCGAGATTATTCCTTTTGCAAACCTGTCAATCGGACGCGTGTCTCGTCCCCTTCATCACGACTGATATCAAATCTTTGATTTATTGGATTATTGTAGGTCTTGACCTTTAGGCGAAACGACGGTGATGGGCAGCAAGTAGAACAGAAATAACAAGGAACAGGTACTTTGCACAGGGGAAATATACCCGTAGTAAAAAGCGGCAGTTGTGAATGATGAAGTAAGATAGAAAGCATCGCAGAAGTGACGCGAAAGTGACGGTGCGGCCCGGACCGGCTGCAGAAGTAGCCCTTTCTATGGTTAGGGTCAGAAACCGATACCTGCACCATCACCCACAGCTGGGGGCGACTATTTTTGGATCAAAATAGAATCAAAATTCGAGATACTGGTTTTGGGCGAGGCAAAATCCAACATTTCGGACTTTGATTCTATTTTGACTCGCCCAAAATAGTCGCCACCCCGCTGTGACCGTCACAACTCGCTATCTTACATGGCGCTCACTGTGCTCAATATGGAGAACATCAACCAGTAAAATGCACTGTACCAGCCGCTACCGCCATTCTTCTTCACCACGGGTCCTCTCCGATAATAATGTGTCCGTACTCGTTGCAACGATCATAGTTGCTGAGGAATGAAATTCGAATTACCAGTTTCAAGGTGCGTTACGACACTCTGTGTCGCCTTTCTTCAGACAGAAACTGATTTTTGTAGATGCGTTGGTTCACCGGGCTACCTCCAGAGCTGGTCGATTCCATCCTGGATTTTTTAATCCAATACCCTTAATCCCTCAAGGTCTCCTCTCTTTTCTGTCGTTGCTTTCTTCGTCGAACCTGTGTTCATCTTTTCCGTGGTTTCTGGAAATTCGAGCACTTCGGCAACTTTTACAACATGTGCCAATCGTCTAACACTTCGCCTAGTCGAAACATTAGGTTTTCACGAAAGCTGGGACGATAGAGCACGAGGCTTGAGCACTTTGTTGCGGTCACCAAGAGTCGATAGGTACAAGCAGCACTCGTAATTCATATTAACTTTCGGCATCTTTGGAAACGGTTTCAGTTACACGCCTTTCATCCTATGAACTATTGCGGGAGTCTCCCTTGGACGTTTCGGAGATGCGGGAGCGGATTCCTTCTAGCCTAGAAAGTTGCTATGTGAGGTGAACGCTGCTCATATCGACGAGATAGTGGAAGTCACGCTGGCCAAGTATCCAGGTTTCTCCTGTCGGGATATCCGGGAGCTTCACTATGGCTTCTATCTATAAAACGAATCATTCGCGTCGATTTACAAGGCGCCATGCCTAGCTCTGTTTCGAAATTGGCGCG
Source organism: Armillaria cepistipes (assembly GCA_900157415.1). Lineage (NCBI taxonomy): Eukaryota > Fungi > Basidiomycota > Agaricomycetes > Agaricales > Physalacriaceae > Armillaria > Armillaria cepistipes. The sequence goes on from FTRY01000025.1 coordinate 65,214, forward strand.
CAGGCAAACATTCTTGACCGTGAATTCCGGGCGCGTGCATTCCTATTGTTAGTGTTCTTGTTGAAGACCGCTGCTTCTCGTTTCCAGCCCAATTGAAGAGCTTCGTTAAAAGGAGAAGTAAAACGTCAGATGGACAGCGCGGAGCTGCGCACTTGTTTCACCAATTCTTCCCGTTCCCGCTGTGTTCATTTTAATACCCGCCCTTTGAGGTTCGGGCCTGGTTATTTGCTGATATGGATCCTTTCAGAGGATAATTATCCATATGGGCGCGAGGTTTTGTAATATGCGATGTTGCAAACGGGCCGGAAGCGAAATATTTCTTTAGACTGAAATGCTTTATAAGGGACGAGCTTGTTTGGGTACTCCCCACTCCCCTCTCATACAGATGCTTCCTACCACCGCACTTCTGCTAGGTCTAACAGGAACCGTGCTAGGTTCCCACGTGTGTCAGCTTATTGCGGATGAAGTCTCGTCTACGACAGATGTTTACTATCCCGGTGAGTACCATCAAGCCATTTTCTCGCGCGGTGTTTGGCTGACCTCCGGTAGGATCCTCGTCATACGTAGCCGACAATGAGCACTTCGCGACATCAAGCTCGCAAGTGTCAAAGTGTAGTGTGGAACCTGGGTCTGCTGAAGATGTCGGCATCATCGTTCGTACTATCACCTTTTTATTCATTCGTGCCTGGCGCTCATTTGTGTCATTCTAGCTGGGTATTTTAGGCAAGACGAAGACGCCATTTGGTGTACGTGCCATTTAAGCGGTCTCATTTTAACTATATCTGAATGCCGTCTGTTAGCTCAAAGGCGGCGGACATGCTGTAAACCAAGGCTTCTCTTCAACGACTGGTGTCCAGATCGCCATGACGCGATTCAATGAAGTCACCTACGACTCTGCGACACAGACGGCGGTGATTGGTGCTGGTAACATTTGGGATGATGTCTACGTGTTACTGAATGCCCAAGGTGTCAACGTTGTCGGGGGTAGGGTAACCGGGGTCGGTGTGGCGGGTCTCACTCTTGGTGGAGGTATGTATAATGATTATACATCCACGATCTACTTCCTGAATAGTTGCCTATCTGAAGGGTATTCGTATCTGAGCAACCAATATGGTCTGGCTATTGACAATGTGGTCGCATATGAGCTGGTGGCGCCTAATACGACTGTGGTGACTGTAACGGAAGAGAGCGATCCAGATCTTTTCTTCTCACTCAAGGTACGTGCTCTTCTCTTGAGTATTCATTCTTGGTATAAAATTATTACATCAGGGCGGCTTCAACAACTATGGTATCGTTACTCGGTTTACCTTGAAGGCCTACCCACAGGGTGCTGTTTGGGTACGTACGCCCTTGAAATCTTGGTAGCCATAACTGATTAGTATATACTTCTAGGGTGGAGCAGCTTCATATAATGCAAGCTATATATCCGCGTTCAATGCAGCGTCTGTCAAATTCTGTTCAGAGGTCACTGACCCTAAAGCTGCGATGGCCATGACATATTTATACGCCAGTGGTCAGGTACTCCCCATTTTCCCTCACTGTCCGATTCCGCGAGTCTTAAGTCGCATTATCTATAGGTATTACTTTCCACACTGATATTCTACGACGGCCCTACCCCCCCAGATGGCATCTTTGACGATTTCCTCGCCATACCCGCTTTAGTCCAGGACGTTACGACTCGTTCCTTCTTTGACCTCATCAACTCTACGTCGGTATCCATAAATGCTGCGGCTGGATATCGGTGCGGCTTCTTTACTTCCAGCTATACACCAGCATTACTAACAGCTTGCGCCGACCAGGGCTGTATACAACCATATCCCCACACTCGAGTACTCTGAGTCCTTCATTGAAGGCATCGTTGATGAACTCAACGTCCGATTCCGTCTTCGTTCTGCCCTGTAAAGGCTCTAATCTCTTTCGTTAGTTCTGGGGCCCTACGCTATCTGCTCACGGAGGGCTCTCCGTCACCTACGGTGTCGAACCCTTCGTTCCGAGCCTTCTAAAACACGCTCCTGCCGGATCCTCTGCGTACCCGAGCTCGCGTGATCATATCGTCTTTCCTACTGTCGTCACCATGGAGTGGGTATCGGAGAGTGAGGATGATGTGTTCCATGATGCTGCGAGGCAAACGGCGGAGAAGCTTGGGGTGGAGGGTGAATCGATATACCCGAATTATGCGATTTATGATACTCCTGTGGTTGATATGTATGGCGCAGAGGGGGTGAAGAGGATGGAGGCTACGAGGGAGAGGGTGGATCCTTATGGTGTCATGCTATTGACAGGAGGGTTTAAAGTATGATAGTGGAGGCGGGTGTCTTCGTTCGCCGTAGCATTGAACCACGGATATTGAGCTCTCACATACGTTGTAGTTGATACACACTTGGGTACTCTTGTATCTATGTTGTTCAAGGATTAATATGCCTTGCAGCCTCTGCTTGCGTTGACCTTCTATTCCCACAAATCGGAGGCGACGCACGACAAACCATTGAAACGTTCATTTTGAAAACGTCTCCAATGTACATCACGTAGTGTGCAGAGTCAGTACCACCTTATTGAAAGGTTGTCTCTATAAGCTGGAATAAGTAGACACATGTTCGCAAGGCATTGAATGTAGGTGTCAGCGCTCAGGCTGGGGGTACCTGTGAAGCAAAACGGAGGACCTGGCGACAAGCCGACGCGAGATGCTTCTTCCCCGAATGGGCACCACGGCGTCCAGGCAATACTGAATTTCGCCGTGGTAGTCACTAGTAGAAATTAACCTCGCATACGAGGAAGGAGAAAGGAGACACACTGGGTGAATTCCCTAGCGATGGCGGTGGGCTCGCGTGCTCTCAGACTTCCATTTTTTCTACACGGATATTCGGTCGTCTTGAATGATTGTTGACTTATTCAGCAAAATGTGGGCGCGTCACGTTCGAGAGTATGAGCTGTACAGAGGGACAAGAAGCGAGCAGAGACAAGGGGGTGCCGGAATGTCGGCCCGGAACACCGGGTAGGGCGGGAGGGTCAAATGCCGGTCACGAAAAAATTTATATGCCTCTCAAAAATTTAAAAATTTCCTGTCCAAACTAGTATAAAATGGCCGGTGCATGTTTACTTTATTCAATGCTTCATTCTGTTAGGCAATATAGCCTCAGAACAGTGATAATCAACCAATATCACACTCAGCTGAGTTCAAACTGGCCCAAGCTGGCCTGGAAGGGATATTCAACATGTATTGTGATTTATTGCCATATTATTCAAGAAAGAATGATACCTGGTTGTTATGGAGGTCCCTCATCTATATAAAAGCCTGAAGAGTATGAAACCGGCATTGAGGTGCAATGACAGCCTGGATTTTTGGCTAATTCCGACTCTGGCTGCCCCGGCATACCCTATATGGTGTACATGATGTCATAATGGTCATGTGACAGGGAGGGAGGGTCCAGCCAAAGCCCGAAATAATTTAATTGACCCTATGTATTTTTTAACTTTTTGGAGCAGAGAGGCAGAAACCTAAGAGTCCCCGATTCTTTCCGATAGTAGAGAGGAAGAAAGAGGGAATTGTCAAGCCCTCCACAACCGTTTGCCCACCATAGACCATGGGCAGGGGCTATGTGGTCATGTTTGACTTTGTGTACTTGTGCTTCTGATGCAGACAAGGCTTACCCAAGTTCCTCCTTAAGTGCTGTAAGACTCTTTCTGAGATTGTCTTGCTGCAGTGTCGCCCATTCGTGTGATTTGGTGTTATAAACAGGTGGGCTTTTCACAGTTTGTGTACATACATTTTGCCAGACAGCCACCCTCCCCCCTACCTACACTGATACCTTCTGTACATTGACTTTGATCCCTCCTGTTTTGTGTTCAAGTTTGCTGACTCTTTTCTCGTTGCTCATAGCTGTCAGAATACCGATGCTTGACGTTCTATATTAGTGCTGCTCGGCAGCGCGACTCAGGTGTTTGAATTGTGTTCAGTGCTTGTAACTCCTTAATTGAAATATCGTTTTGTCCTCATGTTTCTGCATCAGTTGCCATTCCGGGTTGTTCATCCATTTGACTGTGAAGATGGATACATCTCCGATGATTCTGATTCTGATGAATTTGATATCTTAAGATATCCTGCATACTATGACGCACTGTATAATCCCCGTTTTCATCACTCCACATTCGCTACTGCTGAGGGAGTGAAGACTTGGCTAAGTCACTGTGTCTCAACTATTTCTTGACATATGTGGCTTGGGAGATTGTGTGGGTATCCTATTTCAACGATTTCTTTGTGGTAGAAAATCCTTTGAAAAACTCATGCGTTACACTGTCGAATCATGTGCTCACCTTGCCAGACTTTTATCTGTGTCATCCATTTGCAAACATGGAGAAAAATCAGTTGGTGAACACATTTGATGGCATCAGTGTCAGAACGATTTGAAGCTGTATTTCCATACCCAGGAAAAAAAGACATCGAGATGAGGTCATTGCTGCTGTTGCTGACAAATCCACCTCTTTGGTGAGAGAGCCTGAGGTGGGTATTGAGTGAGGAAGATTTGCATATTTGATTTTCCAAAGAGACTGCGTTTTGGCTGTCAGGAGATAGATGTGCTGATGTCTTCCATCTCTTCCAAAGTTGCCTCTCAGGGTGTTTGTTTCTGGCTGTTGTTCTTCCACAGTACGGCAATGTGTACTTTGGTGGGGGTCCATGTGTCTTGAACCTTTTGATTGGAAGCGTGGATCCAGAATCAGATCTGAAAACCTTCATGACTTGGGTTCGTTGCTTGCCCTTAGCACAGTTGAAGACTTATCTCCTATACTTACATTACTTCAGAGGAAAAAGTTTTCCTTGTGCTCCTAGGGATGAGGTGATGAATGCTTTGCGAAGCTCAATGTTGGAACAGTGGAATGAGTAATTTATTAGCCTGCCTGAGATAGAACTTGGAATTCCAACACTGATGAGCTGTCCCTCACTTGCTACTGTAAATATAAGACTCCTAGAGTGAGAAAATGCGAGTTGGTGGCGGCCGAAGGCCACCACCGAGCGAGTCTTTTTTGAACAAGGTGTGCAAATCTTACTGTGCCAGTTGCAGGTTCCCTTCAAAGATTTGCTCCGTAGTTATAACTTGTAGTGTATACTTTTTCATTAATTTGTTCTCTGCACGTTAATCTTTTGTTGCTGATTCCTTCGTAAATACATTGTAATCCTTGTAAAATCTTCCAATAAATCATAGTAAGCAAGTGTCTTCTCAGAGTCTGTTACATGCATGCCGTGGACCTCTGATTCACTCTGACTTCAAGCATAGGCTGCACTGTAACAAACCACACCATTGGAGCTCTGCGGCCTGTGGCCGCTTACCATTTTACTTACTCTATTTGATATTTCATTTCTGTTTCATTTTACTATTTCACATATTAAATCTAGAATCTGAATTTGGTAGTGAATAGACCTCCATCGGATTCCATTGGACTCGGACTCGGATTACTTACTTATATATATACTGTAGAATTACTTGTAGATACTCAGTTCGAATATCAACTTGGTTTAGCCAAAACTCTCCCTGACTCTAAGTCTAAATCTTTATCACTCTCAAGTCTGTGGCCTCTGCTCCGTTGGACTATCTTTGCTTTATCCAACCCTCACTCTCCATGGACTCCGCTCCGCAACCCAATCTCAGGGCTTCGGCTCAAGGGTGACATTGCTAATAGCTTTGCCAGAGCCCACACATTCCACAGACCTCCGCTCGTGCGAGTTACCTTTGTCTATTTGGCACATTCCTAACAGTATATTCGAACTCAACCCCTTGAGTCCAATTTTTCTATAAATCATGACAACTACACATACTTATCCCCCAGAAACAGCTGAAGGCCACAAACAAAAAACACCAATATTCTCCATGGATGACATAGCAGCATCCATGTCCAAGGAGAATCCGGAACTTTTCGGATTGGCCTCTGTCAGAGGACAACCATCTTGTAGAGAAAACTACAGTCACTCCAGTTTCACCGCCCGACAATCCAACCATTACGGTTCTCCCAGTCCCTTCAGTACTCCTCCACCAGATGACCCCTCACACAACCAGAGGACCGGTATATTCGACAGATATCAGGAGGACCCGGATCCACACACCCCAGCACCTCAACCTACATCCAACGGGGAGCAACCAGCCACCACAGAATCCGATGATTTCAGGAGCAAAACCGATACCCCCACTCATGCCACAAACTGACACAACCATGGTGATGAAGGTGATGACTCCCAACCAGGCAGCCCAAATGAACCCGGAGGACCTGGCGGCCCCAACAGACCAGGAGGACCAGGTGGCCCCAGTGGTCCTGGAGGTCCCAATGGCCCTGGTGGTCCGGGTGGGCCCGGCAACAACCCTCCTAATGAGCAAGACTTCTTGCAGGAATTCATGAATCTGTTGTGCAGGGTTTCCACTTTGTTAAACAACCCTTGATCTAACAACATTTGCACCAAGGTCAAAGAACCTGATACTTTCGACAGCTCTGACCCGTGGAAACTCAAGGCTTTCATTGTCTCCCTACAGTTGAACTTTAATGACAGACACACTGCTTTTGCAGTGGATGCCAACAAAGTCAACTATGCCATCTCCTTTCTCTCCAGCACTACCCTCGACTGGTTTGAACCAGACATCCTCCGCCCAAATCTGCGGAATCTGCCAGCATGGCAATATTCCTACACCGCCTTCCTTGACGAACTCCGAACCAACTTTGGTCCTTTTGATGCCATTGGAGATGCCAAGGATGGCCTTGAACATCTCCGGATGCATGACGGAGACTGAATCATGAAGTATATGGTTCAGTTCAACCAATATGCCTCCCAAGTTGGCTATGGCGATAATTCCCTCCGCCATGCTTTCTACTGTGGACTTTGTACATGCATCAAGGATGATATGGCTCACCATGGGAAGCCTAACAATCTCCATGACATGTGTTGATACGCTGTCTACGCATTCACACCTAGATTTTGCGATTTTGTAATCATATGAGTGCATATCTATCTTAGACTAGCCATAACTAAAGGACTATAGCAGAGGCTTCAAGCTGATAGTCAAGCCAGAAAGCTACTAGTCAAGCCAGGATTTATGCGCGATACCACTATTGGGTCAAGCCTATCAGCCGGCATGACTAGCACCTCGAATACCAAGCAAGTCAGTAAATAATGACCACTAGTCAATGAGGGTAGCTACAAGTGTACCCAACAAGAAGCAGAACATACAGGTCTTGTGAAAGTACAGTCACTAATGGAACGGTCTGTGCCTGAGTGCTTAAAGATGAGTTGACTAGCGGTGCAGCAGTCTCTAATGGGACTTAGAAATGAATTTAGCAACAAAGTGCAGCTGTCCAGATCAGGCTAGTATGATACAGATCTTTACGATCAGAACTAGTATAGCCGGGTTGTGCCTTCGATCACGATTGACAGCTGCTACAGGCATGCTTGTTCAGCTAGCCATTTATCCTTGACACGAGTGGAGCATTGCTGGGCCAAGAACATGGAATGCCCCTTCTAGTGGAGCTCCTAGGCTCACTAGTCAGCAAGCGACTGTTTCTAGACCGACTATTGTGTGATTATTCAGCATTACTCATGACTAGCCAAGAAATCCTTATCAATAATACCCCTCTAGTCAGTTATTTATATCTCGATCATACCTTGTTTGTCAGTATATAAGTAGTAGAATAGGCTCATGCACAGCTCAGGCAAGCCATCCCCGCAATTGCGACCTACTAGTCAGTACCTAGTGCCCCAATTAAAGGCTTTTGTGCTTAACCTCGACGAAGCAGCAACTAGTTGCTAAGTTACCCATAGCATAGAGTGAATTGAAGTGTCTTAGAGCAATCTTTCATGTCCTGCAAAGGCCAAGAGTGTTTCAAAGTTAGTTCAAGCAAGTTCTCGAAGTTTAAGGAATTATTCTTAGGCCAAGAGCGCCACTAGTCAGCCCAGAGTGCGACTAGTCAAGTGTCTATCACTTGTAGGAAGCAGTATAGGGCCAAGAGAGCCACTAGTTCGAAGCAGTCACAGTTAGAGTGAGCGCAGTAGCTCAAGTCAAGTCACTATTCACCCAATTGTGTCTTACCAACCCCGCTAGTGCGAGTAGTACACTTGTATAGCTCACTAGTAAGGAATAAAAAGTCTTTAAACAACTTTTCTTGATTATTGAAGTCTGCAGAGTGCTTCTATCATACTCGAAACACCTGAATTCAATACATTGGTGATAAGTGTAGAGTTAGTGTCAGGTTTAGTGTTGTTGGTGTTCATTGCCCTTCACTAGTCCTTTTGCCACTCGCTGTTACTGAGCACATCAGTGTTTCCTAGCCCAAGAACTTGACGCTCGCTATTGGACTCGGAGGACCGAGATATCCTGTGAAAACTGGGAAAACAAGTCCTCCAGTTCATATTCGAACAACCCTAAATCCAAGGGTTCCAATTCCAACCCTAGTTCTTCAACTTCCAGATCGGGTCCGAAATCTTCCAATTCCAATTCCTTGGGATCCACTTCCAACCCAAAGCCCTATGCTGAGAAGCTAGGCAAAGATGGCCATCTTACTCAAGAAGAAAAGGATTGCCGCCGGAAGAACAATCTCTGTATGTTCTGTGGAAGCAAGCACAAGACTGAGGACTGCAATAAACGCAAGGCCATGGCCTCCACTAAAGGCTGTGCTGCAGAAGTTGAAGAACCCGCTCCTGCCTCTGAGGATCTGGCTCCATTGGAGCCGGAAAACTAGAGGGCAGCCCTGCATCCTCCATGCGAGATCAGGGTTGCGTTGACTGTAATCGCACATTGGAGGTTGTCACCCTCAACACCGCCACTCTTTCCAACCATTCACTCACTGTATCACTCTCTTCTGAAGTCGGCTCCGGCACAGAGTCCGACGGCTCTCCAATCATTACCATCCTTTGTTTTCTTGCCTTGGTTGACTCTGGTTCTAGCCATTGTTTCGTCGACTCTAAATACATTGAGGATCACAACCTTCCTACCAAACCTATCCCTCCTGTCCAACTTCGGCTCCTTGACAGCTGCACCGGATCTCATATTTCTCAATCCATTACCCTTCCAGTCCGTTTCCCTTCTGGAGACATCATCCTTATCGACTTCTACATCACTTGTCTAAATTCATCCTGTAACATTGTCCTGGGATACAACTGGCTTTCCCGCTGCAATCCGTTGATTGACTGGGTAAAGCACAGTATTACTTTCCATTCACCATTACCAGGTGTTTCTTCTTCTGCAAGCACTTCCATGGCCTCCAATGCAACTGCATCTAACCGCATGGACATTTCTCGTCCAACTCCTATACCTATTCCAACTTCAGCTTCCAAGCCAACTCCGAGATCCCAACAGACTATTAGACCTGAACTCCTATCAAGGGTAAACACCGGCTGTCTCGTGCTCGGTGATGTGCTCGGTAACGGCAAGTGGCAAAAGGACTAGTGAATGGCAATGAACACCAACAACACTAAACCTAACACTAACTCTACACTTATCACCAATGTATTGAATTCGGGCGTTTCAAGTACGATAGAAGCACTCTGCAGACTTCAATAATCAAGGAAAGTTGTTTAAAGACTTTTTATTCCTTACTAGTGAGCTATACAAGTGTACTACTCGCACTAGCGGGATGGGTAAGACACAATTGGGTGAATAGTGACTTGACTTGAGCTATTGTGCTTGCTCTGACTGGGACTGCTTCGAACTAGTGGCTCTCTTGGCCCTATACTGCTTCCTACAAGTGATGGACACTTGACTAGTCGCACTCTGGGCTGACTAGTGGCGCTCTTGGCCTAAGAATAATACTTTAAACTCCGAGAACTTGCTTGAACTAACTTCGAAACACTCTTGGCCTTTGCAGGACATGGAATATTGCTCTAAGACATTTCAATTCACTCTATGCTATGGGTAACTTAGCGACTAGTCATCGCTTCGTCGAGGTTAAGCACAATAGCCTTTAATTGGGGCACTAGGTACTGACTAGTAGGTCACAATTGTGGGGATGGCTTGCCTGGGCCATGCGTGCACCTATTCTACTACTTATATACTGACAAACAAGGTATGATCGAGATATAAATAACTGACTAGAGGGGTATTATTGTTAAGGATTTCTTGGCTAGTCACGAATAATGGTGAATAATCATGCAATAGTCGGTCTAGAAACGGTCGCTTGCTGACTAGTGGGCCTAGGAGCTCCGCTAGAGGTGGCATTCCATGTTCTTGGCCCAGCAACGCTCCACTTGTGTCAAGGATAAATGGCTAGCCTAATGAGCATGCCTGTAGCAGCTGTCGATCGTGATCGAAGGCGCAACCCAGCTATACTAGTTCCGATCGTAAATAGATCTGTATTGTACTAGCCCGATCTGAACAGCTGCGCTTCATTTCTAAATTCATTTCTAAGTCCCATTAGAGACTGCTGCACCGCTAGTCAACTCGTCTTAAGCACTCGCGTGCAGACCGTTCCACTAGTGACTGTACTTTCACGAGACCTGTATGTTCTGCTTCTTGTTGGGTGCACTCGTAGCTACCCTCGTCGACTAGCGGTCATCATTCACTGACTCGCTTGGTATTCGAGGTGCTAGTCACGCCGGCTGATAGACTTGACCCAATAGTGGTATCGCGTCTAAATCCTGGCTCGACTAGTAGCTTTTCTGGCTTGACTATCAGCTTGAAGCCTCTGCTATAGTCCTTTAGTTATTGCTAGTCTAAGATAGATATGTGCTAGTATGATTACAAAATCACAAAATCTAGGTGTGAACACGTAGATGGCGTATCATCGGACAATCACCAATGGATTCCTTAAGTAATAGGCACTCTGGCTAGGTTCTTGGTTCTTAGCAATGGAATTAAGTGATAGTTTCAGTATGGATTAAAGTTAGTTTGAGGCTGGAGTACGTACAATGAGAATCGTTACTTAAGTACTAAAAGTGAAGGTCTAAATATAAGTCATTCATGAGAAACAGAACCTCCGAGCATGCAATGCCAAAGTGATAACATGGGAATGCCAAGTGTTGGTGTCAATAAGCGGTCCGGCCAGTCCGGAGTCACGATTAGGTAAGTAAAAAGGAAAAAAGTGAATAAATCATGACATTTTACCCCCTCATTAAGGCAGGCATCCCAACTGCTGTTAAGCTTCTTCCCTGCCATTTCGTTCCATGTGGTCGTCGTACCAATTGATATCCCAATATTCATTGAATAGCTTGGCATATTGCGGTAATTCGTGCTCATAGTACCAAGTTTCTGCTGCTGGCCCATATTGTGGGTATCTCCCTGGTCAGATGAGGTATTGCCATCCTTCTCGTGGTCCCCAATGTTCCCTGTCTGGCCTTTCTGCTGTGATGATGATGGTCGCATCTGGTTTGTCTGTCAATGACGAGGTCAATGTATTCTGTTAGGAATTCTTTGATGAGCTCGTTGGGATCCATATCATCCTCTCATACCCAACTGTTAGATTCCGGTGACACGCTCTGAAAGTGTTTACGCGTGTAATTTCGCGATTTGTACAAATAAAGACAGGCTACAACGTCCAGATACTACGGCACCAAGAAACACAACAGAGCGCGAGGTTTATAATGCCTGTAATGAGATTACCAGAGTAAAGCTGGGTGGAGCACATGACTTAACCTAAGAACGGTACTAGAAAGGCTGCACTAGGTATGAAGTCCCAGCACTTGACACTAAGTGCTCTGACAGGGCATAGCACGCGCACGCTAAGAATAGAGCAGGACACGCTTGTGAGATAATTAAGACTTCGCGCAACATTGATCTATGACGCGCAAGGGCCGGAAGATCCAGAGCTTAGAGATCTAGACTTGGTGATGTCAGAACTCGAGTAAATCCGAAGTATCTGACTTCGGCCGAGGTGCGCGAAGCCTAGACAAGGTGCTCGTTGCCTTCACTATGATAGAATTCCCTCAGAGAATATTATGAAGCGAAATAAGAGTAGCGCGCGAGGTGGCAACTCCGAGGAGATAGCAACCGACGTCAGTACACGTGTAATAGCGATGTTAACCGACGTCACAACGCTCAGAGACAGGATCTGGCCCCGAGCTGGACGCCTGAGTAAGCGCCAAGCTATGGCGTGATAATGGCGACATGCGCGGGATGCAGGCGAAGGAGCTCGGCAACCTAAATGATACTAAAAATGGTACTGCTAATTTGTAGGACGTAGAATAGATAAATAGCGCAGTGTAATTATAGTGTACAAGTTTTGGACCCCCGTTGTAGTCGCGCGCAAGCCGCCAGCTTGACGCCGTAGCTTCAGGACTAGTTTGTAACTTTGAGCAAGAGAATATACCTAGCATTGATAGCATATTGAGTGAATTGAGACGCGCGCGAGGCATAGAAAGCTAACGCGGCACTTGTGTGACTGTTAATTGGTTGGGTGACTTGAGCTCTAACCTGAGAAGAGGAGTTCTAGTGTCATTGTGGACGCGCTCTTGTGCTTTGAGGGTTTCTTGTGACGTGAGGCACTACAGGTGGCAGAGGTTCAAACCCTTTGGCTTGTGGATGGGGTTTTATAAGGTTTCTGTGTCTCTGGATCGCATAGGTTAGAACCCTGTGGGTCTACAATCAGTTTGGAAGCTCGAGTGCGTAGGTTTGAATCCTGTGGCTTTAGTGGAAGGTTTTGTGAAGGGTTTCTGCTTGGAGCGCGAAGCTTTGAGTCGTGCGTTGTGTGTTATAAGTTGTTTGAGGTCATTCCGTGTGTCACTCTAGACTTTGTGAGGGTTTTGTGAACGTCTCTTGACGTTGCGTGTATTGTATTACACCTTGCCTTGAGGCCCAGCGACAACTGTCGCTCCTCTTGTTATTAAAAGCCTTTGGACTTAGAGAAATCAAGATACGTAGCGCGTGCTATTTCTATACGTGTGTATCCTATATTCTGAGAGTGTGGTTGTTTCGTTTCTATCTGCTTCTATCGCATCAGAATCCCCCACGAACTTGAGGGTTTGTGTGTGTAGTGTTGGGTGTGGGTGTGATCAGTGTCTTCGACGCTGTTGCATTTCTAGCTTGCGTGCACAGAGTCTCTTCACCAGTCCATAGCCCTTCCATTTGACAAAATAGTCGGTGGTCGTTCTAGGTGGTTCTCCCTGTCTTCCCCGAATTCTGCATTGCCGACTGTTTAGGACCTTTTCGATTTCATAGTGCTCTTCACCGTCAATAAGGTCTGGCGGTGGTGGTGGTGGTTGTTCTTGGTTAGGAAATGTGGGAGGGGTATACAGAGTGAGTAACAACTCATTAAAGGTAGGGTGAATCTTCCAGTTGACTGGTAGCTTTAGGGTGTATGCTGAAGTGCCTTTCTTGGCTTTGATCTCGAAGGGGCCTGTTCGTTTGTCGTCAAGCTTCTTTTTTGGTCGGGGGAGGTGAAGGTTGGTCATATCTAGCCAAACCTTGTTGCCTATTTTGTACTCGATAGCTGGGCGCTTCTTTTTGTCATATTGCGCTTTAATTTGTAAGGCAGCTTTCTCGAGTGATTTCTTAGCCGTGGCATGGATTTCTTGCATCTTGGAGACAAAGGTGTTAGAGGCAGGAGTGCGGAAGGGAGTCATGGATTTTGCTCCTGGTAATACAGCGGGGTTATAGCCATAATTGATTTCGATTATGGGCTTTTGCCAGTGGAGGAATGTGTGCGATTGTTGTGAGCGAAGGCAGCAAGAGAGAGCCATTCTGCCCAGTTGGTTTGGAGATGATTAACAAACATGTGAAGATATTTTTCGACCTCCTGGTTGACTTGCTCAGTTTGTCCATCAGTTTGAGGGTGGTAGGTGGTTGAGAAGTTGCCTTTAATTTGGAGGAGGTTGTAGAGGTCCTTCATGAATTTTGACACGAATACTGTTCCTCAGTCTGAAATCACGACCTGGGGCATTCCATGTTTGGCGTATACTTCGTCACATAGGATCTTTGCCCATCCCTCCGACGTCAGTTCTGTAGAACATGTGATGGGAATAATTTCTTTTGAAAAACGATGATGGGGTGTACCCCATTATGAGCACAGATTATGTTTCTTTCTCTATAACACATTGTTTAGCCAGATTAGTCTTTCTACATAGCTTTATTCCTAGTTCGGTAGTTGATTACCTCAGCAATTCACCCTTTGACTCATACCACCACCTCTCTCCAAACAACTCGCAGGATGAGGCCTCGCTCTAGCTTGTATAGAGCACCTCATTCTCAACAACGATTGACAATTACGAGGATAGCATCGTGTCCATTGTTTTTGGGTAGTCCTGTGACCATGTCCACCAAGATGTGAGTCCACGGGCGGGACAGTATTTCATTTGGGTGTAGTGGTGCCGCCTTGGCCTGATTGCTGCTTTTCATCTGTTGACAAGCCTCACAGGCCCATACATAGGCTTCGACATCTTTCTTCATCTTTGCCCACCAGAACTCTCGTAATACAAGTTCTTTGGTCTTTTCGATACCTGGGTGTCCGGCGGTAATATGGTCATGGGATTGAGTGATAATTTCTCCGTGTAATGCATGGTCTTGTGGAATGTAAATCCTGCCATCATACCAGATGAGACCAGCCTCCATTTTCATGCCGCGATCATGGTTGAGGGAACCAGCGACGGTGTTGTCCCAGAGGTGAACATTCCTGGTGGCGGTCTTCATGTTCTGATGGGTCTCCTCCATGGTGGGCATGATCATCGCTTTGAAATGTTCCGGAGACAGAACTACTACTTGGTCATTGTCGTCCTGTCCCTGATCATGATCCGCTCGTCATGAAAGGAGGTCCGCTTTCTTGTTAGCTGTGCCAGCTTTATGGTGGAGGGTGAAATGGTATTCCGCCAGCTCGGTGATCCATCGAGCTTGTCGTCGATTTACTTTTTGGGGCTTCCGGAAGTATTGGAGATTCTGGTGGTCCATCCAAATTTCAAAGTCTTGGTATGCCCCCATGAGGTAGTGTCTCCATTCTTCAAGAGCAAGCATGATAGCGAGGAGTTCCTTGTTGTAGATCTCATAGTTACGTTCCGTAACTGAGAGAGACTTTGATAAGAACGATACGGGCCTCCATTTGCCATCCTGTTCCTGAGAGAGAACGGCCCCGATGGCTCCTTCGCTAGCATCTGCCTCCACTTGGAATTTCCCTTCATTTGTTGGTATGGCGAGTACAACATCCTCCGCTAGCTGCTTTTTGGGCTGTTCAAAGGCTTCCTGCTGAGCTCTGCCCCACTTCCATACATCGTTCCCCATCAACTGTGTCATGGGCTTCATGATCTTGCTATAGTTTTTTATGAAGTGTCGATAGAAGTTGGTGAATCCCAAGAAGGATTGAAGTTCCTTCTTCTTGGTCGGTACTGGCCAGTCGAGGATACCTTTGATTTTGACCTGATCCATGCAGATGCTGCCTTCACTGATGATGACGCCCAAATACTCCGTTTCCAGGACTTCAAACTCGCATTTTTCAGCTTTAAGGAATAGCTTGTGTTTCCTTAAAGTTGCCAAAACCTCACGCATTATCCGGCAATGTTCTTCTTTGGTTCTGGACATGATGAGTATATCGTCAAGGTAGATGGTTACTTTTCCTGATGCGATGAGGTCTTTGAAAATGTCGTTCATCATCCATTGAAAGGTGGCTGGCGAGTTGGTTAATCCGAAGAACATAACCGTGGGTTAACCCTCAATTCGTTCTGAAGGCTCCCTTCCACTCATCCCCAGTTTTGATGTGAACATTGTTGTACCCCCAGTGAACATCTAGTTTGGAGAAGTATTTGGCCCCGTGGAGTTTGTCCATGAGTTCTGAGATCAGAGGAAGTGGATATCAGTTTTTGATCATCATTTCGTTGAGCTTCCGATAATCCTGGACTGGTCTTAGCTTGCTGTCTTTCTTTTTAACAAACAAGAATGGTGATGCCATGGGCGATTTGGACAAGCATATCCTTCCGCTGGACAAGTTTTCATTGAGGAATTTGTCTAACTCTTCCTGCTCTGCTCGATTGAGTGGGTAGACCTTGCAGTCCAGGTTGGCATTGGCATTTGGAATGAGCTCAATAGTGTGATCCCATGGTTTAGGTTTGGGGAGTTCATCAAAGTTTTCCTTATCGAATAAGTCTTTGAAGTCTCGGCACCATTCGGGAACCATTTCTTCAAACATTTTGGCCTTCTTCTCTGCATTAGCTTTCGCTGCTAGGTCATTAGCCACGTGTCGCATTGCCCTGATACGAATAGCTTCTTCAAAGCTTATCGCGAGAATGGTATCGCCCTCCTCCAACTCCTCATCCCACTTATCATATGGGTCCGCATCTGGTAATGGAATCGGGACATGATGGCATTGGCATCGTCCAAAGATCATTTTCCCCATCTGCCAGTTGATTAGCGGGTTGTGCCTTACTAGCCAGTCATGCCTGAGAAAGACGTCACGGTCTTTCAGATCAGTGATAGCTAGGTCAATGCATTCGGCATGATCTCCAATTGTGATGCGTAATTCTGCAAAGGCAGTGATTTGCCCCGAGCTATTCTTTGATCCGTCTGCATTATAAACAGTAATGGGCGCCGCCGTCGTGTGGGTAGGAATGTTGTGTTTCTCGACAAATACTCGGTTAATGGCACTACTAGTGCAACTGCTGTCCACCAGGGCTGAGGAGTTGATGTGGGTCCGACTGCTTGGCATCTCAATCTGTATGTTGGTTGTCAGGGCTTTATCGCTTCCGCTTAATCGGCAAATGTAGCATTGGGGTTGTTGGAGTTCATCCATTTGTTCTAACACATTGATGCGTGTGGCTTTTCGTAAACCCTTGAGCATTTCATCAACCACCTCCTCGACTCGTGTCTTATGGATCCAATTTTTTAAGATTGCTCTTGCCTCCAACTCCGTCTTTGCCTCCTTGATTCCACTGAAGAGACTCTGTGTGCGCAAGCTAGAAATGCAACAGCGTCGAAGACACTGATCACACCCACACCCAACACTACACACACAAACCCTCAAGTTCGTGGGGGATTCTGATGCGATAGAAGCAGATAGACACAAAGCAAGCAAACTCTCAGGATATAGGATACACGCGTATAGCAATAGCATGCGTCACGTATCTTGATTTCTCTAAGTCCAAAGGCTTTTAATAACAAGAGGAGCGACAATTGTCGCTGGGCCTCAAGGCAAGGTGTAGTACCGTACACACAATGTCAAGAGACGTCCACAAAACCCTCACAAAGTCTAGAGTGACACACGGAATGACCTCAAACAACTTATAACACACAACGCACGACTCAAAGCTTCACGCTCCAAGCAGAAACCCTTCACAAAACCTTCCACTAAAGCCACAGGACTCAAACCTACGTGCTCAAGCTTCCAAACTGATTGTAGACCCACAGGGTTCTAACCTATGCGATCCAGAGACACAGAAACCTTATAAAACCCCATCCACAAGCCACAGGGTTTGAACCTCTGCCACCTGTAGTGCCTCGCATCACAAGAAACCCTCAAAGCACAAGAGCATGTCCACAATGACACTAAAACTCCTCTTCTCAGGTTAGAGCTCAAGTCACCCAACCAATTAACAGTTACACAAGTGCCGCATTAGCTTTCTATGCCTCACGCGCGTCTCAATTCACTCAATATGATATCAATTCTAGGTATATTCTCTTGCTCAAAGTTACAAACTAGTCCTGAAGCTATGGCATCAAGCTGGGGGCTTGCGCGCGACTACAACGGGGGTCCAAAACTTGTACACTACAATTACACTGCACTATTTATCTATTCTATGTCCTACAAATTAGCAGTACCATTTTTAGTATCATTTAGGTTGCCGAGCTCCTTCACCTGTGTCCTGCATGTGTCGCAATTATCATGCCATAGCTTGGTGCTGACTCAGGAGTCCGGCTCAGGGCCAGATCCTGTCTCTGAGTGTTGCGACGTCGGTTAACATCGCTATTACACATGTACTGACATCGGTTTCTATCTCCTTGGAGTTGCAGCCTAGCACGCGACTCCGATTCCACTTCATAATACTCTCTTTGGGAATTCTGCCATAGAGAAGGCAATGAGCTCCTTGTCTAGGTCTCGCGTGCTTCGGCCGAAGCTAGATACTTCGGATTTACTTGAGTTCTGACATCACAAAGTCTAGAACTCTATGTTCCGGGCTTGCCAGACCTTGCACGTCATAGATCAATGTTGTGCGAAGTCTTAATTATCTCACAAGCGTGTCCTGCTCTATTCTTAGCGCATGCGTGCTACGCCCTGTCAGAGTGCTTAGTGTCAAACACTGGGACTTTATACCTAGTACAGCCTTTCCAGTACCATCCTTAGGTTAAGCCATGTGCTCCACCCAGCTTTACTCAAATATTCTTATTGCTAGCATTATAATCACTGCACTCTGTTGTATTTCTCTGTGCCTTAGTACCTGGACATGGTAACATGTATTAATTGGTAGCAATTGCAAAATTACATGCATAAACACTTGCAGAGCATGTCACCACGTAACGTCCATTCGGCTCCGAACGGCTTAAGCCATTTGTGTGGGACCTTCTCAGTCTTTGCGCCAGAGTCTAAAGGCTCGGCTACTGTCGACTGGGTCTCCTCATGGGCTACAGGGGAATTTTGGTTAGTCTTCTGGCTTAATTGGAAACTTGTATCATCCTCATCATCGGGAATCTCTTCGATCTGTACCTGATGCCCCCTTTTTACCCCCTGGGTGCTAGCAGCTTCCTCTTGTTCATCAGCCGCACGGTATCCTGCAGGGTTGCGTCTTGATTCATGTGGTACCATTTTGGGATATGGCCCCATGGCGAGATGTGAGGTGCGTATCCCAGAGGGGCCGCCTCAGGCAGCAGACTCGACTTGTACCGAATGAACGGAATTACCAGTCAAGTCTTCTCCCTCTGGGCCTGTAGGGTCCCTCGTTGCTTTGGGCATCTCTTTCCCTGTATCTAAATCCTCTGTCTTCGTCAAAGCCTCCGCTTTGCCGGGAGATTTAGCCTTCAACTCCTTTGCACCTTTGTCAATGGATAAAGTTGCTTCATCAGAACTCAAGCGAAGCTCTTGTTCTGCCCTACCTGATCGGGTAGGTGTCACTATGGTGGGTGACTCTTCGTCCGATGCTTTCACTCGTGATGAGCTACTTGCCGAACGCTTAACCAGTTGCGCAGTCTTGGGGGCAGCAGCCCCAGCTGCCTGTTTCAATTCTTCCTTAGTTTCACTCCTGGTAGTAAAGTCGCGGGCAAGTATATTCGAATGCATGGTTACATCAACTACAGAAGTACAATGAGTCTGACTAGCAGGCGACGAATGCATACCAGATGAAACTAAGTCCTTAGCCGAGTCAGTCAAATCGTTTACTGCTCGGCTCCATCTTTTACCTCCTCGACCTTCGAGTCCGTTTTCTTGTTTGTTGCTACATGGTCCCAGTAGTAATTGAGGTGTCATAGTGCCTCTTCCTTCATTTTGGCACATTTGGGACAGTCCCGTTTGAAGTGTCCAAGTTGGCCACACCCGTAGCACTTCGTTTTGGCGCATACCACATCGATATCCATCAGTTTCCCTGATCCTCCATACGTCATGCCAGTTCCTGTCGTCTTTTCCAGGACACTGGATTGCTGTTGGTTTCCTTTCACTGCTGGGGTTGTATTTGTCTTCACCTGCTGTTTCCATTCTGTTACTTTGGCCCCGCCTTGTTCTGCCTTTCGTGTTCTCCAGTTGTGATCAATACGGAGTATCCGTCGCTTCCACTCCTGATAGTTAATGGGAACGTCAGCATCTGATGCATAAATGATATCTTTGGCCGACGATCGGCACACTTTCTTGACTTGAGCGACCATCATCATGTTGATCCTGAGGACCCCCGCTTCAAAAGCTAGGGATTCGAACTGCTGGAAAAATAAGTTGCCATCAGGGAAACTACTCTGTTGGAGCCTTTCCCATTGAGCAAACTTGATCTCAGCATTGGTGTCCTTCCAGAATTGCTGTCTGACTTCCTCGATGAATTGCTCATAAGCCAGATAAAGCTGGTAGCTGTCGTTGTCTCTTCCTAGTTCCTGTGCACATAATTCCCACCACACCTGGGCTTCCTTGCTGAAGCGTGACACACAGAAAATGACTTTGTGAGGGTGGTAGCAGAAATATTGGTTGAATACAGAGAAGTACATGTCACACTGAGAGAAGAATCGGGCAATATCATTGGAGTCGCCATTAAAGTTCTCTGGGACTTTGACCATCTCGGGTTTTAACAACGCCCAGGGTCCTAGGTTGTTTGCGTCGAGGATCCATGGGGCTGGGGATCTGGTGGTCCCAGTGGTGGAGGGTATCGCGGTGGTGCCCACCTCTGAGGGATGACAGGGGGTGGTGGAGGTGGTGGTCCACCCGGTGGTGGCTGCGGTTTGCTAGGAGGTTGAGCAGGTACCTGAGGTGTGTCTGATGGTCCCGCCTCATCTCCAGTAAGTGCGGCGGCAAAGAGTCTGGACGGTCCTTGTGTGCCTGGTGGTCCATACCTGCGGGGATACGCGTAGCTTGGTCACACGGGTGTGTAACCCGGTTCCCACCTTGGGTATTCAGGTACAGCAGCTTGCTGCAGAGGTATCGGTGGTTCGTCATCCATTGGCTCTGGTGTGTACATGATTGGTGGTAGGTCAATTTGGGGTCGCTGGTATCTAGCCGGTACCTCGACTTGTTGATCATGATGGATCATATTATAGGTGGTACAGGCGAAATGTGCAGCTTCTTCCTTAAGGATATAATTCATCCCATAATGGCCATAATCTATCCCAGCCGGGGTTATGGCCCAATCTGGGTCTTCCAATAATTCTCTCTGAAAGTGATTAAATAAGTCCCCCAGGGATGCGCAAATGAGCATGGCAGGGATCTGGACCAATTTATCTGTCAATAGGAGGTAAAGGGCCCGTGCGATGGTTATCAGGGTGGTCAGCTGGGGGAGTGTTCAGGATGGTCAGGGTTGGGATTGGCGAGGGAGATGGGCTTCCTCTATGAAGGATCCCATTGATGTCTTCCTCACTGGAAGGTCTCTTGGTACTGACGTCGCTGTCTGCGGGGGTGTAATAAATGGTCTCTCCTTGACTGTCGACCTCTGGAATTCTTCCCCTCTGGGCTCCTTCATCGATTCTCCTGAACTCCTCCACTCGCTCATGCTCTGCCTGTCTTCTGTTCCTGGTAAACTTGTCGAGCTCCTCCGTGATTTCAACGATGGATCTTGGGGGTTCTCTTCTCCTCCTTGGAGCAGCAAATCTCCCTGGGGTTTCTTGTGGCAGGAACTCTGGTGTAGACTTGTTGTTCCGCTCTGGGGGAGTGGGAGATCATGTCGTGATTTGTACGGGTTTGTCCCAGTGTATGGCGGAAGGGTGCTCTGCGGTTCCCCAGCAGTATGGGTTCTCTCGCAGGGTGATAAAGGCAGTGTGGGGTAAGTTGAGGTTGTCCCAGACAAGGTCGAGCTCAGAAGTGGAACTGACAAAAATATCGTAGGGTCCGCTGGTAGCTGGGAGAACTGGGATACCCCCAGGACGACTGCTGGTAGGTTGCTCACCTGCTGGGGAGTTGCTTGGGCCTGCTGCGCCCAGGCCAAGTTGAACAAGGTATCTTGCCAGTTCTGTGGCAGAGGGAGGGCTTCATGCTGGATGGGGGGTAGCGCCGGCGGATGAGTGATGTGAGGATCTGTCTGGGGAAAGCTGGATATAGGGGAGTCTTGCTCCAGCAACGCTTCCATCGCTTCCTTCTTGAACACTGATTTCCATCTCCCCAGGAACATCTTCTTCATCTCTCCGGTTGTGGATGCCAGGGTGCTCATTGATCACTGGGGCTCAGCACGGTAAGGGTGGGTAGAAGTGTGCCGGTGGGGGCTGCTGCGGGAGGACATAGTTTATCTGTGGGAGAGGGAACCAGTGGTTGTTTCTCCGAATGCGAGGAGTTACTCTGTAGTGAAATAGAACTGCTAGTACAGGGGCGGCCGCGAAGAGTGCTGTGCCGACTGCAAGGTAGACTGCAGATAATAGGATATCAAGTGTCGTCGTCATCTGTTGGCTCCAGTTAAGGAGCAGGGGTAAAGCCTCGAACTAATTATTAGACCTGAACTCCTATCAAGGGTAAACACCAGCTGTCTCATGCTCGAACAATCACCAATGGATTCATTAAGTAATAGGCACTCTGGCTAGGTTCTTGGTTCTTAGTGATGGAATTAAGTGATAGTTTCAGTATGGATTAAAGTTAGTTTGAGGCTGGAGTACGTACAACGAGAATCGTTACTTAAGTACTAAAAGTGAAGGTCTAAATATAAGTCATTCATGAGAAACAAAACCTCCGAGCACGCAATGCTGAAGTGATAACATGGGAATGCCAAGCATTGGTGTCGATAAGCGGTCTGGCTGGTCCGGAGTCATGATTAGATGAGTAAAAAGGAAAAAAGTGAATAAATCATGACAAAGACTCTGCTGCCATATGAGCCCATCTATTCCTACCCTACCATCCCTTCCTTTTCTGCAACAGTTACCCCAAGATATCAATCATCTCCATGGCCACTTTCGTTCAAGCCTGTGCTGAAGATGGAGCTCAACAATATACACTCCAACCTTCTGCACCTAGCATGAGTGGTATGGCCTGCTCCGTGGCCCTGCCAGATATGACGGATGTACCAGCAGAATATCATGACTTTGCTGATGTTTTCAGTGACTCTCTCTCCGAGAAACTCCCCGAGCATAGACCGTATGACCTCAAGGTCAATATTGAGGAAGGAATCTCTCCTCTGCTTGGTCCCATCTACTCCCTCTCAGAGTCCAAGCTCAAAGCACTATGTGAGTTTATTGACAATAATCTCCGTAGCAGATTCATCATGCCCTCACGTTCTCCCCACAGAGCTCCGGTACTTTTTGTCAAGAAAAAGACCGGTGAACTCCTTCTTTGTGTCGATTTCTGTGGCTTAAACAAGATATCCAAGAAAGATCATTACCCCCTTCCACTCATTTCTGACCTCCTTGACTCTGCTCGCTCCACCTGCATTTATACCAAACTTGATCTTCGACATGCTTATCATCTCGTACGTATAGCCGAAGGTGATGAATGGAAAACAGCCTTCCAGACCCGCTATGGCTCCTTTGAATGGCGTGTCATGCCTTTTGGACTCACCAATGCTCCCGTGGCATCCCAACACTTTGTGAATGACATTTTCACGGACATGCTTGATGTTTCCGTAGTCGTATACCTTGACAACATCCTCATCTACTCCAACAATCCTGTGGAGCACCGGGAACATGTATGTGAGGTTCTATGCAGACTAAGAGCAAACGGGCTCTACTGTAAAGGATCTAAATGCGAGTTCCACCAGGACTCCGTGGAATATCTAGGCTACATTCTATCACCAGAAGGGCTCCACATGTCCAAAGACAAGGTCAAAGCCATTTTAGATTGGCCGGTTCTGCAGAAAGTTAAGGATATTCAATCCTTCCTTGGCTTCGCCAATTTCTACTGCTGTTTCATCCATGAGTACAGTGACATTGTTATCCCATTAACCTGCCTCACACACAAAGGAACTCCATGGAAATTTGACGACAAGTGCATGGCTGCTTTCAATGAACTAAAGCAAGCCTTCACTCATGCTCCTATCCTTACCCATTGGGTCCCTGACTGGCAATTGGTTGTGGAGACCGACACCTCCAACTATGCTATTGCTGCTATCCTCTCTATCTACATTGAAGACGGTGAAATCCACCCCATCGCTTTTCTATCCCGGAGCCTTCACAATGCCGAACTCAACTATGATACCCATGATAAAGAGCTTCTAGCCATCTTTGAAACCTTTAAATACTGGTGCCACTACCTTGAAGGCTCTGTGGACCTGATTGATGTCGTTACAGATCACAAGAATCTTGAATATTTTTTCTACTACCAAGATTCTTACCCGATGGCAAGTCCGGTGGTCCAAATATCTCTCCCAGTTCAACCTAGTAATCCGGTTCTGACTGGGGAAACTTGGAGGAAAACCGGACGCACTCACTAGACGATGGGACATCTATCCAAAAGAGGGGGATAGTCAATATGCAGCAGTCAATCCTCACAATTTCTGTCCTGTATTCACTCAAGAACAACTCTCTGCTTCCCTTCATGCTACTTTTCTTGAAGGCCCTACTCTCCATGCTAGCACTATAATGGACATCAATAGGCTCCATTCAGATATCAAGCAAGCACAACTATCTGACTCTGTGGCCTCCGAAGGTTTCCGACAGGCCAAATCCTCTACTCCCACTTCTCCCTCTCGGTGGTCCATAGATGAATCAGACATCCTCCATCTTGATAATCGCATCTATGTCCTGGACTCCGAGGATCTCCATCTCCATGTCCTACAGAATAATCACAATCACATCTTGGCAGGTCATTTTAGCCAAAATTGGACCCTGGAATTAGTCCGACGGAGCTACACCTGGCCACAGATGCATGAATATGTTTGCCATTACATCAAAACTTGTACAGTTTGCGGTCGCAACAAGACACCTAGACATCACCCTTATGGTTTGCTTAAACCCTTGCCAGTTCTGGAACACCTGTGGGATTCCATTTCAATGGATTTCATTGAACAGTTACCGGACTCCAACAGATTCACTGCTATCCTTGTAGTAATCGACCACGCAAGCAAGCAAGCCATCTTTATCCCTACACAGGACACCATTAATTCCAAAGAACTGGCCTGGTTATTCATCATTCATGTTTTCTCCAAGCATGGTGTTCCTAACCACATCACCTCTGACCATGGCTCCAAGTTTGTCTCCCAATTCACATGTGCCCTTGCTAAAGCTCTTGACATGGAACTTCATTTCACTTCTGGATATCATCCGGAGGCCGATGGACAAACAGAATGTGCAAATCAAACCTTGGAACAGTACATCTGCGTCTATTGTTCTTATCAACCGGACAACTGGGATCTACTACTACCCATCACAGAATTTGCATACAACAATGGTCCGAACGCCTCCACCAGAATCTCTCCATTCTTTGCCAACAAAGGCTACCATCCTAATATCACTGTTCATCCTGAATGTGATATCGCCTCTGCTCGGGCCCATGACTTTGTAGTCAATCTAGATGAACTACACCAATTCCTACACAACGAAATCACTCAGGCACAGTCTCGCTACAAGATCCAAGCGGACAAGCACCAGAATCCAGCTCCTCCATTCAAAGTAGGTGACAAAGTCTTCCTTAGCTCCAAGCATATCAAGACTACTCGTCCTACTGCAAAATTCACAGAGATATTCCTTGGCCCATTCGAAATCATATCACGACCAGGCTCCCATTCCTTCACCCTCAAACTCCTGTCGGACCTCCATGCCATTCACCCCATCTTCCATGTATCACAACTTGAACCAGTAGAAGAAAACACCATCCCTAATTGCACTCAACCTCCACTGCCTCCAGTTGAAGTTGATGGTGAAGAGCAGTACAAAATAGCTCAGATCCTAGACTCCAAACTAGACCGACAGTTCTGGTATCCTCTTCTCTACAGGATCCAATGGTTAGGCTATGAAGGTACTGACAAAGAATTTGCTTGGTTACCGGCCACCAAGTTCTCTGCTGATGATTTCATTGAAGATTTCCACTGCCGTTACCCAGACAAACCAGGATCACTTGCCAAAGTCACCATCTGAAAATCCACCATCTAACTTCCTCTCTCACCTGTAACATTATCGGTTTCCATCGGCTCTGACCAGTTCTATTTCAAATCAAATCTATGAAAACTATTGCAAATTCATTTCCTAATCGGGAACAGATCCTGTTGGCTCCGTTCTCACTCACTTTCTATTTCTCCTAACTTCAAATCCAAAAAATATTTTAATGTATACTATAGACCAAGGGTCCCGGTAATCTACAGCATTATCAAGAAAATACAAAATACATGGCAAGTTCAAGATGCTTTGGCACCAGATGGATGCGCCATATGTACATCCTCCCCTTCCTCTAACTCTACCTCTTGTACCAAAAGAGGCTCCAAGTCCTCATACATCTCTATTTCATTTTCAACCTCTTTGCCTTGGGACTGCCTATATGCCCTCATGCACGCCGTCATCTGCCATTGGACCTCCTTCTCCACCTCCTCCTCCAGATCCTCTTCAGGCATTGGCATCTTTATCAATGCATCCAACTCCAGAATACCAACAGATTCTGCACCTGGTACCATGTCCTCCCTTACTTCCTCCTCCAAGTCCAACGGCTCATCCAAATCTTTCACTCTATATCCTTCCTGCCCCTTCAATAACCTTTTCCACAATTGCCATTCCTTTCGACACCTGTGCACATTGTAAAAGTCTCGGTGGGCCCATAGGAACTTGTTACGAGCTAACATTTGCTCACGCAAGCCGGTGACGCCAACGGTTCCTACCCAGAATGACTTGTTGAGGATTTCATAGGGGTCCTCCATTCCTAGCGGAGTATCCACGGCCAATGACTCTAACCCCTCGACCTTGATTACCACCATATCCCTATCCAATCGTTGCATGGCCATCTTGCACAGTACCTTGCTATAAATGTCACCAGTTTTCCGGAGCTCCATTTGCGATGCCTCGAACTCCGCCACCTGTGGTGACCAGTCTGAGGCTCTGGACCTGGAGCTAGCCACCAAAATCCATTAAATCCTCAAGGGACCTAGCCACAGCTGGCTAGCTCCATATTTTCACAAGTGGCTCCAAATTTCGAACCCAGTGTGCTTGGTCATCAACTTGGGGCACTGCCACAGGCAAAATGGCCAGTTCAATGCCTGGCATGGCATTGAGCTCAATTTTGCGCCCTCCCACTCATTGCTGGGATGGGCAAAAATTTGACTGACCTAAAAATATATTTTAGAACCATTCCCGATGTGACCCCTACACTGTGTAGCCATTAAACATTGGATTTGTCGGGGGGTGTCTGGATTACCTTTTTTTTGAGGCACTCAAAAAAATTCTTTACACCGAAAAAGGCTCAAACTCATGCACTCCATACAAAGCAATAGCCAGACAGATGAAATAACCACTGAACTAAGAACACCTTATACACATAGAAAATATATTAAATATGTAGGTCTACAGATGATATATATTGGGTACCGGCAATGCCCGGTTCCGGAATGTGAGCTGACTAAGCCCATTTTCGGCTATTTCGACAGCAAATTAAGGTTAATTGCTTCAACTCTTATCAATAGACTCTCCTATCACCTTGTAAAGCTCCATCCAAGTTTAAGTAATATAGCTGCACCATTTTACCTGGAATAGAACTCCTCTTCACTGTCATACTGCCCATCAACATCAACATCTATGACTTGTTGCTATTTCATCAGAAGTGTGATGGGCAGCCTTGATCTTTGTGAATTGATATTTTTGCTGTGCAGATCGCTGTTTTGTGGTACCAGAATATTAGAGAGTTAGAACAATGCCCCATGAAGTGTTCCATATGCTTGAAAGGTGTGCAAAGGCATGAAAAGCAGTGACATGTTTGTTTAGTTCTGTTTGCAGTGCCTTTGGACTGCTCATCCAAATGCACCTCATACAAGCTTCCACATTGCTTGTATCACTTCGAAAAAATTACAGGATATTATTTTGAAATTAAATACATGTATTCTTCAGGGCACATTTTTTTAAAAAGCACTTTTAATGCCATAAATGCACTGAAACTATGGTTATACGAGGCCTAAAAAATAAAGTGCTCCAAAGAATACATGTAAAATCATCTTCGGAGTAAAAGACTCCTGCAAAAGTAGTCGTGAATCTTCCTCCCTCGAGCTGCAGTAGGTGCATCCATGAAACTGGTATATTTCGGACCCTGATCGAGATCACTCAGAGTGTGAATTTTGGTGGGGGTTGCCAGTGCCCATATATATGCAATAAAAAAAATATACACCCTTGCAGTGGGCACTGTGGACGCAGGCATCGTGGGAGGGCATGGCGGGGGTGCTCACCGAGGGAGTGGGCATGCTGTACACCCATACAGATGGTCTGTGGGTCGTTGTGGCAGTCACAACGTCGGTGGGATGCAGAATGATGGAGGGGAGGCATCGGTGCCAATTTCATGGTGATAGTGACTTCTGGGAGGGAAATGGACCTCACCAATGGATCCTCCGACGTCGAAAACGGGGGTGGTGAGGTCCTTCCAGTGGTTGCTAGCCTGTAGGGGAGGATATGAGGGGGGATATATGGGGGATGGGAATGAGGTGGCGGTGCACATTGAATGGGATATCAGGGGTCCTGGTGCATGTCATATTCGTGTTCCCCCACCAAAATAATGAGGGATATTCGAGTATGGGGTAGCTGGGGTGGCTACATGGCACAGGGGACATTGATGTTGATGTCCGGCAAGGTGGGTGGTGGTGGGCGGGGAAATGGTCCTAGGTCCATGATTTTGGGTGCATTCGTTGCGCCCTCAAGTCGTCCTTCGACTCCTAAAAAAGTGTGTCCTTTGTCATTGTCATGCATCATCAGCATCCCGATCTTTCTCCTGCCATCCTGCTCGATGTCTCCCGCCTGTTTGCGTCGTCCCCCCATGCCCTCCTTCTCCAGTATCCTTCCCCCACATAGTCCCAGGGCTGCACATCAGAGTACAACCATCCCCGCCCTTGCTGTCGTCATCTTGGTCATCATTGTCATGGCCCGTCTCGCCTTCAGTAGCTCTTCCTGCATCGAGATGGTAGTGGATGTTGAATCCCCAGGTGTACTACACACTATTGAGGTGTGTGAAACTCATGTGTGGCTGCGATTGGCACCGATCTCGATGCGTGGGGTGCTAGGTAGGTCTGTGTGAGGATAGTTGTCATATTCGTGGCTATAACGGGCCATAGGCAGGCGGTGTCATCATCGTCAATGGTGGGGATGTCATTATAGTCATCATTGGGGGAGGCGCATGGTGCTGCCTCCTTCAAGGACTTATGCAGCTAGTGGGGGTAGAATGCATACAATCCGGGGCTCTTGGGGCCACCAGATGTGCTAAAAAGACCTAAAACAACTTTATGAGTAAAGAAGTAAATGAAACATACCAATTTGACCGAGAAAAGGCATGATTTGCATGCTAGGCGAGCATCAAGGCGAGGCGAGGTGGTGGGGAAAGGAAGAAAAAGAAGCAGCACTGCCACTCAATCGCTGCGCAGACATACAGTCCGGGGTGATCAAGCCAGTGAAAGCATTACTCGGGATGCTTCCGCTACTCGATGCATGCACTCCAAGAGCCCAAAAACCATCGGGAATATCTTGTGTCAGTCTCTATAATGTATGTATGTATTAAAATCCAGAACCTTATACCGTTAGAAGCCGATAATTGCCATTTATGCCTCATTACCCCACAATGTGATGAGTTTTCACGTATATTTCAGCTCTACCTACCACAATACTGTTCCTATGAATGTAAATATTACTGTATATAATTCACAATGCACCATATTTTATAGTACACCCATCCGATCCACTCCGATCTGCTGGCATACACCCTGTTATCCATCTGGATGCTTAAAGTGAAAGTGAATTCATTGTGAATCTTCGTATGCTCAATTTGCATTCTGGGCATGTAGCACTACATTCCTTTCAGGGCAGGACCATAGACATATGTATAATTATATTAAAAAGAGTAATGCATGCTCACTTGAACCATATATTTGTGCTTGGGAGCATAGTGTGCTATATACCCTTCAAAACATCGAAATTCAAGTCATTCTGGGCACATATTTGGTTTTATCTCTCCATTGAATACATTTAATTACTCATGGACTTTTTGCATAAGGATGAGCATGCATTCTCTAAATGTCTATCATATTTCTGGTGTGCAGAAATCCCTCGAGATGCTTGAATGAGGGAATTTTTGCTTAATGCCGGCCATTTCAAGTGCACTCGGCAAACTCTGAAACTCACTAAAATGCCCTGTTTCTCAATTATCTCTCACGTTTGGAGGGAAATGAAATGCATGTGTATTTAAACTATCATGTATTAGACTACTGTATATAAAACTAAGTCATATTTTGCTCCTGTATAATATCCAAACCAAAATTTGAGCCACACTTTCAAAATTGAAGACCTACCACATTGGGAACAATA
Source organism: Armillaria cepistipes (assembly GCA_900157415.1). NCBI lineage: Eukaryota > Fungi > Basidiomycota > Agaricomycetes > Agaricales > Physalacriaceae > Armillaria > Armillaria cepistipes. The sequence continues at coordinate 95,162 of FTRY01000025.1, forward strand.
TTTTCTCACGAGTAAGTACATCCTGTCTTGGACTGGTGCATCCAGCCAATATAGGCAACAGATTGATGGGGTCAGTATGGAATCTAAAAATATATTATTTTCCCGACCCAGACAATTTTTTGTGGACCCAATGATGAGCGGGAGGGCGCAATAGGTGGCCCCAACAGCCCCAGAGCACATTTGACCCAAACAGGAGGTGGCAGTGCCTCAAGACGATTACCAAGCACCCATTTCAGTAATATTGGTGAAATATTGCCAACCAGAACCTAGCCAGGTTCTGGCTAGGTCCCCTGAGAATTTAACAGATTAGCCTGGCTACATCCTGAGATACAAGGCTAGGATCTACAGCCAGGGCTCACTCCGCCATCATTGACTTGGAGGAGAGGTTGTCAGGATACTTGATGTTGTGATCTGGATCGTAATCGTCCACCAAGTCCTCCACATGCTCCACAAGGTTGTCGACTTTATCTTCCAAACAAGCCATTCTTGAAGAAATGTCCTGGAGCAACTCCATTATGCTGGTGGAATCCACGGACCCACCGTTGTCACTACCCTTGTTGAACGAACACCGTGCTTTCTTGACATGGCACCGTTGGCACATTCGGATTCCACCATGGATAAAACAATTGGCCTTGTCAGCCCGGCACTTGCCACAACGCGCTAAAAGCATCCCAAGTCAGCAAAAGGAACGGTTCTCCGATGGACCTACGCACCGTGCCCAGAAAAAACCTTGTCATTAGCCTGAGGAGCAGGCTCTGTTTTCAACCACTTGGGCGTCGACGGCCCTGCTGAAGCATCACCACCCTCGCCTTCACTATCTTCCACCATGCTTGCAGATTGTACCTTGCATTTACAAGGCTCCGGGGTATTCACCTTTTTCTTTCCCTTGGTAATTTTTTGCTTCCTCCTTAACTCAGTCATTGTGGCCACCTTCGGATCTGCCGGATCCACCTCAGAATCTCCATCACTCGCTGATGGAGCACCTGCAGCCTGCAATGCCACCTCATTGGCCTCATCCTCTTTTTCTTTCTCCTTTTCCTTCTCCTTATCCTCCATCTCCTTCAAGTCAGCCAGCTGCTTACATTCCATGGCCTCCTCCTGTTCTTGCAATTCCTTCGCAACCCTCTCATCCTCCTTCCTTTTCTCCTCGGCCTTCTGCTCCTCCTCCAGCCTCTCCTCCTCCGCTCTCCTCTCAGCCTCTAGTTTCTCCTTTCTCAAGGTCTCCACCTTGAGGAGTCGTGCCTCTTTCTCCTTTTTTAATTTCTCCGCTTGGGCCTCCTTTTCCTCCCTTTTCTTTGCCGCCTTCCACTCATTGTGTTTGTTAAACGCCTCATCATATTTATCCTCTGCGGCACTCTGCTCAAGTTCGAAAGCCTCGTATTCCTCAAAGGTCAGTGAAGGAGGTGTCGGGGCCGACGCATAGGGTTTGGGGGTCATGGAATCATGGTATTCGACGGGTGTGGACATTGTAAACAATGAGTAGAGGATATTTGAAGGAAAATGAAAGGATGGTGAAGGTACAAGGTTAAGTTGCAAAATTCCCACAATCAAATTTCGGCACACATAACCATATTGATCGGCCGTCGGGATCTGCACTCTTGAGGGCAAGAACGCTAAGGGGGGGATACTGTTACGCACATGCCACAGACCTCTGATTCACTCTGACTTCAAGCATAGGATTCATCTTAACAAACCACACTATCAGACCTTCACGGCCTCTGGCCGCTTACCATTTACTTGACTCCATTTAACATTTCATTTCCATTTCATTTTACCATTTCACATATTAAATCTAGAACCTGAATCTGGTAGCGAACAGACCTCCATTGGACTCGGACTCGGATTACCTACTTATATATATACTGTAGAATTACTTGTAGATACTCAGTTCAAATATCAACTTGGTATAGCCAAAACTCTCTCTGACTCTAAAGTCTAATCTATTGCTCTCAAGTCTGCGGCCTCCGCTCCATTGGACTATCTTATTCTCCATCCAAACCTTCACTCTGCACGGACTCTGCTCCACAATCCAATCTTAGGGCTTTGGCTCAATGGTGACATTGCTAATAGCTTTGCCAAAGCCCATGCACTCCGTGTACCTCTGCTCGTGCAATTATCTTGTCTATTTGGCACATCCCTAACATGTATAGGCGGTCCCGAGGTGAAGAGGTTGAAAGTGAAATAGAGATGTATGAGGATTTGGAGCCAAAGTTAGTACAGGAAGTGGAGTTGGAGGGAGTGAATGAAAAGGAGAAGGAAGGGGAGGATATTATCATGGTGGGTCAATTTGGCGCTGCTTCATCTTGAACTCCTGTCGTCTGTATATTTTTTGTATGTTTTTGTTAGTATGGTACAGTGCTTGGGGCCCTGGAGGCCCTAATATATTTGACTTTTCTTGGAATTGTAAGGTGAGACTGAAGATGGAAGAGTGGAGCCACGCCGAGCCATTCTGGATTAGGAAATGAATTTGCAATAGTTTTCATAGATTTGATTTGAAATAGAACTGGTCAGAGCCGATGGAAACCGATAATGTTACAGGTGAGAGAGGAAGTTAGATGGTGGATTTTCAGATGGTGACTTTGGCAAGTGATCCTGGTTTGTCTGGGTAACGGCAGTGGAAATCTTCAATGAAATCATCAGCAGAGAACTTGGTGGCCGGTAACCAAGCAAATTCTTTGTCAGTACCTTCATAGCCTAACCATTGGATCCTGTAGAGAAGAGGATACCAGAACTGTCGGTCTAGTTTGGAGTCTAGGATCTGAGCTATTTTGTACTGCTCTTCACCATCAACTTCAACTGGAGGCAGTGGAGGTTGAGTGCAATTAGGGATGGTGTTTTCTTCTACTGGTTCAAGTTGTGATACATGGAAGATGGGGTGAATGGCATGGAGGTCCGACAGGAGTTTGAGGGTGAAGGAATGGGAGCCTGGTCGTGATATGATTTCGAATGGGCCAAGGAATATCTCTGTGAATTTTGCAGTAGGACGAGTAGTCTTGATATGCTTGGAGCTAAGGAAGACTTTGTCACCTACTTTGAATGGAGGAGCTGGATTCTGGTGCTTGTCCGCTTGGATCTTGTAGCGAGACTGTGCCTGAGTGATTTCGTTGTGTAGGAATTGGTGTAGTTCATCTAGATTGACTACAAAGTCATGGGCCCGAGCAGAGGCGATATCACATTCAGGATGAACAGTGATATTAGGATGGTAGCCTTTGTTGGCAAAGAATGGAGAGATTCTGGTGGAGGCGTTCGGACCATTGTTGTATGCAAATTCTGTGATGGGTAGTAGTAGATCCCAGTTGTCCGGTTGATAAGAACAATAGACGCAGATGTACTGTTCCAAGGTTTGATTTGCACATTCTGTTTGTCCATCGGCCTCCGGATGATATCCAGAAGTGAAATGAAGTTCCATGTCAAGAGCTTTAGCAAGGGCACATGTGAATTGGGAGACAAACTTGGAGCCATGGTCAGAGGTGATGTGGTTAGGAACACCATGCTTGGAGAAAACATGAATGATGAATAACCAGGCCAGTTCTTTGGAATTAATGGTGTCCTGTGTAGGGATAAAGATGGCTTGCTTGCTTGCGTGGTCGATTACTACAAGGATAGCAGTGAATCTGTTGGAGTCCGGTAACTGTTCAATGAAATCCATTGAAATGGAATCCCACAGGTGTTCCAGAACTGGCAAGGGTTTAAGCAAACCATAAGGGTGATGTCTAGGTGTCTTGTTGCGACCGCAAACTGTACAAGTTTTGATGTAATGGCAAACATATTCATGCATCTGTGGCCAGGTGTAGCTCCGTCGGACTAATTCCAGGGTCCAATTTTGGCTAAAATGACCTGCCAAGATGTGATTGTGATTATTCTGTAGGACATGGAGATGGAGATCCTCGGAGTCCAGGACATAGATGCGATTATCAAGATGGAGGATGTCTGATTCATCTATGGACCACCGAGAGGGAGAAGTGGGAGTAGAGGATTTGGCCTGTCGGAAACCTTCGGAGGCCACAGAGTCAGATAGTTGTGCTTGCTTGATATCTGAATGGAGCCTATTGATGTCCATTATAGTGCTAGCATGGAGAGTAGGGCCTTCAAGAAAAGTAGCATGAAGGGAAGCAGAGAGTTGTTCTTGAGTGAATACAGGACAGAAATTGTGAGGATTGACTGCTGCATATTGACTATCCCCCTCTTTTGGATAGATGTCCCATCGTCTAGTGAGTGCGTCCGGTTTTCCTCCAAGTTTCCCCAGTCAGAACCGGATTACTAGGTTGAACTGGGAGAGATATTTGGACCACCGGACTTGCCATCGGGTAAGAATCTTGGTAGTAGAAAAATATTCAAGATTCTTGTGATCTGTAACGACATCAATCAGGTCCACAGAGCCTTCAAGGTAGTGGCACCAGTATTTAAAGGTTTCAAAGATGGCTAGAAGCTCTTTATCATGGGTATCATAGTTGAGTTCGGCATTGTGAAGGCTCCGGGATAGAAAAGCGATGGGGTGGATTTCACCGTCTTCAATGTAGATAGAGAGGATAGCAGCAATAGCATAGTTGGAGGTGTCGGTCTCCACAACCAATTGCCAGTCAGGGACCCAATGGGTAAGGATAGGAGCATGAGTGAAGGCTTGCTTTAGTTCATTGAAAGCAGCCATGCACTTGTCGTCAAATTTCCATGGAGTTCCTTTGTGTGTGAGGCAGGTTAATGGGATAACAATGTCACTGTACTCATGGATGAAACAGCAGTAGAAATTGGCGAAGCCAAGGAAGGATTGAATATCCTTAACTTTCTGCAGAACCGGCCAATCTAAAATGGCTTTGACCTTGTCTTTGGACATGTGGAGCCCTTCTGGTGATAGAATGTAGCCTAGATATTCCACGGAGTCCTGGTGGAACTCGCATTTAGATCCTTTACAGTAGAGCCCGTTTGCTCTTAGTCTGCATAGAACCTCACATACATGTTCCCGGTGCTCCACAGGATTGTTGGAGTAGATGAGGATGTTGTCAAGGTATACGACTACGGAAACATCAAGCATGTCCGTGAAAATGTCATTCACAAAGTGTTGGGATGCCACGGGAGCATTGGTGAGTCCAAAAGGCATGACACGCCATTCAAAGGAGCCATAGCGGGTCTGGAAGGCTGTTTTCCATTCATCACCTTCGGCTATACGTACGAGATGATAAGCATGTCGAAGATCAAGTTTGGTATAAATGCAGGTGGAGCGAGCAGAGTCAAGGAGGTCAGAAATGAGTGGAAGGGGGTAATGATCTTTCTTGGATATCTTGTTTAAGCCACAGAAATCGACACAAAGAAGGAGTTCACCGGTCTTTTTCTTGACAAAAAGTACCGGAGCTCTGTGGGGAGAACGTGAGGGCATGATGAATCTGCTACGGAGATTATTGTCAATAAACTCACATAGTGCTTTGAGCTTGGACTCTGAGAGGGAGTAGATGGGACCAAGCAGAGGAGAGATTCCTTCCTCAATATTGACCTTGAGGTCATACGGTCTATGCTCGGGGAGTTTCTCGGAGAGAGAGTCACTGAAAACATCAGCAAAGTCATGATATTCTGCTGGTACATCCGTCATATCTGGCAGGGCCACGGAGCAGGCCATACCACTCATGCTAGGTGCAGAAGGTTGGAGTGTATATTGTTGAGCTCCATCTTCAGCACAGGCTTGAACGAAAGTGGCCATGGAGATGATTGATATCTTGGGGGTAACTGTTGCAGAAAAGGAAGGGATGGTAGGGTAGGAATAGATGGGCTCATATGGCAGCAGAGTCTGTTGGGATCTCGGAGTTGGCTTGGAAGCTGAAGTTGGAATAGGTATAGGAGTTGGATGAGAAATGTCCATGTGGTTAGATGCAGTTGCATTGGAGGCCATGGAAGTGCTTTCAGAAGAAGAAACACCTGGTAATGGTGAACGGAAAGTAATACTGTGCTTTACCCAGTCAATCAACGGATTGTAGCGGGAAAGCCAGTTGTATCCCAGGACAATGTTACAGGATGAATTTAGACAAGTGATGTAGAAGTCGATAAGGATGATGTCTCCAGAAGGGAAACGGACTGGAAGGGTAATGGATTGAGAAATATGAGATCCGGTGCAGCTGTCAAGGAGCCGAAGTTGGACAGGAGGGATAGGTTTGGTAGGAAGGTTGTGATCCTCAATGTATTTAGAGTCGACGAAACAATGGCTAGAACCAGAGTCAACCAAGGCAAGAAAACAAAGGATGGTAATGATTGGAGAGCCGTCGGACTCTGTGCCGGAGCCGACTTCAGAAGAGAGTGATACAGTGAGTGAATGGTTGGAAAGAGTGGCGGTGTTGAGGGTGACAACCTCCAATGTGCGATTACAGTCAACGCAACCCTGATCTCGCACGGAGGATGCAGGGCTGCCCTCTAGTTTTCCGGCTCCAATGGAGTCAGATCCTCAGAGGCAGGAGTGGGTTCTTCAACTTCTGCAGCACAGCCTTTAGTGGAGGCCATGGCCTTGCGTTTGTTGCAGTCCTCAGTCTTGTGCTTGCTTCCACAGAACATACAGAGATTGTTCTTCTGGCGGCAATCCTTTTCTTCTTGAGTAAGATGGCCATCTTTGCCTAGCTTCTCAGCATAGGGCTTTGGGTTGGAAGCGGATCCCAAGGAATTGGAATTGGAAGATTTCGGACCCGATCTGGAAGTTGAAGAACTAGGGTTGGAATTGGAACCCTTGGATTTAGGGTTGTTCGAATATGAACTGGAGGACTTGTTTTCCCAGTTTTCACAGGATATCTCGGTCCTCCGAGTCCAATAGCGAGCGTCAAGTTCTTGGGCTAGGAAGCGCATATCACAAAGATTGTTAGGCTTCCTGTGGTGAGCCATATTGTCTTTAATGCATGTACAAAGTCTGCGGTAGAAGGCATGGTAACAGGAATTGTCACCGTAGCCAACTTGGGAGGTGTATTGGTTGAACTGAACCATATACTTCATGATCCAGTCTCCGTTGTGCATCTGGAGATGTTTGAGAGCAAGCCCTAGCCTTAAGATTTAGCAAAATATAGCTCATTCTAGCAAGGAAAAGGTGTTTAATTATATCTCAATGTAGCCAGATCCTCTCTAAGCCTTGATCAGGGACCTATGTGGCATGGTTTTATTATATTATACTTACATAATCTATGATTTTATGTGCCTGCCACCCTATATTGTGTGGCATGCACCTTTTGATGCGAGCCCACCTACAATCAGCATGGGAATATTTGTCCTCTGCTGGGATTCCGGGTTCTGGCAGCATATTTTTAGTATCAGATCAAACTGGTCTAGACCTGCTGATTTATAATCCGGCCATCACTGCCATCACTGCACCCATCTCTGAATGCTCCCCGAATGCTGTCCTGCTGTCCTGACCACCATGGCCAACAATAAAATTTCCCCCCAGCAATATTGATGGTCAGTATAACTGTAACATCTCCATATTCTAAACTTACATTTACACATGATAGTCATTAGCTACTCCTAGCTTGCTCCTAGCTGCGCATCATGTATTCCACATTGCACGCTGTGAGCTAGAGCACGGGATGATGATGGATGACGCAGTACCGAGGATGGCAAGGATTTATTAACGGTGATGAGGCTGGTGACGGGCACCTGTGAAACTGAGCATGGCCTAGCATGTACACACTAAAACACACACTGAACCTCACAAAACACACACACACACAATCTCCTTAAGTGCGGAGGGGAGCAAGGGATTTTAATTCCTTTTGCGCGCTGACAATATCCCAATTTATCTCAGCGAGCTCTCTAGAACGATGCACATAACAACATATTTTTCTCAAGCCATTCTCAAATTCTAGGTTTCCTCGGAGCTTTTACAAGAGAGCACGGTGAACCACGCAACCCTCAAGGCAAAATATATTTCAATAGCCAGAACACACGGATACACAGATCCACAAATTGACCAAGTTCGGTCAGTGAGCTCGCTAAGTATGGCTCGCTGCTAGACCTAATCTGCACACGCCACCATCTCCCTCTTAGTTGCTAAACCTGACTCCCAAACTCGTCACGATTAGAGGCCCTCAGCACTCCCAATCAAGTCACAAATTACCCTCAAAAGCCGTCCCTGCAAGTCCTCACACACAGTGTGCTCACCCTAACAACGGTGCTGCGAGGTCCAACTGCGCACACCTGTCACACTTTGTGCAACTGCTAGAACAGCTCAATCTGGCTGATTCCCTTGCAACTACTCAAGAGCTACACAGTGGCTGACACAACACAAGTTCTCTTCTTACACTAAACCAGAAAAGGAACAGAGCTTTTCTCTCAGATTTATCTCAGCAAACTCTCAAGATGGTGCAGCGTCACTGTCGCTGAATCTCTTTCTTATCTCAAGTAAACCGAAGTTTTTCTCCAAAAGGTTTCTCTGGTTCTATTTCTCTGTGAGCTTGCTAAACTTGCGTTCTAGCCGAGACTTGAAGCTACTAACTCTTACGCATTTGTTAGACCTGATGTCCTAACAAGAGTAGACAGTCAGCTGTATCGCGTTCATACAATCACTGCTGAATCTCGAGAAGTTAGAAGATCAAGACTCATGCTTTAGCACTTAGCGTAAATGACTGTGTTTTGGTATGAATAAACTTTAGCTCGAAGCTAGGGAATATACAGCTTCAAGTACGCTACTTTTATACTAAGTCAAGAGTCTGTAACGAGTGCTAAGATGAGGGTACCGTGTTAGAAGATGAATAAGACAGATACACAGTAACCGAGAATAAAGTACATGTCGGGCGAGTGTGACTTCATAGCGATGTGAAGGCTCCGTGGAGTCGCGGATCTAAAGATGAGATAAGATAAGCGCCAAAGATAAGATAAGATAAGAGGCACTTAGATAAGGAAAAGAAATAAATCGTAACATTACCCCCTTATTAAGGCAGGCGTCCCGACTGCTGTTAAGGTATGCCCGTCGGTTCTAGTTGCGATTTAGTGTCCGTTGAAGGGTCATCGTGCCCCCCGAATATGTCCCAGAGCTCGTAGAGTTCGTCCCAACTCCTGAGCTTCTTTCCTGTCCTTGGATCTGTGTGGTACTCCCAATCTTCCTTCTTGCCGTTGACCATATCTACGTGTTCGGCGAGATAGTCATCGATGAGTTCATCGGCGTCCATATCGTCCTCTCATACCCAGGTGTTCGATTCCGGTCCGTAGCCTTTCCACTTGATGAAGTAGTCTGTAGTCCAATGCCATGGTTCTCCAGCTTTTCCTCTGACTTTGCGTTCTCTGCTGTCGAGGACTTTCTCGATTTCGTAGTGTTCTTCGCCGTCGATGAGGTCTGGGGGAGGTGGAGGTGGCTGTTCTTGGTTGGGGAATGCGGGTGGTGTATATGGTGTAAGGAGTGATTCGTTGAAGGTGGGATGTATGTGCCAGGTTGAGGGGAGTTTCAAGGTATATGCTGAAGCTTCTTTCTTTGATACGATGAGAAATGGACCTGTGCGTTTGTCGTCGAGTTTCTTCTTTGGTCGTGGAAGATTCAGGTTGGTCGTGTCGAGCCATACCTTATCTCCTACTTGATACTTGATGGCAGGTTGTTTCTTCTTGTCGTATTGGGCTTTCATTTGGGTGGCGGCTTTTTCCAGAGCTTGTTTGGCCTCTTCATGGATTTTCTGCATTTCTGAAACGAAGGTGGTGGATGCAGGCATCCGGAAAGGTGCTTTGGGTTTGGCGCCAGGGAGGATGTCAGTGTTATAGCTGTAGTTAACCTCGAAGGGGCTTTTACCAGTGGCGGAGTGTACGCGGTTATTGTGAGCGAATGCCACGAGGGATAGCCATTCGACCCAGTCGTCTTGAAGATGGTTGACGAATATTCGGAGGTATTTTTCAACCTCTTGATTTACTTGTTCTGTTTGGCCATCTGTCTGTGGGTGATAGGCGGTGGATGCGTTTGCCTTGATCTGTAACAAGTCATAGAGGTCTTTCATGAACTTGGAAACAAACACGGTGCCTCGGTCAGAGATGACTACCTGGGGCATTCCATGTTTGGCGTAAACTTCGTCCTGTAGAATCTTGGCCCACCCTTCTGATGACAGCTCCATGGTACATGCGATTGGTATGATTTCTTTGGAGAATCGGTCAACGATCATTAAGATAGCGTCTTGACCATTGCACCTTGGTAAACCAGTGACCATGTCTACGGAGATGTGAGTCCAGGGTTGGGAGGGGATGGTGTTTGGATGAAGAGGTGCTGCTTTCGCTTGAGTGCTCGATTTGGTTCGTTGGCACGTTTCGCAAGCGCGGACGTAGTTTTCTATGTCCTTCTTCATCTTGGGCCACCAGTATTCTCGTAAGACAAGTTCTTTGGTCTTTTCAATGCCAGGATGTCCTGCCGTGATATGGTCGTGAGATGCTGCGATAATTTCCCCTCGCAACGCATGATCTTGGGGAATATAGATACGGTGATCGTAATAGATCAAACCGTTATCTAGCTTCATCCCTCGATCATGGTTGAGGGACGCAGAGACGTTCTTGTCCCATAGGTGGTGGTCGAGTGTGGCTTGTTTGATTTTGGTGTGGACTTCCTCGATTGTTGGCATGACCAATGCCCGGAAGTGCTCTGGTTTGAGGACGATAACCTCATCGTTGTCCTCCTTTCCTTGTTCGTGATCTGCTCTGTGACTTAGCAAGTCGGCCTTTTTGTTCGACGCTCCTGGTTTATGGTGGAGAGAGAAGTGGTATTCCGCCAGTTCTGTCACCCAACGTGCTTGGCGGCGATTCAGCTTCTGGGGTTTTCGGAAATACTGGAGATTCTGATGATCTGTCCAGACTTCAAAATCCTGAGTCGCTCCCATTAGGTAGTGTCTCCACTCGTCGAGCGCAAGCATAATTGCGAGCAGTTCTTTGTCGTAAATTTCGTAATTTCGCTCTGTCGCCATCAGAGACTTGGATAGAAACACAACTGGGCACCATTTTCCATCCTGCTCTTGCGACAACACAGCGCCTATCGCTCCCTCGCTGGCATCCGCCTCAACTCGGAACTTGCCATTTTCTGTGGGTATTGCCAATACCACTTCTTCGGCCAACAACCTTTTTAACTCTTCGAAGGCGTTTTGTTGCGCTTTTCCCCACTTCCATGGATTGTTCCCTGTCAGCTGTGTCATTGGTTTGATGACCTTGCTGTATCCTTTAATGAAACGTCGATAGAAGTTGGTAAAGCCTAGGAACGACTGTAATTGCACTTTCTTGGTGGGTACGGGCCACGCCGCTATTCCTGCGATTTTGACTGGGTCCATACGAATGCTGCCTTCGCTGATGATGACTCCGAGATACTCCATCTCTAAGGTCTTGAACTCGCATTTTTCCGCTTTAAGGGATAGCTTGTTCTTTCGTAGGACCTTTAAGACTTCGCGTGTGATGCGCTGATGTTCTGCCTTGGTTTTTGACATGATTAAAATATCATCAAGGTAGACCGTGACGGCGCCAGACGCAATAAGATCTTTGAAGATGTCATTCATCATCCATTGGAAGGTTGCTGGCGAGTTGGTGAGCCCAAAGAACATAACCGTGGGTTCGAACAACCCTCGGTTAGTTCTGAATGCTGCTTTCCACTCGTCGCCGCTTTTGATGCGAACATTGTTGTATCCCCACCAGACGTCAAGCTTGGAAAAGTACTTGGCACCCTGTAGTTTATCCATTAGCTCAGAGATGAGAGGAAGCGGGTAACGGTTTTTAATCGTCATCTCGTTGAGCTTGCAATAATCTTGTACGGGTCGCAGCTTGCTGTCCTTCTTTTTGACGAAGAAGAATGGTGAAGCTATAGGTGACTTTGATGGTCGGATTCGTCCGCTTGAAAGGTTCTCGTCCAGGAATTTGTCGAGCTCGGCCTGTTCATTACGATTGAGAGGGTAGACCTTGCAGTCGAGGTTGGCATTTGCGTTGGGAATGAGTTCAATGGCATGGTCCCACGTCCTTGGCTCGGGGAGTTTGTCAAAATTCTTTTTCTCAAATAAGTCGGCGAAATCCCTGCACCATTCTGGAACTATTTCTTTGAACGTTTTGGCCTTCTTCCCTTCGTTGGCTTTGGCGGCGAGGTCATTCGCATGATGAGCATGTATGAGGATAGCTTGTGTAAAGTCTACTGCGAGGATGGTGTCTCCTTCCTCTGGCTCCTTGTCCCACCTATCGTCGGGGTCCGCATTGGGTAATACAAATGAAGACTTTCGGCATTGGCACTGGGCAAACGTCAATCCCCCCGACTTCCAATTAATGATTGGGTTGTGTCGGGCAAGCCAGTCATGACCCAGGAATATTTGTCTGTCGCCGAGTTCTGTTACGGCTAAGTCTATTCATTCTGCGTGATCCCCGATTACGAGTCGGATCTCGGCGTATTGGGTAATTGATCCTCCTTGATTACGTGTTCTGTCGGCATTGTAGACTGGAATGGGCGCGGCGGTGGCATGAGTCGGGATATTGTGCTTTTTGACAAAAGCCCGATTGATGGCACTGCTGGTGCACCCGCTGTCTACTAATGCAGTCGTCACAATCTTGGTGATGTTCTCCAGAGTCTCAATTTGGACGTCGATTGTCAAGTCCTTGCCCTTCCCGCTCAGCGCGCTAACATACCACTTTGGTTGCCGTAATTCTTCAAGCCACCAAAGCGCATCAACGCGCATCGCCTTTCGCATTCCCTCAATCATGTCGTCCACGACTTCCTCCGCTCGTGCTTTGTGAATCCAATTCTTTAGGATTGCCTTCGCCTCTGACTCTGTCTTGGCTTATACTATGCTGCGCAGGGTCCACTCCGCTCCGAATGGTTTAAGCCATTCGCTGTAGGTCTCACCACTTGTATAAGTGTGTGAGAGCTGCGGGGCCTCCTTAGCTGTCGCATCGACCCGTGAGGGCTCGACTACCGTTGGCGAGGTCACCACAGCATCTATATCTATAGGGGACGTTAATTTACTCTTCATGTTCATCATGAAGCTGGTGTTGTCGTCTTGGTCCTGAACCTCAGACATGGATACCTTGTGCCCCCTATTCACTGCCTGGGCGCTAGCAGCTTCCTGTCCTGCAGCTTTCGAGTCGGTCGTGGAACGGGAGGTGCGTTTCTCGAAGGTGTCGCCCCGTGAAGGGGCAACTAGTTGGGCTGACACCGCCAAACGAGCGATTGCCTTAAGCTTCTCACCGTCCGTCAGGAGGTCGCCTTCACCTGGTACCTCCGAGCCTGTGCTTCTAGTCGACAGGTCCCTCGTTTCATTCAGCGTTCCCCCGTCGTCGAGTCGCCCTGCGTCTCGATAGGCATTGGCAACTAATCAGGGGCACTTACTCAATTCAGGTTCATCCTTGATCTTCCCGATGGCTGTGTCATCAGGTTTCGGCCCCAAAGCCCCCTGTGACGGTACAGGGGATTTACACTTTGGCAGTCGTACAGTAATCTCTTTTCCCAGAGGAGGTTTCATGGCAAGATCCACTGTCTTGACTGACATTATTCCCTCGAAACTCCCTGCGAGGCAGGGACTCCGTAGAGCCGTAAATGCAGGGGGTGCGTTCAGTGCCTGTTCCCCTGTCCCAACCGGTCGCTCGTTCGTCACTGCGGCTTGAAACTCCGTCGTTGGAGGCCTCGACTGGCGCAACGCCGTTATGCTGGGTGTCACTATGGTGGGCGACTTGCCATTCGCTTTCGCTCGTAATGAGTTACTCGTCGAAGGTCCAGCCGGTAGCCTGACTACTGCTGGTTCCTGGGATCCTGTGTGATTCTTTCTTAGTTTCTGGTCTGATTGCGAAGTCGCGGGTATATTCGAATGCGCGGTGGTTACTACAAGCATATAAGTACAGTTTTCAAGTGCGATTTGCGTACCAGATGAAACTAAGTCCTTTGCCGAGTAAGTCGAATCAGTTACTTCTCGGCGTCCTCTTTTACCTCCTTGACTGTTGCCATTACCTCTACCGTCAGTTTCTTGTCCCAATAGGTGTTGACTCGACGGAGGTGCTCCTCCCTGGTCTTCGGCTTGGTGGGGCAATCGTTCTTGAAGTGTCCTAGCTTTCCGCATCGGTAACACTTCATTGTCGCAGTTGCTGCACTGATGTCCATGGGCGCTCCTTGTCCTCCGTATGTGGTTCCCAACGACGTCCTTTGTGTCGGTACACTTGTCGATGCTACTCCTTTTGGTGCTGGTCCTTTTGGCATTGGTACCGATCGTCCCGTTCCTTCTGCCTGTTTGAGTTGCCAGTTGTAGTTGATCCGGAGTAGACGAGCCTTCCAATCCTCGTAGAGGACTGGTAGGTTGCCATCAGCTGCGAATATGGTGTTCCTACTGGTTTCGCGGGCCGCTCGTTTGATCTGTGCAACCATTACCTGCTCGTTCTCACGTACTCCTGAGTAGTGGGCGAGTTCTTCAAACTCCTGGAAGAATTTGTCGCCGTCCTTGAAGTTCACCTGTCTGAGTTTCTCCCAGGCTGCACATCTGATCTGTTCGTCAGCGTCCTTCCAGAACCTTGCCCTCAGATGGGATTCGAAGTCCTCATAGGTGGGGTATAGTTGTTCCCTGTCGGTGTTCTTTCCTATGATTCTGGACTGTAGTTTCCACCACCTTTGCGCCTCGCCTGCAAGGCATGAGACACAGAAGATTACTTTATGAGGGGGGTAGAAGAAGTGGCGATTGAATAAGCCGAAGTGTAATTCGCACTTCTGGAAGAATCGGGAGATGTTGTTAGAATCCCCATGGAAGTCGTCGACCTCTTTCAGAATTTTCAGTTTAAACTCGTCATAGGGGGCGACGTGCCCGGTGGTGAGTACCCAAGGTGCCGGAGGGGTAGGTGCCTTTGGAGGAGCGGGATGGCGCGGTAGTGCCCATCATTGAGGTGCGGCGGGAGGTTGTGGTGGCTGAGAAGGTTGCCCTCCTCCGCCTCCACCTCCTCCAGATGAGGAGCCTGCACCTGCGAATGGTCTGTAGCCGCTTGCGTATGTTCCAGGTGGTTCGTTCCCTCTAACGTAGGAGAAGGAGGTGATTGAGGCGCGGGGAGGTGGTACTGGCGGTTCGTCGGGCATCGGCATTTGGATATCTGCTTCTGCTACGACGTCTTCATAGGGAGCCATGGGTACCATTGGGGCATCTAAGTGGACTTCATTGTACAGGAGGCAAGTGTTTCTCTCCGCCTCGTACTGTAGAATTTCGTCTGCTGGGAGGTCTCTATTTCTCTTCATAAAATAATCATTCCCAGCTTGGGTTTGCCCCCAAGCTAGAATGAAGGGTAACTCGTAAGCATAATAATCGTAAAGCTCGCGATACTCAGCTCGTTTTAATCTTGTTGGGATAGCGACACTGAGATCTGTAGCTGTTCTCTGGTAAAATCTGATGGATTCAGGCAGATCCATCTCTGGTAGAGGTTCGTGGATGGAGCGTCAACTCGGGGGTCATGTCTGAGTCTGACCTTCCATCGGGGTGGGGGGTCGTGTCTGGGTATGGCGTGGAGGGTCTAGGGAGCTCCTGGAGGGTGCCCTCTCCGCTAGTCTCACTGGTGAAGTACTCATAGTATCGCAACTCAGGGGGCGCGAGTAGCTCCGGTGGAGGTCATGGCTCTGCAGTGAGCTGTCGGTCGATCTGTCCCCAACGTCTACGGTGTAGTCAGGGTCGACGCGGTGGCTCTTGCTGCTCGATGACATTCGACCAGTAGCTGCTGTCGTTTGGAACTGGGAGGGTTGAGCCGCTGGTGACGGGTTCCTCGATCGGTACAGGCTCGAGTGCCGGCTGCCAGGTCGTGGCTGGTCGATCCCAGACATTGGGCGCTCCTCGGTGCTGCGTGTAGAGTGAGACTGGGGGAGGGGTTCTGTGCTCAGGTGAGCCATCACGTGGGTTAGGGATATAGGCCCTGAGGGGGATGGTGATATTATCCCAGAACTCGCTTGGGCTGACTGGGGCTGAGGGTGCTGGAGGATCGGCATCCCAAGTATGGTCACGGGTGGGAGGGGCAGTGACTCGTATGTCGCGGCCCATGTCGAATCCCCTGCTGTTCTCTCTGTAATGGGCGTACTCGCCGGGTGAGGGAGATCAAGGGGCGTATGGGCGATTGTTGGCAGACGTGGTGGGGGAGACGATGATGACAGGCGTGTGCCTTCTGGGAGGGGTAGGAGGCCTTGGTGCAGGGAGGACGGGAGAAATCGACCGAAGATAGTTCTCCTCCGACCTCGCGGCTCTGTTGAACTCGTCGAGTGGGATCGGTCGCCATGGTAAGGGTGCGACGACTCTGGGTGGTCGCTGCTCGAGCGGGATGCCATAGTATGGGTCTACGGGACTGGGGGTTTGGGGTCTAGGAGAGTTGGTAGGGACTGTGGGGTTTGGGGTCCTCTGTGCTTGTAACTGTCGGTGTTGGATCCTAAGTACAAGCAGAAAGGCTATAGACAGAAACGTGGCGCTGGGGATTCCTAGTGCTAGTGCGAGGATAGTAGCATCGTTGCTGTCCATGGAGATGTTCTGGGTAAGAGAACGGTAGGGTAAAGCTTCGAGCTAATTGTTAGACCCGATGTCCTAACAAGAGTAGACAGTCAGCTGTATCGCGTTCGTACAATCACTGCTGAATCTCGAGAAGTTAGAAGATCAAGACTAATGCTTTAGCACTTAGCATAAATGACTGTGTTTTGGTATGAATAAACTTTAGCTCGAAGCTAGGGAATATACAGCTTCGAGTACGCTACTTTTATACTAAGTCAAGAGTCTGTAACGAGTGCTAAGATGAGGGTACCGTGTTAGAAGATGAATAAGACAGATACACGGTAACCGAGAATAAAGTACACGTCGGGCGAGTGTGACTTCATAGCGATGTGAAGGCTCCGTGGAGTTGCGGATCTAAAGATGAGATAAGATAAGCACCAAAGATAAGATAAGATAAGAGGCGCTTAGATAAGGAAAAGAAATAAATCGTAACAGCGTTGCAACAAGTCCAGATCCAAACTGAAACTTTATTACTGTACGTGGGGGGTAGGTATCTTGTTTTACTATGTGAAATTCTACCTACTTATACTATGGGGGATTGATTATTACAAACGGTCTTTTAGTAAGTTAATTCCTTTGTCGGCTGATAATTCTTTGTCTGAACTGGCACAGCACTCTTGGCATAGTGCCGCTTGGTCCTGTTTTTAGTATCCTCAAAGGGCTAAGTGATGTCGATGTCGCTCACCCTAGCAGCAGAGTAGCTCGCTGACTTGTACTCGATAGCTGCTCAATCCTCGATCACCAATCACACTTCATATTCGGCTTTTGGTTCTGCTCTGAAGGTGACAGTATCATATTCTAGGCTCGGTAACCAAGGAATGCTTCGGATTTCAAGCCCACTCGCTATTCCCATCAGCCGAAGTCTGTTTCTAGGCCATGCCAGGGGTTCTTTTGATTACCCCATGCACGATATCTTTTCTCCGGATCTCCAGGGACTACGCGTCATAGGTCACCAATGCATAGTTATCTAAATTAGTCCCAGCCTGCATACAAGCACATCCCACTGAAGGTTGAGTTCTCTACTGCAGACAGATGTTTGTTCAAGTGAGCTTGCTCTTTGGCCTTATTGTTGTGCATGCCCATAAGGTACAGTGCAGCGACGAAGTCCTTATGTTTTAATTATGTTGCTTCTTTTTCTATCATAGAGCTCTCAACCTCGGTGACCTTGCTTCTTCACATGCCATTTGCATTGTTAGTCTGCTCTCTGTGCTTCTGCTTTGCTAATGTGTAAGGTATGTGGATTTTGCAAAAATACACCCTTAGACACGCTGTGGGCATGACAACAGGCTCTACCAGATGGTGAGGACACCATGGACACCATGGAGAACTCAGGCACAGTTCCCTATGAGAAGGTGGATATTTTGAAGGGATTGCTGGAATTGGAAGATGAGCACTTTTCTGATGATGAGGTGGAGATGGCACCGGTTCTGAAGAAAGGTGGATGCACTGCCAAGAGTGCTAAGGAGACAGTCAGAGACCCATTGCAGAGCGGGAAGAGGAAGAGAGGCACAGATGATGGGAAGGCAATGATGAAGAAGAAGGCGAAGACTATGGGTGGAGGTCAGGCAAACTTCACAGAGACAAGTGCAGGCTCAAGGGGAAAGAAGAAAAAAGACACTGTTTCAAAGAAGGTTGTCATGGATATTGGGGCAAGTTTGGCAAAGATGTCTGGGTCTACTGGCCCCATTGCACAACGGTCTCCTCCTCCTCCTCCTCCTCCTCCACAATCTCCATTGCAACCTCCCCCTTCCTCACCTGTAGCATGCACTTGCATATATCAAAGCCAGTCAATTGACTGGCTACCCATATATAGTACTCAATACTGTCACTCTCTCTAGGGACTGTCACGGCTTGTCATGGCTCTCTCTCATGCTCAATAGGGCACAGCCATGCCTCCATTGCTGCTCACTGGCAGCACATGCTTGCACACCTATTGTGGGTGCTAAAATTCCATTTTGGGACAGATTTGATTGGGTCCATTTTTGGATGCTTTTTTTAAGGCATCAGGGGACAGTCTATTTGGATCATTAGTGTGCCCTCCTGACTGTTGGGGGGGTGGGAGAGTGCTATTTTTGAAAAATTTTTAACACCACTTTTTTTTTGTTGGTCTTGATAGCCGCCACTATTTCCTGTCTTTTTCGTGAATTTGAATTTTGGGGTCAGCAGGTGGGTATGAGATTGTAGCGGGAGCCTGGCAGGATCTGCCTAAGAATAGATGTCCACATTTGACCAATCAAAATAACCTGATTTCTTCGGCCTAAAAAGGACAAATACTTCTATCATGTAATATTAATCTACTGTAATTATCTCAGGTTGAGGGGAAAGTTTACATGCAAGTCCATCCATCCTACTATGCAAATTATTCTGATTCTCTATCCTCATCATCTCCACTGTCAGAGCTATCATCAACTGTACCATCGTCATCTTCATCCTCACTCTCTGGTTCTAGATCCTCCAATGGCGTCTTCCACAAAGCCTCAAAGTTCTCCCTTAGCACTGTCTGAAGACTCTTGCTCCCATGCAAATGCTACCAGGCCTTCAGCCAGTCCACTGTCACCTTGAACATTCCTGACTGCCTGGTGCTCTTGCCACCACTATGCTCTCCATTCGAGGAACTTAAGCACCCGACACATCTCTCTGAGCAAGAGTACCTCCTCTGAACTCCTTTTTGCACATGCTCTGCTTTTGCACCACTCTGTCCGCAGGATTTCTTTGTTGTTGTCAGCACCATCTTCAATCTCCACCAGGGTGGTGTGCCATATTCAGGACAGGGTGCAATGTGTCTCACCAGTGCCCTCCTTCTCCCCTCTTTCCTCAACTTCGAGGGTCATTTCGTCGTCTTCATCGTCATCGCTCACATGAATGAGTTCGTCCTTGTCCTCATTGTTGCCACGATGCCCAGGACCCCGCTTCTTCCTCTCGAGATTGGTGTATGACCGGATATCCTTGTTTTCCAGCACTTGTAACATCTTCTCCCAATCACCAGGCCCTGCCAATTCCAGCTTCATCGTGCATGCACTTCAATACTTTCTGGCAAACTTCAATGCTTGCTGATGGACTCCATCAATGACGGATCTTGCTCGGATGCTCGGGGCCTGTCCACGGGTGTTCTTGTTCCGAAAGTATACCATGCATGTCTTGACATGCAGCGTATGCTGGATTCCATTGAGAGCATCATGGCACTGAGCCATGCAGAATTTTTCCTCCATTTGAGGAAGGCCTTCCATGCAAATGGCCCTTCGACGATCCACAGGCAGGCTGGATGGCAGCCAGAGCATTACATCTTCTGGGTTTTGATCCTCATTGTGGCCACACAGATCACCTGTCTCTGTCAGGTATTGAACCAAACCTGGGATGTAGATTGGGTGCAATAGTAACCAGTTCTGGATCTTTTCTCAGAGAATATTCTGCTCCTCCTTGAGAGCAGCTCCTTGCCGCATTGTCGGATTCTTATGCTGTATTGCAAGAGCTCTAATCTTTGCTCTATGTTTAGTCAGCACAATTATCGACCCAGAGAAAATGGTCTTTATTTACTGATATTCTTCCAGGTTCAATCCCAGTGCCACAAACTTATGCGCACTCATTTCATGGTACACTCTCCCCCCTCGATGTCAGCATTCCTCCTCCTCTGCCTGCAGCTCCTTCTCAACATCATCTTCAGACATATCTGGAATTTTGAGTGAGTACTATCAAATGGACTCGAGATTGAAACGGACATACATTCCTCATTTGTGGCAAAGGGATTTTTGTCCGACTTCGGAAATGTGTCATCTTCCCACAACTCACAAATTCTCTCCCACTCATCAACAAGGTTACCTGGCAGCATGGTGGTGAAACCTCAATGGCCCTCGACTTGTACGTTCCTCTCCTCCACTGCTGCTGCATATTTATGTGACAATGTCTTGCCTTAAATGCTCGTCAGTAAATCTACAACATCGGGCACTCAGTTGCCTACCCATTCCAGTATACTTCTGCCAATTCCAAGCACCGAAGTTATTGTCCAGCACATCATGCCAAGATCCCAGCCCCATAGTCTTAGTTGATTTTGCAATGGTGTTGTTGGGTCCCCAGATACATTCTGGAACCTCACAGTCTGATTGCACCATCCCTTTGATGTAATTGCACGAAAATTCCTGGTGATTGTCTTGCTTATGCACAGGTTCATGAAATTTTGGGATAGCCAGCATCAATTTCACAGAAGGTGGTGGGATCTCTGAGGGCCAATTTTTCATACACTTGTCTAGATTCTTGAACTATTGGCAAGCAATATCATAGCTGATGATGATGGAGAGAAGGCCCACGAATGGTTGTAAGGTGGACCCAAAAACATAATCCATCAGCGCATATCTACGTTTGCAAATTAGATCACACATCCAGGGTGGCTATGTCTCGAAAATGTACCTTTCTCCTTTATGTAGATCAACTAGCTGCATGAGAAATTCGCCGCAAGCATACAAAACAGCCCCCACTCCTGTGTACCGGAGTCCTTTGGAGAATTTGATATCAGCCTTTGTCAATGCAGCAAATCCAATGCATGTGCTAATCTAATGGCATGGTTAGTGCAAATCACATACTCTTGCTCCACCACTCACATCTTTGTCTGAGGTATGATTCAGAACATACTTCTCATAAGGAGCCCTCAGTACGAAATATCCTAAACCAATACTCAGTCCTGGATCCCTTGAATATGACGAAACCATTTGATTCTTCAAGCGAAAGTTGGCGTCCATACATATCAATAAGGCATACAAAAACCTGGAGTTCTAAGTCAGATATCAGCAAGAACAAATGTATGGCACTACTGACTGCATTTCACACAGTGCCTGGTCCCATCCTGTTATGATTTTTCCTCTTCAGCGCCTATCTTATCTATGGTGCTTCGCTTATCTCATCTTATCTAGCGGCTATCTGGACCGGCTATCCGCTCGTATCATATGACTTGCATTCTATTCACTTAACACGTTGATACCGCACGACTCACACACCATGTATTCAGACTCCGAACGACAGTATATAATGTAGCATACACTTGTACATAGATTCCCTTAGCTTTGAGCTAAGTTTATACATACCGGATTCCTACTCTCTGTCTCTACGACTAAGCATTATAACCGCTTGCGATAGCAACAACGCAGACTTTGGGTGACTGTACGAACGCGATACAGCCCTTATGTCCTGCTAGTTTGTCATCCCCGAGTCCGGGCATAACAATTAGCTCAAAGCTTTTCATCACGTCCTCTACGCTAGCCAAAGGACGTCCCCAACCCAACGAACAAAACCCGACCAACGACATCGTCACCCTTATCATCTTCCGACTCATCCTTTTCTTACTCGCCACCCTCTTGGCGGACATTGCAGATCGTGGTCACGAAAGACGTGGATGAATGGAGCAGTCATAGCTGCCCTAGTTGTCACAATCCTCATTGTCCTTGCCTTCATTGCATTTCTTTATGTCCTTACCACCACCACTGAAGAAGTAGAAGAGATACCTCTCCTTCCTCGACACTACGTCCCATCACACATCCTACGACCTGAACCCTCACTCACCATCCACTAAACCTTTCATGTGACCGGGTCAGAAGAAACAAACCCGTGATCCCCGAAAGACCAAACGTCCCGCCCAAGCTGGCGGAAGAACCAAACGACCCCGGAGCCGAAAGCACAAACATCATAAAAAACAGTGCCACACCCCCGAGCCCTACGACTCTGACTCACAGTACAATTACTGCAGATACTACGGCGGGGATTACGATGCCAACCTTGATTGAAACCCCGCCACCATCTCCGACCGAAGAAGATAAAATCATCTTCGACAACCTTAATGTCCTTCTCTTTGAACTAGTCATCACAGTTTACAGAGAACACCTCCGCCTCAAACACTACACCCGCCGATGAACCCCAACCTGACCGATCTTCAACTGATCAGCCTAGGCATAGCTATCGCTATTGCCACCACCTTCACCACCATCCTAATCCTCACGCTTGTATATGCAGAGGAGATCCACAGACACCTGCAATGACTGGGGCTCCTTCGAAGAAGGAGAATCCCAAGAACCGACTTCTGCACTGCCCTGTTCCCTGCCCATTATGTCGTCCCCCGATTCGAACGACAACCACCCACAATCCGCGCGGATCTGGCATCCGCTCGCCCAGCCACCACCACCCGTTCCATTCACAGGCAAACGGTCACGATTCGGAGTGCCTCCTCCGACGAATACTTCTCGAGTCGGGAGAATATCCCACAAAACGCTACCCTGGGGCCCAGCAACAATCACCGTTCCCCAACACCCAAACTTGAGGACCCAGGCACCTCGGCGTGGCACATATGGGGTGCCCAGGCAGCAGACCCTTGGGGCGATGCTACGTATGCTAGCCCCGACAACGACCCCGACTACCCAGTGGGGACCTGGAATCCAGGAGATAGGGACCGAGCCCTCGCTCAGATTGAGTGGGATCAGCCCGTCCCCGTCCTCAACAACAATGACCTCCAGCCAGAACAGATCGACGCCTTGCCCCCCTACTTCGCCAGGGAGGCATTGGCCATCCCTAGGGCTCGGCCTGAGCACCACACGCCTGAGTATACCATCCACGACCCTTTCGCCACTCTTCGGCGAAACACAATACCCTTCCCTACCACGAGAAGGAACTGAATCCCGTCGGTCCCATTTGGGCAGTGGCCTGACGAGTCCGATACCAGTGACAGCTCCGACGAGTCCGATCGGGGAAGACAGCAACAACGAGGAACCAACGCCGCTGGCTCTACACTCACGGAATCCGTTCCTCGCCTCGATCATAGCTCACCAATGGACCCCTTCAACACGGAGGGCCCCGACTACGAGTGGAACGAGCTCGTACAGATTGACCAAGACATCCTCGGACTGGAACGGGTCGAGGCATGGGAGTTACGACAGGCAGACGTCGAGGCCAGGACTGACTGGCAGCACCAAGGAAGTCAGGAGGACATGGACTACTTCCTTGTGACAAACAGGGGAGCACCCTTCCACTTCGGCCATCCCACCAACGGGGAACTCATGGCAAGGGTCCATGCCAACTGAAACCGGGAGCTATACTGCACCCACCCCAGCCAACGATGCCCAGACCTATGGGCACGAACAGAGGAGGAGCACCGACTCCTCCGCAAACGACTCGAATACCTCGCCCTCCGACTCAACGAGCGACTCCATCAAGAGGACAACCTTTGACGCCTTTTCATATGACTGTGAGTCCGTATTCCCTGGATACGATCCCGAAGACCCAAACTGGGAGGATCCCTGACCCATGAAGGATTCACCACCAAATCCACGATGGCCCGGATACTACATGGGGCCAGCAACGAGTAGGCTCATCGCAGGAGCAGGAGCAGAAGCAGAGGACATGGGAGATGTCAACGACCCATGGGATGGAGCGCCACAACCGCCAGCCCCGCCTCAAGACAGAACGGATCAATTGATCCAACAGGTGGCTCTCCTTTGGGATGAGAACCTGCGCCTACAAAACGACGTCGCAGATTTGCGACAGCGTGCTATGCAATGAGGGAGACCCGGAGCCCCCGCCTATCACCCAGATCCAGATCATTACTCGATCCCACGACCGCCAGGATGGGCCCCGCCAGGCAATGGACCAGTCGGAGACTGGGATGCTGACAAACCCCCCGCCGTCCTATCAGCAAGGCCAATCATGATGAAACTACCCGAGCCCTTTGAAGGAGAGCACGACGATATGGACCGTTTCATCGGCGACTGTAACGCCTACTTCAAGACGTTCCGCCATCAATTCTGAGGAGTATCATCGCTCATGGTGGTGTGCGCCACCTCCCTCTTCACCAAACACGCCAAGAACTGGTGGACCCACCGTCGAGAAGACTTCTGGGTCAACAACTACTGCGACCCCGCAGGGCCTCGATTCCGATACCCACACTGGGATGATTTCGTTCGGGAATTCAAGGCCATGTTCCGAGATCCCGCCATTGAGGAAGAGCACGAGAAGCGGATGAAGAACATGAAGATGGGTGGCGATGCCGCCACTGTCTTCTTCCAGAAGTTAGAGCATGAGGCCAAGTTGGCAGGGAGGCGCGACGACACGGATCACCACGGAACAATGGTCGCCGCTGTGCAACAAGGAGTCCCATGGTCATACACATCGATCATCTCCAGCATCGGGGTAGGGATTTCCCAGATGTACGATGACTGGAAGGAAAGGATCCTTGTCATGTACGAGGAGCAACAATGGGACCGTGCCTACAACGAAAACCATGGCATCGGTCAACACGACCGAGGCAATGACAAGAGGCCTGGGGGACAGAAGCAGATTACTGCCATCAGCAGTTCGAAGAATACTGCATGTGGCACGACAAGTTCCTCTGGCGGGGATAAGGGTCACGACGCCCAAGGCCGGTGGCACTCGGTAGCGCAGAAGACGTATGGAGGAGCAGGACAGCCAATGGACATAAATGCGAGGAACGAGAAGAAGCAGAAGCAGCGCAACGAAGGGTGTTGCTTCAAGTGCGACGAACGGGGGCATCTGAGCAGAGATTGCCCCACCAAGAAGGTAGCGGTGCGTGCGATCGAGGCGGTTCCAACGGAGCCACTCGGCGAGGACACTAAAATTGAAGTGGTAAAAGAATAGGTCATCGAGCGCCCGATTCTGCTGCGACGACCAAGAACTTACATACTGGTGAACTCTCCTCTTCTGTCAGCCGGTCTGACACTTTTATATCACATATAGACAATTTATCTATCGCGCATTCGAATATACCCCCGCCCCACGTTTCGGAGCGGGCTTTTATGACTTCCACTCGATCATCACCAGTATTAGAATCGAACAACTGATACAGTATTCTTCCGATTGAAGATACTAACGACTCCTCTTTAGAAACCGACGAACGGGTTGTCAGAGCCCCACCAAAACTGACTAAATGTCCAGCAAGTAACTCATCGCGAGCGAAAGCATGAAACGAAAAGACGACCACCATATCGTCACCCATCTTAACGACGACGCACCAGTCGAGGCCTCCTCTCGGGGAGTTTCAAGCCGCAGTGACGAATGCCCGATCGGATGGGGCGGAGCGAGCGCCTGGCGCAAACTCTGACAAAGCGGCCTTGCTCGTTGGCAAGGTACCTCCATGGGGCTCCAGCCGCGCTGCGAGTTCAGAAGGAATAGCCAGAGGTGGCGAAACTTCCCCTGGTATGGAGCGGATCGCAAGGACATCGAAGTTTAAATCTCCTGGCAAGGCGGAGGCTTCGACGAAGACATTCCCTTCCCACGACCAGTTGCGGGGTCCGCACCCCCAGAAGCACGAACTTCTGATGACCAAAGGGAGATTGGGAACCCCGAACGAAACACAGGATCCTATGGGGGCGCAAGCCTCCTATGAGGGCCGGGGGGTCAGCGACCGGGCTGGTAAGTCCATTCATTCGGCACAAGTCGAGTCTAGCGTCTCCGCACATATTAGCGGCCAAGATCAGGACGACGCCCCTCGGGAACGCACTGCAGGTTCCCCACCCGCAACTGGAAAGGATGACAAGAAAGCCCACTACTTTGCCGGCACTTGTGCCCAACAAGCAACAGAGGAAAGGACTGCCACAGGACAGGAAGCCGCTAGTGCCCAGGCGGTAAAGAGGGGGCATACGGTAACTATGATTGAAGTTCCGGATCCAGAAGATGATACCGCCTACCGACAATGACTAGAAAAGGGAAGCCCCGTAGTCAGCCTGAAATGAAGCACAGCCACGCTCCTGACACCACCCGAATCCCCGACAAAGATGAATAGCCCACTCCCTAACGAGGGGGTGGGCCCGACTTGCGTTGCAAGCAATGAGGTGACCTCACCGACAGTAGCTATGCCCTCTTCGGCTAGTGCGAAGGTTCAAGAGGTCCCTCGCCGATGGATGCGACCCTTCGAGGTCGACTGGACCCTCCGCACCGTGTGTGAAGCGCGAAACGACAACGCCGCCCGCGCCGCCCTTGCAGTATGGATACGCAAGGACAAGGGCGCAGAGATGACGAACGAACTCCTCGCCAAGCTTCGACTCAGAGGAGAAAACGCTAGGGAGCAACTTTATGAACTCCGCAACCCGCCGGTCATTGTCCACAGCCAGGAGAGTTCGAAGAACAACTTCCTTGTGGATATCGTTCTCAACCCCGTCACCGGAACGAAAACCCTGAGCACCAAAGGGCTCCTGGATAGCGGCTGCACCAGCAGCGCAATCAACCAAAGCTTTGTCGAGAAGCACCACCTCGAGACATGTAAGATCAACGTACCGATCCCAGTCTACAACACCGATGGTACCCGCAATGCAGGTGGGGACATCACTGAATACATCGAAACCCGAATAACGATCAGGGGGCATGCAGAACGCATAGACCTCGCCGTCACAAACCTAGGAAAGAAGGACATCTACCTAGGCCACAACTGGCTGAAGAGCCATAACCCTTCAGTCAACTGGAAGATGCAATCAATCCTATTCGGTCGATGCTCTTGTGCCAGCAACGCATTCAGCTTGCCCGATTCTGATCCCGACGACAAATGGGACGAAGAACTCAAGGAGAGAGACACCATCCTCGCTGTCCGCATGGAAGAAGAACTCGTAATACGAACCATCCATCACGCCAACGACCTAGCTGCCGCTGCTAACACTGAGAAGCCCAAGAAGAGCTTCGCCAAAATGGTACCGGAGCATTACCACTCCTTCCG
The DNA here is from genome assembly GCA_900157415.1 of Armillaria cepistipes. Classification (NCBI taxonomy): domain Eukaryota; kingdom Fungi; phylum Basidiomycota; class Agaricomycetes; order Agaricales; family Physalacriaceae; genus Armillaria; species Armillaria cepistipes. The sequence continues at coordinate 122,291 of FTRY01000025.1, forward strand.
TGACTTGTTCTCTAAGGAGAACTTCGATGAACTACCTGAATGAAAGCCCTGGGACCACGCCATCAAGCTTACTCCCAACACGAAATCGACGCTCGACTGCAAGGTATATCCCTTGAACCGAAACGAGCAGGAACAACTCGACGTGTTCCTCGACGAGAACTTAGAGTCAGGATGTATCCGTCCCTCCAAGTCTCCTTTCACCTCCCCTTTCTTCTTCGTCAAGAAAAAGGACGGCACGCTACGACCAGTCCAGGATTACCGGAAGCTCAACGAGATGACGATCAAAAATTGCTATCCGCTCCCGCTCATCTCGGAACTCATTGACAAGCTTCAGGGAGCCAAGTACTTCACCAAGCTTGACGTTCGTTGGGGATACAACAACGTCCAAATCAAGGAAGGTGACGAGGAGAAAGCCGCCTTCCGCACGAATCGGGGCCTGTTCGAGCCCACCGTCATGTTCTTCGGGCTCACTAATTCGCCCGCTACATTCCAATGGATGATGAACGACATCTTCCGAGATCTCATCGGAGAAGGAAAAGTCACCATCTACCTCAACGACATTCTGATCTTCTCCAAAGACTTAGGGGAACATCGACGAATCGTAAAACTAGTTCTCCAACGGTTACAGGAGAACAAACTTTTCCTCAAAGCGGAGAAGTGCGAATTCGAAGTACTAGAAACGGAATACCTTGGGGTTATCATCTCTGAGAACTCAATCTGCATGGACCCCATCAAGATTGCCGGGATCGCTGAATGGCCGACGCCGACAAAGAAGCGGGAACTACAGTCGTTCCTTGGCTTCACAAAATTTTACCAAAAGTTCATCAAGAACTACTTGAAGGTCGTAAAGGCGCTCACTGCCCTTACCGGACTCACACCATGGAAGCGGGGATCTGCACAAGATCAAGCTTTTGCCGAACTCAAACGACGCATGGCTGAGGACGTCATCCTCACCATTCCCAACAAAACCGACCCATTTATGGTCGAGGCCAACGCCAGCGAAGGCGCCATTGGCGCGGTGCTTAGTCAGAAGCAGAACGGAAAGTGGCGCCCAGTAGCATTTATGTCCAAGTCACTCTCCGCTACTGAGTGCAACTACGAGATATACAACAAGGAGTTGCTCGCCATCATGTTGGCACTCAAAGAATGGCGCCATTACCTGATGGGCGCCGCCATAGACGTTGAAATCTGGATGGATCACCAAAACCTCCAGTATTTCCGCAAACCGCAGAAGCTGAATCGACGACAGGCCCACTGGGTGACCAAGTTGGCGGAATACCACTTCGTCCTCCACCATAAACCAGGCGCGCTCAACAAGAAGGCCAACTTACTGTCCTGTCGCGATGATCACAACCAAGGGAAGGACGACAACGGAGACATCGTCGTCCTCCAACCCACGCATTTCCAGGCGCTCATCATGCCCACGACCAATGAAGTACATACAAAGGTCGAGGAAGCTACTCAACAAGAGGAATTATGGGACGAAGGAATAAAGACTTCCCTCACCCATGAACGAGGAGTCTCCCGAGAGGGAGGACTCCTGAAGTACGATGGGCGCATTTATGTACCGTGCCACCATTCGCTCCGAGGCAAGATCATTGCCCAATTCCATGATCACGTCCTAGCCGGACACCCAGGGATCGAGAAAACGAAGGAGTTGGTCCTCAGAGAGTACTGGTGGCCAAAGATGAAGAAAGCCGTTGAAGCCTATGTCAAAGGTTGTGAAGTCTGTCAACACACGAAGTCAAGCACGCAGCCCAAGGCAGCTCTGCTTAACCCAAACACAGTACTAGAAGGACCATGGACCCACATATCCATGGACATGGTCACCGGATTACCCACATCCAATGGATGCGACGCTCTCCTAGTAATCATTGACCGTTTCTCGAAAGCTATCATCCCTGTCACCTGTAACGTTGAATTATCAGCCGAAGGATGGGCACAAATTCTCCGAGATCACGTCTACGCCAAGCACGGCATGCCACAAGTCGTCATCTCAGACAGAGGTCCTCAGTTTGTCTCCAAGTTCATGAAGGAACTCTACCGACTCCTCGACATCATGCCCAACGCATCGACCACCTTTCATCCACAGACAGACAGTCAGACCGAAAGAGTTAACCAAGAAATCGAAAAGTACCTCCAAATCTTTGTTAACTATCGACAAGATGACTGGACCGATTGGCTCCCACTCACAGAGTTCGCACATAACAATCGGACCCACAGCGCCACAGGTAAAAGCCCTTTGATGATCCTATATGGCCGTAATCCACGTCTCATCCCCAATGCCTCAAATTATTACTCCATCTCCAACCCAGCGGCAGAAGAATTCATGATGACAATGAGCGACATTCATTGAGAGACACGCGACGCACTTCAGAAGGCTGCGACCAATATGAAGCGACAGTACAACAAGCAAAAGACTTTGTCCCGTAACTACCAAATCGGCGACAAGGTCTGGTTGGACTCTACCAATCTTCACCTTCCATGACCAAAGAAGAAGCTCGATGATAAACGCGTCAGCCCCTTCACGATTATAGACAAAGCAGGAGCAGCCACCTACAAGCTAAGGCTCCCACCACATTGGAAGGTCCACCCACGCTTCAACGAGAAGCTACTCACGCCATATGCTCCGCCGGCCTTCCCTAATCAGGAAGTCCCCCTGCGCCTCCTCCTGACCTCATCAATGACGAGGAGGAATTCGAAATCAAAGAAATCTTGGACTCTCGACCCCGCATGATCCACGGCGGACAAGGCAAGAAATCCTACAACGTCATTGACTACTTCGTCAAATGGAAGGGATGGACACACGAACACAACTCGTGGGTTCGTGACTCGGAAATGGGCAATGCCCAAGAAGCTATCAAAGACTACGAAAACCAGAACGACAGTGCCAGAAGACTTGACGCTGTCCAAATTGTAACAATGCCAACCGATAAAACAGTCACCATGATCCTCGACCACGAATACTCGGATAACAGCGACTGCAGATACCACATACAACAACACGATGGACTCCAAAAGTGGGTAAAACCACCTATGGAGTACTCCTTCGAATGGCTTGAACTCGTCAAGGAGTATTGGGCAAATCAGGCAGAAGATGAAGATCCCCCGACATGGGATGATCCCGACTCGTACCTATAAGGACATATGGGTAGTCGGGATGCCTGCCTTAACGAGGGGGTAATGTTACGATTTTTCCTCTTCAGCGCCTATCTTATCTACGGCGCTTCGCTTATCTCATCTTATCTAGCAGCTATCCGGACCGGCTATCCGCTCGTATCGTACGACTTGCATTCTATTCACTTAAGATGTTGATACCGCACGACTCACACACCATGTATTCAGACTCCGAATGACAGTATATAATGTAGCATACACTTGTACATAGACTCCCTTAGCTTTGAGCTAAGTTTATACATACCGGATTCCTACTCTCTGTCTCTATGACTAAGCATTATAACTGCTTGCGATACAGCCCTTATGTCCTGCTAGTTTGTCATCCCCGAGTCCGGGCATAACACATCCTTCCAGCAGATTGATTTCTGGCCAGGGACATGAAGGACACATAACCACAGGGTCATGATCCTCCATAGTCTCGACACCTTTGTCAATGTGGCCCCACCCACCCCCCTTCAGCATTTTAAGATGGCACCACTGCAACAGCATGCGCATGAGTGCCTTGTAATGTGACTTAGGGACACCCATTCCCGTATTCATAGTTAGTTTCTCCAGCATGCGATAAAAGTCGTATACGGATGTCTTAGTGCAAAGTGACAGGAGATGCAAGAACTCTAGCAGTTGGAAACTTGCTGCGGTCCTGGGAACTTGCTGACTAGCGGGATACCACCCACACTGAAGGAGCTGAACATGTTTGGGGAGTTGACACTCACAGCCACAATAATCCAGTGCAATGTGGTGCATGCTGTTTCCATGGAGGACTTTAAACTCTTGATGGCTGGCAATAGGGAACCGGCATCGCATACTACTGTGGTTCAATTGAATGCAAAGACCTATTTCCCTCAGGGTAGTGGCTTCAAAATAACTCCTGTTCCAATGCTGCTAGGAATTAGCATAACAACACCTTGGAAAGTCATGGCATGCCTCACCCATATCCAGTGCAACGGTTCTCGATGATGGCGCTGAATGCAGCACGACTTACAAACCAGGTTGTCCAGGAAGCAATCACAGCACTGAAATTCAGGAGGGGGCAACACATCAGCCTCCTTGCCAGACCATGCGATGCAATTGGGACAGTGTTTGTCGTGTTGATATTCTCCCCTTCCTTCTCAACGTAGCAGCTCGTTGAGGTACTGCTGCCTGTGCAGGTCTTTCCAGGCCATATGGGGACATTTCTGTTTCAGGTTAATATACCCTGTGTAACACAGACTGAGAGAGCTATACCTACCGACACTCCGGTTCTATTCCGTTTCTCCTTTCGTGGCCGTTCATCTACACTTGCCTGTTTGAACATGCAACTTTCATAGATCTCAGTGCTGAGTTCCTCCTCGTACCATGAAGCCATGGGGTCCAGAAAAATTTGGGTATCATTGACCGGCTCCTAGCTCTCGCCCATCACCCAGGTTGTCCGACCTTGCTGTGGAGAGAGCGGCCTGTCGATCAAGTGGCCACGGGCTTACAGAGCTCTCATGAGATACGATCACTTCGAAATCATCAGGTAGATCCAGTCGTTGACTATATGCACCGACATGGCGATGACCACCAATCTGGATGTGTCGTCCATTGCGGATTTCCATGAGGAGTTAAGAGTCACATGCCATTGAAAATTCAAATTATTACCTCAGCAAGAAATTTGTTTTCTGCCACTACGCTGCCCATGCATTCAATGTCAGTCTCCGCCATTTTGTCACTATGTATGGACTTCCGTGTAAGTCCATTTACTCATCCCTCACCTTCATACCATGTGCTGTGGCATTCTTGCATCGTGCTATGAATATTTGAGCCCGGAAATACATGTACGATGCCTGACTGCCACAGTACCCATGAATGAGGTCCATTCTTGTTGGATGGGCTAAATACTAATTCTGTCTGGTGTTAGGTGTTCTTCAAAACTTCTTTGAGCCACAACAAGTAATTGAGTCATGAGAGGAACGCTCCTACCCATTGACGTGATGCCCACTGACTTGATCGCACTCAGAAGTGCTCCCACCATGTGTTCTCAGCCTGGGGAGGGCCCATCATACAGGTCGCTGATCCTCAATTTGACCTAGCCACAATCATACAGGCTTGGGTGGCAGAAGAGGAACTACTTGCCAGCTTGGATGCGTATGATCCCATCGACAGCCAGTCTCTGCTGTCATCGCTACCAACCACTCCTGCCACTAGCCCATGTTCCTCACCTACACCCAATCACCTGATCGACCCACATGGCAACTGATATAATAGGCATCACCATGGTCAAGGGCCCGCTGTTATTGTAGTGATTTTGTATATAGTACCTTACACTGCAATAGCACCTGAATATTGTCCCACCTTTAAGGTAGAGATTGCGGCATTGATGGCATTATCTATCAGTGGCAGGTCCCACCCATCGGCTTCCAGATCTGCCATCCCGCACAATAACTTTGTCAGCCTAGATGGTGATTCTGCCTCTTGGGCATCGTGTCGCGTCTACTAGGCGCACTTAAATATTAAAAAATACGGAAAAATAGGAAATAAATATTTGAGATGTATTTATTACTACTCATACATGTATAGTGCCAAGATTTACAATGAGATACAGTGTGAAAGGCGCCATACATATTCTCAGCTACTGTCTTCTTCATCAATGACTGAGCGGCTTCTGAAGGTGGCATTTTCCTTCGAAGAACGTCATGGATGCTTGCGAGGTGGCATCTGATTCTTGTCATTGCTTTCTTCACCATCGCTGCCCTCAGGCTCCTGCCCTTCATGCTCGTTGGTTTCGCCATTGTTGTCCATGCTGCGAGTTCGTTTTTTCCCTTTGGAAGTGTTCTTTGGTTTCGTGGTATGAGCATCGGAGCATTCCTGCCTCTTTTTCTTGATCACCTCTCTGGCTGCCTCGCGACGTTCGAGTTCTTTTGCGTGTCTGTCAATCTGCTTTTGGCTCATCGAAACCCATTTGCATGCTGTCGTCTTGAGCGCGTCTCGAAGTCGTCTCAGATCTTGCAAGTTTTTGAGGTTAGACAGGCTCTCAAACTTGATACCAATTGGCCAGCCATCAATCGTGACGTGGTGACGAGCAACAATGTCTGTTTCGTAGTTGACATAATTCATTCGTAGATTCTTTTCACCTGTAATGTTTCCTAGGTGGATTAAAATTAGCATTATGTATGCAATCACTGAACAGAACAGTGTACGCAGTCCCTGCAAAATCATGTCCGTGCACTGTGCTCGTATATCCTTTGAATCCTCTCTATCATTCATGCCTATGACACTTGCATAAGACGCAGCTTTTACAGGTATCCAAGCAAAGGACGTACTCAAACTCTGTGCGCAACAGAATTGTTCAAACTTCACAAGGATTTCTTCGGCGCTCATCCCAACGATGCGCTTGAAGAATGTCAGTGACACTGGTGAATCACTTATGAGGGTTGGTTGAAAGGTATCGTGAATATCGCTACATGACATGAACCCCACAAACTGAGCCCCAGTTTGGTGAGCCAATCCTTCGATCTAGAGACCGAATGCTACATGTGAATACCACGGTTGTAACTTGTGATATGTACCAGAGAACACTTACTTCACGATTTACAGCATTGATAACTTGCCTGCAGTCCACAGCTCCTCCTTGGTCATTCCTTCATAATCCGATGCCTCCTCCTTGTCTTTGACCATCTTCCGGATCTCATCCAAATGAACTCTGTCGCCAACTGGCTTATCTGATGTGAGAATTAGTGGGATTCGGCTATGCCAAATAGTATGTAGGTTCCAACATACCTTTATTGATCTCTTCCGCCTTTGCTGAGACTTTCGCAAGGAATAGAGAGGGTGCACGTTGCTTCTTGTACCTTGAAGAGTAAGAGACATAATTCACAACTGTCTCAAAGGATCGCCCATACTTCGCCCCTACCTCCCGGAGCTGCTCGTGATATTGCTCCTGAATTTCTTCAATCTCCTTCGCCATGGCCTCTCTTTTTGCTCACTGTTCATCCTCTCGTATCTTCCTCACCTCATTATTCTGGCCCTTCCGAACCTTTCTTTGTGGTACAGGAATCTTTGCTTTTGTAGGATTACGACCTGCCCATGTCTTGTGGCGGTCTTCGATGTCGTCTTCCAGTGCAGTGAGTTCTGTCGAGTCTTCTCTGGCCTCCGAATCAGCTGACAGTAAATGCCGCTCCTTGTTGGCTGTTTCAGAGCCTGCGGTAGCGCTGATTGGGGTTCCGATGGGCACCTTGTTTGGACCAGACCTAGCACTGACACCAACAGAGTGAGAGACGACAGGGAAAGGCTCTGAACGCGAAATTGATTCTTCGGCAGTAGAAGTCGATGAGATTGGCTGAATCTTTGATGTTGCAGGCGTTACTATTGCTGTTTCCGGTGTGTCGCAATGAGTTGGGGACCGTAAACTTGCTAGAGTAGGAACAGAGGAACAATGGGATTGTGCAGTGACTGGCTTGTTTGAGTGTTGACCTACATTGCATTGCACGCCAGATGTCTCGCTTGGGGGCACATAAGCAATGAATTTCATTGACGGCACTTGAACAGGGTCTCGAGAGTTAATGGGATGTGAAACTGAATGTTGTGGAATGTTGAAGTCGCCTATCATTGGTAGATTCTGTGGTGGTACTGCAGCTGAACGAGTTCCCCACCCATTCAAGTCCTCGGCACATGGAGTAGCATAGAAAAAGGAGGAGTTGATAATGCTACCATCTATGGGAAAGTCGAGACTGGTATTTGAGTTTGTTGCCTGCTGAAGATTGTGGAAGTCATTCGAAGTTGAGGTAACTTGAGACGATGCATGGTTGCCACTCGGAAGCTGAGAGAGATTGAACCCTAGCGTAGGATCGCTGTAATCCAGGCTATGGAAGTCATAGTCATCTGAGTGAAGTAGAGCTGTAAGAGAAGAGCCTGGGTGAATTAGTTCTTGGTTTGTCGAGGGCTGGTAGGGTAGTTGGCGAGCAAACCCAGAAAAATCAGAGTCCATGGATGTTGGGCACAAATCACAGATTTTCGAAGGACAAGATTCCACAAGTTCAGCTAAACAAAAGGCACATGATCGATGCGTAAACGCGTCACCTTGTTAGAAAAACAACAATGCCCGATGACGTGGTTTGAAATTTGGCAGAACTCTGAAATACTTAGAACAGTTCAAAGCAAAGGATTGTGCACACTAGCTAGCAGAAGTACTTGGACACACTTAACTATACGAGAATCTAAGAATGAGACCACTTTTGCTGCAGGGCATGGCAGGAGGTCGCGAGTGACGACTATCGATCGCCATCATTAATTTTGAGCCTTACCATCACGTGGTGTGCAATGCCTAACTCATAGACACAGTGTTTCTCATGCTGCCCCTACATATTGCGTACACAATTGGAAGGAAATTGTATAATGTATGAATACTGAAATACACAGAAGTTTACATGCATTCTATAAATCCCTCTACTTATTCATTGTGTGATATCGCAGGAGGTTCGAGTTGATAGTCCTCAGGATGGTACAGATGGCCTCGTCTGTGAATGCGGTCATCAGGCATTTTGCTAGGATCATCCTCATATTTTTCCATGAATAACCTAGAGGTGCCCCAAGCCTCTGTCAGTCTTTGAAGCTGTATTGTTGGAACTGATTAAAAACGCACATCCATCGCCGAGAGTCAGCTTTGAGTCGAAGTTTTTCTCGGTTCCTATTGGAACACATAGTCAGTTAAGAATTATCTCCAGCAAGAATAGTTACGCACACCTTTCGATACTTGGCCTGGGTGGCACGCTGTTGCGCCTTGACAGACTCTTGCTGTGCGAGCGGTAGTGCTTTAACATGCTCTCTGCGTCTGAAAAAAGGTATTGTAGATGATAACACTAGCAAGAAAGTATGCACTCACCTTCTCATTGCCTCGTGTGCCTTCTCTCTTCGTAATGCCTTGTTTCTAATTGAACGAAGTGATCAGAACTTGATGGGCTTTTCTGGGCATCTATGCACACAAACCTCTCCTCGTATTCTTTCTGAGACTGCGTACGCTTCTTGCTGTTACAAATGAGCATCTTCTGAGACATTTGTAAGAGGTGGGGACGCTAAACAGTCTTGCTAAATGATTTATCATCCCTACGTGGTGAGTTAACGACTGCCCAAACCTAGATAGGGAACTAAGCTAGATCTTACTGCGAAAAAATTTGTACTTACTGAAACAGTGAATAGTAGATCTTGTGCCAAGTTTCAAGGGCAGCCGATTGGTAGGAAACTCGCAATGAGATAAACAAGTTGATGGTATGACAGCAAGAGATCGATCGTGACATTGAACTAAATTTGTGATCTGAGTCCATTCTGAATTTCGGTCTCATTGAATACTCAAATGCAGGAAAATATAATTATTCATTAAGATCATAGATTACTCATAAAGATATACCAGAAGATAGGTAGTAAGTGTGCAAATGTTACTAGGAATTTGGATTCGTGCAGTGTACTTGGGTCAAAACAGGGACTGTCACAGAATATTAATATCTCGAGAACTTAAGACCAGCCAAAAGCCACTACACGTCATACTCTACTTGCTTCTAGTCAAGTCGCACTGAGAGACACATTACACGACTCCGAGATTGGATATTACAACATTGAATATAGAGGAGTCGACAGGCTCACTGAGAACCGGAACGGGAACCGGTGCACAGAAACCATCATGTGATCACTGACTTTGTTCTCTTTCACCCCCACCTTCCCCCCACAACGCGTCAATCAGTTGACTGGGCTTCAGCATGGGCCTTCACCGTGCATCCGGTTCCTCCTCAAAAATAAGGCTTCCTGTTTCAACTCGGGGTAATCGAACGAGAAGTGTGCTCCACTCCCGCAAAGCTGTCGAAAAACGCTTGCTCGCTGCAAGAGCAGCTGAGAAGGAGCATCTCAAAAGTGAGATTTACAGTACCCTTATCTGTGCAACGACTGACTCATCTGATTTTGCTTAGATCTAACACCGGAGCAGCTGGCCGAACTTCAGAGCCAGAAGATCCAACTAGCAGTGGCCTCAGACCTCCCTGAAGATGAAGACGACGATGATTCAAACTCGTGGCAAGATGTCACAGATCTAGCAAGGATGAACGGGATCTTGCACGGGGATGAAACTATGGATATCAGCCATGAAGGAGGGGAATTTGAGTTAGCAAAAGATCTCTGAGAAATGCTGACAGAGAAATGGAAGAAACGGCGAAGGTGAGTTAGACATGAATATCTACCTTCTTATACTCAATAACCACCTCATAGACGATGACCAGATGTTCGCAAGCGCCACGATCGCACGAAACAGCGTGTCAACGCCTTCAATACCTTGCTGGAACCAATGACAGATGCATATATGGATTGGGTCTTGGTGCGAGATGCAGATAAATCTCCATTGGTGGAGGAAAGAGACCGAGCCTCAGATGGCATTTGGGTTATTGATATCTTCAGTACGTTTGCAAAGGTTCATCACTCGATGACTGCTAATTGTTATTTTCTAGGATGTTTTTGTATTCCCAATGATAATTTTCCAATTGAAACTTTAGTTCGCCATGGCATGATCCCCTGTGCACTGAAACAGCCTGGACTCGTCGTGACATTTCGTGTCATGGAAATCTTCCATGCGGCTATCCTATGCTGTCCTCAGCTCTCCATTCAAGCCTTCGTACGAACACTATGTGACCTTCATTGTTTCCCGATTGCAGGTTGCCTACGGGAACAGTTCAGTATATGCTATGATGTATTCATTGCAATCTTGGAAAACGTGGAGCAGCGAGTACTGAGCAAACTTGGCCGTTCACACCCAGACTGGCGGCTTAAGAACTGTTGCGCAGCTTGTACATTTGAACTTGAGGGCGAGGAGCAGCTGGAGTTCAGTATGTTTGGAGCCATGGATGGTAACGACTCCCTCAAACGTGTCCCAAGGAGTAAAGTGATGGATACATCAGAGGGTAACCAGATCAACATTGAATGAGACGATGTATGCGATGGTGGTGGCAGCTATATATTGCCAAGGACCGAGGTTGATCGCTGGTCAAAGGAGGCCATAGGTGATGTCAAAGCAGTGGATACAACAAGTGCATCGCCGTGTGAAGAACGATGGAAAAATATGTCTGATGATCGGACTTCCAAGATGTGAGGAGTCTTTGAAGAGACTGGCTTCTTTCTGTCGCTATGCTGTCATGGGTCTGTGCTCCTTGGGGCAGACATGGTGAAAAGTGGAGAGCAGTAAGGCCTTCCACACTGATGCTTACTTCTTAACTGACGATTTTCAGAGCAAAATATCCATTAGCAATCGTTGCAAGGCTCTTGGAAGTCTTCAGAGATCATCTGGGCATTGGATATGACATCGGCTGCAAGTTTGGTGGTACGATAAACCGATCCCCACTTGGCGACTTGGCAAAAATCAAGAGGTTACGCATATTGGTAGGCCTGTTCCATGGTCATGCACACAATCATCTGTGTCAGCTTCAGCATCTTGGCATGTATCTCAAGGGCTTAGGTCTCGAAGACCTCAAGACCTTGGAGTGTTTTTTTTCCAAGTCCAATGGCCTTGCCAGAGGTATTCGTTATGCTAGTCGCTTCCATCATTGCCAACGGATTACGTGGTACCTGAAACATATCGATCGTTTGGACTCCTTCGAGCATCTCAGTAAGTGATTCACTTAGACCGTAGACCTTAGCTGACATATAAAAAGGTTCGTTCTTGTGCAACAACTACAGGCAAGCCCTGGACATCATAGACAACTATCCGGCGTTACAGAAGTCGATGCAGGAGCTTGGTGTTACTGATGAAAAGGAGTTTGAAGCATGGCTCAAGGAGGAAGAAGTTTACCTGTCAGGTTTACAGCATGAGCCACTAGAAGAAACGACTGAAATGGAATATTATACAAGGCTCATCCATTATTATGATATAGAGTAAGCTGCATCCCCCCTTCAAGAAACTCTTTAACTCAATTCAAAACAGGTCAAAGGTTGCTGCCAGCCAGAGGGTAGTTTTCATCAACACAATGACTAGTACACAGCCAAAGCAACGAGACGACACCCGCAAGATGGAAACGGCCCGAAGACACCTTCTGGAAAGGCAATCTCAAGAGCTGGAGAGGGTGCAGGACCTCGAGCGCTCACTTAACATCTCCCTTAATGATCGTTGGATCGTTGGTTCAGACAAGTGGAGAGAGAATGAGCAGAGGGTTGCCATGAGAACTTATCGGCGATGCCTGGATCGACTGGAGAGTTTGATAGTTGCATGTATCTTTGAACTGACAAAAATGAATATGTCCCAGACTGGTAAGTTGATTGTCTATACTAGAAGTCTATAAACAGTATATTAACCACAGTATAAGGATACAAAATGCGAAAACACATAGGAAAAGCTCTCAAGGCACGATCACAAGCAATACGGACGGCCCTCACCCAATACAATGTAGCAGCAAAGGCCCTTATTCCACCGAGACCTGCGCTGCAGTGGGAGCAAGTCGTCGAGTACGCCTTTCTAGCAGATTTCGACCTACTCCGAGATGTTCGACAGGACATGAGCGATAGGAAGTGGGCCACGCCAGCAGGACGACAAGCAATGGACACTTACTTCAAGATCTGTCAGGCCAAGGAGGAGATCAAATGCCTGAATATTGAGATTCAACGAGTAATCACGTATATGCATGTTGAGGATGCATATCTATGCCACCGAGAGGGAGCGTTTGCCGCAACGGATCCTGCACTGGCGTTACAGATATCTGCATATCATTGGGATAGGGAACGCTTCTACGTGGTACACATGCGACGTTTCTATGCATTATCCAAGGACGCCGGCTTCACCGGAAATACAGAAGTCGGAGTAGCAGCTATGCGGACATTTGGATTTGGGTTGGAAGATCAAAATGACCATGAAATGAGTGTAGATAATGAATATGCTGGTTCTGGTGGGAATGCTGATGCCGATAGCGATGACAGTGATGAAGAGGAAGGTGAAAATACAGTACATGAGCAAGTACATGCTATTATGCAAGTTTTGCAGGATATCACAAGGGATTGAAGGTCAGCTGTAGCTATACAATGTTAACAATATTTATTTCCTATTTTTCCGTATTTTTTAATATTTAAATGCGCCCAGTAGACGCGACACGATACCCAAGAGGCAGAATCACTGTCTAGGCTGACAAAGTTATTGTGCGGGATGGCAGATCTGGAAGCCGATGGGCAGGACCTGCCACTGATAGATAATGCCGTCAATGCCGCAATCTCTATCTTAAAGGTGGGACAATATTCAGGTGCTATTGCGGTGTAAGGTACTATATACAAAATCACTACAATAACAGCGGGCCCTTGACCATGGTGATGCCTATTATATCAGTTGCCATGCGGGTCGATCAGGTGCACCCAATGTTGCACCTCCACCACTACAGCAACCAGAAGCACAGGCTGGACCTTCAAGATCACACAGCAAAGCGCAAAGTCAACAGAATCGCAAGTGCAAGAGAGAGTGTAATAGGGATAGTCTCAAGGAGGACTATGCTGCCCATCCCCGCCTCCATGCCAAGCATACTCATGCAATGGAACCACTGTCAGTCGAATTTGACCTTAATGCTGCACCACATGTGTCTTCAGGCTACATAGGACTGGTCGAGGAGACATGGAAACAGCAGCACAGCTTGGAAGAGCTATTAGGGCCCAAATACAATTTCCGGCATTGCCCTTGGGGAGGTGGGTCTGTTCTTTTTAGTTCTTTTTCATTCTTCACTAACCATTGCCTCTAACTTCCAGCAGTACACCTACCCCTGCTGTTGATCAACAGGGACACATCATCACTATCTTAGCCAGACATCCCGATGATCCCAATTGGGACAACTTGCACCAGGACATGGCGGACACGCTGGAAAACTTCCACACACAGTGCAAGTTCAGCGACAACCAGCGCAGGCATTGACGTGGGCATTTTCCTGCCCTGAGCTATGGAATCTCTTATGGCGGGGGTCAAACAGTGTGCTTGCTACTCTTTGTGAATACCTATAAGCCTGATTTCTTACCCACAGCACCTGCAAAACTTGCACCACAACAAGGACAACACAGCGGTTTTGATTACCATGGTTAATAACCTGGCCTTTATGAGGCTGGCAGGCTTTGCAAGCTGTGAGTTGTAACCCTGTTGTTAGGTATGGTGTACAGCCTCTAATTGTAAATTGTATCTATAGTGGCCTTCGCAACATGGGCCCCCAAGACATTTGGCTACTATGCCCGCCACCTCCATGACCTCCTACTCCACAACACCAGTTTGGTCCTCAACTGGGTAAACAGCATCTTCGCAGCTGTGACCTTCAACTTTGGACCAAGGACCCTGTGTTTTTGGCATACTGACTCCAGGAACTTGCCGTTCGGCTGGTGCACCATTACAGCATTGGGCCAGTTTGACGTGCATTGGGGTGGCCACCTCGTTCTTTGGGACCTCAAGCTAGTCATTGACTTTCTGCAAGGCTCAACCATACTCATACTGTCTGCAATCCTGAGGCATTCAAATACCTCCATCTCCAAGGGAGAATGTCACTACTCCTTCACACAATATATGGTGGGGGGGGGGGGGTTGTTTCGTTGAGTAGATTATGGTTTCTGGACCAGTGAGGAGTATTGGGGGTCATTGCAAGGGGAGGATCTTATGCAGGTGAAGAACGAGCACTCAGAACGGTGGATGATGGGGCTGAATATGTTCTCCACACTCGAGGAATTATGCCAGTAGTTATTGTTCGCATACCTGCAATGCAATATTTTTTAATTCATACAACACTTTGTGATACTCCTTCAATACTGTGCAATGGATAACCACACAAACAAATACGCACTCTTATTTACTGGCAAAAAGCATGACATGAACATGAAAGTCGAGCATTGATGTATGATTGTAATAGTCAACACATTAATATCATTCACTTGGAAATATACTTCCAGGTATTCGTTGCAAATCCGTCCTGTTCCTGGGGTATTGATGGCTTCAATGGCTTCCTCCATTGTATATACGCCTGCTTGCACACTTCATACTACCAAGGAAGTAAAGACACTCATGCAAAAGCTCTGACTAGCTTTTCCAGCATGGTGAATTCGCGACTATAGGCTGTGTCCTGAAAAGGCAGGAGTCATAATTGGTCATTTGTTCTCTCTGCCATCTCTGTCATGGACAACCAAGACTCGCCAGATGTTGACCCATTGGTTCTCCATGGTCGGAGTCGTAACACTTGGCTTGAGTTCCTGGATGACAGTGATCCTGTACTCGCTGCTATGGCACTAGAGGCAAAGAACACTCCAGCAAAAATCATAAAAAACAGACAATATTACTCCAGGCAAGTGGCTTCTCATTCACAGTGACAGGTCAAATTGACTGAAGGTCTACACAGGAACAGTGATTTACTCGTGGAGAAAGCGAAAGAACACAATTGCAGGTGCACAATAGTCTATGAAGCATGGCGTTCTCATCCTCAATGCTATCTCTAGGTGCCAGGAAAGGATTGAAACATCCAGTCCTGATGTACAGAAAGCCTACCAGCAGTGCAAACTAGAGAGTCAATCACGGTACCGAGCTGCTCGTCGCAAACAGCTGGCAGAGAACGAGCGCTCACACCGGGAGACAAAGAAAATGTTGGTTTTCTCATATCCTGAGTAGGTTATTTGACCTCATCATCTCTTTTCTGTTCCTAGGGAGCATGTTCTCAAGATGTAATTATTTCAGATACCTAGATCTTACACACGTATCATCACTTGTACCCATTGAATCAGTTTGAAATATTATTGCTGCACCACAGACATCTTTAAGTTGATCTACTTGGGAATCGGAAACCCATGCAACTCAAGGACTGTTCTGTAAGCCTTCTCAGCTTCAGCATAGACCTCTGCCTCATAGACAGCATCTGCTACCTCCTGGTCATAAGTAAACTCCCCATACTCGTCCTTGAAAGTGATTGCCTGCATCTCCTCTTTCGTCTTTTGTGCCCACTCCGACCCAGGGACAAGGACGATCTTAACATGGCCCTCGTCAAATTGCTTGCGATACTCAGCGAGAGCTTGAGAGTAGGTGGGGTGGGACAAATGAGCAGGGTCAGTGACTCCACGAATACGAGCGACAACATCCAGCTTTGGTTTGTTATTAATGGGGGGGAGATGCACAAGGAAATGAGATGGCATACCAACTGGGGAATATCCCAACATCCTGACCGGCGGTTACAATATACCACTTCTTGACAGGAGGATAAACTGAGCTAGGCTCACACAACTTGTCCAGGTGAGGAATCTGTGGGTGAACTTGATCTAAGCTAGGACCAGCAATTCGATCCTCGCTGAGACTCTTCAGGGCAGGCTTAGGAGTTTTTGTAGGCAACGCCGGGGGGGAAAAGAAGTGTTGCATCCTGACTTTCATGGGCGTCAATGGGGTGAATGGGGGTAGAGATTGGTCACAGGGGGTTGTTGCACAATGAGGCGAATGTACAGTAGTGGTAGTCATTGTCGTGACGGTATACTCTTCATCTGTGGAGGGTGTCTCAAGTTATGGCATAATTGATTAGAATGGAGGCTTACTATTGCCTCCTTCATCACCATGGATAGCAGATTGGGAGGGTGAATTTAAATTTGGGACTGTGAAATACAGCGTTAGGAGAAACTAGTGTTCTGAATATTATCAACTTACGCGAGGGCTCAGAGCTTGCTGTGCACGAGAAGGAAGGAGCTGTACCATGAGTCTTTGTTTGAAAAGAGCTTGTGGAAGATGGTGGGACAGACGACATGATGGTGGTCCTGTACAAGCATGGGGTGGTTGATAGACGTTTTATAGCTGTGGCGGGTGTCTGAAGTTTATGGCATAATTGATTAGAACGGAGGCTTACTATCACCTTCTTCGTCACCATAGATAGCAGCTCCACATTGCAAATAAACTAGAGCATTCATGGTGAATTTGGGGCCGCAAAATTCTGGGAAGAAATGGAAGTGGTGCCGCACCTGCAACACCAAGAGGACCCATGGTAGTTCCCAAACATCCTACCCTTGAATGTGTATTATTTTGGTGCTAGTAACTTCAAGTGAGATACCAGTCTTCCTGACAAACTGAAGTGCTTACCTGTTATCACAGAAACAATGGTCAATCTGGGAGCATTCCTAGGCTCACATCAGGAGTTCATGATCCAGGAAGTGGAGGGTTATGTTAAGGCTGTTGAAGAAGGCCATGCTGCAGAGTTCATTGCCAATGTCATTTGTCGATATCTAAAGTGTTATCCTCTGAGTCTAGAGCACAATGTCGAACCTTCCCCAGAGCACCTTGCTGGTGTGGATGACCATGCACCAGATCCAGAGGTGGTAATGCCCAACAAGGACGAGTTAACATTTGAGGAATACAAGAAGGTGCAGCTGAAGTTTATAGAGGATCAGAAAAGCTTGAAGTTCTGCTCAGAGGTGAGTCGCTATAGAGTCCACATGAAGTTGATGTTACATCAATCTGTGCTGTTGCCACATGGACAATGAAGGAAACTGACATTGTTCTCTTCTTTAGCAAATATGATGTTGGCTGCGGTACCAGTATGCAAAGCAGAACAACATGTCAGCCAAGGACATGAGCATGGATAACCCTTGGACAATTCTTCTCCATTGTTTAACAGGTGTGGGCCTTTCAAAGCCTTGAAAACCTCAAGCATTTGCGCTTTGGTATAAGGCCAACAATTCTGATGTCGAGACTGCATGGAAGACCCATATGGACACAATGAAGGATGCAAGGAAACCAATTGTACCTGGAAAATGTGCTGCCAGCTTTCAGTCTTTCAAGAGCAAGATGTATCGCAACTTACCAGTGGTTGAGAAAAAGTCATGGGAGGATTTGGCATTGGAAGAGCATGGGGTTGCAATGAAAGAGTTTGAAGAGAAGTTGAATGCACCAATATCACAAGAGGCTGTGGATTACCAAAAGTGAGTGCATGTCTTGGGGACTGGTGAAGTCTGCTAACTTTGAAAACATTGTATAGGTGTCTAGAACGTCTGCCTAGCATCGTCAAACCATTAATTGACATTATCGTTGAGGTGACAGGATGTCCTGTGTCAATTTATGTGGGTGGTCCACAGCCAGCTGACAGAGGTCGTCTACACATTGCATCGTAAGTTGTTTGTCTGTGACCCTTGTATTTACACCATTGACATTTTGTTTACTTAGGTTTCATGGGGGTAAGACACTAGGAATAGTAAAGCAGAATTTCGTCGAGGCTGAGCATGCCAACCTAAAGTGTTACATCTTACCAGTTTACAGCAACTTTCTAAAGCAATGTTTCAGTACATGTTGATGGAATTTGGTGGTGCAGATGGCTGATATTGATGCAGGTGTGGAGATGTGTCATGCTCAAGCTCTCCTGTCGAACATGCTGACCTTGGAGAGCATTGGTTTTGCCTCAGAGGAAGAGGGCATCGTGTTACACACCATTGAAGGGGAAGTGTACAATAACATGGGGGGGAAGGAATTAGTATCAGCACATTCGATGACGGCAACAGCAGCTCAATCCTTGACAATGGCAGCAGGTCCAAAATCGACCATGGCAATAAAATTGACAATGGCATCTGCAACATCAACAACGGTGATGGCAATAAAGACTAAACAAATGATAGCCAAGATGAAGGTGGTACAGGAAGCCCTGGTCAAGAATTTATCCAATGTGAGCCTTGAGAGGCCATCAATGGGCATATTACAGCCTATTAATCTCCCTGCACTGCCATCTCCAGTACCATCACTGCCCACTGGCCTTCCTCCACCACCAGGATCATCACCCCTGCCTCAATGACCATCTCCTCAGCTTTCGCCCACTGTTTCAAGACCATCGTCTCCCTGACTTTCACCCGTCATCTCCTTGGTGTTCACGTTCACCCACCGTCTCAAGGTTGTTGTTGCCTTGGTGTTCACCTATGGGTTCAAGACCATCGTCTCCCCGACTTTCGCCTGCTGTTTTGAGAGCGGGTTCACCACAGAGCTTGAAAATTCCCTCAAGGCCTGCGATGCCGGATGAGAGCCTGGATGCTACTAGATTTGTGACACATGCCAGTGCTGGAGCTGCCTCTGCAGCAGAAAATGCGAGGCCCATGAGGATGGGTGCAGCTTTGAAGCAGGGGAAACACTTGGAGGACGTTGAAGTTGCATCATTGAGCACTCCAAAGGGAAAGAAGATGGGTGCTAAGCATGGCGGCAACAACGATGCTGGAGAAAGCAGTTCTTCAAAAGGTATGTGTATTGTGGCGGATTTTTGATGCCAGATGAGACTGAAATACTTCTAGTTCATAAGAAGAGAAAGGTCTTGCGAAACAGCAAAGTCAACCCAGTACCCACCATGTCTAGTACAGTGATGAAGACTACAAATGCTGGAAACCCGCCTCGATTGGTCCTCCCTAACAATGCTCTGGGGTGGGCCATAAGCGCCGTCAACCTGTTCAAGCAGGAGGAAGGTTCCAGAGCATCTACTTTGCCTGGTTGAGAAGTGGATCGAATTTGAGACTCATGAGAAGGATTGGGGTCATAGTGGTAAGCTTAGTGCGGTGGACCATCCCAAGCCCGTGGCTGACTGGATTAATCATGCATGGACGGAATGCTTCTGTCTTCAAGCTCCAACAAGTGGGGTCGACCCTGTCAGGGATTTTGAGTCAAAGTTTTGGCTTTGGTGGTCACAGCTTCAGCCAGAGTTCTGCCAGCACGATGAATCAGAGGTGGTTTTAGCGTTAGATCATGAAGGCCATGCAGATGGGAAGACAGAGAGTGACTGGAGTATGCTTTGACTGCCGGGGATGAATGGCTTGGTTAGTGTCATGGCAGCGCTATGTTTTTGGGCATGGGCTTTAAATGATATGAGCGAGAACAGCCATCAAGAAAAGGCAAATGCAGAATGTGTGCGTCAAAGCTGGTTAGGTGCATTGGAAGATGTGGACTTTGTGTTGGGATGCTTACTTTGATTTCTCCCTTCAATCCAACTATGCCTTTTTTTGATTAAATTTAAACATGTGAATATGTACATATATTTCTACAATTGATTGTTTGAGATGTTGAACTGGAAAGTATGCATGGTCAGGTCCAGGCTCTTGTAGAATTTGAACTGTAAGTTGCAACATTGAATCATGTGACTGGCCTGTTATCAGACTATTAGTATCAGTGTCACCACCATCCACTCTTGCAGGCCCGAGTCGCTGCCTACCACTGTGCCGATGTCTTCACTGGGTCAAAGAATGGAATCACAACTCATGAGCGAGGGGATCATATGGTGAGTGAAGCCCTTTCCAACATCAATGCAGCTGATCGTGTGCATAGGGAGCTCTTGCTCAAATTTGCTACTGCAGACCCTGATTGCATGTGGCTGCAGCACACCAATGTGAACCTGATTTTCATCATTGTCGAGATAACATTGGCTGACAATACACATCTCCTTGAGCCATACAGTAGCAAGGTGGTTGAAAGAGTGTGGAGGCAGTGCAGTGGTGATGAAGTACCAGCGGTGGGTACCATGGACGAAACATAAGGCGATGGGGACAGTTGCAGGCAAGGTTCTTTTACATATGCTGAAGAGCTTTGTGGCATGCACTGGTGAAACTAAGAGAGGCCTAGCGTGAACACACACCAAACCTACACTCAATCCCACTAACACACACACACAAATCTCTATAAGTGTGGAGGGGAGCAAGGAATTTAATTCTACTTGCACACCGACAGTATCTCAAGGAATCTCAAGAGCTCTCTCTCAATGGCCCGATGCAACATGAAGTAACCAGCAATATCTCAAGTTCTCTTTATTTCTCCTCTGAAGCTTTTTACAAGAGAGCACGGAGTACCACACAACCCTCAAGGCAAAGACTTTTTATAATTTTCTACAAACGGACACACAGATCTGCAAAACTGACACAGTCCGCACAGTGAGCTCACTAAGTATGAATCGCCACTAGGTCCAACTGTGCACAACTTCGCCTTCTTCTTAGCTCGCTAAACCTGAGTCCTGACTTGTCACGACAAAAGCCCGTTCAGTGAGCTCACTAGTACGAAGTGCCACTAGGTCCAACTGTGCACACCTTCGCCTTTCTCTAGTCCGCTAAACCTGAATCCCGACTCATCACAAATGAGGCCCTCGGCACTCTCAAACAAAACTCAATAAACCCTCAAACAAACAGGTATTGCATCCTGCAAGCTCACCAAGTAACAAGGTACTGCCAGAGTTCTTTCAGCCGGTGCGCATCTACTACACCTAGTGCAGCTGTCACAGAGTAGCCTGATTAGGCCAATTCCCACACGAAACCCTCAATTCTTTCTTACACTGCACCAGAAATGGAACAGAGCTTTCTCTCAGATGATATCCAGTCAACTCTCAAGGCCAGCACAGCTTCACTGCCTCCGAATCTCTTATATATCTCAAGTAAACCGAAGTTTATTATCCAAAATGTTTCTCTGATTCTATTTCTCTGCGAGCTCACTATAACCAACAACCCCGGAAGCCAACTAATGACTCTCTCACCAAAATACGGTCTCTCGGCACTTGTCCATCACAATTTCCAAGGCTAGCGACTAGTAGGCTCACTACGCAGGGCAGGAGACCTACTGATTCCGAGCTAGTCCTTTTCAATGCAACTCAAGCCGTTCGCACTGTGCCTTAGCAGAGAAGAGGGCAAATAGTAACTTGGATTGTACACTGCCTAACTGTACTACTTATATACTATGAGCGAAAGATGATTACAAACAGTCCATGAGTACAGAAAAGGGTACAGATATTTCGATGCATTTCTATGGTTTTCTATGTCAGTCCGCCACAGCTGTGGTATTCCTTGGCAGATGAGTCAGACTGCCTCTGATTGGTCTCATCAAGGTGTTGCGATGATGGTGCATGTCAAAGTCACCTCCGTGGGCCTAGGACCTTGGTAGCTTGCAATTAAGCCCACGGCACCTCTCTTCCGGAGCTCCTTTCTGGTGGACAGCTTCTTTCTTAGGCATATTAGCCATCAGGTCGTTCGGGTTGCTAGCAAACTTGCTAATCTCTCAGCCGAAACCCTTGTCTTAGGCCTGCCTCATGATAGCTCTCCATTTCTGGCCTTGCACGAGGTTATCTCCGGATTTTCAGGCACCATGCTTCTTTCATTAAGCGAGCACATGGTTATCATTGTTATGTTGCGATTCACCTCTAAGTTCATCCTACTCATGCATGTGCAGGTCAAGCTTACTGGAAGGAGTGAGCTCACTAATTGGCCTTTCTGTCAAGCCTGCCCTTCAGGTACAGTGCTATGACCAAGTCCTTGGTTAGCTCTGTCATTTCCGTTGACATACTGCAACATCGCTTCAGTAACCTTGCTTAGAATAGGTATCCACATGTCTGCTTAGCAAGCTCCCTAAGTGTAGCCTATAAGCTAATGCTTAAACATGCCAAATCACGAATTTACATGGGTAGCCACACCATGGGCATGACAATGCTGTCCTGATTTCTTGCGAGATGCTCCAACCCCACAAAATTCATGCCAGCATCTATTTTTCGTGTGGCTGTACCTGTATTCAACCAAAAGTCATCCTCATTAGGCTTCATATCCAGTGCTTGTCATGCTTTTGAAAGTATTCTAAACAGATCATATGTACTCTATAGATATACCACCTTTTTTTTCCTGTGTTTTTCGATGCAGGGAATAGAATAAAATGGCTATTGAAAATGCCATTAAGTAATGCATCCAAAAACAGAAATCAGTGTGTTTGCGCCCATCTCCCGCCCCACCCAAAATTTCAAAAAAGTGAAAATCATGAAAAAGATGGGAAATAGTGGTGGCTATCAAGACCAACAAAAAAAAAGTGGTGTTAAAAATTTTGCAAAAATAGCACTCTCCCCCCCCAACAGTTGGGAGGGTGTGCTAATGATCCAAATAGACTGTCCCCCAATGCCCTAAAAAAACACGCCCAAAAAGCCCCCAAAAATGGTCCCAATCAAATCTGTCCCAAAATGGAATTTTAGCACCCACAATAGGTGTGCAAGTGCATGCCGCTGGTGAGCAGCAATGGAGGTGTGGCTATGCCCTATTGAGCATGAGAGAGAGCCATAACAAGCCGTGATGGTCCCCAGAGAGAGTGACAGTATTGAGTACTATATATGGGTAGCCAGTCCATTGACTGGCTTTGATACATTCTATTGACTGCTAAGGCTGCCTTCCCCTCCCTCAGAAATTCCACATGGACCAGTGTCCTCAGCACTGAAAAGGGTGTTCATCCAGTCAGCATTCCACTCTCCAATACAAGCAAGTCCTCGATTGAAGGGTCCCCAAGCTGTCCAGATGCCTGTTCAGCAGTCCTCGCAGATGCATCGCCAAGCTCCGACACCTTCTAGCATGGCTATTGATCCTTGGCTGAAGGGGATCGAGGCTTTGAATGCTCGGCTGACGTCTCCTTTGGCTGGAAGGTCTTCTCAGAAGGCTTCACCCATGGCAAGTGGATCTTCTCACAAGGGTTTGGACTTGCTGCCACCATCACCTATGAAATCAATTTCATTTGGTTGCATACCAATATTTGGTCTGAATGATATGCCTAATCCCTTTGAGGGTTCAAGTGTTATATTACCAGTTCAATGACAGAAACCTACCTTAAGCCCAGAGGACGCTGCCAGCCTGGAAGATGGTAATTGGCCAGCTTGGTTTGAGAAGGCAAGAGAGACTTTGAAGTCACCATTGCTGTCATCGTTGGGAGATGAATGGGATGACATAATGTTGTTCTGGATGCTTGTCGAAGGTCGTCAGGGATTCATCACATCTTGGACCAGTATTGGCCCTCAATCAGTGAGTGAGCTTCATCTGGCAGAGGTCAGCTCCTGGCAAAAGTGGAAATGGGGCATGGACTATGTGCCAGAACTAGGTCGGAAGGATCTGAAATCATTGGGAGACTCATGGTGGGCATGGTGGAAGGTGCTTCAACCAGAGTGGAGAGGCAGCACGGGGGTGGAAGGATGTTTGAAACTTGATCATCAGGTCAGTAATGGAGAATGGGGCTACCTGTGGCATCCAGGGGCAAACGGATTGATGACAGTGCTCATCTGTCTAAAGTGGTGGGGGGAATTGATAACAAAGCATTACGGTATGGGATCAATGTGCATGAAGAGCTGAGAGGCTGCAGTGGAGGATGTTCTTTGGGTTATGAGCAGTATGGTGACCTGAAGACGGTGACACATGTATGGGAATGCTGATAATAGTCGATGTATAATTTAGTATGGTAGAAATGACTGACAGATTCTCGCTATATCTGTCTGATTAGATTGTGAAGGAAATTGTACTGTGACCTGCATGAACACAGAAGAAATGCCAATTCACCAGTGTTGTGGGAGGTTCACAGGAAAATCTGAAGGTAAGGAGCACCAGTCTGAGCACAGATGAGATGCCATTTTGGTGAACATTGAGCTTGGTCACATGAAAGGGAACGAGTTGTCAGTCTTGAGACAGTCAGAATAGCATACTCGCAGGACCAGGATTAAAGTAGACAGCATCTGTTTGAACACAGACGATATGCCATTTCAGCAAACACTATGGTTGGTCACACAGAAGGGAAACATGTCATCTATCTCAAGACAGTCAGAATGGCATATTCACAGGACCAGTGTCTTTAGGGTAGACAGCATCAGTCTGAACACAGATGAAATGCCATTTGGGCAAACAGTGGGCTCGGTCAAGTGAAAGGGAACGAGTTGTCTGTCTCAAGACAGTCAGAATGGCATATGTGCAGGACTAGGATTAAGGTAGGTGGCATCTGTTTGAACACAGATGATATGCCATTTCGGCAAATGCTATGGTTGGTCACATGGAAGGGAAACATGTCATCTATCTCAAGACAGTCAGAATGGCATATTCACAGGACCAGCATCTTTAGGGTAGACAGTGTCAGTCTGAACACAGACAAGATGCCATTTAGGTGAATAATGGGCTCGGTCATGCAGAGGGAAATGGGCTGTCTGTCTCAAGACAATGGGGATGGCATACTTATGCATGAGGAAAATGGCACCTGTGTTAATACACACAAAGTGGTATATGGCTACCTTAAGGTGATTAAGGCATGTGGGCAGTCACAGCACAGGACAATAGATAGATAATGCATAGATAATAGATAGTGTGTGAACACAGGGGAGTTGGCATTGGATGCGTTACAACCAAGGGTGAATGGGGGCGAAAATAATGTGTCATGTTGAAAGGAAAAAGGAAGTCAATGCTGTGTTGGTCTAAGTACAGGGATGATGCAATGATATAGGACTGAGAAGTCATCAGTACTAAGGTTGGATTATGACACACCTTTATGGTAGAAGAGACTTCAATGGTGACTTGTCTGTCTGTCATTGACATTATCAAATGATTGTTATGCCATGAGGTTGGTACAATGATGAAAGAAGGGATTGCAGGCAGATAGCCAAGATGTGGTGTGGCGATGAGACATGAGGAAATGGGAGGAGGTACCTTGAGCTTGCGTCGAGAAAAATACAAAGGGAGTCGGTGTGGTGCTAAAAAAGAGGGGAGTACCATTTTGTTGGGGATGTTGGGAATGATAGGTGGGTGGTAGAGAGGGTGAGTCACGGTATGCAGGAAGTCCTTCAGGAAAGTGGCAAGGTGCACAAGAGGCGTATATCAGGGAGGTAGGGAGATTGTGTTTGCCTGGTTGTTCGTTCATGATGTTGGAGAGAGGGAAACAGTGTGGGGTGTGGCGGCGTTACCG
Organism: Armillaria cepistipes; assembly: GCA_900157415.1. Taxonomy (NCBI): domain Eukaryota; kingdom Fungi; phylum Basidiomycota; class Agaricomycetes; order Agaricales; family Physalacriaceae; genus Armillaria; species Armillaria cepistipes. The sequence continues at coordinate 148,104 of FTRY01000025.1, forward strand.
TAGACATGTGGGTGGGAAAACAAAGGCAGCAAGAGACTGGTGTAAGAAGACTGAGGAAATGGCAAGGTGTTGTAAAAGTATAAGATTTATTGGGGGGTCGCTAGGGGAGATATCAACAATGGAGGGCCAAAAGATAGATTGGAACACATTTCCTGGGTATGAAAGCAATTTTGCAGTAAATGTGGGACATGTTGTGAAAAGGCACGAAAATGGGCTTTTGCAAGGTGAGAATTTTTTTTTTTGCCCAGATACAGAGTGGGTGGCATTCTGGCAGGCGCCAAAGTACCAGATTGGGGAAGTGGTGGGCTGTGCAATATGACAGAGAAATGCCATATGCTTTGCAGTCTTCTCACAGGTATATTTGCCTGTAGTTGAGGACATTGCCTGTATTTCAATGGCTGGAACACACGGATATGCAGATCCGCAAATTGACCAAGTTCAGTCAGTGAGCTCGCTAAGTATGACCCACCACTAGACCTAATCTGTGCGCGCTGCTGTCTTTCTCTTAGTTGCTAAACCTGACTCCCAAACTTGTCACGATTAGAGGCCCTTGGCACTCCCAATCAAGTCACAAAATACTCTCAAAAACTGTCCCCACAAGTCCTCACACACAGTGCACTCGCCCTAACAATGGTGCTGTGAGGTCCAACTGCGCACACCTGTCACACTTTGTGCAACTGCTAGAACAGCTCAATCTGGCTGATTCCCTTGCAAACTACTCAAGACCTACACAGAGGCTGACACAACACAATTTCTCTTCTTACACTGAACCAGAAAAGGAACAGAGCTTTCTCTCAGATTTAATCCAGCAAACTCTCAAGATGGGCGCAGCGTCACTGCCACCAAATCTCTTTCTTATCTCAAGTAAACCGAAGTTTTATCCAAAATGTTTCTCTTGTTCTATTTCTCTGTGAGCTCACTAAACTTGCATTCTAGCCGAGACTCGAAGCTACTAAGTCTTATGCATTGCAACAAGTCCAGATCCAAACTGAAACTTTATTACTGTATGTGGGGGGTAGGTATCTTGTTTTACTATGTGAAATTCTACCTACTTATACTACGGGAGATTGATTATTACAAATGGTCCTTTAGTAAGTTACATTCTTTGTCAGCCGATAATTCTTTGTCCAAACTAGTACAACACTCTTGGCAGAGTGCCGCTTGGTCCTCCTTTTAGTATCCTCAAAGAGCTAAGCAATGTCAACATTGCTCGCCCTAGCAGCAGAGTAGCTCACTGACTTGTATTCAATAGCTGCTTAATCCTTGATCACTGATCACACTTTGTATTCAGTTTTTGGTTCTGCTCCAAAGGTGACAGCATCATATTCTAGACTCGGTAACCAAGGAATGCTTCGGATTTCAAGCCCGCTCGCTATTCCCATTGGCTAAAGTCTGTTTCTAGGCCATGCCCGGGGTTCTTTTGATTACCACTGCATGTGATATCTTTTCTCCAGATCTCCAGGGACCATGCATTGAAGAGACTCTGTGCATGCAAGCTAGAAATGCAACAGCGTCGAAGACACTGATCACACCCACACCCAACACTACACACACAAACCCTCAAAGTTCTTGGGGGGATATTATGCGATAGAAGCAGATTGAAGCAATACAACTAAACTCTCAGAATATACGATACACACGTATAGCGATAGTGCTCGTAGGGTATCTAGATCTCTCTAAGTCCAAAGGCTTTTAATAACAAGAGGGGCGACAGATGTCGCTGGGCCTCAAGGCAAGGTGTACTACAATACACAACTCGTTGCCACACACCAACAAAACCCTCAATAAGCCTCGTGCGACACACCCAGGTGACCACAAGCAACTTAAACACACCCTAAGCACGACTCAAAGCTTGCGCTCTAAGCAGAAACCCTTCAAAACACGTCCACTCAAGCCACAGGATTTGAACCCATGCACTCAAGCTTCCAAACCGATCGTAGACCCACAGGGTTTGAACCTGTGCCGATCCAGAGAAACAAGAAACCAAATAAACCCCGTCCGACAAGCCAAAGGGTTTGAACCTCTGCTGCTTGCGGAAATGAGAACCCTCAAGCGCACACTAATCAGACCACAGGGTTTGAACCTGTGCCGCCTGTAGCGCCATGCGTTAAAAGAAGGCCTCTGTATGAACACCAACCAGACCAAAGGGTTTGAACCTCTGCTGCCTGTAGTATCTCGTACCCAAGAAACACCGTCCGACAAGCCAAAGGGTTTGAACCTCTGCCACTTGTGGAATGGTATACCCAACTAAGCGCGTGCTAATCAGACCAAAGGGTTTGAACCTCTGCCGCCTGTAGCACCGTGCGTCACAAGAAACCCTCAAAACTCAAGAGCGCGTCCGCAATGACACAATATCTCTTATTCTCAGGGTAGAGCGCAGTCAACCAATCACTCAAACTGTACACAAGTCCCATGCTAGCTTCCTATGCCTTGCGCACTACTCAAGTCACTCAAATGTTATCAATAAAGGTCTATTCTCTTGCTCGAAGCTACAAACTAATCCCGAAGCTAGAGCGCTAAGCTGAGGGCTTTCACGCTCCAACAAGGGGGGTCCGAAAACTTGTACACTATTACTATACTACGGTATTTATACTACGCGCTCTACATATTAATACAACCTTAAATAGTAACTCTTGGCTGGCGGAACTTCCTTTCCTGAGTCCCGGGTATGTTGCCATAATCATGCCATTGCTTGGCGCTTACTCAGAGCTCCAGCTCTGGGCTAGATCCTGGTCTCTCAGCTACGCGACATCAGTTAGCCGCGCTATACACGCATACTGACATCGCCTAGTATCTCCTTGGAGTTGTAGCCTAGAGCGCAACTCGTTTTATGGTAATAATATCTTCTAATGATTTCCATGGTCTTCTAGGACCCCTAGTTTCTAGTCTAGGCCTCGCACGCATCGGCCAAAGTCAGAGACATCGGTCTTACTTCAATTCTACACATTCTGAGGTCTAGAGCGCTAGCTCCCGGCATGGCAGTGCCTTGTGCATCATAGATCAAGGTTGCGCAAAGTATCAATTATCTCCCGAGCTTCGCTGGTTCTATTCTTAGCATGCATCTTCTGTGCATTGTCAGCGTATTCAGTGTCAAGTGCTGGGGCTTTAGACTTAGCATGACTCTTCTGGTATCACTCTACAGTTAAGCCATGCGCTCCACCGAACATCACTCAAGGTATTGCGTCGCCTGCACTTAGGACATTGCGCTCTAAGGTATATCTCATTTCCTCGGTATCTAGCTTTTATAAAATGTATGTATTGATACATTTCGCGAAATTACATGTGTGAACGCTTTTCAAGCGTGTCAGCGTCATAGTTTACAGACATATAGTTATCTAAATTAGTCCCAGCCTGCATACAAGCACATCCCACGGAATGTTGAATTTTCTATTGCAGACAGATGTTTGCACAAGCAAGCTCACTCTTTGGCCTTATTGCCATCCATGCCCATAAGGTACAGTGCAACAACGAAGTCCTTATGTTTCAATTCTGTTGCTTCTTTTTCTATCATAGAGCTTTCAACCTCAGTGACCTTGCTTCTTCACATGCCATTTGCACTGTTAGTCCGCTCTCTGTGCCTCTGCTTTGCTAACGCATAAGGTATGTGAATTCGCAAAATTACACCCTTAGACACGCTGCAGGCATGACAACAGTTCTGCTTCGTTATCCCCTGCCACGGCGAAGAGCCTTGGCGCTCCATAAGTCCCTGGGGGTCCCCATCTGCAGGGATAGGGGTAGCTCGGTACCTCAGCTCATTTCGGTGTTACAGGAGGTTCATCTGGCATGGGTTGCAGAGTATCGCTTGGCAGGGGTAGATTCGTCTTGATTCACTTGTGGGGACTGATGTCCCTTATTTGGACTCCAGGGTGAATCAGGCGATATGCCTGGGTGGCGAACCTGTCTGCTTCCTTCTCCAGGATCCATGAGATGGCGAGGTTCTGATTGGAGAAGTAAAAGTAATTGTATCCCACTTCAGTCTCTGTGTTAGACCTGATGTCCTAACAAGAGTAATGCAATGGCTGTATTGCTTTCATACAATCACCGTTGAGTCTCGTGTAAGTTAGAAGATCAAGACTAATGCTTTAGCACTTAGTGTGAATGACTGTGTTTCGGTATGAATAAACTTTAGCTCGAAGCTAAGGAATATACAGCTTTGAGTACGCTACTTATATACTGAAGTGAGAATCCTAATAATAAGTCAACCATGTTAGAAAGTGACAAACAAAGTACACGTCGACCGAGTATGACTGTATCCTGGTGTGAAGACTCCGTGGAGTCGCAGATCCTAAGGATAAGATAAGATAAGCGCTGAAGATAAGATAAGATAAGATAAGAGGCGCTGATGAGCCTCTAGGCTCTGTACGCTCAGAATTCGCAGATTTTCCCTGCTAATTAATGTTGCCGTCCCTTCAACAGCCTTTCAGTAAACCAATAATTCCACACACGGCAATACCACTTTCACCCTATGGCAATCACTCCTTATGCACTTTGTTATCCATCCCATCTTGCTACGCATCATAATTGCCATATTTCATCACAGCAAGGCACCGTTGATTGACCATCATCCTAATACGGAATCGTTGCATCACTCAGAAGCAACTAGTTGACGCGCCCATCGATCACTTAATGAAATGACATGATTGACACGAGTACCCTCCCAGCTACGATAATTGCAGCTACAGCAACTACAGACCGTGTTTACTAAGTCTGTTACTTCGCCAAGGCCTCAAGAAAACGTTACCCCACGCATACTCCTCAGCATGGCAACTATTGCCTAGAAATCCGCAGCTAAACAGCACCTAATGATCCGTTCATCGCTCAGCAAAACCATACAGCTTGCATCCATACATGGCAACGTCGACAACTTGCTGTTACTTCTGAAGGCAAAAGGACCATATGTTCACTACAATTTTACTAAGTTACAGCCTTACAGCCTTACTAAGACGCTCATATTTACACTATTTATAAATTCATACTTGTAGTATAAAAACTAGCTAGAAAAACATAGCTAGTGAGTTTATCACCAGTTTATGACCAGCCAATCGCAGTCTATCTCAGTAAACTATGTCTATTCACCGTCCTATGGCAATATACTGTTTACCCCAGCATAATCTCGATTGCATGCCAACTCTTAAACTCACCAGAGTTATTCCATGGTTCTTAACTGTGAAGAGTCCTTCCACACCCGCTCTTTGTGCTTAACACTATTGGTACATGCTCATATTGTGCCAATACATGATCACCGTGCCATACCTCGTCCCCGTTATCTTTTACAAGGCCGTCATCATTTCACTTTCACACCATTGGAGTTTTTACAGTTTCACTTTCACCATCGTTATCATCGCCCACTTGGGTAGTCTCCAAGTAGACTTAGGATCAGTATCAGCAAGTTTTCATATCGCATCAGTATAGGACAGTCCCTTGAGTGGACTTGAAGGTTAGTTTGACATAGGATAGGATTGTTTCAGTACCAGACAAGTTTCGACATCGACTCAGCACCCTCACATTGTATAGGACCAGTATTATTGCCAGTTTTCATAGTTCCACGTTTTCCCTTGCCATTCCACTCTCAGCGCCTCGTTCAACGTTTTCTCTCACCACACACAGTCCCCGCTCCGTTTTCCCATTGTCTTGTTCACTCATAGACTATTGCCGACCATTTAGTCTATCTCCCATCGTTCACCCTGCCCAGATTATCATCGCACAATGTTTTCTAGTCTCGTTTCGTGTTTTCACATATGGATCCGTGGTATACACGTCATACCTGCTTCCGTTCCCTCTCATTCTGAGAGAACCATACCGGCTTATAGCCTTAGCATCTAGTACTCGACTACCAAGCAGTACTACTTCGCAGACTTAAAGTCGCAGTGTATTCTTGCGTACAGAGGAATTGATTTACTGCATGGAGGTGCCTCGAACCACTCGCACACACGATCACCTTGATTGCCGTGCTACTATGTTAACTTGTCCAATCTCATTTTGAGTTGGTGTTGCTGTTGCCATGGAAGTCTTGGCTCATCAATGGCCTCCTGGATGAGATGTCAGTTCAACCTGCAAGGATATTATACTGAATCACACACCATTGACGGCAAGTTCTGCAGAATACCAGATGCATCAGAACACCCATATCTAGCTGTCAAGTACTTGAGATAGCCTGAAGAATGGCTCACTGCTGGCTATGTTCTTCCAGGAAGTCAATTCATGTAGGCGAGAGAAGCTGTCCTCTGAGGACGTTGACACCTTGGGCATTCAAGGCTTCATAAATGTCATCCCAGATATTACCTGCACCAATAACTGCCATCTGGGTCTTTACGCCGTATGTGATATCCTTGAAGTGTGTCATGGCAATTTGGACTCCAGTTGTAGATGAGAACCCAGGGTTGGTAGTGTGCCTGCCACCTTTAACCTATGATAAGAGCGATAATCAGTGTCATCAGAAGATATGGGCTTTTAATAACATACCCCAAAGGGTGTTTGCATAGCTAGAAAGATATGTGTCAGGCCAAGCAGCAAGCATGTGAGTTTGATACAAACAATAGTGCCAACATCTTCAATGGATCTGGGTTCCACACTGCAACTTGATCTTTGAGATCTGAGAGCTTGAGATGGCATAGTGTTTGTTGCCCACCTCATATAAAAAGATCCTATTTCCATTCAGCAAGGCAGTAATGAAAAAGGCGACTTTGACGAACCAGGGTAGTAGACATCTGTTGCATTCAAGACCTCAGCTGTGATGCACTGACATGCAATAGGTGCATCAGGTCCAGGAGGTGAGTTGAGCCCCAAAGTGGTCCACACAATAGCTAAAATGAGTGTGGCAGAATACACAGGGAAATGGTGGATGCTGATGAAGATTGGTTTTGCCCATTTTTGGATTACGCAAAATGAATGTCACTGCCTCTGATCATGTTTGAGCAAGTGCCACCATATAGAAATGGGGCATATGTAAATAAGCAGTAGCACACCCTGAAGAGACACAGATCAGTGCATAATCAGACTTGATGATAAATACACACACCAGAGCAGAGGATTCAAGCTTAAGTCTCACAGACCTAGGCATCACATGTAAAAGTATTAAGGCCACAATTGGTCTTGCTCCTCATGTGCTAGAGCTTCTCAAGTGGAACCTGTCTAACTGTCAGTGAACATCAACAGCTGCACTGAGGTAGTGTCCTACCAACAAATTCCATTGATATATAGAGTGTGTCGCTGTACAATGGGAGTTTTTCCTGCACATAGAGAGGTATTTTATTACTGAGAAGCGAGTAGAAGGGGCGCAGAAGGAAAGAGCTTGAGGGAGAAAGGAAAGAGGGGCAGCAGCTTGTGACATCATATTGTCAACAACCATCAACAATGCATCAAATATTCCCATGGTCTTTTGGTTTCAAACATTAATTTTGCTGAGGCATTACATTAGACCCTCATTGTCTGCCACAAATATCTCATCTTTTTGAATTAGGAACAGCACCTGAATTTTTGAAAATATTGTTGACAGTCCCTTACATTTCTGGCCTGTTCTCTGTTCTTCAAAACCTCAGCCCTTCTCAATGGCACTGCTTTTACCAAGCTTGAAAGTCAACTTGACTTGGATCAGCATTACTCGATATTCAGTGCCACAAATCCATTCACAGTCAACATCAATAATTAACCACATCCCAACAGCTATATATCCCTGAAGTGAACTGCTCCTCTAAGCCTTGGGTTCACTGGCAGAACTCTTCGATTTGTCAACACTGGTGTCAACTGAACTGGTCTTACTCAAGGTCGAGCCCATTCCACTCTCATGAGGAGGAGGTGGAGGGTGGGACACATGGTTTGTGGATCCTTTGGCATATGCGGACATGATGGTCCTATGGAGGCTCTGCACGACACCTTGCATTTTTGGGAGTGCAGTCCGCACCACACCAGTCAAATACATACTAGGCAGGGGCACTGGCGCATGATGGTCCAAAGACAATGTGGTGAATGTCATCACAGATGGAGGCAAGAAGTCGCTGAACATGAACTTTGGAGTGGGACTCATGGACTTGACAGGCTTCAGACTTTCTCCATCTGTGAGAATGTACATAATTATCAACATGGAAGGGAAAATAAAGAGACGATGAACCTGAAAAGGCCTCAGGCCTATCTGTCAATGTGGAGAAAGCGACCAGCGTCAGCATACTATACTTCTCACCAGGTGCGCTGATGAGCCTCCAGGCTCTGTACACTCAGAATTCGCGGATTTACCCATTCATCACACAATATCTTCGAAATGATGCCATTATAATTCTCACACACTCGATAATACCACAGCTTTTCGCAGTATAGGCCACAAACATTCAGATACAGTCCTAAAACCATAACATCCACTTCTCACACACTCTGTTATCCTTCCCAGCTCGCCTTGCATCACAATTACCATATCCCATCATGGCAAGGCACCTTTGATCGACAATCATCCTAAAACGGGGTTGCTACATGACTCAGAAGCATCTGGTTGATGTGCCCATCAATCATTTAATGAAATGATGTGATTGATGCGAGTACCCTCCCAGCTACGATAATTACAGCTATGGCAACTATAGACCATGTTTACTAAGGCTGTTATAGTGCCAAGACTTCGAGTTATCGTTGCCCCATGCATACACCTCAGCACAGCAACTGCACCTCAATAATCTGCAGCTAAACAGCACCTTATGATCCGCTCCTCGCTCAATAAAACCACACGGTTCACATCCATACACGGCAACATCAAAGACTTGCTGTTACTTTAGAACCACAGATACCATATGTTTACTACAGCTATTACAAAAGCCAAGGACTTACAGCCTTACTAAGGTTTCGAAGAATATTCTATTTATAAAATCGTACTTGTAGTATAAAAACTAGGTAGATACCGCATTTTTAGTTCTAGTTCTTACCCAGTTGATGAGGCTACAGCATTACCAGTCAGCTACGGTTACTCCAAGTTATTCCCCACTGCTTGCTTTACTCTTTAAACGTTGTTGGTTGCACCAATACATGAAATCTTGTATCAATAACTTGCTTTTGTCTTTTAATGCCACAACATCGCTTCACTTTCACCACATAGGATTGTTTCATCACTTTCACCTTCTACATCGCCATCGTTTTCATTGCCCAGTTCAGTATTGCCTCCATGTAGGCCCAGTTCAGCTCCATAGGATCGCCCTCGTCTTTATCATTGTTCAGAGTTGCCATGCATCTATTGCCACAGCACCCCACTCAGCACCTCAGTTGCTACAATTTCTACTAGTTTCTTGCAGTCTCCGTACATTTATTGCTATTGTTTTGACTCACAATATTAGGTACACCCCAAGCCATGTTTACTAGGCTATTTCAACATCTTCTAGTCCATTGCCACGATTTACTAGAGCATCACAATGGTTTCTAGTCCTTCCCCACGTTTTACAGTCCATCCCCACGATTTCTATCGCATTGCTACGATTTCTATCGCATTGCTACGATTTCTAGTGCACCACTATGATTTCTAGAGCTATTTTCATGCTCTTTAGCCCATCCCCACATTTTCTAGACCATTTTCGTGGCCTCTATCCTGGTTTCTTGGTATTCACGTCATACCAGATTCCTTCCCATCTTGTTTATCGAGATCCTTCCCGGCTTACAGCCACCGTCTATTAGTACTCCTTGACCAAGAGTACTACTTCACTGACTGAAAAGTCGCAGTGTATCTTGCGTTATAGAGGAATTGACCGCATGGAGGTGCCCTGAACCACTCGCACACACATTGCCTTGATTGCTGTGTTGCTACGTTAATTGCCTAAGCTCTCCCCGAGTTTTGGGTGTTGCCATTGCCATGGAAGTCTAGGCTCATCAGCGCTCCGATACAGTTTCCCATGTTTGTCCATGAAGGTATAGTGCATGGTGTCTGCATCATAACCTATCCTTCTAAAGCCCTCTGGAAGGTGAAACAAATCCTGACCAAGACAAACAGCTTTAGCAATGCTACGGTCTACCACTGCATACACACCTCAGCATGCTGTGACCAACGAGGCATTTTTGATCAATGTATAAATGACAGACTGGTTCTTCAGAGGTTCATATCAACAGCTTTGTAGGATTTTCTGGAGGGCATGGCCACATGTAGATGGCATGCAGAGGCAACGGTCCTGTGTGTCAAGGAGCGATATCTGTATGGGCTTGGAAAAAAGTCAATGGTTGGCCTACACAAAGGCTCATGTTTCTTTCTCAGGGACCAGGCCCCAGACACCAATCAGGTGAATAATCAGAGCTGGAGACCTACAGGTGTATGGCAGTCCAGAACTGATCCATATTTTTTTGCTGCGCTGCCAGCATCCCAAAGCTCGCTGGACAATTTTTTATCATCCTCTTGTGAGATATAGCCAGAATACTCACACTCATATCTACCTGTAGATAGACCATCCAATGCTATTTAACTCCAGCCTACAAATCCCCTGGAAGTACCTTAAGTACCTTGAGGACCATCAACCCCTTGAGGTTCTGAGTCAAAGTGAGCCCTCATCACACAGCCAGGAAGTTTATTTGCAACATTATGCCAAGCTATTCATCAAGTTTCACACTCAATTCACTTTGTCCCATGGCATGTCTCCTGGGTCGGATAATAGAGCTTCCTTTCCTTCCTGCATTTCTTTCTCTCATTGCCACCCATCAGTATTATGGCAACACCGGAAAATTGATGTTTTTCCTTGAGTGGACTTCTTGCCATGATTCATAGTGTACAACTGTGGCTGTGTGATTGTCCAAGGTGTGTTGAGCTCATCCAAGTTTGTATGGCCTTCTCATATTGTTACTCAGCTGCCGAAGTGTTTCTGGAGTTTTTACACACTAGAATTGCTATACACCTCAGAGTCTATTTTCTACGGAACAAACATTCAACTGCAACCATCATATATTTGTTGAGATAGTCGATGCAGCGATGGGCTGGGTTTCAATGATTTATTGGATTATGGATACTTATTTCCTATTCAGATAGACACACCATTTATCTCTGGTTTATCCTTGTGGCCGACTATGTCATCACAAGGATTCTTCCACAGACTCTGAATAAGATACATGAGGTCTCTTGCAGAATTTGATGCCATAAAGGGGTTTTTCAGGTGCATGATTGACAAATTGATCGAAATGGATTCGCAATTCCACCTTGAAGTGTGGTATACTGTAATTCGATGTAAAAGAAAGTTGAGAGAATGGCAATGGCCCAGTGAATACCAAGATCATGCTCCACCATTGAGTTCTATACATGTTGGTGCTGTCAAGCTCAAGTTGTTTTGAGGCTTTTGAACCTCATGTCATCCAAAAATGTTTTCATGAGGAAAGAAACACACAAAAGAAGAACTCTGATTCTTCAAGATGATCTTCCATCCACCCAGACACAAAATCCTGAGTCCTGTACACACAGGATGATAGGCCTGCTGGGTGTACACCTTTAAAAATGTGTGTAATTTAATGTTTTCAGGCAATATAATCAGAATACATTGTACTGATAAGTAAGACACAGGAAGAAAGTAACTCATTGTAAGATAAAAGGCTCACCTGGTAACTTCGAAACGAGCTGTTCTAACACTCAGATAGAAGATCAGGTATTCTACCTGGCAGACAGAGAGTCCAGGCTGTGCCTCACATGGTATAATCACCTGGCATCCCAGCGGAAGTTATCCAATCACCTGGTGTTGATCTAGTACAATTGATCAACCTGGTAGCCACAAATGAGATAATATCTGCCAGGCAGAGCATTTATCCTCACCAGGCTGGGTCAGCAAGTATATTAGTCAGTAGTAAAAAGATTGGTAATAGTGTACCAGTAGGACAGTATAAATACAGGTCATGTATCTAGTGGGGAATCAGGTTTCTGACCCCCAGAATGCTACCAGGCAAATAGTACAGGTTTATTGGTTAGGAGCTTCAAGTCATAGACTCACCTGGAATAGAAAGATTGTGACCTGGTCACATCATGTGTGCAAGAACCAACAAGCAAGCAAACAGTATTAAGCTAGAAACAGAAAGTGAGACCCAAGAAACAGTTCAGAACCAGTCAGTGTGTTTTAAGTCGCAACCAGGCGCAACGTATCAGTATTGAAACTGCACCAGGCAGCCAGCACGAGTTCAGAACTTGCACCAGGCAGCTATTCTGTATCAGTTTGAGTTCGTGTTCAGTAACATGTCAAACTTAGAGTGGACATCGCAATATATTCTTTATACAAATCATATTATTTGCACCCGGAACTTGTATCCTACAGTACAAAGCTTCGTAATTAGGTATAACATACCTCCCTTCGAACCGCAATTACTGAGTGTTTGTGTGGTGTTTTAGTGTGTAGCACTTTGCATTCATATAGGCGCTCAGCACCTTTCAGTACACTATTACCAATCCTTTTTACTACTGACTAATATGCTTGCTGACCCAGCCTGGTGAGGATAAATGCTCTACCTGGCAGGTATTATCTCATCCATGGCTACCAGGTCGATTGATCATACTAGATCATCACCAGGCGATCGGATAACCTCCACCGGAATGCCAGGTGATTACACTATATGAGTCACAACCTGGAACCTCGGTCTACCGAGTAGAACACCCAATCTTCTATTCAAGCATTGGATCAGCCTGTTCTGAAGTTACCAGGTGGACCTTTTTCTTTACAATGTGCTACTTTCTTTCTGTGTCGTACTGATGGGTACAATGTAATACCGTTGTATTTCCAGGAAATGTTAAATTACATGCATTTTTAAAGGGTGTATGCCCGGCAGGCATATCAGTAGATGCCGGTAATTATCCATTGCGTAAACTGGAATGACCGCATTGTGACGCAGTTTTTTGCTGTCACTATGTTACTACTAAACTGCTCTTATGTTTCTGCCTCTCTGCTTTGTTCTTGTCCTTCTGTACAACTCATACTCTCGAAGGTGACCCGCGCACATTTTGCCGAATAAGTCAACAATCCTTCAAGACGACCGAATATCCGTGTAGACAAAATGGAAGTCTGAGAGCACGTCAAGCCCACCGCCATCGCTAGGGAATTCACCCAGTGTGTCTCCTTTCTCCTTCCTCGTATGCGATGTTAATTTCTACTAGTGACTACCACGGCGAACTTCAGTATTGCCTGGACGCCGTGGCGCCCATTCGGGGAAGAAGCATCTCGCGTCGGTTTGTCGTCAGGTCCTCCGTTTTACTTCGCAGGTACCCCCAGCCTGAGCGCTGACACCTACATTCAATGCCTTGCGAACATGTGTCTACTTATTCCAGCTTATAGAGACCGCTTTTCAATAAGATGGTACTGACTCTGCACACTACGTGATGTACATTGGAGGCGTTTTCAAAGTGAACGTTTCAATGGTTTGTCGTGCGTCGACTCCGATTTGTGGGAATAGAAGGTCAACGCAAGCAGAGGCTGCAAGGCATATTAATCCTTGAACAACATAGATACAAGAGTACGCAAGTGTGCATGAACTACAACGTATGTGAGAGCTCAATATCCGTGGTTCAATGCTACGGCGAACGGAGACGCCAGCCTCACTTTAAACCCTCCTGTCAATAGCATGACACCATAAGGGTCCACCCTCTTCCGCGTAGCTTCCATCCTCTTCACCCCCTCCTCACCGAACATATCCACCACAGGAGTATCATAAATCGCATAATTCGGGTATATCGATTCACCCTCCACCCCAAGCTTCTCCGCCGTTTGCCTCGCAGCATCATGGAACACATCATCCTCGCTCTCCGACACCCACTGCAAGACGACGACAGTAGGAAAGACGACATGATCACGCGAGCTCGGGTACGCAGAGGAGCCCACGGGAGCGTGAGTTAGGAGGGTCGGAAGGAAGGGTTCGATAGCGTAGCCGACGAAAAACGCTCCTTGTGCGGATAGCGTGGGGCCCCAGTACTAAGGAAAGAGAATTGGAGCATTTACAGGGCAGAAAAAAGACGGAATCTGACGTTGAGTTCATCAATGATGCCTTCGATGAAAGACTCGGAGTACTCGAGCGTGGGGATATCGTTGAATAGAATCCTAGGCAGCGTAAGTCGTTAGTAATGCTGGTGTTTAGCTGGAAGTAAACAAACCGTACCGATATACAGCCGCACCACTTGATGTAGAGTTGATGAGGTCAAAGAAGGAACGAGTCGCAATGTCCTGGGTCAAAGCGGGTATCGCGAGGAAATCATCAAAGATGCCATCTGGAGGGGTAGGGCCGTCGTAGAACATCAGTGCGGAAAGTAATACCTGTAGATAATGCGACTTAAGACTCGCAGAATCGGACAGTGGGGGACAATGGGGAGTACCTGACCACTGGCGTATAGATATGTTATGACCATCGCAGCTTTAGGGTCAGTGACCTCTGAACAGAATTTGACAGACGCTGCATTGAACGTGGATATATAGCTTGCATTATACGAAGCTGCTCCACCCTAGAAGTAGAGATACTAATCAGTCATGGCTATCAAGATTTCGAGGGCGTACATACCCAAACAGCACCCTGTAAGTAGGTCTTCAAGGTAAACCGAGTAACGATACCATAGTTGTTGCCGCCACCCTATTGTAATGAATTTACAACAAGAATGAATACCCGGGAGAAGAGCACGTACCTTGAGTGAGAAGAAAAGATCTGGATCGCTCTCTTCCATTACGGTCACCACAGTACCATTAGGCACTACAAGCTCGTATGCGACCACATTATCGAGAGCCAGACCATATCGGTTGCTCAGCCACGAATACCCTGCAGATAAATATCCATTCAAACAGTAGATGGTTGGAGTATAATCATCATACATACCACCTCCGAGAGTGAAACCCGCTACACCGATCCCGGTTGCCCTACCCCCGACAACGTTGACACCTTGAGTATTTAATAACTTGTAGACATCATCCCAAATGTTACCAGCACCGATCACCGCCGTCTGTGTCGCAGAGTCGTAGGTGACTTCGATGAATCGCGTCATGGCGATCTGGACACCAGTCGTTGAAGAGAAGCCTTGGTTTATAGCATGTCCGCCGCCTTTGATCTAACAGACGGCATTCAGACATAGTTAAAATGGGACGGCTTAAATGGCACGTACACCAAATGGCGTCTTCGTCTTGCCCAAAATACCCAGCTGGAATGGCATAAATAAGTGCCAGGCACGAATGAATAAAAAGGTGATAGTACGAACGATGATGCCGACATCTTCAGCAGACCCAGGTTCCACACTACACTTTGAGACTTGCGAGCTTGATGTCGCGTAGTGCTCATTGTCGGCTACATACGACGAGGATCCTACCGGAGGTCAACCAAACACTGCACGAGGAAATGGCTTGATAGTACTCACCGGGATAGTAAACATCTGTCACAAACGAGACTTCATCCGCAATAAGCTGACACACGTGGAAACCTAGCACGGTTCCCGTTAGACCTAGCAGAAGTGCGGTGGTAGGAAGCATCTGTGCGAGAGGGGAGTGGGGAGTACCCAAACAAGCGCGTCCCTTATAAAGCATTTCAGTCTACGAAGAAATATTTCGCTTCCGGGCCGTTCACAGCATCGCATATTACAAAAGCTCGTCTCTCTACGGATAATTATTCTGAAAAGATGCAAACAGCTAGGCCCGAACCTTAAAGGGCGGATATTAAAATTGGTCTTTTTTAGCCACCTTTCCGCCTCTTTCTCTTGGGTGATCAAACCTTGGTCTTGGCAAATCGGGTCTTCTGTGTCTTTGTCGTCTCGTCACAAGGGTGGTCTCTTTTGAATGAGTTTGCAGTACAAATGTACAGTTGGTATATTTACCGACTGCAACCGATTCAGTATAGTTGGTATGGTGATATTGTTTTGACTATAGTAGATCGGCAACCGAAGCTATTAGCTAACCGTAGTAACAGTATACTACACATTCAGTATGATAGAGAACGTGTGTCCAAGACGATACTGCAACGTGCAGAGGGTCCGGGAGGGAGAGCAAACGGCGGAATAGAACGCAAGAGGAACAGAAAAACTGCTCAGTTCTTTCAAACTCCGCCAGGAGCCTGCGCACAGGCCAATCACATCATCACATGTAACGTTGACTTTTGGATCCAAATTCATTCTGAATTGATCTCCACGTCTCTTCTCTTTCCCTCCATCCTCGTTCAAAGGACACCCTCAACGTCGAACCTCAGCATCGAAATAGTACGTTGAATTTGGACCCAAAAATGTATCACGCTCTTGCAAACAAGGTCCAGGGGTGGTGTGGTGGATATCGCATCCAGGGATACTGACGGATGGGTTCAAATGGGCTTTGCGTATGGTATGTTTCTCTCTCTGAGGCTGGTTCTTCGAGCGCTGATGTCCTTCTACTCCAGTGTGTTGTCATTTGTCTAAAGATAAGTCCTATTCCAGGAGATTACTGTTGCTTACAGCAGGTACATTCGAGGCTCGTGCCATTTTTTTTCGGTGCGGTACTAGGATTCAAATGCCATTCAAATCGATCCCGATGACTGCAGTACCAATGGGACAAGATCCGGCATCATAGATGGGCTCGGGAGACTACGGAGAGCTGCTCTGGTACGTTTGCTGTCCGTTTTGGTTTCTTATACCAATTGCTTACCGTCTGTATGTCATGTTTGCTTCGTAGACCTATGCCGACATGGGATCTAGTCACGATTCGGCATTGAATGCTTGTCGGATAGCCAGGTGGCACATTACTCTAGTTGGGTATACGAGGATGACAAATTCCATCATTTTGCGACGTCGACTGTGAATTCTTGTTGCGCCGATGGAATTCTCGTGTGTCTTTATAGTTTAAATAGCTTTTCTATATGTTAGCTGTTGTAGTGTTTATTGTATTATGTAGATAACAATATAATAGTATTCCAATGCTCTTCAAACCTGTCGGAATAGATAGAAAAGGAAAGATCAATGGTTTTCCCAAGGTAGGCACAAAGCTTGTCAAGACGAAATTGTTCTTGTCGAGACTTTGTACCTCAGTCCTAGTCAAAAGTCTGGAGGCCTCGGTCGACATCCACGGGTGCTGGTCGATCCATCGATGTCTGTGGACGTGCAGAGGTATTGATGGATGCACTTAGACGAGCATACTCTCGAATTGACATAGATTTATGACCTTTGAGATATCTGAGACCTTCCTACCAGTCTTTGCAAGCGACTACTGACTAGTGTTGACTCAGAACCATTTTTCCGTGTATGCGTGCGCTTGAAGTGATAACCTGAGGCTGGTGCTCCTGGCAAAGTCCGAACACACTCTCCCTTTTACCACCATGACCATCGCCCGACGTATTGCTGTTCCCTTTCGTGCTACCATTCCTACTGAATAACATCGCCTTCAAGTTCATTTACAAGCGACTACATGGCCTAGACACTGCGAATGGCGTCCAGCTCATCGCAACGGTGCTGTAGATCCAGAAAGACCCTAAGGCAACCGCATATAGCCAGCATTTTCGTTCGTAGTTGACGGTGATGAGGAGATTGGATACGATTTGGGTTGCAAGAGAAGGTGAGTCTGCTTTTATCCCTTGCCGTCCTGTCATCTTATTTTCCATTACACTGTATCAGGTTGACCTCACAGGGATGCTATATATTCACAACATCTCTTCCACTCTGCCCTTCCGATATATAGGTGCAAAGTTATCACCGTCTTGCCTGGTATTAGTTGATTTACAGGTGCGAACTTTGGTGCCCATCAACACCATTTTTGTTGGCTGCGCTCTTTCCCAGCCTTGGATGCAGTATGTTAAAGCCCTATATTGTGGATATCTGCTTACAGTTATCCAGATCGGCTCATAGGACCATGGCAGGACTTGACAAGAATTGTGTATGGCAGGTTGGCACGGTGGGAGTGATGGGAGGCAGGGGATGGGTATATGGCGGAACGGGAGTTCGATAGGTGGTAGGCCTGTAGCTATCCGCTATAATTGATGTATATAGATAGCAAGCAAACAAATACATTTTTTATTGATTACTATCGACATACAATGATGCACACCGACAATAGTCTATGAGCATCGATGGTTATCCATGGGTAGCGATCGCAAAACCATGGGATGCCCCATTCTTAGCGAGCTACAGGCTTCCATTGATTTATCAACTCATATCTCTCTGTATCCACCCAAGATCACAGACTTTTGACTGGGCCTCAGTTGGTAAAGACCATTGGTCTTTTGTCTCTTTGATCTTTTTGATCTTGTACGAGACCAAAAAGATGGGAAAGATCAATGCTTGGTTCACCTCATAAGGCCAGCCTTGTAAGCGATAGTGTGCAATTGCATGTATGCAATTGTTTACAATTCCATGGGAGCTGCATGTGTGGTTGTTTACAATTCTGTGGGAGCTGCAAGTCATGAGCATAGCCGGACCCGCCCTACGGATTGTCGTTCAAGTGTCGTCATCGTCAACGACGAGCTGGACCCTCAGAGTGGCCTATCTCTCCCATCAAATCAGGAACGAAGGAGACTTAATGTTCGGTAAGGCACAGATCAAAATTTATCCCGCTTCTCACTACTTCTCAGTTCTCAGTGACCGTCCTGGTGCCTTATGTCCGGCTATCACGGTCCTCTGTCTTCTGCGTTTCTTGTCATATTGTTGACTACTCTGGACCACGTTTCCGATGTCACATTATCCTGTTTATGTCTCTCATGTTGTTGGTGACAATCTGAATATGATTGTTGTGTTTTTATGTTCTCTTCAATTCCTCAATGTTAGGGATGGTCACCATACCGTAATGGATACGGCCGTAGAAGTGGTGGTCAGCTATGGCCACAGTTGTTCCCGTAACCATACCATTGATGTCCAGTCAACTCTTGCAACGGCATCAACGGTTACATTTATGGTCGTCACAGCCGTACATACGGCCATGCACAGAGCTGATGAAAAAAATACATACATACCAGTACATGTGTACCTAAAGTGAGTGATATACCATCTCCCTATATCCTTGACATTTACCTACGTTATTGATGGTCTGTGAAAGCAGCATGTCAATGAAATATATATTTTAAGCAGTGACGACACACAAATTGCTCATGAAATCAGCGGAATTGATGATGTATGGCTGCCAAAACTCGGTCACCAACACTTTCATGAGTTCTTCAGTAGTTGATCAACCCCCCCAGCGTGCTATTTCACCTCCTGCACCCAGACAAAGTGGCATTACCATTACTATCCGTGAACGGCCATATACGGCTGGAACTACCTGTAGAATACGGTCCATGAAGGGCAATAGCTGCACCATATCTGTACCGTAGGACTGCAGATTGCAAGTCTCACAGGAAGGTGACCATATCCGTAGGTACCATCCATATACACCGTACTACGGACATGGTGACCATCCCTATTCCTCATCAGCATGGAGCAACCGCAAAGCAGTTAGAATCAATGATTTATGATGATTTACTAAGTTCTGTGTTCTTCCCTTTTCCTCTCAAAAATTTATCAAACTGTAAGATATCATGTCTGAACTGTGTGCTTGTATGTCACACATATTAACAATCATGTAGTGTCCTTGTAAACACTCCCGTCGTTGTGGTTGTAAACACGCACGTCATCATGCTGGTAAACAATCATGTAGCTGTGTTAGTGAACAATCAGACTGTTGTCCTTGTACCCGATCTATTGTCTAGTTCCTTCTCAAAATTCAAACACATATGTCGCATTGCCACTGACATTCGTATTCCCGTCTTAGTATGCTACACAATACGACCTATGTAATGGGCAGCTATCATCTCACTTGTACTACTCGCCAATAGTAACATCCTCAGTGTCTGCGACCATCCCTAATCTTACTCAGTCTTGTATGGCAGTCCACAAACGGACACAATGATCGTGCATCTCTAAATGCAAAGCCGCCTGCTGTAAAGCATATGCACGCACTCCCCCGGCAGTCCCTGGAAGTGATTTTTCAGCATGCTCCGTCCAAACCCGTGCCTCATGTTGGAACGACTGTAACACCTGTGCCATCTCCTCAACTAAGATATCACATTCTTCGCTCCATCGGTTGGCTCTGGCGCGTGCATTCAGCCATTCCAGGCGAAGTGCTTGATGAGGTTATAGTGAGTGTCAAGACCTCGAGTCGAAGCTGACTCGACTCACCGTCTTGTACATGTTCAGGCCTACTGCTGCTACCTGAACCCGGGGCCATCCAGATCCACGAGAGTTTGCGCCTGCCCTCGCCCTCCATCTGGTTCATCAACACTGCACGCGTGTCCTCATCGTTGAGGTACTGATACACATTGCGCCACCCTACCTGTGACAAACAGGGAGCCAAGGATACCATCACTTCATGGGCACAACTATAAGCTCCTATGCTGTGATTCTTGGCTGCCGAGCAATTGCTGAGCAGTTTCGCTGTCCGGGTCCCTTGGCGTTGCCTGTGACCATACTCCTTCCGATAATCCTGAACGTATGTTTCCAGGATGATTTTCCTCCGTATTTCATCCAGTGCCTCCTCGGCTCCTGCTACTCGTAGCTCCCATTCGTGCTGAAGGAGAGAGTCGTCAACCCAGATCGCATGGTCGTGCACCAATGCTGATGGTAAAAGAAGCTGCAAGGTCCAAGGCATAACTCGTTCACTATTGCACCCTTGCTCCTCCTCTCCTCTGATCACACACACTTGAGGGATATAGACATGTTGGATATCCATCCAGTTCTCGATGTTCCTACGGAGTCGGTTACATCACTTGATAATCTTGGCCCACTGGAGATCATTCGAATGGACACCAAGCTGATTATGATCATATAAGAGGTTATGCCTAATAAGATATCAGAGAGATTAAGAGACTGAAGCACCAGCGTCAACTCACTGAGATCTCTCCAATGCGAGTCCTTCCCTTATCATCTCACTGGCAGATGGTAGCGTCGAGAAATCGGCCGAAACAGAGGGTTGGTCCCTTTCCTCTTGTGCCAATCACAGATGGACCGATGCCACGCTCATGGCTATATGATACTGTTAGCTGGTACCATCCGAATAAAAATTAAAAAACACACCTTTCACATGGGGTTCAAATGGATTCTCTGTGGTTCGTCCATTTTCCCAATTCTCAACTTCCTCGGTCCACTTTGAGATGGTCGTCGGGTTGTCGGCCGAGAGACGATCAGAGAGACCCTCAAAGGTATCCTGCATAGATGCACGTTCAGGAACAGCGTCTTTGATGCGTCGCAACAAAATTATGACTAGAAATTACTTTGAGTATTAGATCCCCTGCTGAAGTAAAATTATACTAACTGATAGTAGTAACTTTACGCCAGTTGTGATCATTGAAATGATCATCAAGTGTGTCCCTACATGATCCTGGTGCCATCTCTTTGGTCGAGCTTGCAACCAAGTTGGATGAAGCCCATGTTCGCTCTGGTGCCTCGCCATCCATTCAACCAACTCCATGAGTCTTGTTGAAGGATCGTTCTTGCCGACACTTTTCGATATGTGCAGCCAAATGGAACTTAGGAACAAGAAAGATGATCTGGTTGGGCATTTGAGGAGGCAAGAAGCCGCTGCCATAAGATTCGGCACAATGCCAAAAGTTGACACTCCATTGACAGGCGATGTCATAGGAGATGATGACTTGGTCCGGAGTCCCCTGCTGCAGCGTCTTGAGGACGACGTAGTCCATGTGAAGGTAGTCTTCGCCTTTATGCAGGTCTGTGACAGAAGATGGACATCGCATATCATGTCTCGCACAGACTACCACACCAACACCACTGGCTGCGGTTCCTTTCCCACATAGAGAAGCCAGCTTGATGGTGTCGTGGTTGTTACACATGTTCGTTTCAGCAGGAAGTTTGTTGTGGAATTGGGCGAGATGGGATTGGAATGCAGACTCCTCCACAAAATAGGCAAAGCCGTGGTTAAGTCCGGGATCACAAAGATTGCTGGAAACATCGAGCCATACCAGCCTGAAGTTGGCATCTACTCCCAGGAAGAGACAATTGACGTAGCTTCTAGAAGGTGCTCAGCAAAGGGATTGAAGAGGGAGCAGCCAACATACTTAGTCTCATCCATGGGGATTGACATATTGATGCCAGGACATGGGCATGCCAGACAGAGCACGACACACTCACCCTCAGCAGTACCTTGGATGCCACTGGTATTGTTACCACGACCATGCCGTTTCAGCATCCGCAGGTGATGCCATTCTTGAATAACGCGAAGGAATACCTGATACCGATCCTAGTGAGAGTCGTTAGTCAAGCAAATATTGTAAACGATTTAAATTAACACACTGGTGGGGGATGAACTCCATTATTATCTGTAAGTCAGGAGAGCGTGTGATAATACTCATAGGCTGATACTTTCAACATGAAAGTGAGCATCTGAAAGTGATTCAGAGCTCTGAAAGTCACAGCCGTGTGAGGCAGATTGACTGTCGTGGGGAACCAGCACGTCCGGAGTAGTTGAACATACTTAGCCTCAGCATGGTGACAGCTACAGAAGTTCATGGAAACCTCATGGATGCCATCGATATTGATGACAACCATCGAACGAGAATTCTCTGCTGGATGCAGACATGACTTGCTGGTGCCATGTCCCAGTTGGATGACGAGCCCAAGGTCCTTGAGTGTCGTTCGCATGTAAAAGGATCCTGTCCATTCCTTTTGGATGATGAGAACCAAGAAAATACAAAAGACAAATGGATCACTAACCTGGATGTGATGGAATGGGAGTGATGCATGTTGCTTGACCATGCAGGTGCCACAAGAGGAGCGAATGTCTGTGCAAACTGTGCAGCAATATGAACCACCATCATCCATCCCACAGGTGTCGCAATGATTGGTCCCGTTTCTGCCATCTAGACGGAGTAGTTCTGCGACATATGTGTTGATTTGCTTCGTCCATTTAGGGAGGAGTTCATCCTGTAAGAGGTGCTCAGTCTTTGAAAGAACAAACGGTGGCTGAAAAAAATGTACCTCCAAGTTTCACTTGCGGCGTGGAGGCGTGAGGTGGATCATATCCTCCATGAGCATGTCGGACATCTCTTGCATATCTGCAAGCTGATCAGAGTCAACATTATAGAACAATCGGGTATTTTGAAGGGTTGAGGAATTGCAGACTCGCTCCTGAGGTTCAGGAATAGATATATGCTGATGACAAGCTGTTGGAGTGTGGTTGGCAGTAATGTTATACTCCGTTATGTCAAAACGTTTCCATGGAGTCAGAATGCCGGACCCGTGACTCCTCGTCGACAAGGGGACCCAGTCGCTGTGTTGGTTCTGCCCATAGACTTCAATGGAATTGCTATTCCAGAATGAGCCGCGACCCCTACCCCTCCCTATGCGACTACCTCTCCCTGAGCCCCTTCCTCTGGGAGCACCTCGAAGTCCATGAACGATGGCCTGGCGTAGGAGGGGAGAAGACATAACCTTGAATTGTGATACGCAACACAGAAATCAGTCATGTATGAGTCGATGAACAAGCACAATTTCGTACTTGTTAACACCCACAATAAATGTGCCAGTCATCAGTAGGTGCATGATTGTAATGGTCCCTGCAGGAAACCAGGAGAAGAAGCAACAAACGAGAACCCGATTCCGGTTCATTTACGAGTGTGTCAGTGTACAACCACAATATACAAGCATGAACAACTGTGTGGATTGTACACTGTAAGATCTGAATTTCAACGATACCACGGACAAACCGGGAGAAGAAACAAGAAAGAAGAATTTGAGGCCCAGTCTGTTTATGAGCATGCTGGTTTACAAGCACAATTCACAAAGATGAACACTTGAAAAATTTGTCATCCAATTAATCACGTTGGATGACCTTCTCAGCATGTGATCTAAACACAACCTACTATTTGGTCTAGTAGATACCCCCCCCCCAACCTTGTAATTCATGCTGTAAAAAATCGCAGTTGGCGTGTCCTACAAACATGAGTCAATCTGCAGCCAATATGACTCCAACTAACTACGGCCCCCCCCAGCATCATGTAAGTCTCTCCTCCTTGCGCCTGACCTGACTTCACTGTTGTCCGCAGTCTGCACATCCTGCGCTAGATTCATGGTCTAATGACCATTTGGATTTCCTCGAAAATTCAGCATATCCTCATGTCCTTGCTTCCGAGAATGTGATCGGATATTCTGGCATTGTGCAAAGGAGTCAAATATTTGACTTCTTCTTTGAGCGGTTTCCCCTGGATGAAAACCTCGACCTAGACGAGGCACAAGCCATGCAGGATGCCATCTGTATGGTACATTGACCTCAGGTTATGGTATACAAATTTGGCCCTTACAGTTCCTTTTCGCAGCGCATTTTACAATGGTTGGTGGCACACTTCATGCATAGGGAAACAGAAAAATGAGATAAGTTTCAGGGGCAAGCAGAATACTATCTTCACTCGAGCTAGCCTAATTAGTAATCAGATTCAGTATATTTTTTGTTGCGTTTGATTGGGCTATGAACATCAATAATGTAGTGCAATAGTGATCGGGAAGATGGCGTTTATATGATCCGAACGGTATTCAACACATAACAGGCTAAGTACAATAGAAGAATCTACACCTTTTAACGATGGGCTGGCTAAGAGACCGATGATGAGCCTCCAGGCTCTGTACGCTCAGAATTCGCGGATTTTCCCTGCTAATTAACATTGCCGTCCCTTCAATGGCCTTTCAGTAAACCAATAATTCCACACACGGCAATACCACTTTCACCCTACAGCAATCACTCCTTACGCGCTTTGTTATCCATTCCATCTCGCTACGCATCATAATTGCCGTATTTCATCACGGCAAGGCACCATGGATCGACCATCATCCTAATATGGAATTGACGCATCACTCAGAAGCACCTAGTTGACGCGCTCATTGATCACTTAATGAAAATGACGTGATTGGCACGAGTACCCTCCCAGCTATGGCAATTGCAGCTACGGCAACTACAGACCGTGTTTACTAAGGCTGTTACTTCGCCAAGGCCTCAAGAAAACGTTGCCCCACGTGTACTCCTCAGCACGACGACTATCACTCAGTAATCCGCAGCTAAACAGCACCTAACGATCCGAGCATCGCTCAGCAAAAACCATACGGTTCGCATCCATACGCGGCAACGTCGACGAGTTGCTGTTACTTTAGAAGACAAAGTACCATATGTTTCCTCCGAATTTTACAAAGCCAAGGCCTTACAACCTTACTAAGTCTCGCGTATTTACTCTATTTATAAATTCGTACTTGTAGTATAAAAACTAGCTAGAAAAACGTAGCTAGGAGGTTCACCTCCGGTCGACCCCAGACTACGTCAATTATCATCACGCTCTAGTCTATCGCCAGTAAACCACGTCTATTCACCGTTCTACGGCAATATACCGTTTGCATCAGCATATTCTTGATCGCACGTCGACTCTTGAGCTCACCAGAGTTATTCCACGGTTCTTAACTGTGAAGAGTCCTTCCACACTCACTCTTTGTGCTTAACACTATTGGTACACGCTCATATTGTGCCAATACATGATCGCCACGCTATACCTCATCCCAGTTATCTTTTATAGGCCGTCATCGTTTCACTTTCACACCATTGGAGTTTTTACTGTTTCTCTTTCGCCACCATTATCGTCACCCACTTGGGTAGTCTCAGAGCAGACTTAGGATCAGTTTCAGCCAGTTTTCGTATAGTATCAGTCCCCCGAGTGGACTTGAAGGTTAGTTTGACATAGGATAGGATTGTTTCAGTACCAGACAAGTTTCGACATCGACTCAGCACCATCGCATCGTATAGGACCAGTATCGCCACCAGTTTTCATAGTTCCACGTTTTCTTTCACCAGCCCACTCTCAGCACCTCGTTCCACGTTTATTTCGCCAATCGCAGCTCCCCACGCCATTTTCCCATTGCCTTGCTCACCCGTAGACTATTGCCGACCATTTAGTCTACTCTCCGTTGTTCACCCCGCTCCGATTAATGTCGAGCGACGTTTTCTAGTCTCGCAGCACGTTTTCGCATACGGATCCGTGGTATACACGTCATACCCATTTTCGTACCCTCTCATTTCGAGAGATCCCTACCGGCTTGAAGCCATAGCATTTAGTACTCGACTACCAAGCAGTACTACTTCGCAGACTTAAAGTCACAGTGTATTCTTGCGTATAGAGGAATTGTTCTACTGCACGGAGGTGCCTCAAACCACTCGCACACACGATCGCCTTGATTGCCGTGCCACTACGTTAATTATCCAATCTCATTTTGAGTTGGTGTTGCCATTGCCATGGAAGTCTAGGCTCATCACCGAAGCTTGAGAAACACCCAATCGGAAATTGGGATCATAAGTGGGTAACCAAATCCTGACCCACTCATCGAGGGAGATTCTAACAAGAGAAGCAAAATATCAGTAGGGCTTGAAAACTCACTAGAGGCGACTTACTCTGAAGTCATATCAGTGATATCACTAGCTACTGAATCTGGTGCTGCCAATTGATGATATACTTCTTCTTTTGAGCTGGCCCCAAGATTGGCAGTAGTCGCAGCTACAACAAGGGCACCTTCATTGATACCCAACGACCTGGAAAAACATGAGCACCTAATCAATCAACGGGGACTAAGTAAGAAATCAAACTGATGTGGGACGTTGCGATGGTCTGGGCACGATGTCATTCCTATTGTCTTGCATGTCATCCTCGTCATCTTCACTGCTGTCCTCCACAATGAATAGGGGTGTCAGAGACTCCTCAGTCAAGGGCCAATCTCGGGGAGGTGGGTTACAAACACGAAAGTTCCTGCAATAATGATGAACACGAATAATCAACCAAATCAGTAGAAACCAGCTCACTTCATTAGGCCCCAGGTGACATGGATCCCTCATGAACAACGATGCGGGAACAAGACATCATGCAAACCCAGCAAATGATGCAGACCCCTTGCTCCCTGGTCCAGGGTACTCAAAGGGGTGCGGGTTACGGGTCCCCATACCTGCCCAATCTCTTGAAAACCCCATGCGAAAGGTACCATGTCATGCAGATAGGCGGCATCCATAGTGAACTGACTGGACACGGTCAAATGAATGCTCAAATAAGTTGCTGCACAGTGAGGGTCGGGACATTCCCAGAGCTTGGCCATGGGGACTCTTTGCAGGGGATCTTCTGGATGATGTACCAGTTGAATTCGATAGGGTACATGCATGAGGTGATATGCACAAGCAGTGTCAACTAGGTGCCTGCAGGAGAGTACCCAAACCGACCCAAATGGCAATGGGCATGGGGAAAGTGCCGGAAGAGGCAACAGAGTTGTCAATCGGAAATCCAAGATTCCCTGGCAATTGGCACAGCGTATATTCTGCCACGGATGATCAAGAACTGGGGAGGCTTCAGAATACATGGCACTGGACTGAGAATGAATTGCGGGAATAGTGAAGAGCAGTGCACACCAACATTGTCTGCAGTGATGTATTTGAAAGCAATATGTCGATACCGAGCGCCAGTCATGGGTCAACCAGCCCTTGTGAACTGTTCACATCCTCTGTGCTAGTTAATATTCACAATCCCTGTGTCTGTAAATGCACACAGACATTGTGAAGGTTTACAATCCCATCATGGTGTGAGAATTCTACAAGGGCCATGAAAAGAAGGCTTCTAAAGAAGTATCCGATGATGGTCCATGGCCCACAACGCTCAGTAGCTTCTTTCAGAAAAGAATCCTATTTCATCCTAAATGAAAGACAAACAACCATTTTCATTGACAATTTTAGTATGGAAACTGAGGAGGAACTGTAGCTACTTGTGTATACTAACAAAACACCAGATACAATACTTATGGAAGGGTAGACTGGAATGCTCATTTCAAATGTATCTGTGCCTGGGTACCCCAGACACTTTAACATGACTACAAGTGTTTCATACATTTATGTTGCATTAAGAACATTCTTTTGCATCGATATTGTAAATGAAGCATTTTATGATATAGGATTTAAATATCATTTGTTATCATGCGACATGCTCTCCTACATATCATTCACACCAGGATACTGGACAGCTCATAACTGATAACTGATCTTCTCTCCTCTCATCTTGACTACAGACAGGACATGAAGTGCATTATGCCTTCTAGCACAGTCATGCCTGTCATGAGGAAGGTGAGGACAGAGGAGTTTCAGGGAGAAAGGGAGGCCTTCAGAACTATACATGCCCCCAGTCTGTCTATTGCTAGTGGACAATCATGAGGAGCAGATGAAGGAATTAAACAAAGGTGCAATAAACAAAGCATGTTTATGAGCCACAGTCATCACATGCATTGTTACTCAGTTGGAGATTGAAATATCGAAACAATTGGTGGGCAGTTAACCCCCTGCCCCAGTCTCAGGCTACTCTAAACTTTTACCCATTCTCTGGCTCACCTAGTAACCAGAAACGACTCCAATCCCAGATTTGTCTGAAAATGGCCTGATATTGATGGCTGATCCCATCAATTGGCTACACTGCCACACTACATCCCACCCCTAGTCTTAGATCTGAGCCTTTACTCCTCAATGTAGCAAGGAAAACCAGTTTTATTATTTCCCACTGTAGCAAGCCTCTGTACAGCAAGGCATATTTTACTCTCTGTACAGCCATGCTTTGTCAGACATCCACCTCCTGTTTTGGTAAGCATGCTCCTGGGCATAGATTGGGTGTATTGGAGGTCATTGTGCACCCTCCCACTCACTGTGTGTCCGGGACATTTTTGTACTAGCATTTAAAAATATATTCGAGCACATTTCCAATATGATGCCAGCGTCCCAACTCCAAAATTAGTTGGATTCCATGCGAAGCATTTGGATGTACTTTTTTTCTTTTCACAGATTCGGATTTTTGATATTTAAGATTGACTAAAATATTTAGATACAAATAAATACAAAAATTAATCTATTTAGGCAGGATTGAGAGCAGGGGGCCTAGCATATGCGGTAGTGGGCATAGCCATGCATGGAAGCCTTCACTAGGCCCCTCCTCATCTGAATGAGAAAACGGTGCCAAAATTGGGGCTGCACAACCACGCAGAACCCAAAAATGGGGAGTATGGGGGGGGGGGGGGGGATATTGTCGACAGCGACAAGGAGCATTGGCGGGCTCGGGCATGTATGCGGTGGGCAGCTTCGTACTCCCACACGCCGGATATATGCCATTCCACAGATATGCGGTGGTGGCATAGGCTGGGGATGAGGTGGGAGGGAAGGTAGGCATTGCCGGCGCAATGGAACATTGTGGTGGCCTCGTGAGGGTAAGCGGAGACCACCGTCAGATTCCCCACTATTGAAAATGGGGGTGAGTGTTCGTTGGTGGTCGTACGGTGAATAGAGGGTGTGGGATAGAGCAGGAATGAGGGTCGGGTGTCATCATCGTCGACGGCGGTGATGACGATGTTGGGGGGGGAAAACAGGCCTGATAGTCATGATCCCCCATGTCGACAATGGGGGATGATGGAAGGATGGGGGTTATTTGGGCTTGGGGCAGGCAGTAGGGATCAATGTTGGTATCAGGCAGGGGTGACAGCGGTGGGGGCATCGGTGGTCATATAGCCATCGTCTTGGTGTTGTCTGGTGCGTAGTTTGGAGTAGAATAGATGCTGATAAAACCGTCATTATCGCTACTGTTGTTGGATGTCGGTGGCCCAATTTCCCTCACACCCTCCCGCTCGCACCCTCCCATCCTCCTGCACCCTCCGCAGCATGTCCTCCTTCTACGGCATCCATGCCCTACCCTCTGCCATACCCTCCGTCATTCTTGGACCATCTCTGTCCATCCTGCCTTAGTCATCATCATCGTTCCAGTTGCTGTACGTTCCTTCCCTCCCCGTACTTGTAGATGGCACCCGATGCCAGATCTTGCATTGCGCCCATAGTCATTGGCGTGTGCAGATTCACCGTGCACAAGCAATTGGCCCCGATGTTGTTGCAGGGGATGGGAGGTAGGGGATGGGGGGGATGATACCGGTCTTGGAAGTGAAGGCTGACGGCAATTATCGTCATCATCATCATAGTTGACAGCGTGGGTTGCGACAGTGTCGTACAGGCATTGAATGCAATGCTGCCTCGCATGAGGGCTTACGCATGGGGTAGAGGGTAAAATAGTCGCTCTCCGGGGCTGTTGGAGCCGCCGAATGTGCCAAAAACACCTATATTTGATGTATTAGTATCATAAGTAAATAAAACATACCTTTAACCCATGAAAATGGGCAGTATGGACAAGCAAGAGGAGGGGAAACGGACATATAGTGGTGGAAAGGAAGGAAAAAAGGTGATGCACAGCCACTTGATCACTGTGCGGATGTACGGTCCGGAGTGATCAAGTGAGTGGAATGCACCCTCGGAATGCTTCTGCTGCTCGATGTATGCCCTCCAAGGTGCCGGAAACCATCGGGATACTTCATTACAGGCATTTATGATGCTTGTATGTAGTTTTTAGCATATTGAAGTATCGCTATCAGACAATATTCTACATTTTATTGCCATTACCCCGCATTTTAGGTCTTTCTGAGCAATATATCACTACTACACCACTCGCTACTGTCCCAAACAATATTAAAAAAATGTGAGAGCCTAGTATACAGCTTATACTATTGCATCCATGTGTCCGATCCACCCCGATCTACCAAAATATGCCTCGACACTGAGTTCATTGCTTAAGTGAATGTGAAGTATTCAGAATGTTTCTGAACTCATTTGTACTACTGGCTATGTCCACGGTATTATTTCTTCAGGGCAGTGTTATATTTGATTTATACTACTATATGTAAGTGTTATATGTTTTTTTTTGGAAGCCTCATTGTGTTTTTGTGGTGTAGGGCAGTATCTACCCTCAAAAGACTAGGTTTAAGTGCTTTTGTCACGGAAATTGTTATTTTTCGATTTATTGAACCACAATTCTGCTCTTATACAGACTATAATGGATACAGAATGATACTGTAAGTGTTTTAGAAGAATGTTACAGCCCAGAAAAGCACTGAGAATGAATAATTGGCAAAATATTGAGGAGAGCGGTGCTTTGAGCCTGCTCCACCAAACTCCGAAAGTTGTCGAAATGGGACTTTCACTGTTGTCTGGGTGGTAAAATTTAAAGATAATGGTGCTGGTTAGTAGAGAAATAATCTAGTCATGTATCTCAAGGAGAATTAAATGATTTATTGTGCCCAGTATCCCAAATTTCGGCCTGCTTTTAAAATTTATGAACACTGCCAGATTGGGAATGATATTTTCCCATGGTTTGCTACATCCAAGGCAGCAACGTTGAATCCAGCCAAAATGGGCAGCGCATAGGTCGGGAGGCAGCACCAGAATGCATAATATTATTTTTTGGGCCTGTAGATTTTTTTTTGGCCCAAACAATGAGCGGGAGGGTGGGATATGCTGTGCCCAATCCCAGGGCCAATGCCCGGTGCCAATAAGCTGATCCAGCAATCCGGCAGTCATTCTGGAGGCATTTGAAGCAATTTTCCCAAAAAGGAAAATACCTGTCAAGCTCGACAGCCTCATGACTAAGCAAAACACATGAAGATACCTGTCAAGCTCTACTGCTCTATGACTCAGCAAATCATGTGAAGTACCTGTAGAGGAGCGGGTTGTCACGAGATTTCATTCACTCCTGGGGTCGACCGCTTTTTTGGACCTAAAAACATATCCTAAAAATGTCGTGAGTTTTGATTGCCTTTTTGCCACCATAAAACAAGATCTGAAAAACATAATGGAAAAGCCTTGTGTTCTATAATGTTCTTACGCACCAAAAAGAGCAAGTTTTTAACAAAGAAAAAGCTGTTTCCATTGTTCTGAACAATGGAAACCGCTTTTTTGATCAGTTTTTTTGCGTTGATTTCCTTATCCTAAAACAGTATGAAAAAGAGTTCTCTTTTGTCTTGTTTTTAGGCCATCCTTTTTCCTGTCAAAAAATTGCATGTAAAGTCACGATATTTTTAGAACTACCTTTTCGGACCTAAAAACATACCAGCCCCAGTGCACTGCATAAAATTTTGAATATTTTTACTTACAAATACATTAAAAATATACAAAGTTTCTTTTGAGTAATTTTGCTGAGAAATTAGTAAAAATATTTAAAAGATTTCACCATATTTTGCAGATTCTGTGTAAAATAGTGAAAATTTCAAAATATTTTCAGTACTTTTTTCAGTAAAAAAACTGTAAAGAAACTTTGAATATTTTCTCTGTTTTTGTAAGTACAAAAACATTGACTTTTGTCCAGTGAGTGGTGATTACATCAGACACCTGTGTGTTATCTTTATGTCAGGTTTTTACATTTTGCCCTTGGCAACATTACTAAACATTTGGCACCTCCTCCCCCTTACATGGTGCTCTTACATTGCCTGCCGCCCTCCCAGCTATTGCTACAATGATTCAGGCACAGCCACCACCCAAAATGGACTCCAGCATGCTTCAGCATTGGCACTCCAGCCAGATTGCCAGATTGACTTATGGGCACTGGCTCCTGGATTGGGCACCAGATATCCTGCCCTCCTGCTCACTATTTGGTACAGGCCTTAAAAATAATATAGTGCATTCTGGTACTGACCCCTGACCCAATTGCCACCCATTTTGGCTGTATTCGATGTCATTGCCTTGGATGTAGCAAACCATGGGAAAATATTGATCCCAATCTGGCAGGCTTCAAATTTTTAGAAGCAGGCCCAAATTTGGGATCCTGGGTACAATAAATCCTTGAATTCTCATCAAGAGACATGTACATTTCACTTCTCTATGAAAAAATACCATTAGGTTAAAATTTACCTCCCAGACTGTAGTGAAAATTCCATTCTGACAACTTTTGGAGTTTGCCAGAGCAGGCTCAAATCACTGCTCTCCTCAATATTTCACCAATTCTTTTATTTTCAACACATTTCTGGGCTGTAGAAATGTAATCAAGTACTTATTATATTCGTATTGACTTATACTAATAGGTATCAGGGCAGAATTGATGCTCAATAACTCAATACATAGCAATTTCGTTCTCAAAGGTAGTAAAACCCATTGCTTCAACGGTAAATGCCACTATACACCACGAAATTAACATGAAGTGTCCCAAAAATCATGTGTGGCACTTACATATAGTAGTTTAGAACTAAATATAATATTGCCCTGAAGAAAAGATGGTTTACCCATAGCCAATAGTGCAACAAGTGGAGAAACATTCACATTGTATTGACTTTCACTTAAGGATTGAACTCAGTATGAAGACATGTATCAGTGGATCGGGGTGGATCGGAGGCCTGGATACAATACTATGACATGTATTCTAGGATATCCCACTGTCTTTATACTATTCAGGACAATGGCAAGCAGTGTAGTAGCAATATATTGTTCAGAAAGACCCAAAATGCAGGGTCATGAGATTAAAATGGGAATTATTTTAAGATACAAGCACTCTAATTGTTAGACCCAAACCTGGGGAAAACAAGCAAGTGCAAACATGGGCTGTATCGTGTTTGTACAGTCACCTGTGTGGCGGCAATATGCAAGTTCTGAGAGGGGTACGATCAGATGGCTAGCATTGAAGGTAAGAGTTAAGAGTTCGGTATGATTAAACGTAGCTCAAAGCTAGGGTACATGGCTGAGAGATACGTTACTTATATACGTTTCTGAATGTTCTAAATAAAGAGTCCTTGTGTCAGTCTGTCGTTCGATGAATGGAAACCGTCAGGGAGCCATGTGGTATGCTGGATCGTGGTAAGTGCCTGGTCTAGGCATGGTCTGCTGAGGTGCTGAGATAAGATTAGATAAGGAAAAATGAATAAATCATAACATTACCCCCTCATTAAGGCAGGCGTCCCAACTGCTTGTAGATTTTCATAGGTAAGCATCTGGGTCATCCCATGATGCAGGGTCTTGTTCATCTTTTGCAAGTTGATTTTCCCAATATTGCTTTAGGATCTTGGTCCATTCGAAGCAATATTTCTGGGAATCCTGGATCCATAGTTGAGAGCCATCCCTCCACTGAGTGAGGTAGCGAGCGGTTCCGTTGTCCTGGTAGTCGTGGTCTAGGATCATGGTCGTGTTTTGGTGGGTTTTTGCTGTTATGATTTTGGTAGCGTCAAGTCTTCTGACGCTATTCGTCCTTTCTTCATACTCTTCTATGGCTTCTTGGGCGTTACCCATCTCTTCATCCCTGACCCAAGAGTTGTGCTCTCGCATCCATCCCTTCCATTTGACAAAGTAGTCCATGGCCTTTCGCGGTCTCTTCCCTTTCCTTCTGCATATCATTCGTGGTCGTGAATCGAGAACTTCTTCGATTTTGAATTCTTCCTCATCATTGATGAGATTGGGAGGAGGCAGAGGCGGTAATTCCTGATTAGGAAATGCTGGTGGGACGTATGGGGTCAAAAGCTTCTCGTTGAAGTGCGGGTGGAATCTCCAGTGGGGTGGGAGTTTCAGCTTGTATGCTGATGCTCCAGCCTTTTTTATGATTTCAAAGGGTCCGACTCGCTTGTCGTCGAGTTTCTTTTTCAGGTGAGGGAGACTCAGGTTGGTCGAGTCAAGCCATATGCGGTCTCCGATCTGGTAATTCTTGGCGGTACGCTTTCCTTTGTTGTATTGCACCTTCATTCGTCCTGCCGCTTTGTCAAGAGCCTTTTGGGCCTCTTTGTGGATAATTGTCATGGCTTTCGCGAAGTCAGCGGCGGCGGGATTCGTGAAAGGAGTCGTACGTGGAGAGTCGGGAATGATTCGAGGGTTTCGGCCATATAATACCATGAACGGGCTCTTCTTGGTGGCGCTGTGGACGTGGTTGTTGTGTGCAAACTCAGCAAGCGGGAGCCAGTTGCTCCAATCTGTTTGTCTGTGGTTGACAAAGATTCGGAGGTACTTCTTGACCTCTTGATTTACTCGTTCCGTCTGTCCGTCAGTCTGTGGATGGAAGGCCGTAGAGGCGTTCGGGGTGATGTCAAGCATTCGATAGAGTTCCTTCATGAACTGAGAGACAAACTGCGGGCCCCGGTCAGAGATGATGACTTGAAGTATTCCGTGTTTGGTGTATACATGGTCTTGGAGGATTCGAGCCCAGCCTTCAGCTGAGAGTTCGACATTGCAAGCAACCGGTATGATTGCCTTGGAGAATCGGTCGACAATCATGAGGATTGCATCGTGTCCGTGAGAGTCGGGGAGTCCGGTAACCATGTCGACAGAGATATGTGTCCATGGCCCTTCGGGGATTGCATTCGGGTGTAGCGGGGCTGCCTTGGCCTGGGTGCTTGACTTCGTTCGTTGGCAAGTTTCGCAGCCTTTGACGTAGGCTTCAACGTCCTTCTTGATTTTGGGCCACCAGAATTCTCGGAGTATTAACTCCTTCATCTTCTCGATTCCTGGATGGCCAGCGGTAATGTGGTCGTGACTTCGGGAAATGATCTTGCCTCGTAGAGAGGCTTTTCGCAGGACATAGACTCATCCGTCGTAGTAGAGCATCCCTTCCTTTCGGGATACTCCTCGGTCATGAGCAAGGGAAGTGGCGGTGCCTGTGTCCCATAGCTCTTCTTGTCGGGTCACTTCTTTGATTTGTTGGTGTACCGAGTCGGTCGTTGGCATGATGAGTGCTCGGAAGTGTGCCGGTTGGAGGACAACGATATCGTCGTTGTCGCCCTTGCCTTGGTCATGGTCATCGCGTCTGGACAAGAGGTCGGCTTTCTTGTTGAGGACGCCAGGCTTGTGTCGTAGCACAAAGTGGTATTCGGCTAGTTCGGTTACCCAACGTGCTTGGCGTCGGTTTAGCTTCTGTGGCAGTCGGAAGTACTGGAGGTTCTGATGATCCATCCAGATTTCTACGTCCTTGGCGGCTCCCATGAGGTAGTGGTGCCATTCGGAGAGCGCTAGCATGATGGCCAGTAGCTCCTTGTTGTATATTTCATAGTTGCGTTCCATGGCGGATAGCGACTTTGACATGAAGGCTACTGGGCGCCATACTCCATTCTGCTGTTGGCTGAGAACAGCACCGACAGCTCCTTCACTGGTGTCAGCTTCTACCCTAAAGGGATCATCGTCGTTCGGCGTTTCAATTCCTTAAATGTGTCTTCTTGGGGTCTCCCCCATGTCCAGGCAGTGTTTCCAGTGAGTTGGGTGAGTGCCTTTACGACTTTCAAATAGTTTTTGATGAACTTTCGGTAGAAGTTTGTGAATCCAAGGAAGGATTGAAGTTCCTTCTTCTTCGTGGGTGTTGGCCATTCTGCGATGCTGGCAATCTTAACTGGGTCCATTCGGACCGAGTTTTCACTGATGATAACCCTGAGGTATTCCGTTTCGAGGACTTCGAATTCGCATTTTTCCACTTTGAGGAAAAGCTTGTTTTTGCAAAGCCGTTGGAGTATGCGCTTCACGATTTGTCGGTGTTCGTCTAGATTCTTCGAGAAGATCAGGATGTCGTCAAGATAGATCGTGACCTTCCCTTCTCCGATGAGGTCGTGGAAGATGTCGTTCATCATCCATTGGAAGGTGGCAGGCGAGTTGGTGAGCCCGAAGAACATGACTGTTGGTTCGAACAGTCCTCGGTTTGTGCGGAAGGCAGCTTTTTCTTTGTCGCCTTCCTGGATTCGGACATTGTTGTATCCCCAATGAATGTCGAGCTTGGTGAAGTACTTGGCACCGCGAAGCTTGTCAATGAGTTCGGAGATGAGTGGTAATGGATAGCAATTCTTGATGGTCATCTCATTGAGCTTGCGGTAGTCCTGTACTGGTCGTAGAGTGCCGTCCTTTTTCTTGACGAAGAAGAAGGGAGAGGCAAATGGGGACTTGGAGGGTCGAATGCGTCCTGACTCCAAGTTCTCATCAAGGAACTTGTCGAGCTGTTCCTGTTCATTTCGGTTCAAGGGGTAGACCTTGCAGTCCAGTGTGGACTTCGCGTTGGGCACTAGCTCAATAGTGTGGTCCCAGGGTCTTCGCTCAGGTAGTTCGTCAAAGTTCTCCTTGGAGAACAGGTCGTGGAAGGAATGGTAGTGTTCAGGGACCATTTCTTCGAATGTCTTCTTCAGCTTGTCCGTGTTAGCGGTGGCTGCGAGATCATTGGCATGATGTACGGTGCGAATGATCAATTCTTCTTCCATGTGAACTGCGATAATGGAGTTGCCTTCTTCGAGTTCTTCATCCCAACGATCGTCGGGATCAGCATCGGGGAGTACGAGGCGTTCTCCCATGCAGTCGCAACGGCCGAAGATTATTGTGCTGCGTTCCCAATTTACGCTCGGGTTGTGGCACTTGAGCCAGTCATGACTGAGGTAAATGTCCTTCTTTCCGAGGTTGGTTACGGCGAGGTCAATGCGCTCGCGGTGTTCTCCAATTGTCATTGAGAGTTCCACAAACTCTGTGATATCCCCGCCTTGATTGCGGGTTCCATCAGTGTTATAGACCGGAATGGGAATTAGCGCTTTCCTCATGTCGAGGTTGTGCTTCTCGACGTACGCCTGATTGATGGTGCTTCCAGTACAGCCACTGTTGATCAGGGCCTTCATTGTCAACTTCGATCGGGAAGAGACGGGTTCAAGCGTCACGGGAATAGAAAAGTCCCCAGATGCTCTGCGGATATACCGAATGGGCTCGCAGAGTTCATAGAGTCGTTCGACGGCGGTAGCACCGCCGATTCGGAGCTCTTCAAGGAGGTCGTCAGTGAGCTCCCTGAGTCGGTCTTTGTGCATCCATAGCACAAGTTGGGTGCGAGCAGCGTTGTCGCTGCACGCTTCTTGGACATTCCATAATGTCCAGTCTACCGATAATGGTTTCATCCATCCTTGGCAAGGGACCTCTTGAACCTTCGCGTCAGTCGCAGAGGGTGCAACTACCGTTGGTGAGGTCACCTTGCCTTGGGTCTGCCAGTCTTGATAAGTCTGGCCGTCGGTGTATGTTCATCCGATTTGGATCGGAGAGTCGGGAGGCATGGGAAGCGCCGCGACAGGTCGAGTCAGGGTTACTAAAGGGGATCCTTTAGCAAGCCACTGCTGATAAGCAGTATCATCTTCTTCGTTAGGTACCTCAATCATAACTACCTGATGCCCCCTTTCTACCGCCTGGGCACTAGCGGCTTCCTTCTGTTCGGCTTTCTGGTTGTCCTTCCCAGTCACGGGTAGGGAACCTGAGGTGCATTCCCAAGGAGCGTCGTCCTGATCTTGGCCGCTAATACGTGCGGAGACGCTAGACTCGCCTTGTGCTGTAAGAACAGACTTACCAGCCCGGTCGCCAACTCCCCGGCCCTTGTAGGAGGCTTGCGCCTCCATAGGGTCCCTCGTTTCCTTCAGGGTTCCCAATCTCCCTTCAGTCATCAGAAGTTCGTGCTTCTGGGGGTGCGGACCCCGCAACTGGTCATGGGAAATGGATGTCTTCGTCGAAGCCCCCTTCCTATCTGGGGATTTAAACTTCGAGGTCCTCGTGTTCCGCTCCATACCAGGGGAGGTTTCGCCGCCTATGGCTATTCCCTCTAAACTCGCAGCACGGCTGGAGCCCCATGGAGGTACCTTGCCAACAGGCAAGGCCACTTGGTCAGAGTTTGCACTAGGCACTTGCTCCACCCCATCTGATCGGGCATGCGTCACTGCGGCTTGAAACTTCCTAAGGGAAGGCCTCGACTGGTGTGTTGTCGTTAAGATGGGTGATGATATGGTGGTCGTCTTTTCGTTCGATGCGTTCACTTGTAATGAGCTACTAGCCGGACATTTAGCCAGCAATCCTGGCATTCCAATGTCTTTGGGAGTTGGTCTCCGGGGGCTCTCTGCCCCCTGTTCGGCCTTGTTGGCAAAGGCGCTTGAGCAGGAATTGCCTACAGTGGGTTCGTTAGTATTCTCGATCGGAAGGATACTATATTGGTTCATTGATTCTAATACTGGGTGCGATAAAGAAGTCGGTAAGTGGTGCGTAGGCCATATATTCGAAGTCATGGTAAAAGCCCGCCCTTCATCGTGGGGCGGGGGTATATCCGAATGCGTGTTATATAAAATGTCTGTAAAAATAAAAGAGGATGCATCTTCAATAGAAGTACCATCCTCGCCGAGTGAAAGAGACCGTCCAGCAGAAGAAACGTGCACACCAGTAGATAAGTCCTTGGTCATCGCAGCGGAATCGGATGCTCGATGACCTAATCTTTTCCCTCCTCGTTCTTTGTCTGAGAGTCCTTGGGCGGCTCCGTTGGAGCGGCCTCGATGGCTCTTACCTGATGCCCCGTTGTCTTCTTGGGGCAGTCCTTCGACAGGTGTCCTTTCTTCTGGCACCTGAAACATCTCCCTTCGCTCATCAGCTTGCTCCGCTGTGCATCGATCTGCATCTGGGTGTCCTTTCCCGTTGGCATGTACCACTTTCCCCTGTCATCGCGTGGCCGGTCATTCTGCTTCGCTGGCGACGAACTTGTCGCGCCACCTGCTGCTGGTCTGCTGCTGCTGGCAGTATTCGGTTTCTGGTTTGTCGGGGGTGGTCAGCGATTGTCATGACGGGGGTCGAAGTGGGTCTGGGCGTAGACGCCGTCCTTTGTACATTCTTCGTACATGGTGATGATGCGCTGCTTCCATTCGGGGTAGGTGTGCGGAATGCTGAACTCGATATTCGCAATGATACGGGAGTAGTCGCGGGGAATTCCCTTCCACACTGCTTCTACTAGCACCCCTCGTTCGCTCTGGTCTTCGAGTCATCACACCAGTTTGGCCTCTCGTTCCATCTGTCGGAAGAAGAGGTAGGTGGGTCCAGTCATTCTGAGTTCGCCCATCTTCTTTTCATGGACGAGTTCGATGGCGGGATCGCGGAATTGTTTGCGGACTAGGGCGATGAACTTTTCCCAGTCTGGGAACCAATATTGTGGTCCGCCGTTGAAGGGCGTGTCCTCGTCTTTGTCGTTGTAATCCCCAGTCCCTTCAGGGGTATACTCATACTCGTTGCGGAGGTGTACCCACCAGTCTTGTGCCACCCCCCTGAATAAGGAGGAGGCGAATACTATCATGAGTGCCGGGTGCTGCATGTAGTGACGTCGGAAG
Source organism: Armillaria cepistipes (assembly GCA_900157415.1). NCBI lineage: Eukaryota > Fungi > Basidiomycota > Agaricomycetes > Agaricales > Physalacriaceae > Armillaria > Armillaria cepistipes. Next base: position 187,948 of record FTRY01000025.1, read on the forward strand.
ACCTCGAAGTAGGTCTTGCAATCCCCTAGGAAACGTTCAATGTCATCATGGGCACCTTCGAAGTATTGGGGCTTTTCCATGAGTATGGGTTTGATGTCTCCCATAGGAGGGGGACACGTGGTGGCGTATACTCCGGAAGGTCCTGAGGGTGAGGGTCCTTTGTAATTGTTGGGTTGGGGAATAGAGAACCAATCCGTCGGGGGACCACGACGCCGTAGTGGGTCTCGACCTGGTCCCTTCTGTCTCATGTTTTCGATCTCCTGTTCCAGGCGATCGGCTCTTTGGCGTTCATGCTCGTAGAGCGCGCGTGCTTGCTCGAGTCTTTCTTCGTCGGTGGGATTACTTGGTCCCGGCGCTCCTACTGGTGCCCCTCCTGCCATTTCGTTGTCTATTGCTGCTGCCAAAAGTCAACTCGTCCCCTTTCCTCTATACACCCCATGTTGTCGGTATCGGGGTGGTTCATCGGGTAGCGGCTGCGGTGCGTACCCAAGTGGGAATCTATAAGGTGGCTCGGGAGTGCCATGGTCTCTCCTGCCATACGATACAGGAGAGGGCGTTGATGTGCTCGGTAACGGCGAGTGGCAAAAGGACTAGTGAATGGCAATGAACACCAACAACACTAAACCTAACACTAACTCTACACTTATCACCAATGTATTGAATTCGGGCGTTTCAAGTATGATAGAAGCACTCTGCAGACTTCAATAATCAAGGACAGTTGTTTAAAGACTTTTTATTCGTTACTAGTGAGCTATACAAGCGTACTACTCGCACTAGTGGGGTGGGTAAGACACGATTGGGTGAATAGTGACTTGACTTGAGCTACTGCGCTCGCTCTGACTGGGACTGCTTCGAACTAGTGGCTCTCTTGGCCCTATACTGCTTCCTACAAGTGATGGACACTTGACTAGTCGCACTCTGGGCTGACTAGTGGCGCTCTTGGCCTAAGAATAATACTTTAAACTCCAAGAACTTGCTTGAACTAACTTCGAAACACTCTTGGCCTTTGCAGGACACGGAAGATTGCTCTAAGACACTTCAATTCACTCTATGCTATGGGTAACTTAGCGACTAGTCGTCGCTTCATCGAGGTTAAGCACAATAGCCTTTAATTGGGGCACTAGGTACTGACTAGTAGGTCACAATTGCGGGGATGGCTTGCCTGGCCATGTGTGCACCTATTCTACTACTTATATACTGACAAACAAGGTATGATCGAGATATAAATAACTGACTAGAGGGGTATTATTGATAAGGATTTCTTGGCTAGTCACGAATAATGGTGAATAATCACGCAATAGTCAGTCTAGAAACGGTCGCTTGCTGACTAGTGGGCCTAGGAGCGCCACTAGAGGTGGCATTCCGTGTTCTTGGCCCAGCAACACTCCACTTGTGTCAAGGATAAATGGCTAGCCTAACGAGCGTGCCTGTAGCAGCTGTCGATCGTGATCGAAGGCGCAACCCGGCTATACTAGTTCTGATCGTAAATAGATCTGTATCATACTAGCCCGATCTGAACAGCTGCGCTTCATTTCTAAATTCATTTCTAAGTCCCGTTAGAGACTGCTGCACCGCTAGTCAACTCGTCTTAAGCACTCGCGCGCAGACCGTTCCACTAGTGACTGTACTTTCACGAGACCTGTATGTTCTGCTTCTTGTTGGGTGCACTCATAGCTACCCTCGTCGACTAGCGGTCGTCATTCACTGACTCGCTTGGTATTTGAGGTGCTAGTCACGCCGGCTGATAGACTTGACCCACTAGTGGTATTGCATCTAAATCCTGGCTCGACTAGTAGCTTTTCTGGCTTGACTATCAGCTTGAAGCCTCCGCTATAGTCCTTTAGTTATTGCTAGTCTAAGATAGATATGCGCTAGTATGATTACAAAATCGCAAAATCTAGGTGTGAACGCGTAGACGGCGTATCAGCATGCTCCAAGGTGCCTTGTTTGTCAGTGGTTCAGGGTCGAAGGTGTAGAAGCCTTCGCCCTGGTGCGGGATCCCATATTTCCCTTTGCGCGTTGAGCTCCAGTCGCTCTGAAAGGGGTGCGGCGTTAGGAGCGTCAAGGGGCTCCCCTCAATGGAGGGCGAGGTAAATGGCCATGGGTTCTCGTGGACTGGGGAGACCGTCGGTTGCTCTGTCTTCCACGTCTCATCGTCTGAATTCCCACGCCATTGCCCTGGCAGCCCCCATGATTTCTCTATCGACGGGGTCAAGTTCTGGCCACTCGAAGTCAGGGCCGTTGACATTAAAGGGGTCCTCCTCTCCTCGGGTTTCGAGGTGAAGGAGCTTGCGGGGGTTTTGTTGGTCTTCATCGTCTCTGATTCGGTTGGAGCCGCTGGTTCCGACGTCGTCGGGGCGGATACGAATCTGTTCGGGGATGTCGTTGTCGATGAGGGTGTCGGTGTCGGAGGTCTGGGCAGTGAAGTGGATGGTAAACTGATAGCTCGACGGGGGGTGGGGAAAGGGACTGTGTTCTGTCTTCTAAGACGTTGGTGAGTCCTGGCCAAGGTGCTCTCCCCAATCGCGGGGCGGCATTGGTATGTGGGTGGTACATCGACAGGCTGCTGTTCAGGGACCATGGGTTGATCCCAGTCCAGGATGTACTGGGGGTGGGGATCCCATATGGTCCCGTCGTTTGGTAGCCGTCGGGGCCTTTGGTTGGGCGGCTCTGCCCAGGGGTCAGGGTTTCTGTGTTCCCAGGCGGCGAAGGCGGTGGGGAAATCCCCAAGCTGTAGGTGCCTGTTCGGGTCGTTCGTGGGGTTGTGGTGTAGTTGGACCACTGGGAGTTCTCATCAGTGACGTTCGACGAGTCTCTTGTGGTTCTCCTGTAATTGTCATTGTTGTTCGAGGAGAAACTGGAGCGCGGGGTTCTCTGGTCAGGGTTCATTGGGTGGGACAACGAGTCCTCGTAGGATGAGGCGTTCCCTGATTTCGTGGTGGAAGGTGAAGGTGACTAGGGCTGCTAGGAATGCGATTGTTGCCCCTACAAATGCTGATGTGAATAGTAGCGCTAGGTCTGTTATTTCCGTGTTCATTGGCGCGCTAGTCGTCATTGGATAAGGTAGGCTCATACACTTCGGTAGAGCTGGAAACAGTCGAGGATGATGGAAGCCATCAACACTACGCAGAGTAGGATGGTGGAGATGGTAACGGCTGCGATGGTTCCGGGTGTCCAACCGTCGTTCATGGGCGAGGTGGGATTCGTACAAATATCGCGGCATAGACGGCGATAGCGAGTCTGGTGACAGTGGCATTCAGGGTTTCGTTGAATTGTTCGAGGAGTCGTTCATCGGTTATGGGAAAGGTTGGTTCTTCTTCCTGCGGCATGCGCTTGGGAGAAGGATGTAGAAAGCTTCGAGCTAACTGTTAGACCCAAACCCGGGGAGAACAAGCAAGTGCAAACACAGGCTGTATCGCGTTTGTACAGTCACCTGTGTGGCGGCAATATGCAAGTTCTGAGAGGGGTACGATCAGACGGCTAGCGTTGAAGGTAAGAGTTAAGAGTTCGGTATGATTAAACGTAGCTCAAAGCTAGGGTACATGGCTGAGAGATACATTACTTATATACGTTTCTGAATGTTCTAAATAAAGAGTCCTTGTGTCAGTCTGTCGTTCGATGAATGGAAACCGTCAGGGAGCCATGTGGTATGCTGGATTGTGGTAAGTGCCTGGTCTAGGCGTGGTCTGCTGAGGTGCTGAGATAAGATTAGATAAGGAAAAATAAATAAATTGTAACACTAATATGCTATAAACTACATAAGAATACTATGCATACATGTATTGAGATATCCCAATGGTTTCTGGGACCTCAGATGGCATGTATCGAGCAGTAGAAGCATTCTGAGAGTGCATTCTGTTCACTCAATTGCTCTGGACCGTACATCTGCAGAGCAATTGAGTGGCTGTGCAGCACCTTTTTCTGTCTCTTCCCATCACTCTCCTCTCATTTTACATCCTCTAGCTCATCTTTATTGCCCATTTCTATGGGTTTAAGGTATATTTTATTTGATGTAACTTCTAATACATTGCTTTTAAGTCTTTTTGGCACATCCAGACCCAAGACCCCCGGATAGTGATCCTTTCACATCCTATCCCATGCACAAGCCCTCACATGAGGGGCAGCACCGTGTACAACTCTCAAACAACATCTCATTGCAAGCAAGATCAACTGGGACAATGTTGAGGCCCATCACCACCTGCCATCAGCTCCAAAACCGGTTCTATCCCCACTCATTCCCTAGCCAGCTCCTCCTGCATTGACATTGGGGTCTATCACTCACACACGGTCAATCCACAAGATCCAATGACCATGGGCACAGTTGAGGATTGAAGATCAGGTACTATCTGCAAGTATGGGGCCAGAACGAGCAGATAACAATGGGAATGACAACAACAATGAACAGGGTGACGACAATGATGACGGGAAACATGGGGAGGGTCTAAACATAATGGAGGGGTAGGATAGAGGGTGGGATGATGTTATGGCTCAGGGAGGAGGAAGGTGGGATGCGCAATGGGGTGGAACAGTATGAACGGGAGGGCAGGGTGAGGATCGGGGCACCAACATCCAACAGCTGCAGTGACACCAACACAACTTTGCACATCAATTACCCTCCTATGGACACATCAAATGAGACAAAGACAGCGGTTACACAAGCACCAATGACATTGCTGCTGCCACCCCCACCCAATTCCAACATTGGTCCCTACTGCCTGTCCCAGGCCCTGAATAGCCCCAAACTCCATGCATCCCCTATTTTTGACATGGGGGATCATGACTATCAGGCCAATTTCATCCCCAGACATTGTCATCCCTGACGACGATGACGACCCCAGATCCCCATTCCTGCTGCATCCCCTGCCCTCTACCGACCATACGACCACCATCAGACCATGACCCATTTTTGATAGTGGAGAATCCGATGGTGATGTCCGTTTCCCCTCATGATCCCGCCCTGATGCTCAATTCCATTGTTGATCCCTGTACACCTCCCAGCTCACCCCCAGCTTGAGCCATCGCCATGGGCTCACTCTCAACACCCAATATACTCACAGGGTAGCATGACACTATAACCAGTGTGCTCGCTCAACCTCATCAACAATTCCTGCTGTCATTGATGGTGTCCCAACCTCAACACCCCTATTTTCAGGTTTTGGATTGTTGTGCATCCCTGTTTCACTGCCGTTCACTCACCCCAATAATTTTCAAGCCCATCAAAACTACACACACATCCTATAGTGTCTGCTAGCACATACACTAGCCCCCGCCTGTAATCCCACTATTTTATTAGTTTTATTTATATTTAATATTTACATGAATATATTAAATATCAAAATTCTGAATCAGTGAAAGAAAAAAGGTACATCCGAATATGTTGCATGGAATCCAGCCAATTTTGGTTTCAGGGCATAGGCATCATGTTGAGAATGTGCAAGGATATTTTTTAATGCCAGTGTGTAGGTAGCCAGAGGCAAATACCAGGTATTGAAGAACATAATCAGTGACAAATATTTAATAAAAATACTAAATTGTTATTACCCAAATAACTATTGCCAAGAATGATACATGAGTAATCAATGATCTCATAGAGGTTTTCGAGGTCTCCTTTCCATATATGGTTATATAACCACCAATTGTGACATTGACATGAGTGTGCCAGTCTACCCTTCCATAAATACTACTTTTGAACTACTTATGAGTAAAATTCTACAACAGATTACCCCGACAGTGCATGCATGGAAGAATTTTTTGGTGGGAAAATGGGAGCTGCATCTGAATAAGGGGTCGAGGCTCTGCTAAGTGCCATGGACAGCGAGAATAGGTACGCTTGGGGGGCTCTCGAGCTGCCCACTCTGGGCCCAGTGCTTGCCCGACCGATGCGGAGGTACTGCCATCAAGAGTACGCTCTGCATGTGCATATGCATGCGTATAGTAACCTTTGGAGGAGAACCCTGTGGTGAGAGTGGTGAAACCAAGAGTCGGTGTGGCGATAGACATCATATCGCGAGTAGAGGCCATGGGCAGGATGTCAGGAGTGGTGAAGTGGGCAACAGTATGTGGAGCCTCCAAATCCTTGATCACATTAGCAAGCTCTGTGATGGCAGTCATACTGCTCTTGAGAGCATCTTTGGGGGCCTCACCCTTTGTAAGATATCCTATGCAGACCAGGAAGAGTTCGATTTTCTGTAAACGCTTCATTAGTACCAGTAAAAATGAGAGAAATTGAATGTACCTCTAACTTCTTGCGGCGTACATAAGCCATATCCTCTGGACTCTTACGAAAATCTGTCAGAGTCAAAAAGGTATGGGGGAAATGATCCTCCCAGTGCTGAAGAATACGGGAGCGCTCAACATTGAGAACGACCCCTCCAGCACGCCGAGCAGCAAAGAAAGACGGGACAAAGGGACCCGAAGAGTCCATTTCAGCCTCGGTGAGACTGAACACTGGGAAATTTTCAGAACGATGATACCGACAACAATAACTAGACTTACAGGCACTGATGATTTCCATCATAGGATCCGTGAGCTCGTTAGAACTATTGAAAGTGACCGTTAGCCAGTGGTCGACGTAGATAGTGGAAAAAGACAAATTGTACCTTTTTTAGGGAGAGGCTACAGAGAGGACAGCCAAAGGAACGGGTTCTGACAAACAGGCAACCCACCCATTTATATATACCTGTAAGATAAGGTTCAGTTCATGAAAAGCAGCTCTGGAGAATCCGTACATGTTGGGTATAAAGGGAGGATCATTGCTGGGATGCACGCCTGACAAGTGTTCTAAAATCCTTCACCATGGCTTCCCCCCAGGCTTCCCCCAATACCCAAGCAACCATCGCTGCTGACGATGCTCCACTTTTGCATCATGAGACGATGACACCCAGCGTGGTCAATGACGGATGGGATCTTCATATGGAATGGGTAAGTCACCAATTCAGTGCTAGTTATCTTGGGAATGTTCACCTTCACTAAGGAATCCTCCCAGGTGTACAATTCCTTCACACGATCCCAGTTAGAGCTGATGAACGATTTGGTGCCTGACATGATCCAGGCCCAGCACTACCACAACAATGGTACTCTTTGTCGGTTCTGGGCTTTTGTATATCACCAGTTCGAGGATATCTATCCTGCGTGTGATTGGATGGAGTGGACTACAGAGGATGACTTGAGAGTAGCAGGGATGGAGCGCCGTGTCATAAGTTGTTGGTTTACAGCATGTGCTCAGATACTTACTAGTGACACGTTTGTTTGGCAGGCAATTCACTTCTATATGTTGATGGAGGGAATGCACAGGCAGGGGTTGATTAGGACGGGACATGACCAATTCGTAGAGTAAATTGAGCATACAGAGTCGTGTCAGTAAAAGAAAGTCACTGTGTGGTTATGTTTGGCAAGTTTCATAAGTCGGATGTCGGTCCAAGTACAAAGAGCTGAACATAACTTGAACACCGTTGTGCGTCGACTCGGCCCAGTCTTTGTCAATATCGATGTCTTGGCTGCATTTCTCCGAACCAGAAGGGTGCTACTTTCATGATAGGAGCATATGCAGGAACGGCACCACAGAGAACATCGCAGGTAAGAAAAATCAGACACCGCCGGGTCGAAACATCAGGTTATAAACTCAAACGGTATCGCCTACCATCGTTGTGGTCATCATTGACGTTTTGAGCTGAGCCGTAGTCTGTAGAGGAAGAGCACATTGTGGAGCTGCAGATATCACCCGTGGTAAGAAATGTCAGATGTACACCAGACTGACCTTGTAGCATGTAGCTGGATTAGCCGAGTATAGATTGTGAGTTCGACTAAGGGTATAGGACTGATCTAAGGTTCCTGACTACTCACCCAGGAAGTTCAGCCAGAAATTTAATCAAATCAGCATCTAGCGCATTGAACATCAAGCCATACTCTGTGGTCCTTGGGGAGGGCACAGGAATTAATTAATGAAGCTGGTAAGAAATGAAAGGGGAGTCAGACCATTGCAGCGCTAACTCTTGGAGTTAGGCAGGTATCATCTTCTCTGTGGCGTTCATGGCATCCCTCCAAACTGTGCACAACACCTTGCCTGACGCTAGGACTCTCCAGAATTGGGCCAAAAGCCATACATATTACTCCAGGTAGGCTGCTTGCACCTTTCCTGTATGTTTTTTTCTTCATTCTCAAGTGTTACACCACAGGAACTGCGAACAAATTTTAGCGAGCCTCACGGAGAAGTATCAAGGAACCAAGAAACTGTATGTAATTCCAAAGCTCTACGAAGTTTTATCTGATGGGCTGGAAACTAGAGAGCGCGTGCCGAAAAAGCGCACAGACGAGCAGAAATGTGCTCATGCACGTAATAGCGTGCAGAGCTACCAAAAGTAAGTAAAAAGTTTTCGAAGACCATTACAAGCTACAATCCTTCTCAGGAATCGTGAGGTCATCCTTGAATGGCGTCGCCTGGCGAGGCTAGTGACCCAGTCGGCTGACTCCAACGAGTCTACCGTGTCTCAGCCTCTTCACAAGAAAACTCCGAAAGAGCCTCCTGCTTGCCCACAAGAATCTGTGATGGTCCGTCCTGATTCAGGACATCTTTCATTCTGGTTGCGTTGCAGTAGCACCCTGGAGGGACGGTTGGCGACACTCCTCAACTGGCGAATTCTGGCCAAGTGAAACACTGGCATGCAGGATCTAAACGATGTCCAATTGTATGATTGTCCCAAGGCGCAATACGTTGAACGTGTCTTCGAGCCTCATGCGGAGGAGATGGATGCGCTCAGCACACATGCCACATGCTGCGTGGACGCTATTCTGAATATCGATGGTTACAGTGCAAATTACCTGAAGGCTGATGGTTTGGTGGCTGAGGTGACTACGGTGGGAGGCTGGATCGCAGAACTCAAGATTGAAGCGATCAATGACCCCACAGAGTTAATTAAACTTCACTGCAAGCATCAACTGATATATCAATTGTAGCAGAGATTCATTTTGTATTGTAATCTTTTTAGTGGCCATATTTCAAATCTACCAGATCTTCCCCAGGCCGCAATTTACCACAAAATTTCAAGTCCTTAAATAAGTACCACGGAGATATCACAGACTGATCTCAACCCAATCTGAAGGGTAAAACAACACACATGATAATTTTTGTAGGCCATACAAGTGATGCGTACGACTAAATACAGTATACTACTTCAGGGACGGTGCTAAGACCTTGACTGTTCCCAGAGTGAGGGCCTCATTAAATTGGGTGACAGCCACCTGCTCGCCTGGACCCTTAGTGAACAGAGAGCCGGAGACCCTTAAAGTCAGCAGCAAAATGTTGGATCTAGAAAAGAAACATCGGTGATGTGTTCATAGAACAGGATTATGGAACTTACACTCCATGGACCACACCCACAGCCAGACCTTTGGTGATGGCATAGTAGGGGTAGGGCTCGTGAGGAGGCAGATTGTTGATGGCACCACAGAGCTGACAGTTAAACACGGGGGGATGGATGGATTCTAGTCTCGCCTCAGAGCTAGCAACCAACGGCTCCAAGGGAACAGTGGCATGAGCACCTGGGGGAATCACTAAGCCATCTATCATTGAAAATGTTAGTCAAGAATGACAACAAGAAAAATATGAGTGGTACGTACCAATTTTTTGAGCCCCTCCATCAGGGACAGGAACCAGGACGGTGGCATTGCCATCCCCTAAACTAAGGATTACCAAGAGGAACAGAGTTGAGGGGGAAAGCTTACCCGACGCCATCGACGGTGTTGCAGGATCTAAAATCCGAGATCAATTTGATAGCCGCTGAAGAGACTCTGTGCGCGCAAGCTAGAAATGCAACAGCATCGAAGACACTGATCACACCCACACCCAACACTACACACACAAACCCTCAAAGTTCTTGGGGGGATATTATGCGATAGAAGCAGATTGAAGCAATACAACTAAGCTCTCAGAATATACGATACACACGTATAGCAATAGCACTCGTAGGGTATCTAGATCTCTCTAAGTCCAAAGGCTTTTATTAACAAGAGGGGCGACAGATGTTGCCGGGCCTCAAGGCAAGGTGTACTACAATACACAACTCATTGCCACACACCAACAAAACCCTCAATAAGCCTCGCGCGACACACACAGGTGACCACAAAGAACTTAAACACACCCTAAACACGACTCAAAGCTTGCGCTCTAAGCAGAAACCCTTCAAAACACGTCCACTCAAGCCACAGGATTTGAACCCACACGCTCAAGCTTCCAAACCAATCGTAGACCCACAGGGTTTGAACCTGTGCTGATCCAGAGAAACAAGAAACCAAATAAACCCCGTCCGACAAGCCAAAGGGTTTGAACCTCTGCCACTTGCGGAAATGAGAACCCTCAAGCGTGCACTAATCAGACCACAGGGTTTGAACCTGTGCTGCCTGTAGCACCGCGCATTAAAAGAAGGCCTCTGTATGAACACTAACCAGACCAAAGGGTTTGAACCTCTGCCGCCTGTAGTATCTCGCACACCAAGAAACGCCGTCCGACAAGCCAAAGGGTTTGAACCTCTGCCACTTGCGGAATGGTATACCCAACTAAACGCGTGCTAATCAGACCAAAGGGTTTGAACCTGTGCCGCCTGTAGCACCGCGTGTCACAAGAAACCCTCAAAACTCAAGAGCGCGTCCGCAATGACACAATATCTCTTATTCTCAGGGTAGAGCGCAGTCAACCAATCACTCAAACCGTACACAAGTCCCCCGCTAAGCTTTCTATGCCTCGCGCGCTACTCAAGTCACTCAAATGTTATCAATAAAAGGTATATTCTCTCGCTCGAAGCTACAAACTAATCCCGAAGCTAGAGCGCTAAGCTGAGGGCTTGCGCGCTCCAACAAGGGGGGTCCGAAACTTCTACACTATTACTATACTACAGTATTTATATACAACACGCTCTACAAATTAATACAACCTGAAATAGTAACTCTTGGCTTGCGGGACTTCCTTTCCTGGGTGCCGCGCATGTCGCCATAATCACGCCATTGCTTGGTGCTTACTCAGAGCTCCAGCTCAGGGCCAGATCCTGGTCTCTCAGCTGTGCGACATCGGTTAGCTGTGCTATCCACAGGTACTGACGTCGCCTAGTATCTCCTCGGAGTTGTAGCCTAGAGCGCCACTCATCTTTATAGTAATAATATCTTCTAGTGATTTCTATGGTCTTCTAGGACCACTAGTTTCTAGTCTAGGCCTCGCGCGCATCGGCCGAAGTCAGAGACATCGGTCTTACTGCAATTCTAAACACTCTGAGGTCTAGAGCGCTAGCTCCCAGCATGGCAGTGCCTTGTGCGTCATAGATCAAGGTTGCACGAAGTATCAATTATCTCCTGAGCTTCGCTGGTTCTATTCTTAGCGCGCGTCTTCTGTGCATTGTCAGCGTATTCAGTGTCAAGTGCTGGGGCTTTAGACTTAGCGTGACCCTTCTGGTATCACTCTACAGTTAAGCCATGCGCTCCACTGAACATCACTCAAGGTACTTCATTGCCTGTGCTTTGGACATTGCGCTCTAAGGTATCTCACATTGCTTTGATACCTAGGTTATGTAAAAGGTATGTATTGATACATTTCACGAAATTACATGCGTGAACGCTTTTCAAGCGTGTCACCGCATAACATAACATTTGCACATGGTACTTACCGACCAATCACTCAAGTCGCTCCAGGCAAAGAGTAACAAGGACTTTGATTTCCTTGAGGGATGCTGAATCGATGCCTGTGATGATGGCCATTTGCTGTAATTTTTGAAGTGCCAGCTGGGTGGACAGCTGGGATTAAATAATACCTGGGAGGAACTGTACAGTTGCTCGCGAAAACGTGAAAAATCATGGCTTTGTCCGATCATCAAAATGTACGCCACTGCACCGATATAGGTTACCCACCTGAAAGTCTATTTTGTGGGAATCAAAGGTGATTAATTGTCAGAGATTTCAGATTTAGATACTGATTGGGAAAATAGATGGCTTTGACAGACACCGAGAAACAAGTGGTCGAGCCATTTTTTGGAGAGTTCGAGCAATGCCAAGCCAGCAGGTGTTTTGTCAATTTCTGGCCGAAGGTCCACAAGGCATTTTTCAATGTGTTTCCCCCACCTGCTGGTGTGTCGGCTGAGGCACAGGCAGAAGCTCTGGAGAAGAAAGAAAACATACATACAACACCGCTTTCAAACGGCATTGACCCTACTCGTTCTGAACAATGACAATTAATGCGTGTTTGTTCCAGTCCATGTTGTGGTTCTTTTATAATAAGCAGTGGACTCTCAGACAGAGTAAAGAAGTCGTTACCCAATCTCGAGTTGCCGTCGGTTCCGCTTCCGAGGGTAGGAAACGGGGACTGACCCCATTGGAAGCATATATCAAGCATTTTGTGACATCTGGCAAGAAATTCAATGAAGCGATCACGAAGTTGAGAGCGGTGGGTGAAACGGAAGTCGGTCAGAAGTTGTCCGCTGGCGAGATCATGAACATCCACAAAGCATTGGGCATGAAGCTTTATCAGTGTGAGCCTGAGGAGGTGAAGAAGCATGTAATGGAGTTAATCGAGGAATCCAAAGCCTCAACTGCTCCAGCCAAGGCAGAGGTGCAGGCTCCTGTTGATCCAGCGAGTCTAAGCCAGGAAGAAATCTATCAGTAAGTGATACGCCACCCAAACTGGATGCAAAATGACTGACATCATTGTCACAGAGCCGTGGACAATTTACCACAGGCACTGGACAGCATTCTGAGGCACCGTGATATATCGCGTACCCGTTTTCAAGGGTTTTGCATGATGGCAGGTTGTGATCCATGTCGACCCAATGGCGCTATCATGCCTGTAGTGTGAGTTTACACTTAATGATATCGAAATGTTTTTGAAAAAATCCTCGCAGGGTCAGGTTTGGTGAACAGACAGAGGGTTTGAGTTTTATGGATAGCTATCCACCGTTTTATGACACCGTGGTGGCGCCATTCATCGAATATGTTCATCAATCTATCCATGAGTAGCCAAATTTTCAAGGAGGACCTGATTTTTGATGCTCACCATGATTTAGCACTTGATGAATGTATGGCTCGCATATCCGGGAGCAATGTTTCTATCCCCATAGAGTCTCCGCCAATTGGTGAACTGAACATGGCGCCTGCACCGCCTCTGCAAATTGCTGCACAACCTGAAAAAGCTGTCTCTGCTGCCGGACAAACAGGGAAGATAGCGGGGGCAAAAAATGTGGCAGCTTTTGTGGCCGCTAAAATCCTTCCAGAATTGCCAGGTGAAGGAGGCAATGTGCAGGATATCCTAGCTGCAATTACTGTGTCATCAGCCTCTCCCAGTAACAGATCTCCTTGGAACGAAGACACAGCCTCCACCTTGGACTGGTCTGTTGCCTTTGAGAATCTGGTAGCCCCATTCAACAAGCCCACCTCCGACCCTGCAGCTCCTGTGGTTAGAGATTTCACCTTCTCTGTGTTCCAGACTGCACCAGTTATTGCTCCATCCGCCAATGTTACCACCGCCAATGTTAATCCGCTGCCTTGTGGTGGGCTGGACTTCTCTGTGTTGCGGCAGGGTAGCTCTTCACTCTCATCTGCACCACCCGCCGGGTCTAGCCTCGATGTATTTTTGTCATTGTTGGACACAGTTCCGGGATGGGAAATGCAAGATGATTCGATGTTCAAGTTTGACACATCAATGGAGAAGTTTGACGATGTAGTAGAAGGCACGAGTGTCTATGGCAATGGTGCAGTTGATTCAAACGGGTTCAACGCAGGGAACGAGCAATCACACTCCTTTGTTGGTTTGGACTTCTCGCTGTTATCTGCATTGCCATCTGCCGACGGACTGCAGAACCAGACTTCCTCTACTCTGTCGTCCAGCAATTTTATGGTCTGTTCCAATTTCAATGTGGCCGAATTGCTGAAGTCGCTGTCAACACCTTGGTCATCCATGAGTGCTATGGCCTCGGATACGGTTATACCTTTGGTCAATACTGGGGCGAGTGATTGGTCACCTGAGAGACAGGATGGCGAGCTATGCGAGCTATTGGAGGATCAGGGTCAGAATAAAAATATCCAGAAAGAGCCAGCACCCATAGACCAGGAGAACGTACAGCTCAGCAAGAATGTGGTGCCTTTGGATGAAGGGGATGAACATCCAGTACAACTGTGTAAAATCACTCAGCGCCCCGATGATCCCATTTGGTGCCAACGGACCGAAATGGAGCTCCTCTCTGATGACCTGGGAGACGAATGGCGCAGCTGCATTGAGCATTGGCTTGCTTTCGAAGGCATGACAATGACCAATGATGTAGGAGTTTCCATTTCAAGTCATGTCTTACACTTGAGCTAATCAAATACTTTCAGAATGGACGATTGCTGTCTAAAGCACGGCCCTCCGTCCTCAGTAGCTGGTTGCTATCGAGAAATAGTGCGCACTACACACCGTTGAAGTGGTCCAAAGAGAACGTAGCCCAGTTTGCAGAGGATATGGTCAGATGGTGGACGTCAGTACAGCCAAAGTGGAGGCAGACAGATTCGGGTTTACCATTGCCAGACTATTCACGTGACCTAAGCACCATACATAAAGGTGGAAAGCTGGGCATTAGTAACATACTGTTGGGTTTGCGCTGGTGGGGCCTGGCAGATCCGGATTTGCCGACATGGAAGGCAATGGTGGACGATGTGAGCCGGTGTCTCAAACAGCTGAAGGGTGGGAAGGCAAGTCAAAGGCAGGCTACCGAGGAGTTAGACGAAGACAGGTTGGCGAAACAGGGACGTAGTAAGCCTATGTAATAGCGACTTCTCACACACAATACCACACTGTTATGACAAACACATTGCACGTATGTTGCCTTAGTCACTAGTGTCAAAGTTCGAGATATTCAATTTTTTGTAATTCATGTAAAATAGGATGGGTAGATATCTCATAAGAGTAAATTGATACTGGTATATGACATCATACAAAGACGTAATCATGTCAACTACAGTTGGCTAGGTTTACTGCTTTCGCACACCTCAATATCATTATTGAGATACGTCTAGGAGAGAACATCAGGCAAGGGAATAATGGAGGCAGAGAAGCGACATACTTAAAGTCACAATTTTGAACGAATGGCAACAGCAGGAGTCCTCGAACTATATGCCTCAAGTCTGTCCGGACACATTATGGCCCAAAAGTTCTCCGCAGCTTCTCCACATCTGTGAGACTCCCATACACGTTCAACAACTTCACCAGTGCAGGACCAACTGAGTTGATTGGTGTACTTATGCACTTTGCGGTGGAACAGCAATATGGTGAGAGGCAAGTTTTGATGGAATATGGGGGTGGAACGGTCTCTATGGAGTGAGGGGGTAAAAGACAGAGGAACTGGGAGAGGGCGATGAATGATTTTGTGGTGACGTCTGTGGGTTTTGGTCAGGTCTGGTTGAGAACACTGGTTGACGAACATACTGGTATTGGAGGATTCTTAAGAGCGACACTGATCTGCAGGTAAACACTTCATGAGCAAGCACTTTTCAAAGATAAAATAAAACAAACCTAGGTGAGAGATGAGAGGTATGCAGAAGGAAAGAGGGGGAGGATACGTGATAGATCGATAAAGGACTAGAGATAGCATCAGGAACATTACATTGTGACTGTAAAAATACTCACAACCCATTGTACCATGAACAATCACAATTTCATTGACAACCACAACTCCGTTTACAACCACGATTCAATCTGAACAGGGACAGCATCGGGTCGCTCGAATAGCACTTGGTAACATCTGGGAAGGAGAGGAGGGCTAGGAGAGATTTGCAGATAATGTCAAAGGGGTGGTCAAAGAATGAAAACTGGCAAAAACGGGAAGGTAACGGTGTGACAGATAAGTAGCACCTGCGTGGAAATGATACACTTTCCCAAGAATATTCTGCGAGTGTCAGTATGTTTGTGGAAGGCATTTCAGGAATAATAGAGAAATAAATGAGAGATTTGGTTGAGAGGGTACCAGCAGAGCATAGGACATGAAACATGATGCGAAGAGTGAGCCAGGCAAAAAGGGAGCGCCAGAAGGGACATATGTCCCTCCATATGTCAGGGAAAAGCAAAATAGGTGGCACCATTGAGGAACGGAAGGAAGGTACCTTTAAGAGGTGACCGGTGAAGGATGTAGGCAGGCACTGATGGATGGATTTTCCTGGTTTTCAAAGATCGGGATTTGCATAGGGGATCAACCGGTGGGACGCAATGCCAGGAACACAACATAGCAAGAATATGAGGTCATAGCTTTTGCGCAGGGGGCATGGTGAGCGCGACAGTGACAGCGACTAGAGAGGCGAGGTTTGAGAGAAGGTGGGACCAAAAAATTCCCTGGGCCAAGGATTGGGTCATGTGATATCGGGCAAAGCAGCTGGGCGATGAGCTGACAAGGTTTCGTGGCTGTTTACAAGCAGATTTGTGATTGTATACAATCACATCCCACAGGCTTGTTTACAATACTATTTGTGCAACTGCATTGCGATTGTAAACAATATTGGTTGTAGGGACTCCTTGGTTTTCCTGATGTAGCTCTGCCCCATGCATCTGACCTTTTACTTCTCCTTTTAACGAAGCTCTTCAATTGGGCGGGAAATGAGAAACAGCAGTCTTCAACAACAACACTAACAATAGGAAGGCACACACCTGAAATTCACGGTCAAGAATGTTTGCCTGCGCACCACTGACTTTGAAACAGAGCTAGGCATGGCACCTGGTAATTGATGTGAATGGTTCATTTTATGGATAGAAGCCCTAGCGAAGCTCCCAGATATCCTGACAGAAGAAACTTGGATACTTGGCCAGCATGACTTCCAGTATCTCGTCGATATAAGCAGTGTTCACCTCGCATAGCAACTTTCTAGGCTAGGAGGAAGCCATTCCCACATCTCCGAATCAGGCTCCCACGATAGTATCGGATAGTAGTACCGATAGTTCATAAGAGGAAAGGCGTGTGACTGAAACTGTTTCCAAAGATGCCAAAAGTTAATATGGATTATGAGTGCTGCTTGTACCTATCAACTCTTGGTGACTGCAACAAAGTGCTCAAGCCTTGTATTTTATCGTCCCAGCCTTCATGAAAACCTAATGTTATGACTAGGGGAGGTGTTAGACAGCTGGCACATGTTGTAAAAGTTGCAGAAGTGCGCACATTTCCAGAAACCACAGAAAAGATGAACTCGGGTTCGACAAAGAAAACAACAACAGAAAAGAGAGGAGACTGAGAGGGATTAAGGGTATTGGATTGAAAAATCCAGGATGGAATTGACCAGCTCTGGAGGTAGCCTGGTGAAGCAACACATTTACAAAAAAATCAGTTTCTGTCTTGAGAAAGGTGACACAGAGAGTCGTAACACATCTTGAAACTGGTAATTCAAATTTCACTGCTCAGCTTGAACTATTTGTGAACTATCATTGCAATGAGTATGGACACCAAATGGACACATCATTGTTGGAGAGGACCTGTGGTGAAGAAGAATGGTGGTAGCAGCTGGTATAGTGTATTTCACTGGTTGATATTCTCTATATTGAGCACAGTGAGTGCCATGTAAGATAGTGAGTTGTGATGGTATTGGTTTCTGACCCTAACCCTAAATAGAGCTTCTTCTGCAGCCGGTCCAGGCTGGGGTGCTATCACCATCAACTTGCATGTCACTTCTGCGATGTGTCTCTCTTACTTCCACCACCATTGTCATTTATAACTGCTGCTTTTAACTACAGGTATAGCTCTCCCATGCAAAGTACCTGTTCATTGTTATTTCTGTTCTACTTGCTGCCCATCACTGTCATTTGGCATAAAGGTCAAGACTTACAATAATCCAATAAATCAAAGATTTGATATCAGTGGTGATGAAGGGGATGAGACACATGTCCAATTGACAAATTGCAAAAGGAATAATCTCTGCCATTCTGTGTTTCTTTACTTACTTTGAATCCATTCACTGTAGGAGCCACAAGTCCTAGTTCACGGTGGTGTACTCTGTAGGATTTCACTTTTCTTCCTCTGCATGACTTCTCATTTACTCGCTACTAGTGCACCTATGGCTGCTCAGAAAAAGACAAGGCCAATGTGGAGAGTTTGCCCAGCATGGACAAAACCTGCTTCGAGCCTGTTTGTTGATCTTCCAAACAAAATCTTGACAATGATTACCCAAACATTGTCCAAGAAAGATCTCTTCGCAGTTGCATGTACGTGTCACCGACTCAACAGCTTTGCTACCTCCTTGTGGCTCAGTTCCCCTAAGCAATATCAGAAACTGTACAGCAAATTCATTGAGTGCGATGAGGGCATATTGCTGCCTTTCACGTGCTTCCAAGGTCTCTGTTTATGTGTTGTCAACAAACCCTTCATTCCTTCAATGATGCTCATATTCAGCACCAAGTATCACTGGGCATCACTCAGTGACTTCATTTGCTACATCACCACCATACCAATACCACAATGCCCAGTGGTCCATATCTCAGGTTCTTCCAAATGTGGCAGAGCTTGCTCAGATCAGCAGATGCGAACACGCTGAAGAGACTCTGTGCGCACAGGCTAGAAATACAACAGCATCAAAGACACTGATCACACTCACACCCAACACTACACACACAAACCCTCAAAGTTCTTGGAGGGATATTATGTGATAGAAGCAGATTGAAGCAAAACAACTAAACTCTCAGAATATACAATACACATGTATAGTGATAGTGCTCGTAGGGTATCTAGATCTCTCTAAGTCCAAAGGCTTTTAATAACAAGAGGGGCGACAGGTGTTGCCAGGCCTCAAGGCATGTAGGGCCTTGCACCGTCCTACGAGTTGGAAAAGTTCACGCAAACTAAGAAGTTGCAACGAGTTTTCAAAGGTGTGACCTGGCATGGATTATCGAAGCTAGGAGTGAGCTAGTATAGCTGAGAAAAGAAGCTTGAGAGCTATGAAGCTAGTTCTAATGATCCTTCTAGCGCAAGAGCTTGTCTAGCTCTGAGCTGTAGTGATGGTAAGAAAAGTGTCCTGATATTCAATGTACTCGTGCTTCTGTACATACTGCTGACTAATGATTACTTAAATAGGGTTCAGCTTGTAGTAAAGCCGAACCATAAATGACATTGTGGAAAATGATACTGCAAATTTATACATACTGGTTTTCAGAGATGGCAATAGTCTGTTTGATGTCTGTTCATGCTAATGACCTCCTACATAGCCCCCCTAGTTTCCATCAAGGTCGTTGAATGTCTCTGGGAGTACCATGTCCTGGATTTGGATGCTAGACCAGTCCTGGGGATAAGCCTTCATGACTAGAGCCTTTCTGTACTCCCATTCCTCTCTACTTGTCCTCTGTTTCAGTTGGTATTCGGGGCGGCTGTTGCATTGGCACAAGAATAGGGTCCATTCCTTGTACAACTTGGGCTCCCAGCACCCTTGCTTGATGTGATCCGTCACATAAGTCAGCACCCGAGTGCAGGGAGGGGTGAAATAGCCCCACTTGAAGGCTTTCAATTCCTGGAAGGCTTCTTCTGTGGGGTACATCGTGTGTACAATTGTTCCGAAGTCGTTTACTCGTCCTAGGATAATGTTCTTTTCCCCCTGGGTTAAGCCATTGTGCAGTAGTTGTCCTCGTACTCCTTGCACTTGGGACTGCCTCTTCGCTAGCATCCATGTAGACAATGCGTCCGAGGGTCCCTCCTTCATGAACCATTCCCACATCAACCACTCTGTCCAGGTATAAACGATCCAAGCTATGACATTACCTTCTCCTACTACTGCCTTGGCATGACTCCTGCATAGCATGTCTTGTAATTTTCCCTTCCAGTTCGTGACAAAATCCATTCCTCCTTTCCCAAACTTTAGGTCATCCTTGACATAACCTTGTTCCAGGTGTGAACCCTTGAGTTGAGATAGAGCTGGCGTGGATGACAATCCCTGATTCCAAACTGCCATTCCTCTTCTGAGGAGTAGCTTCGAGCTCTCTTTAGCTCGCGTTTGTGCTCATTCTCTGTGCCTGAGTCGCTTTCTTCCTGATACTCGCTCGACAATCTCTCATTGAGAGGTTGTTTACCTTGGCTTCCTTCGGCTATTTGCATGACCCTCCATTGCTTCACATTGAAGTGCTTTTGAGCCCACTCATCCCTCAACAAATTGCTTGGTAGAGGTAGGTCATTAGTGGGATTTGTCGTCCAGTGCAGGTGTGAGGCAGGTGGATCGAGCACCAATTCCATCAGAACATCCCACAAGATTTCATTGCTCGAATCCAGATCCAAGAATGGCATGGGATAGATCAAAGGAAGTTCTTCTAGTGGAGCAGGTGGAGCGGGGTAATTGGCAAACGAGTCTCCAATCTCATTGGGTTTGGGTGCATAGGCAAAGCGATAAAGTTCCCTCGCTTCATCTCTTGTTACTATCCTACCTTCGCACATCGCCTTCGCTGGGACATTGGTTCTCAAGTGGGTCACTTTCTCTCCCATCACATTCATGATAGCAGCTGATCATGAAAATTGAATTGTCCTGCTCCCGCTATCGTCTCGTGCTACAATCCGGTGGTTGTACATATGCCTGTAGGCCATTGCTTCACCATGACTTATCTCCCTTGGCGCCCATCCGATGAAATCCTGGATGCAAAACTCGTCTTTGGCCTTGTCTAAGAAAGTATTCGGTACCTGGCTGTGATCCACCAGGTGGGAGCCGTCTAGTAGCCTATCGAATGCTCGTAGGTTATCTGCATTGTCACACAGGTCGTACACGTCTGTGAGAACTAGGTCTTCTCTGGCTCTGCGTTGAGTTCAATGGTAGGCCGCTACTACTTCAGGGTCGAAGCACCTGAATTGAGCGGTGGAGAGCAAGGAGGGGGAGTGTTGGTAATACACCCCCATTCCTTTCCTTACCCAGAGAGGCATGTTGAGTAGGAGTGCATGCACTTTGGGATGAACCAGTACATCTTTCTTCAGATGATTGTCGTCTGCCAGCTCATTGATTATGCTGCTAGTTTTGGGTGGTAAGAAACGATGCCAAGAAGCATAGCTACCCATGTACCATGCTAGGAAAGCTCAGTGTTCGCCGGCGACAAACTTAGCGAATGTGCCCAGTAGCTCAACTTCCATCTCATTCACATATGATCTAAGGAGACAATCTGTTATTATCTTCACTGGAACCGGGTGCTCCACAGGAAAGGGTCAATGAGCACGCAATACCAAGATACACTCCCATGACTTCTCCAAATCTCTCCTCGCGATCTCTGCCCATTCCTTAGACAAGTACCAGAACTCCCCCACCCTTGTAGCTCCTATGTTCGTGGCAAAGTCGCGGAACCAGGTACCTTTGGGATTTTGTGGATCGAACCAACCCCTCCAGGGCACTCAATAATCAAATATTTCTGGTAGGATGATGGCTGACATGTTGACCATTGGAGTACGGCGAAAGGGAGATGAGAACAGATTGCAGTTCAAACCGATTCCCAACCATACTTCACCATCCCTATTGAGGGTATAGATATGAGCCACTTGCTCTTGCTTGTCGATCCAAAGGACATCCATATTCTTAAATCCGAGCTGTGAATCAGACTTGCGACCGAGACACCAACAAAGACCAGAGCAGTTATCTGACTCTAGTTTGTTGCCAGGTGGATTTCGAGGTAGGTGAAGGCAAGCGAGGGAGAAGGGAAGGGAGAAAGGATGTTTGATCACAGTGATCTGAATTATAATGTCTGGAAAGACGTGGCAGACCAGGGTAGGTCCTTCGACAGGCAATTCGGAGTTGTGGCGCTGATCAGAAGACCTTCGCAGTGTTGGCTGTTTTGATTGTGACAAAACCAAAGACCGATAAAAACCCACGTTATTGACTATATGCTCCAGGGGTCCATATAGTCAAATGTTGTGCTTCAGCTTGTAGCTTTGGAGAAGCTCAGGTGCATTCCTCAAGTCTCTTTCCGTTTTCCATTCATCAAATGGGGGGCCGAATCCCTTCCACCTTACCAAGAGACAACTGGCAGAGGATGTGATACTAGCAGTGCTGACAAATGAGGGCAAATTCCATGTAGAAGCAGACACTAGCAAAGGGGCGATCAGCATTGTTCTCTCACAAGAACAGGATGGGAAATGGAGACCTGTTTCATTCCTGTCCAAATTGCTATTGATCACAGAATGAAACTATGAAATCTATGATAAAGAGCTTTTAGCCATTATGCTTGCACTCAAAGAATGGAGGCACTACCTCATGGGTGCTTACCAGGACTTTGAAATATGGACTGATCACCAAAACCTCCAGTACTTCCGAAAACCACAGAAAGTGAATCAACAACAAGCTCGCTGGATCACTGAACTAGTGGAATACCATTTCACCCTTCATCACAAAGCTGGAACGGTGAACAAGAAGGCAGACCTACTCAGTCGATGAGTGAATCATGATCAAGGGAAGGACAACAATGATCAAGTTGTAGTCCTCACCCTGGAACATTTTAAAGCCATGATCATGCCCACAATCAAGGAAACTCACCAGCGCATCAAAACTGCCACCCAAAACGTTCATTTATGGGACAGTACCATCACAGGATCCATCAATCATGATCAAGGGATGAAGCTCGATGACGGACTCATCTGGTACAATCACAGGGTTTACGTTCCCCATGACCACACACTTCATGGAGAAATCATTGTTCAATCACATGATCATATTACTGCTGGCCACCCAGGAATCGAAAAAATTAAAGAACTCATACTACAGGAATACTGGTGGCCCAAGATGAAAAGAGACATAGAAACTTATGTTTGGGCCTGTGAAACATGCCAACAAATGAAATCTAGCAATCAAGCAAGAGCAGTGCCCCTTCATCCAAATGAAATCCTGTCACTACCATGGACACACATTTCTGTTGACATGATCACCGGCTTACCAGAGAGTAACAGCTATGATGCCATCATTATGATTGTAGACCGATTCTCTAAAGAGATCATTCCTGTTACATGTTCTACAGAACTTTCATCAGAAGGATGGGTGAAGATCTTACACAACGAAGTATACGCCAAACACAGGATGCCACAGGTGGTTATCTCTGATTGGGGAACTGTGTTTGTTTCAAAATTCATGAAAGACCTTTATGACCTCCTCTAA
This sequence comes from Armillaria cepistipes, assembly GCA_900157415.1. NCBI lineage: Eukaryota > Fungi > Basidiomycota > Agaricomycetes > Agaricales > Physalacriaceae > Armillaria > Armillaria cepistipes. Next base: position 211,027 of record FTRY01000025.1, read on the forward strand.
ATCAAAGGCAACACTTCTACTGCCTTTCATCCTCAAACAGATGGACAGATGGAATGGGTCAATCAAGAAATAGAGAAATACCTTTGCATCTTCGTCAACCACCTTCAGACCGACTGGGCCAAATGGCTCTCTCTTGCCACATTCACACACAACAACTGAACCCACTCTTCCACCGGTAAAAGCTCTTTCGAAGTCAACTGCGGCTATAACCCTGCCATATTACCTGGCACAAAACCCACAGTTCCTTTCCAAACCCCCGCTTCCACCATCTTCATCTCCAAAATGCAGGAGATCCACACTGCCACCAAATGATCTCTTGAGAAGGCTGCCTTACAAATGAAAACACAGTATAACAAGAAAAGGTGCCCCACCATTGACTACCAAATAGGCGACAAAGTATGGCTCGACACAACCAACCTCCATCTCCCAAGACCAAAAAAGAAGCTCACAGACAAATGAACAGGCCCCTTCAAAATCAAAGCCAAAAAGGGTGCTTCTGCATATACTCTCAAACTCCCATCAAGCTGGCACATTCATCCTACCTTCAATAAAGCACTCCTCACTCTGTATAATCCCCCAGCATTCCCAAACCAAGAACAACTGCCCCCACCACCACCAGAACTTATAAATGATGAAGAACATTATCAAGTCGAGAAAGTCCTAGACAGTAGGGGCCGTACAGTCTGAGGAAAAGCTGGGAAACCATCAAGGAGAGTGACCGATTACTTCATCAAATAGAAAGGATATGGTCCAGAGTCAAACAGTTGGGTATGAGAAGATCATATGAACTAATCAAAGAGTTCCTAGCAGAACATATTGATCTCATCGTCACAGACAACCCACAGGCAACAATCATCATTACTGTGGAACGACCAGATGGAGAACATTGGGGACCACGTGAAGGATGGCAATACCTAATCCAACCAGCAGATAGCCCCACATATGGACCAGCTGCAGAAACATGGTATTACAAATGAGAACTACCACAATATGTGGATCTTTTCGACTGATATTGGGAAATCAACTGGTACAATGAATGGGTCAAACCAAATGGCGGGAAACAAAGCTAACAGCAGTCAGGATGCCTGCCTTAATAAGGGGGTAATGTTACAATTTATTCATTTTCCTTATCTTTGCAACTATCCTATCTATAGTCACCTGGGCCATTCACAGTGCTACCGAATAGCTACTCACCACCTGACACAGGTTCTCCTCTCTTTCTCACCATGCATTTATCTTTAGACCCTCACTTTTAGTATATAAGTAGTGTAGCTCTCGCTGTATATTCTCCAGCTTTGAGCTAACATTTATTCATACCAAACTCCTATCGTTTAATCTTCGCTAAGACCTAAAGACTTAGCCTTATCTCCTTTTGCCACAAGACTCAACAGTGACTGCCCAAACACAAGACAGCTGTTGTTTACTCTTGATTGGAGCATGGGTCTAACAAAAAGGATGAATTGTTAAGGTACCAAACATCATGTAAATGAGTAGTAAGTGGGCTAAATATAGTATGGGTATATACTGAGTAGCTGGTATGTGGGCATGCTTGGCTGCTGTGCATGTGAGCCAAGGCTTTGGGGGGATTATTGGTGAGTGGAAGCTGTTTTACAAGCCAGTTTATGATGGGTTGACTTTGATGTGGGCTCACCTTGGTGCCATTCATGCTGTCACAGAGCACCTTGGTCATGTTTACAACGACTGTCCTTCCGACCATCAAATCATGGCCCAAATGCTTTCTTCCATTCCTACTTCCTACAATAACATCATTAGCATCTTGGATGTGACTGATAGCTCTCTCTTGACTGTTGAACTGGTGGAACAGAAGATTTTGAACGAGGAGACGAACTTAATGAAGGAGAAGATGGAGACTCAGAATTCATTGGCCCTTGCCACCCGGACTGGGAATGGAAGCACTATTGTGGATGTCTGTGACAATTAGCGCTGGGTGAGAATGCTTTTTGCTGGTGTATATAACATGACAATGGTTTTGGCCCCATGTGAGGTTCATCCTCACATGTAAATAACTGTGAGTTTCCCATGACGTCACCGTGCGAAGCGTGGAAACTTTTTTAGTTTTTCACATGTATTTAACATGTTATTTTGCTACGCGATGCCTCTAGAAGTAGTCATCCATTGTCCAATCAACTGGTTTGCCTTTGGACCCCAAAGCTACAGGTGCAGCATCAGCCACAGATATCGGACGACCATCCGACATGTGTGTGATCAACGTTGCTAAGCTGGGACTGTCAAGCTTGACATACTGGGCAATGTCGAAGCAGTCCTGTGAGCATACAACTGTGGCTGGTGCTGATAAAGCTGGGTCGACACGGTCGCACTCGGCAAGATCATAAGGATCAGGGTGATTAAACAATGTCTCCTCTAGAATGCTGATGTCCACATCTTTGGGAGTGACATTTTCTTCGTTTAGCAGATCCATAAGTGAGGGAGCAGAGTAATGGAGGGGAGTAGCTTCCAAAGAACTCTCATCAACAGCAGAGAGATGAACATGGGCTTTATGGGTGTATTCACCCTCACCAAAGCCGTTAACCCAATAATCATACAAGCGGGCTGAATCAATAAGATGTTCAGGGCGAATAGAGCTCCGTCGGACAGCATTGAACCACCCCAGCTGCGAAGCTGTCCTTTCGTCACATATTTCCGAGGGTGAGATGGAGAATAACTTGACGGTGACACGCTCTGAAAGTGTTTACGCATGTAATTTCGCGATTTGTAAAAATAAAGACAGGCTACAACGTCCAGATACTACGGCACCAAGAAACACAACAGAGCGCGAGGTTTATAATGCCTGTAATGAGATTACCAGAGTAAAGCTGGGTGGAGCACATGACTTAACCTAAGAACGGTACTAGAAAGGCTGCACTAGGTATGAAGTCCCAGCGCTTGACACTAAGTGCTCTGACAGGGCATAGCACGCGCGCACTAAGAATAGAGCAGGACACGCTTGTGAGATAATTAAGACTTCGCGCAACATTGATCTATGATGCGCAAGGGCCGGAAGATCCGGAGCTTAGAGATCTAGACTTGGTGATGTCAGAACTCGAGTAAATCCGAAGTATCTGACTTCGGCCGAGGTGCGCGAAGCCTAGACAAGGCGCTTGTTGCCTTCACTATGATAGAATTCCCTCAGAGAATATTATGAAGCAAAATAAGAGTAGCGTGCGAGGTGGCAACTCCGAGGAGATAGCAACCGACGTCAGTACACGTGTAATAGCGATGTTAACCGACGTCGCAACGCTCAGAGACAGGATCTGGCCCCGAGCTGGACACCTGAGTAAGCACCAAGCTATGGCATGATAATGGCGACATGCGCGGGATGCAGGCGAAGGAGCTCGGCAACCTAAATGATACTAAAAATGGTACTGCTAATTTGTAGGACGTAGAATAGATAAATAGCGCAGTGTAATTATAGTGTACAAGTTTTGGACCCCCGTTGTAGTCGCGCGCAAGCCCCCAGCTTGATGCCGTAGCTTCAGGACTAGTTTGTAACTTCGAGCGAGAGAATATACCTAGCATTGATAGCATATTGAGTGAATTGAGACGCGCGCGAGGCATAGAAAGCTAACACGGCACTTGTGTGACTGTTAATTGGTTGGGTGACTTGAGCTCTAACCTGAGAAGAGGAGTTCTAGTGTCATTGTGGACGCGCTCTTGTGCTTTGAGGGTTTCTTGTGACGCGAGGCACTACAGGTGGCAGAGGTTCAAACCCTTTGGCTTGTGGACGGGGTTTTATAAGGTTTCTGTGTCTCTGGATCGCATAGGTTAGAACCCTGTGGATCTACGATCGGTTTGGAAGCTCGAGTGCGTAGGTTTGAATCCTGTGGCTTTAGTGGAAGGTTTTGTGAAGGGTTTCTGCTTGGAGCGCGAAGCTTTGAGTCGTGCGTTGTGTGTTATAAGTCGTTTGAGGTCATTCCGTGTGTCGCTCTAGACTTTGTGAGGGTTTTGTGAACGTCTCTTGATGTTGCGTGTATTGTATTACACCTTGCCTTGAGGCCCAGCGACAACTGTCGCTCCTCTTGTTATTAAAAGCCTTTGGACTTAGAGAAATCGAGATACGTAGCGCGCGCTATTTCTATACGTGTGTATCCTATATTCTGAGAGTGTGGTTGTTTCGTTTCTATCTGCTTCTATCGCATCAGAATCCCCCACGAACTTGAGGGTTTGTGTGTGTAGTGTTGGGTGTGGGTGTGATCAGTGTCTTCGACGCTGTTGCATTTCTAGCTTGCGCGCACAGAGTCTCTTCAACGGCAATGCGCTATTATGTGGATTAGATCAGACAAGATAGTGAAGGTAGAAATGACACTTACAGCAAGCTGCTGAGTGTTCGAGTCATTCGTCAATGCAGTCCAGAAGTCCAAGGGCTTTGTCGTTGCATCCCAGATCCTACTGCCAAAAGGTTCCTGATTATAGCAGTACCTAATCATCTGCACCACGAGCGCATCGGACTCCTCTTTCCCACCATCAGAGGTCCGGAATTGTTCATCTCGTAAGATGCTCAGAGCTGACTTGAGAAGTGTAACAAAGAGTGCCGGATATTGTGACTTCTCAAGCTTCTGGCCATTCTTAAGCAATGGCATCACCAATTGAAGACCACCATGTCGATGGAACACTGTCAATGAAATCAGAATCTTGAGATCAAACATTCAGAACAAAACTTACACGGATGAAGGAAATATGAAAGTAGGAACAGATGATGAGAAGATTCAGTCATCATTTGATCAAAACGATGGTTGTACACCGCAATAATCTTAGGCCGCAAAGTGATGAGCCCACTGCTGGGTGCGGTGATGAGCCTAGACTTCCGTGGCAATGGCAACACCAACTCAAAATGAGATTGGACGAGTTAACGTAGTGGCACGGCAATCAAGGCGATCGTGTGTGCAAGTGGTTCGAGGCACCTCCGTGCAGTAGAACAATTCCTCTATACGCAAGAATACACTGCGACTTTAAGTCTGTGAAGTAGTACTGCTTGGTAGTCGAGTACTAAATGCTATGGCTTCAAGCCGGTAGGGATCACTCGAAATGAGAGGGAATGAGAACGGGTATGACGTGAATACCATGAATTCGTATGGGAAAACGTGCTGCAGGACTAGAAAATGTCGCTCGACATTAATCGGAGCAGGGTGAATGATGGAGAATAGACTAAATGGTCGGTAATAGTCTATGGGTGAGCGAAGCGATGAGAAAATGGCGTGGGGACTGCGAGTGGCGAAATAAATGTGGAATGAGGTGCTGAGAGTGGGCTGGCAAAAGAAAAACGTGGAACTACAAAAACTGGTGGTGATACTGGTCCTATACGATGCGATGGTGCTGAGTCGATGTCGAAACTTGGCTGGTACTGAAACGATCCTATCCTATGTCAAACTAACCTTCAAGTCCACTCGAGGGACTGATACTATACAAAAACTGGCTGAAACTGATCCTAAGTCTGCTCTGAGACTACCCAAGTGGGTGACGATAACGATGGCGAAAGAGAAACGGTAAAAACTCCAATGGTGTGAAAGTGAAATGATGGCGGCCTATAAAAGATAATGAGGGCAAGGTATGGCGCGGCAATCACGTATTGGCACAATATGAGCGTGTACCAATAGTGTTAAGCATGAAGAGCGAGTGTGGAAGGACTCTTCACAGTTAAGAACCGTGGAATAACTCTGGTGAGCTCTAGAGTTGACGTGCGATCAAGAATATGCTGATGCAAACGGTATATTGCTGTAGAACGGTGAATAGACGTGGTTTACTGGCGATAGACTAGAACGTGATGATAATTGACGTAGTCTGGGGTCAACTGGAGATGAACTTTTTAGCTACATTTTTCTAGCTAGTTTTTATACTACAAGTACGAATTTATAAATAGTGTAAATATGAGCGTCTTAGTAAGGCTGTAAGGCCGTAGCTTAGTAAAATCGTAGTGAACATATGGTCCTTTTGCCTTCGGTAGTAACAGCAAGTCGTCGACGTTGCCGTGTATGGATGCGAGCCGTATGGTTTTGCCGAGCAATGAACGGATCATTAGGTGCTGTTTAGCTGTGGATTTCTAGGCGATAGTCGTCGTGCTGAGGAGTATGCGTGGGGTAACGTTTTTTTTGAAGCCTTGGCGAAGTAACAGTCTTAGTAAACATGGTCTGTAGTTGCCGTAGCTGGGAGGGTACTCACGTCAATCACGTCATTTTCATTAAGTGATCTATGAGCGTGTCAACTGGGTGCTTCAGAGTGATGCGTCAATTCCGTATTGGGGTGATTGTCGATCGAAGGTGCCTTGCCATGATGAAGTACAGCAATTATGATGCGTGGCAAGATGGGATGGATAACAAAGCGCGTAAGGAGTGGTTGCCATAGGATGACAGTGGTATCAGTGAGTGTGCAATCATTGGTTTGCTGAGAGTCCGTTGAAGGGACAGTAATGTTAATTAGCAGGCAAAATCCACAAATTCTGAGCGTACAGAGCCTGGAGGCTCATCAGCGGCTAAGAGTTTCTTGAGATGATATGCAATACATACCCAGACATAAAAGACGTCAGCGCAGGTTCTGTTCTGCCCCTCGAGTGTCAGGATCGCATTTGCGCCAGAAGAGAGAAGCTGAACGAGTGCAGATAGGCTCGCCATGAACATATAATGCCGGAACCTTCTTCTATATATGGCAGAAGCTTCTTCGTCTGTAGATTAGTTAGCGGGATGTTAAGAATGATGAATAACCATTCACAAACCGGTTTTGTTGTGAATGCCAAGGTACCTGCCTGCAAACAAGACTTGATAGCAGGCATACATCTTTGAACAGCAAGTGCCTGCATGTACGTTGACGAAAATCGGGTCTCCGAGGCCGATTTCATGCCCTCGGAGATATTCATCTTCTTGCGCTCAGCGTCCAGTTGGAACATTCCATAGTTTGATTTGCCGAAGTAGTTTGAGATCCCCGAGACATGAACAAGAACCTAAAATGAATGAATTCCAAATTTGCAGTGAATTAAAGCAATTCACTTACATCGCTGAATCGTTTACTGAGATCTTTCATATACAGATTGAGATTATGGCATGGGTCGTAAATATTAAGAATCCAAGGGTATGCTGTGTGAATTTGAATCTTTGCGGACCGAACATTTGGACCACCATCGCCTGAGACAGCACTATAGTTTCCCATTCCGTATTCATTGATGAGCTACCGAGAACAGGTTAGTAATGGATGCATATACCAGATACTATGCTTACCGCTGAAACCCTTTCCATTAAGGCAGTACCCGTAACTGATAGACCATTAAACACATGCCCAGCAGCAAAGATAGACCGCCGACTTGGAGTTGTGATGTGAAAGGTGTATATCTCATCTTTTTCCCTTGAACTCCAGCCGTCAAACGAAATCGTGAGATGGCGCTTGCCCTCCAAAAATTTCCTGAGCTTCATGGTGACATTAGCTGTCTCCTGAGCAACGTACTTCACAAAGAACGCAGATCAATCGGGTATAACATAGTTCATCGCCAGCGCAGCAATGAAATCTCGAAAGAAAGAGTTGTCAAGGAGAGCCCAGGGCATTGCACAACATATAAAGACCTTGAAAAGAAGGAGGTCAAGTTCAGCCTGCTGTTTAGGCGTGATTTTGGTTGGATTAAAGTGTTCAAGGAGCGTTTCATGACATTTTGCACCAGTCGGAACATCTGGCTTCGCATTTGATGGGGTTGTGGTGGCTGCACCTGCGACATTGGTAGGTTTTCGGACAGCAGGAAAGTGCTTTGACTCTCCTGTCTTGAGCGCAGCAGAATTAGATTTCTCTGCAAGGTTGAGAACGACTTCGGCATGGTATTTCGGGAATTTCATAGCCAATTTCTATTGCATTCAAAGTCAGTCTCAGACTCCAAGAATGTACTACTAGTTTACATTACAAGTACTCATGTTACATCCTTTTGCATGACTTTTTATTCGTGCAGCATCGTGCCCAGCCATGTAATTATCACAACCAATGCAGTATGTGACTTTCGTAAGTTTGTTGTTCTTATTCATCATTTCGAATTCAAGGACAAGACGGTCCACAAGTTCATCATGTTTGCGCCCACCGAGATGCTTTTCCTCCATCGTCTTTGCCATGCAAACAGGTCCAATGCCCTCACTGGTGCCATCATGAACTAACTTGTGCTCCATGCACATGGCCTCCCTTAGCTCATAACCAGTAAGCTGTGGTGTCCCACCATTTGCAGATGCATCAAGTTGGGGCACAACAGCCGGCTGATCTGGGGCTCCAGGTGGCTGCAGGGAAGGACGAAGGAATCAGCCAAAAGGGTCTAACAACTCCAAAAGGAACCGTGATGTACAATGGGCCAGGGCACATTCTCGCCTTCTTGGACACGTCGCTGATAGATGTCGCTAAGCTGACCCATATGGCTGGTCCATGCCTGCCATTCTAGGCTATTTCGGTCAGTTATAATCCGGTCCACAAGGTCCTGCAGCTCCTTGAGAGTAGTAGCCTCGATATTGATGAAGCGATGGCATGCATCAAGCAATTCTTGCTGTTGCGCTGTGCCCAGCATAGTATACTGTGAGAAGGGTGCGGAAATTTTTAAATTTTGGATGCGATTATCTTAACGGATGATGCCATGCTGTATGCTTACCCAACCAGACTATTTCACAATTTTTCACACTGCATTTGGGACCCCCCTATGTTTTTAATGTTACATACATGTTATTTTCGTGTGATTTACTAGGTATGTTTTTAACATCGAGCATTCTCACCCAGCACTAGTGACAATTGCGGTGGTGAAGGACACTTGAGGGTGAGATGCTGGCACAAGGGTGGTGATATTGAGAGACAGTATCTGGAATGGTGGAAGGGGAGGTGTGATGTGCCTATTGCTGGTCTGGCGGTTGCCTGCTCTTTTGTCATCTGATGGTCTTGACAAGTTCTGGTGCACATTGATATCTCTTTATACTTTACTATTGATTCCTGTGTTTTGATTCTTGGTTTCTATGAAGAACCTATTATTTTCTGACTTGATTTTACTTATACCCTACCTATTTCTAGTTGGTGACCGACTCCTCATTCAAGGGGGACTGTTGGAGATCAAACTCGGTATATACCCGTACTATATTTAGCCTGCTTACTACTCATTTACATGATGTTTGGTACCTTAACAATTCATCCTTTTGACCACCATGATGACTGCTTGCTGTGCTCTCTTATGCCCATCTTAGGGCTGTGTGCTGTAACCATACTGTATGGTTGAAAGGCTTCCATGTACAGTATACGTGCTGAAGCCATGAGCTCTCAAGCAATACTGTACAGTATGGCTGTCGATGGCCATAATTCATGTGGCAGTGCTTCCTGCCTTTCAAGTGTGCTTGTGAGCTCCATATCTGTATTCTAATGCAAGGAAAGGTAGCTCACCATTTGAATCAATTAATGTTCTAGACTTTTCAATGTTTCCAACTCAAATTCATGCTTGCAGGACCCTATGACACCATAGCTGACTCCTTCACAGGCATCTCAAGCACTCTAATACATTGATTTTTCAGTCAAGACTGACTCAGAGCATGCCAGCTTGGTGAGTATGCTAATATATTATATGTAGAAGACTGAACTAGCATGCATTTGAGTGATAAACTCACCACAGCAAATATGGCCATATATATATGACCATGACGGCCGTAATTGTATGGACTGATGCTGACAGCACATTGACTGTATGGTATATGGTTCAGTTATGGATGGTGCACAGCCCTAGCCCATCTGCCTGATTTCCAACAGAAAGGCACAAAGACCATGCTGAAGAGGCAGTTTTCAAAGACTTTGAACCAATACTAAGTCACCAGCAGAAGACTCTGGATTTCACGAACATCGAGAAGCAGGCTGTGTTCCAGAAACACAGATGAATATCTTGCCTTTATAGCAAGGAGATGGCTGCAAGGATAAACATTTAAATGAACCTAAATTAGCTGATTTTCTCACACTTCAAAGAGTAGCAGCAAATTTTCCTGATGAGATGAAAAGAACCATTGTCAGCTAGGAGCAGTGAATTGAACGATGTATTGAGCACCATGCCGGTTTGATTCCGAGTCCTGTGTATACAGAATTTGGTCTATGCTAACCTGAGTATCTCAGTGGTGCTGCATGATTGACAATTTGCCATGCCATGAATGCCATGCTCCATCCACATTCTTATCATGCATCACACTTGTTATGTGTTTATTTTTGAGCAGCAATTGCTCTTCCTTTTGATATTTTTCTAGATTGGTATGATGGATGTCTAATCCATATCAAAGGGAATACAGTTTCTGGCTTTAGTAATCAACAAATTGCTAAGTACATCAACCAAGCCTTTGCTAAGCCTGCTTCTAAATGGCTGTCCTTCTTCTCTAAATTACTCCTGCATCTCCAAGAGCATCCTTGTAACTTTGACTTTTTGTATTACGGTTCTGTTCACTCACAAGGCTGATTCTAAGTTGCCACCTTGGCCCTCAGGTTGGATGCATGGATTCTCTGATAAATGACTAGATGATTCTCGTCATTTGAAGACAACTGTGCCCAACCACACACAAATCCCCTTTCACACATTGTACCCTTAAATTTGCGGCCCTTAGTAACATGTATCTCGGAGTGGCTCCTTGCCACTGAACACAAGACCCACTGGCTGACCTGCTTTCATCAGAATTAGTATGTACTCCTGTGGGGATATGTCTGTGCCGCATACACTTGTTTACTGATTCATAGGTCTGTTTTGCATTGTGCGAATACTCTTTGTCCGCTGGTACCACTGTGCTCAAGTGATACTTTGACAAGTCAAAAGGCCCTTAAAACTATAGGACACAAACAGCGGGTTATGGACCTCTCTCTTCTTTCCCTCTTTATTTTGTGCTCAACAAATGCACTCAGTGCAATATATGAAACACTTGAGGAGCTACCAACTTTCAACTTCAATTTTATCATTATTAGAGGTTTATATTACTCTTCTTCTTCTCAAGATATTCTTTCATTGACTCCAAGCACAAGGCAGAACAGTGGGAAATGTCCTTGCAAACCGTTTGGGAGAGGACCCTGATATCTCTGTGCTCATCCTCGAAGTGGGTGGATCATAAGTGGAATCTCTTTGAAACCACTCAATGTTAACATTCTTTATAGAACTGAAGATGTACTCCTCTCTCAACTACCTTTCTTTTGTCCTCAAGTAACCCCCAACACACCATTGGATTGGAATTTCACCACAACCAAACAGCCTGGATTGAACAGGCACTCTATCACAGACCCTTGAGGATATGGATTGGGGGAAAGTAGTGCTGTCAGTACATCTCTGTATACTTTTGTGCAAAATACATGATTACTGATGTGTATGTCAGACTATATGTTATACACCCATGGTTCATCACAAGATTATGACTGCTATGCCCAGATCAGTAGTGACCCTGGTTGGGGATGGGAGGCTTTGCAGCTGTACTTTCTAAAGGTCAGTGATGTCTTTCATTTAAGTTGATCGCATTTCAACTTAACTCCACAACAGAATGAGCACTTCATCACCCCTGCCAACCACCACAATGCATATGGAGAATTTGATCCAGTAGTTCATGGCTTCAATGGTATCAACTCTGTTTCTCTTCCTGGATACCCATGCAGAACAGACGGTCACATCATACAGGCGACAAAGGAGTTACCTAGTGATTTTCCATTCAATCTAGATTATAATTCTGGATATCATCTTGGTATTGGTAAGTCCTCTTTTCAAACGGCTGTCTTGCTAAATGTACTGATCGTAGAAAACACTCATAGGTTGGACACCATCTACTATTGGAAACAGAACTTGCAGCAGCTCTCAGACATCTTATCTTGGGCCCAAGTATGTTGGCAAACTAAATCTACATGTCCTGATTCGCACCTATGTGACCCGAATTCTTCTATCGGATACCACAAGCATCAGTGTATTGCCAATGTTCAATTCTGTCAAGTTTACTCAGGACAGTGGAGGTAATCTGGTCTCCTACCATACTTAGTACTGGCAATTGATAAGAGTTCATAGTGTACATTCTTGCACCATCAAATCTCAAGGAGATTATTCTCTCTGCAGGCTCCATCGGTTCCCCACATATCCTCCTCAACTCAGGCATCAACCCCCGCACTGAACTTGCTGCTCTAGGAATCCAAGTGGACAGTACCTCCCGACACTCTTCTCCAAGTTCCTCTTTCCACCCTGCCAATAACACATCCACATGCTCAAAATTGGGGCAGGCCATCTCAAGTGCAGGAAGAAAGCTCAGGAGGAGTCCCAAGTTGGCTGCAATGGTGGTGAGGTTTGGGAGACCCTTGTTTGGAGGCAGGTGGGAGAAAGCCACTTCTGACTGTGTATCCGTCTCTGACAATAACTGGGATATGCTGCTGAAAGAGATCGACTCAAGCAAAGAGTGAGCTTCATTGGAGAGAAAGGATGACATTTCTGACACAGTAAACAACCCTCCAAGAATAGTCAAGTGACTTAGGTGGGGAAGATGCAGGCGGCAGATAGGAATGGCACAGCGGCACCGACCTAGGAAGCTTCCAAGGAATAGCCTCTTTACAGGAGACACATTTGCTGAATGGACGAACCAGTTGATCAGGGCATTGGAAAATGGGGCTATGTGGACTTCGGTGAGTGTAGTGAAAGCTGGTGGTCAAAACAAGGGTTCGCTATTGAGCACCTTCATGTCGAGCCATTGTTGCATGTCACTCAGATGATGATACAGTATTGTGAACAATGTGATGCATTCACTTTTCACAAGTTGTGCGCAGAAAATGTTGAATGTGTTCACATCTGCCAATCTGAGCAAGCTCTGCCACATTTGGAAGAACCTGAGATATGGACCACTGGGCATTGTGGTATTGGTATGGTGGTGATGTAGCAAATGAAGTCACTGAGTGATGCCCAGTGATACTTGGTGCTGAATATGAGCATCATTGAAGGAATGAAGGGTTTGTTGACAACACATAAACAGAGACCTTGGAAGCACGTGAAAGGCAGCAATATGCCCTCATCGCACTCAATGAATTTGCTGTACAGTTTCTGATATTGCTTAGGGGAACTGAGCCACAAGGAGGTAGCAAAGCTGTTGAGTCGGTGACACGTACATGCAACTGCGAAGAGATCTTTCTTGGACAATGTTTGGGTAATCATTGTCAAGATTTTGTTTGGAAGATCAACAAACAGGCTCGAAGCAGGTTTTGTCCATGCTGGGCAAACTCTCCACATTGGCCTTGTCTTTTTCTGAGCAGCCATAGGTGCACTAGTAGCGAGTAAATGAGAAGTCATGCAGAGGAAGAAAAGTGAAATCCTACAGAGTACACCACCGTGAACTAGGACTTGTGGCTCCTACAGTGAATGGATTCAAAGTAAGTAAAGAAACACAGAATGGCAGAGATTATTCCTTTTGCAATTTGTCAATTGGACATGTGTCTCATCCCCTTCATCACCACTGATATCAAATCTTTGATTTATTGGATTATTGTAAGTCTTGACCTTTATGCCAAATGACAGTGATGGGCAGCAAGTAGAACAGAAATAACAATGAACAGGTACTTTGCATGGGAGAGCTATACCTGTAGTTAAAAGCAGCAGTTATAAATGACAATGGTGGTGGAAGTAAGAGAGACACATCGCAGAAGTGACATGCAAGTTGATGGTGATAGCACCCCAGCCTGGACCGGCTGCAGAAGAAGCTCTATTTAGGGTTAGGGTCAGAAACCAATACCATCACAACTCACTATCTTACATGGCACTCACTGTGCTCAATATAGAGAATATCAACCAGTGAAATACACTATACCAGCTGCTACCACCATTCTTCTTCACCACAGGTCCTCTCCAACAATGATGTGTCCATTTGGTGTCCATACTCATTGCAATGATAGTTCACAAATAGTTCAAGCTGAGCAGTGAAATTTGAATTACCAGTTTCAAGATGTGTTACGACTCTCTGTGTCACCTTTCTCAAGACAGAAACTGATTTTTTTGTAAATGTGTTGCTTCACCAGGCTACCTCCAGAGCTGGTCAATTCCATCCTGGATTTTTCAATCCAATACCCTTAATCCCTCTCAGTCTCCTCTCTTTTCTGTTGTTGTTTTCTTTGTCGAACCCGAGTTCATCTTTTCTGTGGTTTCTGGAAATGTGCGCACTTCTGCAACTTTTACAACATGTGCCAGCTGTCTAACACCTCCCCTAGTCATAACATTAGGTTTTCATGAAGGCTGGGACGATAAAATACAAGGCTTGAGCACTTTGTTGCAGTCACCAAGAGTTGATAGGTACAAGCAGCACTCATAATCCATATTAACTTTTGGCATCTTTGGAAACAGTTTCAGTCACACGCCTTTCCTCTTATGAACTATCGGTACTACTATCCGATACTATCGTGGGAGCCTGATTCGGAGATGTGGGAATGGCTTCCTCCTAGCCTAGAAAGTTGCTATGCGAGGTGAACACTGCTTATATCGACGAGATACTGGAAGTCATGCTGGCCAAGTATCCAAGTTTCTTCTGTCAGGATATCTGGGAGCTTCGCTAGGGCTTCTATCCATAAAATGAACCATTCACATCAATTACCAGGTGCCATGCCTAGCTCTGTTTCAAAGTCAGTGGTGCGCAGGCAAACATTCTTGACCGTGAATTTCAGGTGTGTGCCTTCCTATTGTTAGTGTTGTTGTTGAAGACTGCTGTTTCTCATTTCCCGCCCAATTGAAGAGCTTCGTTAAAAGGAGAAGTAAAAGGTCAGATGCACGGGGCAGAGCTACATCAGGAAAACCGAGCATTGATCTTTCCCATCTTTTTGGTCTCGTACAAGATCAAAAAGATCAAAGAGACAAAAGACCAATGGTCTTTACCAACTGAGGCCCAGTCAAAAGTCTGTGGTCTTGGGTGGATACGGAGAGATATGAGTTGATAAATCAATGGAAGCCTGTAGCTCGCTAAGAATGGGGCATCCCATGGTTTTGTGATCGCTACCCATGGATAACCATCGATGCTCGTAGACTATTGTCGGTGTGCATCATTGTACGTCGATAGAAATCAATAAAAAATGTATTTGTTTGCTTGCTATCTATATATATCAATTATAGTGGATAGCTACAGGCCTACCACCTATCGAACTCCCGTTCTGCCATATACCCATCCCCTGCCTCCCATCGCTCCCACCGTGCCAACCCGCCATACACAATTCTTGTCGAGTCCTGCCGTGGTCCTATGAGCCGATCTGGATAACTGTAAGCAGATATCCACAATATAGGGCTTTAACATACTGCATCCAAGGCTGGGAAAGAGCGCAGCCAACAAAAATGGTGTTGATGAGCACCAAAGTTCGCACCTGTAAATCAACTAATACCAGGCAAGACGGTGATAACTTCGCACCTATATATCAGAAGGGCAGAATGGAAGAGATGTTGTGAATATATAGCATCCCTGTGAGGTCAACCTGATACAGCGTAATGGAAAATAAGATGACAGGACGGCAAGGGATAAAAGCAGACTCACCTTCTCTTGCAACCCAAATCGTATCCAATCTCCTCATCACCGTCAACTACGAACGAAAATGCTGGCTATATGCGGTTGCCTTAGGGTCTTTCTGGATCTACAGCACCGTTGCGATGAGCTGGATGCCATTCGCAGTGTCTAGGCCATGTAGTCGCTTGTAAATGAACTTGAAGGCGATGTTATTCAGTAGGAATGGTATCACGAAAGGGAACAGCAATACATCGGGCGATGGTCATGGTGGTAAAAGGGAGAGTGTGTTCGGACTTTGCCAGGAGCGCCAGCCTCAGGTTATCACTTCAAGCGCGCGCATACACGGAAAAATGGTTCTGAGTCAACACTAGTCAGTAGTCGCTTGCGAAGACTGGTAGGAAGGTCTCAGATATCTCAAAGGTCATAAATCTATGTCAATTCGAGAGTATGCTCGTCTAAGTGCATCCATCAATACCTCTGCACGTCCACAGACATCGATGGATCGACCAGCACCCGTGGATGTCGACCGAGGCCTCCAGACTTTTGACTAGGACTGAGGTACAAAGTCTCGACAAGAACAATTTCGTCTTGACAAGCTTTGTGCCTACCTTGGGAAAACCATTGATCTTTCCTTTTCTATCTATTCCGACAGGTTTGAAGAGCATTGGAATACTATTATATTGTTATCTACATAATACAATAAACACTACAACAGCTAACATATAGAAAAGCTATTTAAACTATAAAGACACACGAGAATTCCATCGGCGCAACAAGAATTCACAGTCGACGTCGCAAAATGATGGAACTTGTCCTCCTCGTATACCCAACTAGAGTAATGTGCCACCTGGCTATCCGACAAGCATTCAATGCCGACTCGTGACTAGATCCCATGTCGGCATAGGTCTACGAAGCAAACGTGACATACAGACGGTAAGCAATTGGTATAAGAAACCAAAACGGACAGCAAACGTACCAGAGCAGCTCTCCGTAGTCTCCCGAGCCCATCTATGATGCCGGATCTTGTCCCATTGGTACTGCAGTCATCGGGATCGATTTGAATGGCATTTGAATCCTAGTACCGCACCAAAAAAAAAATGGCACGAGCCTCGAATGTACCTGCTGTAAGCAACAGTAATCTCCTGGAATAGGACTTATCTTTAGACAAATGACAACACACTGGAGTAGAAGGACATCAGCGCTCGAAGAACCAGCCTCAGAGAGAGAAACATACCATACGCAAAGCCCATTTGAACCCATCCGCCAGTATCCCTGGATGCGATATCCACCACACCACCCCTGGACCTTGTTTGCAAGAGCGTGATACATTTTTGGGTCCAAATTCAACGTACTATTTCGATGCTGAGGTTCGACGTTGAGGGTGTCCTTTGAACGAGGATGGAGGGGAAAGAGAAGAGACGTGGAGATCAATTCGAAATGAATTTCGGATCCAAAAGTCAACGTTACGTGTGATGATGTGATTGGCCTGTGCGCAGGCTCCTGGCGGAGTTTGAAAGAACTGAGCAGTTTTTCTGTTCCTCTTGCGTTCTATTCCGCCGTTTGCTCTCCCTCCCGGACCCTCTGCACGTTGCAGCATCGTCTTGGACACACGTTCTCTATCATACTGAATGTGTAGTATACTGTTACTACAGTTAGCTAATAGCTTTGGTTGCCGATCTACTATAGTCAAAACAATATCACCATGACTATACTGAATCGGTTGCAGTCGGTAAATATACCAACTGTACATTTGTACTGCAAAGTCATTCAAAAGAGCACCCTAGTGACGAGACGACAAAGACACAGAAGACCCGGTTTGCCAAGACCAAGGTTTGATCACCCAAGAGAAAGAGGCGGAAAGGTGGCTAAAAAAGACCAATTTTGATATCCGCCCTTTAAGGTTCGGGCCTAGCTATTTGCATCTTTTCAGGGGATAATTATCCATACAGAGACGAGCATTTGTAATATGCGATGCTGTGAACGGCCCGGAAGCGAAATATTTCTTCGTAAACTGAAATGCTTTATAAAGGACGCACTTGCTTAAGTGCTCCCCACTCCGTTCCCTCACAAATGCTTCCTACAGCCCTTTTGCTCGCTCTAGTGGGAACCGCGCTAGGTTTCAACGCGTGTCAGCTTATTGCCGATAAAGTCTCGTCTGCGACAGATGTTTACTATCCTGGTGAGTATCGAGCCATTTCCTCGCGCGGTGTTTGACTGACCTCCAGTAGGATCCTCGTCGTATGTAGCTGACAATGAACACTACGCGACATCAAGCTCGCAAGTCTCAAAGTGTAGTGTGGAACCTGGGTCTGCTGAAGATGTCGGCATCATCGTTCGTCCTATTACCTTTTTCTTCGTACCTCGCTTTAACGAGGTATTCTAGCTGGGTATTTTTGGCAAGACAAAGACGCCATTTGGTGTACGTGCCATCTATGCCGTCCCATTTTAACTATGTGTGAATGCCGTCTTTTAGATCAAAGGCGGCGGACATTCTGCGAACCTAGGCTTCTCTTCAACAACGGGTGTCCAGATCGCCATGGCGCGCTTCAATGAAGTCACGTACGAATCTGCGACACAGACGGCGGTGATTGGTGCTGGTAACATTTGGGACGATGTCTACGAGATATTGAATGCTCAAGGTGTGAACGTTGTGGGGGCTAGGGTAACCGGCGGGGTCGGTGTGGCGGGTCTCATTCTTGGTGGAGGTATGTATGATGATTATACTTCAACGATCTACTGTTTGAATGGATATTTATCTGCAGGGTATTCATGGCTGAGCAACCAATATGGTCTGGCTCTTGATAATGTGGTCGCATACGAGCTGGTGGCGCCTAATACGACTGTGGTGACTGTAACGGAAGAGAGCGATCCCGATCTTTTCTTCTCACTCAAGGTATGTGCTCTTCTCTTGAGTATTCATTCTTGGTATAAAATTATTACATCAGGGCGGCTTCAACAACTATGGTATCGTTACTCGGTTTACCTTGAAGGCCTACCCACAGGGTGCTGTTTGGGTACGTACGCCCTTGAAATCTTGGTAGCCATAACTGACTAGTATCTCTACTTCTAGGGTGGAGCAGCTTCATATAATGCAAGCTATATATCCGCGTTCAATGCAGCGTCTGTCAAATTCTGTTCAGAGGTCACCGACCCTAAAGCTGCGATGATCATGACATATGTATACGTCAGTGGCCAGGTACTCCCCAGTGTCTCCCACTGTCTGAACCCGCGAGTCTTAAGTCGCATTATCTATAGGTATTACTTTCCGCACTGATGTTCTACGACGACCCTACCCCTCCAGATGGCATCTTCGACGATTTCCTCGCCATACCCGCTTTAGTCCAGGACGTTACGACTCGTTCCTTCTTTGACCTCATCAACTCTACATCAAATGATGCGGCTGGATATCGGTGCAGCTTCTTTACTTCCAGCTATACACCAGCATTACTAACAGCTTGTGCCGACCAGGATTGTAGTCAACTATATCCCCACGCTCGAGTACTCTGAATCCTTCATTGAAGGCATCATTGATGAACTCAACGTCAGATTCCGTCTTTCTTCTGCCCTGTAAAGGCTCTAATTCTCTTTCGTTAGTTCTGGGGCCCTACGTTATCCACACACGGAGCGCTCTCCGTCACCTATGCGGTCGAACCCTTCCTTCCAAGCCTTCTAACACATGCTCCCGCCGGATCCTCTGCGTACCCGAGCTCGCGGGATCATGTCGTCTTTCCTACTGCCGTCAGCTTGGAGTGGGTGTCGCAGAGCGAGGACGATGTGTTCCATGATGCTGCGAGGCAAACAGCGGAGAAGCTTGGGGTGGAGGGTGAATCGATATACCCGAATTATGCGATTTATGATACTCCTGTGGTGGATATGTTCGGTGAGAAGGGGGTAAAGAGGATGGAAGCTACACGGAAGAGGGTGGACCCTTATGGTGTCATGCTATTGACAGGAGGGTTTAAAGTGAGGCTGGCGTCTCCGTTCACCGTAGCATTGAACCACGGATATTGAGCTCTCACATACGTTGTAGTTGATACACACTTGGGTACTCTTGTATCTATGTTGTTCAAGGATTAATATGCCTTGCAGCCTCTGCTTGCGTTGACCTTCTATTCCCACAAATCGGAGGCGACGCACGACAAACCATTGAAACGTGAAAACGCCTCCAATGTACATCACGCAGTGTGCAGAGTCAGTACCACCTTATTGAAAGGTTGTCTCTATAAGCTGGAATAAGTAGACACATGTTCGCAAGGCATTGAATGTAGGTGTCAGCGCTCAGGCTGGGGGTACCTGCGAAGTAAAACGGAGGACCTGGGTACAAACCGACGCGAGATGCTTCTTCCCCGAATGGGCGCCACGGCGTCCAGGCAATACTGAAGTTCGCCGTGGTAGTCACTAGTAGAAATTAACATCGCATACGAGGAAGGAGAAAGGAGACACACTGGGTGAATTCCCTAGCGATGGCGGTGGGCTTGACGTGCTTTCAGACTTCCATTTTGTCTACACGGATATTCGGTCGTCTTGAAGGATTGTTGACTTATTCGGCAAAATGTGGGGATGTCACCTTCGAGAGTATGAGCTGTACAGAAGGACAAGAAGCGATCAGAGAGGCAGAAACCTAAGAGTACTTTAGTAGTAACATAGTGACAGCAAAGAACTGGATCACAGCTGTGACTACGACGGTCATTTCAGTTTACGCAACGGATGATTACCGGCATCTACACCGCCACCAAGATCTGCAATCATGATTATCCGAACCGGATAATTGCCGGCAACTGCATCGCCGCCGAGATCCTCAGGTTCGACGCATGGACAGGAGATCCTGTGTGGATAGGACGCAGAATTTTGTGTCTGGGTGGAGGATCATTTGGAAGAATGCGGGTTCTTCAGTTCTGTAATCCTTTTCGTCTTGACAATGCGGGACGACAAATTCACAAATTCAAGCGCCCGGAAGTAACTTGTAAGCATTGACCTGAATAGGATTCTATGGCGGTGCGTGAACTTGGTATTCATTGGGCCATCACCTTGATCTCTACTTCTGTTTACCTCCAACCACAGCTATATTCGGCTTCAAGGGGAAAGTTGCACTTGGTATTGCCAATCCATTTCGATCAATTCGTCGATCGCGCGTCTGAAAATTCCTTTATGGCGACAAATTCCTTGCAAATTCCGCGAGGTACTTCATGTGTTTTCTTCAGAGTAGACGGAAGGATCTCTGGTAGCAGGGATGGCCTCAAGGATGTACCGGAAAGAACGTGTCTAAGAACGTGTCTATCTGGATGGGAATTATCCAAGTCCGAATTTCGATCCAACCCGGGCCATCGCGTCGACTATCTCAATAAAGATGTGATGGTTGCTGTTAAATGGTTTGTTCATTCTAAAATAGACTCGTAGGTGAACATCCATTCTGTGGTAGAAAACCCCGCGCTGCAATGACAATGAAAGTGATGGAGGAATTTGGATGAGCTCGACAATGCCCAACGCCCTGGACAGGAGCGCAGCACACAGCGGAAGGTCCGCTCAAGCCGATATTCCTGTGTTATTATAATATTGACGGGCGGCAACGAGAGGAAGAAAGGCAGGAAGACAAGGAAGCTTGATTATCCGAGCCGCAGGGAAAAATGAACTGAACGTAAACTTTGACAAATGGCTTGGCGCTAGGTTGCAAATGAACTTCCTGGCTGTGTAATCAGAGTCCGCTGTGAGTCAGAACCCTCAAGGGGTTGACTGTCTTCAAGGTACAGTGAGAGACTCAAGGTACTCCCAGAGAATTTGTCGCCTGGAGCTAAGTAGCATTGGACAGTCCATGTTGGCAGATGAAACGGTGAATATTCCGGCTGTATCTTATGAGAGAACAATTTTTCCTCCAGCGAGCTTCGGGATGCCGGCGGCGCGGCAAACACTTGTGGATCAGTTCTGGACTGCCATACACCTGTAGGTCTCCAGCTTTGATCATTCAACTGATCGGTGTCCGGGGCCGGGTCCTGAGAAAGAAACATGAGCCTTCGTGTAGGCCGACCGTTGACTTTTTTGCCAAGCCCATACGGAGTTCGTTCCCTGACGCACAGGACCGTTGCCTCTGTATGCCATCTTCATGTGGCCGTGCCCTCCAGAAAATCCTATAAAGCCGTTGATACTATGAGCCTCTGGAGAACAAACCAGTCAGTCCTTTATACGTTGATCGAAAATGCCTCGTTGGTCGCGGCACGCTGAGGTGTGTACGCAGTGGTAGACCGTGGCATTGCTAAAGCTTTTTGTTTTGGTCAGGATTCGTTTCGCCTTCCGGAGGGCTTTAAAAGGATAGGTTATGATGCAGACACCATGCGTTATACCTTCATTGACAAACATGGGAAACTGTATCGGAGCGCGCCTGGCGAGGAGTACGGTACGCTGACGCTGGTCGCTTTCTCCGCATCGATGGATAGGCCTGAGGCCTTTTCAGGTTCGTCGCCTCTTTCTTTCTCCCTTCCACACCGATAATTATGTACGTTCTCACAGATGGAGAAAGCCCGAAGCCTGTCGAGTCCACGAGTCCCGCTCCGAAGTTGACGTTCAGTGACTTCCTGCCCCCGTCTGCTATGACATCCGCCACGTCGTCTTTGGACCAGTATGCGCCAGCGCCCCCGCCTAGTGCGTATTTGACTGGCGCGGTGCGAACTGCACTTCCGAAAATGCAAGGCGTCGTGCAGAGCATCCACAGGACCATCACATCCGCGTATACCAAGGGATCAGCAAAACATGCGTCCCCTCCTACTCCTTATCATTCCCCTCCTCGTGAGGATGGAAAAGGCTCGTCCTCAAATACCGCCAGCCCAGTTGACGCCAGTGTTGATGAATCGAAGAGTTCTAAAACCAAGGCTTAGAGGCTAGAGGCTCGTCGACTTCACAGATATACGGTTGTTGGGCGATAGCTAGGAGTTTGTGGAGACGGCAATATATATGTCTCTGGATATCGAATGTTGCTGATCCAATTCAAGTTGACTTTTAAGCTTGGTAAAAGCAATGTTGGAAATTTGGGCCGAGGGTTTGAAGAACAGAGAACGAGCTGAAAATGTATCTCACTGTCAAAACTATCGTCAGCAATCCGAGCGTTCCTACCTCGAAAAGAGACGAGAGCATTACATAGACAAAAGGCCTGATGGAACGCGTCCATGTTTGAAGATCGTGGGAACTTTGACGCGTTGTTGACGACTGTTGATGTCACCAGTTACTGACATTTCTTCCCTTTTCCCATACCTTCTTTCTTCCTGCCACCTCTTCCCCCGGCTTCTCAGCTAATGGACTCCTCTCTGAGCATAGGAAACCTTCTTATTGTATAATGAATTGCTATATTGGACGCATATATCGATGGAACTCATTGTAGGAAACCACTACTGAGCCGTAATTCGAAGTCGCTCCTCAGTGAGTGCTTTCTAGCAAATGTGAACAAGTCTGAGCTCATTATTGTCGCTTTCAGCAGCTGAAACGCTCACATCGACAATCCCCTCCATCATGCAGACCCTCACAGCCAATACCAGGATTCTTCGCGAACCAGCAAATTTTGAGAGAATTCTGTGGCGGGGCGTTTCTAAATGGACTTTAATGATCGGCTATGGATCTCTGACTTCCTATTGAAGTGAGTACCAACGTTCGCAGCTGTTTGCACACCGCCTGACAGGGCCGAACTTCAGGTTGTGCCGACTTTGAGAGGACTTTATTTCGGCGATCTCGGGGGGCCTTTTTACGTCCTGAAAGTTCCAAATCTCAGTTTGTGACAAGGTCCGATTTTTGTGATCCGCAAAACGACCATCAACTGTCACCGTTCAACCTGTATGCGAACGACTGTAATATTACTGTTGCCATTCACTCGTGCGTGTCCTTATCGTTGAAGTTTGATTACACGCTGATTCGCATCTCCTCAAGGTGTACTATTGCTTATTTACATAACGCCCCATGTCTACACTGCGACGCTCACTCTAATCCGATTAGAGGTGTTGTGTAATCCAAAAGCCGCCCGAACTAGGTCCAAATACTGTTCATCAGCACCCACCACTGTCCATGTTTTCTACTGCGCTTATCTTAGGTCTCGCATGGGCCGCCTTTGCGCTCGACTCGCCTCCTGGACTCGTTACACTCACTGCATGCCAGCGCATCGCCGCCGAGGTCTCGAATGCAACAAATGTTTACTATCTTGGTTCGTGGAAGTCGCCTTTTTGTTCAACGCCTTGCTAAATGGAAGCAGGATCCCTCTCGTACGAGGTGGACAATGAACACTTTGCCAGCTCAAGCTCTCAGATATCAAGCTGCAGCGTAGAACCTGAATCCATCGAAGATGTTGGCATTATTGTTCGTATCGAGCTGGCTCACTCGCTTCTTCGCTTGACACGTTACCTTTCTAGCTCCGTATACTAGGACAGACGCAAATGCCCTTTTGGGTGTGTTCTTAGAAAGCCCGTCTCTCTGGTGACGCTGGTCATTGTTTATCGTAGGTTAAAGGTGGCGGGCACGCTTCCAACCCAGGGTTTTCGTCTACAGCTGGCGTCCAGATCGCCATGATCCGCTTCAAGGATGTCACATACGACCCGAAGACCCAGACAGCGGCCATTGGTGCCGGTAATATCTGGGATGACGTCTACAAATTCTTGAACCCCCAAGGTGTCAATGTCCTCGGAGGGAGAGTATCAGGGATCGGCGTGGCTGGCTTCACTCTTGGTGGTGGTATGTATATGCGGATATAATCTTGTCCGTATTCTAATGATTCGCTCCACTGAAGGATATTCGTGGCATAGCAACCAGTATGGCCTCGCCATTGACAACGTGGTTGCGTATGAGCTGGTTATGCCTAATGGTAATGTAACAAATGTCACTGCGTCCTCCGATCCGGACCTGTTCTTTTCGCTGAAGGTGCGGTGCCTCCGTCCAGCATTCTTCTATCCCTGACATTCTTGCTCGGATAGGGAGGGGGCAACAATTTTGGCATCGTTACACGGTTCACCTTGAAGACGTTCCCGCAGGGTAACATTTGGGTTCGTATGCTCGCCATGTTTTGGTATATTATTGAACTATGTCTGCAGGGTGGGACCACTCTGTACCCCGCCACTGTGATATCAGCTTTCACTGCAGCGGCGGCCAAATTTTCTTCCGAGGTTACTGATCCTAAAGCTGCGATGATCATCGCGTTTGGGTACGCTGCGCAACAGGTAAGGTCATGGTGTTTGGGTCATGTCAAAGTGCTGAGTGGTGTCAATAGATTTTCCTCACGACGGTCATGGTATATGACGGCCCCGTCCCTCCTCGTGGTATCTTTGACGCCTTTTTGAATATGTCAAGCCTCCAGTTGGATGTCAAGGAACGAACTTTTGTTGACCTAATCGAGTCCACGCGTCTGGCAATAGCACCGATTGTTAGACCACGGTCCGTGAATGCCTTTTTCACTCTCCGCGGTGCTGACTTGATCTACTCACCAGAACCATATACAATGATATTCCGACCTCCAACTATTCCAAGGACACCATCGATAGTCTCGTTGAAGAAATGAAGGTGCGGTGATGCTCTCTTCCCGTTCATCGGTACTGAAGATCAGCCTCCTTTTTTTTTAGTCCTGGGGTGCAAAATTCGACCTAGACAGCACCAAAATTATTACCTATTACCTCGAACCCTTCCTTCCTACGCTTTTCAAACACGCGGCCGAAGGCTACTCTGCGTATCCGGGCTCGCGTGAGCGTCTCGTCCTCCCCACCCAGATCAGCTTAGGGTGGATATTGGAGAGTGAGGATGGCGTGTTCTACGACGCTGCGAGAGAGATGACGCAGAAGCTCGGGATGGCGGGTGCACCGAGGTACCCGAATTATGCGATCTTTGATACTCCGGTGGTTGATATGTATGGTGAGGAGGGGCTGAAGAGGATGGCGACTACGAGGGAAAGGGTAGATCCTGATGGTGTCATGCAGTTGACGGGAGGGTTCAAAGTATAGTGAAATGTATTGTTTGCTATTTCGGTAGACGTGTACTGATTATTCATAGTATCAATACCAGTTTGTCTATAGACCGGTAATAAGCGTCGCGAGACCTTCAAAACATCGTGTCTGTGCCCAAGAAGGTTTGTTTGGTGCGTAACCTAATGGGAACCGCGGGTCACTAGCCGAGTTCGTGCGCTAGGTCACTGCCATCCCGGTACCACAATGCCCAGTGGTCCATATCACCTCCGAATGTGGCAGAACTTGCTTGAATCAGCTGATGCGACCGTCTTCTGCACGCCAGCTGTGAAGAGCGAATGCGTTGCTTCTACCGGACCGTAATAGCTCGACGCAAAGGACCATAACAAACCCTTGTTTCGACGGCCTACGTGCACATAGCCCCATTTTCCAACGCCGGTTCATCCGCTCGGCAAATGCGTCTCCTGGGATAAAGAAGCTGGACACGTCAAGGCAACCATTCTCATCCGCCACTTGCATCTTCC
Organism: Armillaria cepistipes; assembly: GCA_900157415.1. NCBI lineage: Eukaryota > Fungi > Basidiomycota > Agaricomycetes > Agaricales > Physalacriaceae > Armillaria > Armillaria cepistipes. Next base: position 236,923 of record FTRY01000025.1, read on the forward strand.
CCAACTGCATTCTCAGACTGTGATTGAAATCTGCTATAACTGCACGTCACGTCCCCAAGGATGGTCTGCGCTTATCCATTCGTTGATCTTTCGAACTAGATTCTTACGTCGATTACCCGAGCGTTGTCCGTTCAAGGCCACTTCAATAAAAGGATGCTACGATATATAAAGACTGATGTACAACGAAAACACGTGGAACAAGTAACGAGCGACCTAGAGGAGCGCCAAACATACTCAAAACGAGACGTCCACTTCAACAGCTCGCGCTCAGACGTCGACGCGTTTACAGAGTCCCTGCGAACATTATTGATCAGAGAAGTGCTGTGCTGTGCAGAAGTAAACATACCTTCAACGTTGCCGGGGTGATTCTTGAAGTCGTCGATGTGGTTACGCTTCGAGTGGTTGTCATTGCCTTTGGCTTCGATATAGCTGGGGCTGCTGTCTTGGGACTGGTTGAATCTCACGCTGGGGTTGTGGCTTCCAGACGTTGGAGGGAGGTCGCGGGGGACCGGTGCGCCGGCCTGTTCTTGTCGTCAGAATACAACAGCGCAGAGCAAAGTTAACTTACAGCGGGAGCTGCGGGGTTGGAAGGTGACGGCCCCTCCAATGGCGCCGCGTATGCGGACATGACGAGAGCGAGCGCAACGACGGCGGCAACGTTGACGTTGAAGAGCATAGTGATGGTATGGAGTTGGACTAGAGAGCGTGGAGATGATGGGAGTAGAGGGAAGAGTTGGGCGATGTGGGTTGTGGAATCCTCGCGCCCTTTTATACCCTGAGAGGTAGCGCAGCCACAGTCGACGTCATTCGTACGACGATGACGGAATGCATTACACGCGTATCAACGCGAGATTACCCAACTCGGATGACCGCTCGTAGTCCTGCGCTTCCATTGCTCTTACTTCCTGCTCGACGCTGGTAATCGTTGTTCGCAAGGAAGCGCGTGCTAGAGTGGGTGATTGAGGTCGTCTGTGTTGATTATCGCCGGTTTTGACCGTGGTACCTGCGAGCTTTCCTTGCTGTTTAGAAGAAATCAACACTTCGCAAGGGTTTACTGACTCACCAGCCAGCACGCCTTTGTAGAAAAAATCCTCCACCTTCTGCCTAATGTCGGAGCTCGACTGCGGAAAGTGACTGCAGCGCGGGTCGCGAGAACTCAGAAGTTCGTGGCTGCCAGCTGGATGGTCAGGTCAACGTCAACAGCCATCAACAACACGTCTAAAATTCCCACGGTCTTTCATCGATCAGACGACGCGTCCCATTCGCTGCGAGACGTTTCTGGTTAATTTTAGGTAGGTACGACGCTCCTATGGCTGGGATATCATTGAATCAATAACCCGCTTACTGTTCTTCTATTTTTCTAATCTTAACCCTCGGCATTCGATATCCAGAGCCACCTATCTACAACTGGTTCGCTCAATTTGGTCATGTCATAATGATCACGCGACCTGGGTCTACCTTATTAATATTTCAGTCGACGGCCATGATTTATCACCAACTTTGCACCCCTCTCTTTTGATCTCTATGTCGTATACAACCGGTGTTGGTCCTGTAGACGCCAATGGCACAGAGCTCTTCTTCACCGACAGCGGGCCAGTGACGGGGTCTACTGACTACACCACTGTTGTCATTTTCCACGGAAGTGCCTTCACGGGCCGTACGTTTTTCTTCTGACGCTCAATGTCGCGTATATCTCATTTCTTCGTCTATTTAGATACCTTCCACAAGCTCATCCCGATGGCAGCGGAAAATAATCTGCGTCTCGTCATCCTGAATAGGCGTGACTATGCCGGCTCAACGAAGTATACTGACGAGGAACTCGCAGAGCTGAGAGAGGGGAAGACAGAATTCTTACAGCGCCTGGGATCCGAATCGGCGTACTTCCTGGCTTGGTTTATCAAGACCAACGATATTCCCAAGATCGGCGCCGACGGCAAGTCTGGAGGATTGGCTACCATTGGATGGAGTCTTGGGACTGCGACGTATGGTCGCCGCTTCTAAGTTTTGCCGTCACATATTGATACTGACTCCGTTTTCAGTCCCCTCGCCATTCTTTCCCACCCGGAAGTTATACCCGCAGAGACCTACGACGCGTTGGAGCCTTACTTCCGACAGATGATCTTCTACGGCCAGTTCTCCCCTTCTATCTGGACTTTCAGTTTTCTCATTTTTCGTCAGACCCGCCTCATCTCGCTTTCGGATACGATCAACCACTAGATAGATATAACCCGTTCGCTGATCCCGAGCTCAAGACAACTGAAGCGATGTTTGCTAACTTTGGATACTGGGTCAGCACGTACTATGACCATCCGGATCTTGCGTCGCGTTCCCCAAACGGGCTTGACTTCAGCAAACGTGGTACACGTCCGTCAATCGAGAACATGACGCCAGATGACATGAAGGATACCTTTGACGGCGAGGCAGCTGGAAGGATGGAATTTCCCATGTGCGTCTTCTTCGTTTCCCCGACCATTGATTGACTCATTAGTGTCTGCCAAATCAGGTATTTCCCTCCGATGCAACCTACCATCAGGCAGCAGACCGAGACAGCGCTATACGACGAAGAGGCGATCAAGAAGATTCTGCCAAAGCTGGAAATTGTACATCAATTTTGTACTGCGACGCCCTGGTACTGCGTGTGGGCATTTTTTGAGAACAAACGCTTGGCTCCCAAGCGGCCGATCCGCTATATCGAGATCCCAGGAGCAAACCATTTCGTACGTCGACCTTGTTCGTTGTTCAGGTCCGGATTGATTTACATTCACGTCTCTAGGTCCACTGGGATGATCCCAAAACGTATATGGAGGCAACGGTGAAAGGCCTTACGACATGATAGTTATTATGGTCCCTCAGTAAACAACTTGTATAGATATCGATACTCCCAGCCCTCGTCAGTGCCGAATTGAATAGTGGACCATTCCGTGATGTCCTTCAAATGCCACGTATTAGTATCGGCTCATTTAAAATGTTCGGCCCATGGGGAACAGATAGAAAAACAAGCTGTCCCTCTCCGGCTCTCGCGTCTGCAACATTTCGATCCCAGTCAGGCTTTCCCTTATACACCGATGCCGAAAACATGCTGGACGTCCTAGGTACAACAAGATAGTTGACGACGACTACAAGGGGGAGATTATCGGCCAGATGTGATTGTCTATACTCTTTCTTCAGCGTTTTGATATGATTAGGGTTCCTCTTCATATCGCACTTTACAAAGTACGAAAGGAAAGCACCATCTCGTGGGTTCATATGCGGCGGATGTCCCTCTATTGAGAAAAATAACATGAGTACTGTGTTCATCTTGAAGAATATAATTTTACTTTTCCGATTCTTAGTTATGTGAGTACAAACCTCTCGATGCCCGCTGTTCCACGCCTCCTTCTGGCATTTTCTGGAGCAGTAATATGCATAGCAGCATCCTACACACTTCTTGAGCGGAGGGAGCGTAGCCTCAGGAGTTACTTGCGGAGGCAAAGTACACTGGAAATTGATCTCAGACGGACCAGCTCAAACATGTCATGAAAGTAACGCACCTCCGCATTCATGCACTCCGCTTTGTCCCTCCAAAGATAATTCTTTCTCATTTCCATACGAGTGCCTACAGCCTTTTTCAATCTTGCCCACGCTTCCCAGAGCTTGGGCGCGTCCTTCTCAATACCATTTTCCAGTGAAAATGGGTGCCACTCCACCTCGCGTATGGCCTGCCGTAGAACAGCCCGAATAACAGAATGACAGTTGACCTCATTCAAAAGATGCACCAGCACATCATTGAGCGTGTTACCTGTCGTGCGATCAGGCGTATACCCTCCTCCCGTGAGCATAAAGTACGCTTGGCATTTCATGATGGACAAGAACAGATGGGCCTGAAGAGCCTCTCCTACCCATGTGAATTGATCCGCGAACGTTCCGGAGAGATAGGACGCACAAAGCGAGATGATGCCTTTTGACGTCTCAAAGTCATCCATCGTCATCGACAGCACGAGCTTTCGGGAGGATATCGGACGTCGCGTGGATGCCGGGTGTCTGCGTCAACAGTCATCAACAACGCGTCCAAAATTCCCACGATCTTTCATCGACCAGATGACGCGTCTCACTGCAGCTGGTAAAGGTTTCTGATTTATTTTAGGGTAGATACGACGCTCGTACTGCTTGGATACCATTGAAGTTGGCACTTCGTTCGCCGTTCTTCTATTTTTATTTTAGCCTCGGCCCGTCCCGTTGCCACTTTTTACCAAAAGTCCACGTTGGGATCAGGGAGACTCGGTATATAAAGCCAAATTATCTATGGTCTTCGTCTCCGTCAACGCCTAACCATCCTCGAAAGCCCAGTCAACAGCGACCGAAGGACCCTTATGCGGAACACGTGTTTTGGCTGTGAGTTGAATTCACGAATGTCGAACATCCTCTCAATGACAATAAGCACAAGCCGAAAAGAGCCTTGAAGATTTCTCTGTAATCTCTGCATTTACCGGAAGGCTGGCAAAGCCGACATCGAGCACATCAGGCTCAATCTTGCGGCTCCATCCACGTCGCAGTATCTTTTATCCTTCAGATATGTTCAGGTCCTTGACGAGGACCATCATCTAGAGGCTGATCTTGAAAAGACAACGAAATCAAGGCGATTGAGGTCCACACCGTTCGAAACTGATCCAAACACACGCTCGATAGTCCAAAGTCAAAACACTTCACTACTTTGAACCCTCCCGTCAACTGCATGACACCATCAGGATCTACCCTTGCCCTCGTATCTTGCGTCCTCTTCAGCCCCTCCTCACCATACATATCTGCCACCGAAGTACCATACATCGCATAGTTTGGGTACCTCGATGCACCCACCATCCCGAGCTTCAGCGTCATCTTTCTCGCAGCATCGTGGAACACGCCGTCTTCGCTCTCCGATACCCACCCCAAGGTGACCTCAGTGGGAAGAATAAGTAGCTCCCGCGAGCCCGGATACACAGAGGAGCCCGCTCCTGCGTGAGCGAAAAGTGTAGGAAGGAAAGGTTCAAGGGTATACGTAATATAGGCGTTGTTATCGAAGACTAATTTCTCGCCCCAGTGCTGATATTGATCCTCAGCACAGATGAACGGAAATCACGTAGAGAATCACCGCACCTTCAGTTCTTCGACGAGACTATCGATGGTATGTTTGGAATAGTTGGACACCGGGATATCGTTAGATATGATTCTAGTGAGGTAATCAATTCAGTGCCACTAGGCGGATAGTTAAAAAAGGTATCCACGGACCGTGGTGTAACTTTTGACGGCATGGAATTGATTAGGTCGACAAATGACCGCTCCTTAACATCCAGGCGGAGGCTTGTCATGTTCAAGAAGTCGTCAAAGATACCACGAGGAGGAATCGGGCCGTCATACACCATGGTCGTTACAAGGACAATCTGTAGACGACACCGTTCAGTACCTCGAAATAACCCGAACACCATGGTTTACCTGTCGCGCAGCATACTCAAACGTAATAAGCATCGCAGCTTTGGGATCAGTAACCTCGGAAGAGAATTTGGCCGCCGCTGCAGTGAAAGCTGATATCACAGTGGCGGGGTACACAGTGATTCCACCCTGCAGAGATAGTTTGATTTATAGACGACACCAAAATTTAGCGAGCCCACAGACCCAGATGTTACTCTGTGGGAACGTCTTCAGTGTAAACCGTGTAACGATGCCAAAGTTGTTGCCCCCTCCCTATACGAGAAAGTATGTTAGGAATAGAAGTATGCCGGGCCGAATAAGACGCACCTTCAGCGAAAAGAACAGGTCTCGATCGGTGGTTGCAGTCACAGTCGTAACCTTACCATTAGGCATAACCAGCTCATACGCAACCACGTTATCAATGGCGAGACCGTACTGGTTGCTGTGCCACGAATACCCTTCAGGAGCGAATCGTTAGGACACAGGCAAGATTTCATCAGCATGTACATACCACCACCAAGAGTGAAGCCAGTCACACCTACCCCTGATACTCTCCCTCCAAGGACATTGACACCTTGGGGGTTCAGGAATTCGTAGACGTCACCCCAGATATTACCGGCACCAATGACCGCCGTCTGGGTCTTCGGGTCGTATGTGACATCCTTGAAGCGTGTCATAGCGATCTGGACCCCAGTTGTAGACGAGAACCCCGGATTGGCGGCATGCCCACCACCTTTAACCTGAGATAAGAGTAACAGTCAGCGTCATCAGAAGATATGGGCTTCTAAGAACACACCCCGAAGTATGTTCGTGTCTCGCCTAGTACGCGTAGCTTGTAGAAACACGCGTGTCAAGCCAAGAAGGGAATGAGCACGAATTTGATACAAACAATAGTTCCAACGTCTTCGACGGATCCGGGTTCTACACTGCAGATTGATCTTTGAGAGCTTGAATTGACATAGTGTTTGTTGTCCGCATCGTACGAAAAGGATCCTGTTTCTATTCAAAAAAGGCGATAGCCCAAAAGAGTATCACGAACCAGGGTAGTAGACTTCTGTTGCATTCGAGACCTCGGCTGCGATGCGCTGACATGCAATGGATGTATCGAGTCCGGCAGGGGAGTCGATCCCAAAGGCGCTCCACACAAGACCCAAGGTAAGGGCAACAGAAAGCATGGATAATGGTGGATGCTGATAAAGAGTGGTTTGGACCTAGCTTAGGCAGATTTTGGGTTGCGCGAATATACGTTAACACCTCTAATCGGATTCGACTGAGCGTCGCAGTGTAGGAAGGGGGCATTATGTAAATAAGCAATAATACATCCTGAGGAGATGCGAATTAGCGCGTAATCAAACACGAGCGATAAGGACACACACCGAAGGAGAAGTTCGAAGCCCGGGTCATGGCTGGTCCTGCTCCCTGTGGGACAGAGCGGCCAGCCCTTTGCGAGTAAACCCCTTTCGAACCATCTGTGAATGTCGACAGTGAAATTACATCCGTTCGCATACCGATTGAATGTTGAAATTTGAAACATTGACCTGTGACAGTCGATGGTCATTTTGGGGATCACGCGATCATGAACGAAGCATAAGACTTTGTCGCAGTCCAAGATTAGGACTTTCAGGACGCAATGTAAATGAGGCCCTCCGAGATCACCGAAATAAATTCATGTCAAATCCGCACAACCTGAAGTTCGGACCTGTCAGGCGGTATGGAAATAACTGTGAATATTGGCACCCACTTTACTAGAATACCAAGAATACATAGTCGACCATTATAATCCACTTAGAAATGCCCTGTCAGAGATCTCTCAGAATTTGCCGGTTCGAAGGCCTTGGCTGTGAGGGTCTGCATGATGGACGGGCTTGTTGACGTGAAGAGACGATGAAAGCTTTTCAGCTGCAAAAAGCGACAGCAATGAGCCCAAAATTGTCCACACTTGCTGGGAACTTACTGAGGGGCAATTGAGAATCGTGGCTCAGTAGTACGAAGTAGCAATTTCCTACCAACAAATTACATCAAAATATGCATCCAGTAGAGTATTCGAGTATACAATGAGAAGATTTCCTATACTCAGAGAGGAATTTGTCAATCGAGAAGTCAGGGAAAGAGGTTGCAGGAAGAAGGAGGGAGGGAAAGGAATGTCATCAGCTTATGGCATCAATAGCCATCAACAACGCGTAAAGGTTTCCCACGGCTCAAGCGTCAACCGTCGACGTGTTCCGTTAGGCCCTACTATGTCAGCGATAATTCTCTTGCCTTTTTTCAAGGTAGGAACTCTAGGACTGCTGTTTCCAGCTAGTCCTACGTTCTTCAAACACTCAGCCTAAGTTTTCAGCGTGACTGATTTCACCAAACTTGAAAGTCGACTTGAATTGGATCAGCAATATTCGATATACAGAGCCCCTCATATCTATTTGCTGTCTTCGTCAACGCTCAACTGCTCCCAAAGAACCATATATCTGTGAAGTGAACTTCTGCCCGACCTAACGAGCCTCTACTAAGCTTTGAGTTTAGAGCTCTTCGATTTTTCGACACTAGCGTCAACTGAGCCGGTCGCACTCTTGCCATCCTCAAGAGGATGAGGAGAAGCGTGCTTTACAGATCCCTTGGTATACGCGGACGTGATAGATCGACGAAGGCTCTGCATGACACCCAGCCTTTTCGGAAGAGCAGTTCGGACCGCGCCGTTAAAATGCGCAGGGGGCGGAGGTTTTGGCAAATTCTGGTCCAAAGACGACGAGGCCGACGCCATAGCAGTCGGAGGTAGGAAGTCGCTGAATGTCAGCTTCCTGCTAGTTTGTCGAACCTTCGAATTGTTTCCATCTGCGGGGGGCACACATAATTAACCTTCAAAGACAGAACAGAAAGTCGGCGAACCTGAAAAGGCTCCAGGCCTATCCGTCGATGTAGAGAAGGCGACCGGCGTCAGGGTACCATACTCCTCGCCAGGCGCGCTCCGATACAACTTCCCATGTTTGTCTGTGAAGGTATACCGCATCGTATCTGCATCGTACCCTATCCTTTTAAAGCCCTCCGGAAGGCGAGAAGAATCCTGAACAAAAAAAGGCTTCAGCGACGCCCGCGGTCTATTGTCTATTACTGCGTGCTCACCTCTGCATGCTGCGACGAACGAGGCATTATGTAACAGCGACTGGCTTGCTCTCTGAGAGCTTCATATCGACGGTTTTATATCATTTTCCGGAGTGCACGGCCTCATCATCAAGAAGGGCACTGTCCTGATGTCCAGCCGCTACGTTCGCACGGAGTTGGCAAAAGTGGATTTGCGTACTTGGCCCACACGCAAGCCTATACCGCCTTCTCAGGGATATCTATCAGCTGAATAATCACCATACATGCTACAGTTCAGTCGAGGACTGATCTACCTGTGTCTGACGCACCGGTCGCATCTGGCAGGACCTCACTGAACGAATTTTGCTCCCTCATCAGATGCAGCTTGAATGCATCTCCCTGTAGATAGGACAGGCCGTCCAACGCTACGATATCATCCAGCCCACAAAGGTTCTCGGAGTAGTACCCCCCGGTGAGTCCCTCAGAGCGGACTGTTGATTACACAGCCGGAACTTCATTTGCCAAGCCATTCGTCAATATTTCTCAGGTCCATTATATTCCCGCAGCACGGCTGGTTCGGGACTACCGAGGCGAATAATCAAGCTTTCTTTACCAACACCCAAATTTCCATCGCATGGCGCGACATTCTGAGAATGACGGAAATCTACTCCCTTTTTTGGTTCTGACTACCCGGTTGATATTTACCTTTGAGTCCTCACCTTTTCCATCCGCGTGTTTTTACTATCTCCGCGCCGGCCGGTGCAGCTACGAATCTATTCCTGAATCCCGCCACTTTGTTGAGATGCCAATCAAACCCAAGTTTGGGGGACCCTAGTCAGAGATAGACGCGCATGTGGCATCGTTATCCGTTTATCCGTGAGGCGTCTGCGTTACTAATGTCGATTGTGAAGAAAATATGAGGTAGCTTGCGGACTTTGTCGCGGTAAAAGGGTTCTGAGACACGCGATCGACGATTTAGGGATCGATCGAACTGGATTGGCAATAAGTACCTAATATTCACCTTGAAGACAGGGGACCACAACTAGAGCGAGAGCTCATGGACTAACGAAGATCGAGTTCTCGCACCGCTATCGAGTCTTAAGCTTGTTCACATCGATGCTTTCAAATAACTTACTTCCGGGTGCTTGAATCTCTATGCGGAAGCTGACAGACTTGTTGTCAAGGCTGAGGAAAAATACACGAAAAAAGAATCTGCATTCTTCAAAATGATCTTCCATTTACCCAGCCACAAATTTCTAAGTCCTGTGCACACAGGATAAAGTTGTCCACGCTTCGAACCTGAGGATCTCGGTGGCGGTGTGGGTGCCGGCAATTATCCATCTAGGTGGCGGTGTAGATGCCGGTAATTATCCGTTTCGTAAACTGGGATGACTGTCGTTGTCACACTTGTGACACAGTTGTTTGCTGTCACTCTCAGGCAAGGTGCTGTTAGATTTCTTCTCTTCGTTCGCTTCTTGTCCTTCTGTACGACTCATACTCTCGATGGCGACGCGCCCGCAACAACATGTTTTAGATGTTGCCAAAGAAGTCAACGATCATTCAAGACTACCGAATTCACTCAGATAATTAGGTCTGAAGGCACGTTGAGCCCACCACCTTCGCTAGTGAACTGCACCCAGTGTATCTGCTTTCTTCGTCCTCGTATGCGATGCTGATATCTACTATTGACTATCATGGCGAGGTTCAATATTGCTGTACGCCATGACGCCCATTCGAGGAAAGAGCATCGCACGTCGAGGGAGGCACTAGGCTGGGATCGAACATCGTTCCATGGTGCACATTCACTCCCCCTCTGACGGACATGTCTTGGCTTCACGCAATGGGTGCGCTGCTTACTGACTCGACTGAGGTGTGCCCTTTTCTTATGTATATATTGCCTGACATTGATGGTTCTATTTGGCACTCTAGGTTATGGAGATGATTTGGTCTCCAAAGGTAACTCCATGGAAATACGCTGTCTTTTGTAGTTAGATAATTACGGATCGTGAATTATGGTATCTCCTATTATGTCTTCCTCGTTCTTACTCTCATAAACCTTTTAGAGCCTGCAGGATGTTCTTAGTTCGATTTTCATTGTTCCATTGATCGCACTTGCCGTCTACAATAAACTATCTTGTGATCTCACAAACTCTCTTATTGATCGCTTCGGCTCAGCTAAGAAAGTAACTAGCGCTATGAAGGGCGATGGTAATTTCCGATGAACTTTTACCTAGCTGCCATTCAGGTACGGTAAAGGGCAGCCATCACTTATCCATTGACGATGTACCGCGAGCATTATGTTTTCGTGTGCGTATCATTGTCGCGATTGCATCTTGTGAGGAGCGAATGCTTTTCATGGTTTGGACCTTTTAACCTCGGTACCACAAGCTTATACCTTTTCAAAGCCGTTGGATCGAGCGGTATACTCCTTTCTTCAAGCGCTCCCACCAGGACTGCCCAAAGATGAATTCAGTTCATTGTGGTACCTGGTGGGATGCATCCGTCTCGACAGCTCCATTTTCTTTATTCAGAAGGATGAGTCGAGCAGTATAAAGCATGGGCTGAATCGACGGAGTAAACGGCAAACAACAGAAACCTTCTTCCTCAACTACGGCGGGCGATGACATTTTCGACGGAAATGATCGTCCTCCACGTCAGAGTAGGCTCTTTGCTAATAGAGCCTGGTATAGATCAAACCCAGCCATCCGGAAAGAGTTCTAGCTTCGACATAATTGTATGTCCCGCCATTACCCGTTTGTCAATGTCGTTTCTAGCTATTTCGATTTATGTTGATACTCCGCATACTGCGAAGTGGGACTCATGGCTCTTGTCAATTATTGTTCGTCGAGCTGACCCTTGGCGTATGTTGAAGAGGCTGTTAAAGTGAACGTCATGGTTTGTCGTGCGCCACCACCGAGTTGTAGGAATAGAAGGGCCAACGCAAGCGAGAGTTGTAAGGCGTATTAATCCTTTAATAGCAGTAATACACGGCGGAGATTGACCACAACAAACGTGAAAGCTCAGTATATGCAGTTCAATGCGACGACGAATGGAGATCCTGAAACAAACTGGTCTCCATTACTATACTTTAAACCCTCCCGTCAACATCATGACACCGTGGGGATCCACCCTCTCCCTCGTAGCCTCCATCCTCTTCATCCCCTCCTCACCGAACATATCCACAACAGGAGTACCATATAACGCATAATTCGGGTATATCGATTCGCCCTCCGCCCCAAGCCTCTCTGCAGTCCGCCTCGCAGCATCATGAAACGTATCGTCCTCACTCTCCGACAACCACAGCAAGTTAACGTTAGTAGGAAAGGCGACATGATCTCGTGAGCTCGGGTACGCAGAGGAGCCCGCGGGAGCGTGAGTCAGGAGGTTCGGAAGGAAGGGTTCCATAGAGTAGGCGACGACGTTTGGTCCGTGTGTGGATAGCACGGGGCCCCAGAACTAAGAAACGAGAGTCAGAGCATTTCCAAGTCAGAAGAGGGACGCGGCCTGACGTTGACTTCATCGATGACGGCCTCGATGTTAGACGCAGAGTACTCGAGTGTGGGGATATGATTGTATACAGTCCTAGTCAGCGTAAGCGGTCAGTGAGTGTCCGGAAGTAAACAAACCGCACCGATATCCGGTCGAAGCATTTATGGTTGGAACCGTAGAGTTGATGAGTTCAGAGAAGGAACGAGTCGTAACGTCCTGGGCGAAAGCGGGTATGGCGAGGAAATCGTCAAAGATCCCATCTGGGGGGTCAGGGCCATCGTAGAACATCTGGGTGGAAAGGATGACCTATCAATAATGTGGTTGAGGACTCGCAAATTCGGACAGTTGGAGACAATGTGAAATACCTGACCACTGGTATATCCATATACTATGATCATCCCAGCTTTAGGGTCAGTCACCTCTGAGCAAAATTTGACGGACGCTGCAGTGAACGCAGATATATAGCTGGCATTATATGAGGCTAATCCACCCTACAGATACTAGTCAGTCATCGCTACCAAAATTTCAAAGCGCACGTACCCAAACAGCACCCTGCGGATGTGTCTTCAAGGTAAACCGAGTAACAATACCATACTTGTTGCCGCCACCCTTTTACACCAATTCCATAAGAAGAATCAATACCCGGGAGAAGAGCACGTACCTTGAGTGAAAAGAAAAGATCTGGATCACTCCCTTCCGTTACAGTCACCGCAGTACCATTACGCACCACCAGCTCATATGCGACAACATTATCAACAGCCAGACCGTACTGATTGCTCAGCCACGAATACCCTTCAGATGGACATCCATTCAGGAAACATATCCTTGAAGTATAATCACTGCATACGTACCACCGCCGAGAGTAAAACCCGCCACACCGATTCCCGTTACTCTCCCGCCGACAACGTTGACACCCTGAGCATCCAATATCTCGTACACATCGTCCCAAATGTTACCAGCACCAATCACCGCCGTCTGTGTCGCAGGGTCGTACGTGATTTCGTTAAAGCGCGTCATGGCAATCTGGACACCGATCGTTGAAGAGAAGCCCGGGTTCGTAGCATGTCCGCCGCCTTTGATCTAAAGGCGGCGTTCAGGCATCGTGATTCGTCAAAAGGGGACCGCTCAAATGGCACGTACACCAAATGCAGTCTTCGTCTTGCCCAAAATACCTAGCTAGAATGACACGAATGAGCGCCAAGAAGCACAAGCAAAGAGATGATAGTACGAACGATGATGCCGACATCTTCAGCAGACCCAGGTTCCACACTACATTCTGAGATTTGCGAGCTTGACGTCGCGTAATGCTCATTGTCTGCTAAGTATGACGAGGATCCTACAGGATGTCAGTCAAGCATCACGGGAGGAGGTGGCTTGATACTAACCGGGATAGTAAACATCTGTCGCAGATGAAACTTTATCTGCAATTCGTTGACACGCGTGAAAACCTATCGTGATTCCTGTTAGACCCAGCAGAAGTGTGGTGGTAGGAAGCATATGGTAGGAGGGGAGTGGGGAGTACGTACTCAAAAGATTTCAGCCTCCGCCCGGTTCACGGCATCACCTGCTGACGCCCATATGAATAATTGCACCTTGAAATTCTAAAGATACATATCTGCGAGCGGCCCGGCCCGAGAAAGGACAGTAAAATAGATGCACATTGCAGCGGGAACAGCCTGAGGAAGAGTATGTTTAAAAACAAGTACGGCTTGGCCTCGCGCATCTGATCGTTTACTTCTCCTTTTAAAGGGGTTCTTGAATTGGGCTAGTAACAAGAGATAGTTGTTTTCAGAAGGCTTCCTTGGCACGCTATGGGCGTGAAATTCGACGCAAGCGGGAGTTGTATTATTCCTTTGACAGCAGAGATACACGGCGAACATCAGCCGCAATGAGAAAGCCCAGTAAGTATCTGCGGTCCAATGCTAGACGAATGAAGACACTTAGGTCAGCCTGAAAATAAACTGGTCTCCGTTACTATACTTTAAACCCTCCCGTTAACATCATGACACCGTGGGGATCCACCCTCTCCCTCGTAGCCTCCATCCTCTTCACCCCCTTCTCACCGAACATATCCGCCACAGGAGTGTCATAAATCGCATAATTCGGGTACATCGGTTCACCCTCCGCCCTAAGCCTCTCCGTAGTCTGTCTCGCAGCATCATGAAATACATCGTCCTCGCTCTCCGATAACCACTGCAAGTTGACGTTAGTAGGAAAGGCGGCATGATCCCGCGAGCCCGGGTAGGCAGACGAGCCCGCGGGAGCGTGAGTCAGAAGGCTCGGAAGGAAGGGTTCGATAGCGTAGCCGACGTAAAAAGCTCCGTGTGCGGATAGTGTGGGGCCCCAGTACTAAGGAATGAGAATCAGAGCATTTCCAGGGCGAAAGAAGGACGCAGACCGACGTTGAGTTCATCAATGATGCCCTCAATGTTAGACGCAGAGTACTTGAGTGTGGGGACATGGTTATATACGGTCCTAGTTAGCGTAAGCCGTTAGTAATACTAGTAGATATCTGGAAGTAAACAAACCGCACCGATATCCAGTTGAAGCATCTACAATTGGAACTGTACCGTTGATGAGGTCAAAGAAGGAACGGGTCGTAACATCCAGGGCCAAGGTGGGTATAGCTAGAAAATCGTCAAAGATACCATCGGGAGGAGTAGGGCCGTCGTAGAAGATCTGAGTGGAAAGGTATACCTAGTGATAATGTGATTTAGGACTAGTGGATTCGGACAGATGGAGACAATGTGAAATACCTGACCACTGGTGTATCCATATACTATGATCATCCCAGCTTTGGGGTCAGTGACCTCTAAACAGAATTTGACAGACGCTGCAGTGAATGCGGATATATAACTTGCATTGTATGCTGCTATTCCACCCTACAAATACTGGTCAGTTATGGCAACCAGACTTAAGAGCACACGTACCCAAACAGCACCCTGCAGGTATGTCTTCACGGTAAACCGAGTAACGATACCATAGTTGTTACCGCCACCCTTTTACACCAATTTCATAAGAAAAATGAATACCCGAAAGAAAAGCACGGACCTTGAGTGAAAAGAAAAGATCTGGATCGTTCTCTTCCGTTACAGTCACCACAGTCGCGTTAGGTACCACCAGCTCATATGTGACCACATTATCAAGAGCCAGACCATATTGGTTGCTCAGCCACGAATACCCTTCAGATAAACATCCATTCAGAAGATAGATCGTTGCAGTATAATCATCATACATACCACCACCGAGAGTAAAACCCGCCACACCGATCCCCGTTACCCTTCCGCCGACAACGTTGACACCCTGAGCATTCAATATCTCATAGACATCGTCCCAAACGTTACCAGCACCAATCACCGCCGTCTGTGTCGCAGAGTCGTACGTGACTTCGTTGAATCGCGTCATGGCGATCTGGACACCGGAAGTTGAAGAGAATCCTTGGTTCGTAGCATGTCCGCCACCTTTGACCTAGTAAAAGGCGGCATTCAGGTATATTTAACAATGAGATCGCTTAAATGGCACGTACACCAAATGCCGTCTTCGTCTTGCCCAAAATACCTAGCTAGAATGACACGAATGAGCGCCAGGCACGAGCAAAAAGGTGATAGTACGAACGATGATGCCGAGATCTTCAGCAGATCCAGGTTCCACACTACATTTTGAGGCTTGTGAGCTTGATGTCGCGTAATGCTCATTGTCCGTTACGTATGACGAGGATCCTACAGGATGTCAGTCAAGCATCGCGGGAGGAGGTGGCTTGATACTCACCAGAATAGTAAACATCTGTCGCAGACGAAACTTTATCTGCAATACGCTGACACGCGTGAAAACCTAGCGCGGTTCCTGTTAGACCCAGTAGAAGTGCGGTGGTAGGAAGCATATGTGAGGGAAGGGAGTGGGGAGTATTTACTCAAATAAGCGCGTCCATTATAAAGCATTTAAAGTTCAGTCCATCGCACGATGAAATATTCCGCCTCCGCCCTTCATGGCATCATATACTTATTACAAAAGCTGGCGCCATATGAATAATTGCACCTTGAAATTTTAAAGACACATATCAGCAAGGGACACAGCCCAAGAAAGGGAAGTGAAATAGATGCAGTGGGAACGAGAAGAACTTTTGGATCAAGTGCAGCTTGGTCTCGCGGCATTTGTCCGTTCACTTCTCCTTTTAACGATGCTCCTGAATGGGGCTAGAAACAAGAAATAGTAGTGGTCTTCTAAGAACACTAACAATAGGAAAGCTCGCTTGGCACGCGTCAGGGATATCATAATTCACCGCCAAGTGTCCACAGGACACCACTTGCGCGCCAATTTTGACAGCTAGAAGTGGTGCCATGCTAATTGACGCGGCTGGACAAATATATTGATGTCATCGTGAAGGTCCCTAGATATCCCGTCGGTAGAAACTCGGATATCTGGCCAACGCGACTGCCAGTATATGGTATAGCCAAGTTTTCCATCGTGCCGTCCCTTTCTAAGAGGAAACCACTCCCACATCTCCGAGACGTCCAAGGGAGGCTCCCGTGGTAGTTCAAAAGAGGAAAGGAGAACGCAGATCCTGTGGCTGAAACTATTTTCAAAGACGCCGAAAGTCAATTACGAGTGCTGCTTATACCTATCAACTCTTTGTAGCGATTAGGCCTGTGACAGAGGAACTCTATGCAGAATCTACACCTGAAAAGACCACCATTAGCATGCCACAGATGTCTGACATACGACAGAAGATCAACCTCTTCGACCCGTATCCACCACATCAACTCGAACGTCAGGGAACTGGCTTTGAATGACGTGTTTCACGAAGACTGAATCCGTCTCCCGCATAGGACGACCGCCATCAAAGCAGGGAAACTTCGGGTGCACAAAAGGCCATCCAAACGTTCCCACTGGGTGCAATCGCCCGTATTTATCACCAGCGTGACATAGAAAGTGATACGCTCAAGTTCACCGCCAATCGAGTAGGCGTCGGTCGACGGCACCATCGGCACTAGCACGGTGATCCCGTCTATGAATGGTGACGGTTCGTAACCCTGAGCTGGAAAGTCGATAGCGGTCAACACTAAAGAGGATATATCATGAGTGATGATGACAGAAGGAATGGTCATGCACTTACAGCCGACGTTTCCTCGCATATGCACTACAATGAGGTTTCTGAGAGTACAAAGTCTTCCACTGAGCACGTCTCGCAGACGGCATCCGATCGCCATGTCGTATAGCCGCACGTCGAGAGTATGGACATCCTTCAGGGAAAGGAAGGAAGAGGCATCATTCAACAAGAGTTCATGCGGGAGGGCTGAGGGATGGAGGGCCAGATTCGTTATACGCGGTACAGATTGTTTGCTGCGTTCCAGAATTCCGATGACATCCGTGTGATATAGCACAAGTGAGCCGAGGCTGTCGTGAGGTCGGGACGCCGTGATCTCCTTTACGCAGTCAAGCTTATGATCATAGTTGTCGCATCTTGCACGGTATTGAGCTAGGGCTGTAGTAAGGGATAGTGGTGAGTATTTGAGATATACCGACGCGACATCGTAGCGAACCTTCCTACTAGTGATGGAATCCCTGCGACCTATCGTTGTCGCCCGGGGGACGATGACCTGGTATCCAGCCCTTGGCCACAGAGAGAGCTATGTAGGTGCATTGAAGATGATATATAATATACCAACGATGAATATTTTTCTGTGCAAAGGCGATGAAAAGCTGTAACCATAAATATTATGAGGAATACGTACTTGAGCAGAAGCCTCCGTTGCTGTCGCCGCAGCCCTTGATGTCTTTCATCGTGGCGTGCATCTCGACCTTGATGAACAGCCTTTCTCTCTTCGTGGTCAGCTCCTTCTCGACGACGATACCCTGGCCTTTACACCATCTGTCTGTCCATGTCAGCGCCCGACTGAGATACGACTATTTTTCCGACCACCTCTAGCTGATCTTCGTCGCTCTCTTGTTTCTGTTGCCGCTGGGCGAAATAAGGAAGTGGGCAGTGAATGGCAGTTGTCGAGTCGTTTGCACACTATTGAGCCAGGACCGCGACCGACTTCTCAGCTGTAAGGAATAGCCATGAGCATTCGAATACACTAACACGACGCTGTATCGCACCTCAACCATATAATTCGGGTATCCTTCGCCAGCACCTATCGTTGCCGCATAGAAATACCAGGATTCTGGCACAGAGAGACTGTCGCAACTCGCTACTGCTCTACGTATCGTGATAAGCGCGTTCCGTGTTCTTTGCCTTCAGTATCGAAGGCAGTAGCTGCCATGTGGGCTAGCGAGTCGTGATACAGTGAAAGCCTCGAATTTGGTGCAGCGCGCTCAACTTCCAATGACCCTAACCTTAGAAAGCGTATGTAAGCGGACGGACTTCCGGTCCGAATATGCCGACTCCTCCTTTCCTCGTACCGACTTACTTCATGTTCCTCTATTCCATGGTCGAGCCGACACTCTTGCTTCTGCGGCTTTGCTTCCTTGTCTCGAAACTCCCATTCCCAGGCTAGCTGAGTCCTCACTAAAGCCGTTGACTTAGATGGTTATGCTACAGTGGCAGCTACACCTTCACAGTGGGTGCTGAGGGCGACCTCCGGTTTGCACCAACTCTAGTGTGAACTTCGACTATGATGCGCCTTTCCTTTGTTATGACCTCTGTTATCACGGTCACTGTCTATATTCCCTATCGACCCAACTCGACATCGAAAATTCAATCATCGATTTTGGCGACGCGTTCCGTTAGGTCATAACCCTACAAAAGATCTCTCATATTTTTTGAAGTAAGAACGGCAGAGCTACACATCTACTCAATGTCTGCGTCACTAACAAACTACTTTCCAACAATATGTAGTAAAGTGAACTGCTCGACAAGTCACTGAGCCTTGGGTTCAGAACTCTTCGATTCGTCAACACTAGCGTGCACTGGGCTGGCTGTATTCGAGGTCGAATTTTCGCATGCCTCACAAAGAGGAGGAGATACGTGATTTGCGGTTCCCTTGCTACACACGGAAGTGATGGATTGACGGACGTTCTGCACGATGCCCTGCATTTTTAGAAGCGCAGTTCGCACTGCGCCGGTCAAATACGCACCAAGTGAGGGCGCTGGCGTATACTGGTCCAAAGACGCGGACGCGGACGTCATAGCAGACGGCGGCAGGAAGTCGCTAAACGTCAACTTCAGAGCGGTCCCACTAGCCTGGACCTTCGGATTTTCTCTATCTGTGAAGATGTACATAATTATTGACGTAGAAGGGAAAAGAAAGAGGCGACGAACCTGAAACGGCCTCAGGCCTATCCGTCGACGCAGAGAAAGCGACCGGAGTCATTGTATCATACTGCTCGCCAGGCATGCTCTGATACAGCTTCTCATGTTTGTCCGTGAAGGTATAGCGCATGGTATCAGCATCGCACCCTATCCTTCGAAGACCCTCCGGAAGGCGAGAAGAATCCTAACAAGAAAATAAAGGCCTCAGCAACGCCGCGGTCCACTGTGTACACACCTCAGCATGCTGCGACCAATGAGGCATTGTATAACAAAACTGACTTATCCTCTCATAGATTCATGTCGACAGCTTTATAGGACTTTCCGGAAAGCACGGCCGTGCGGAAGACATTCAGACTCGGGGGCATCGGAGCGTTGCCAAAGTTCTGTCCTGTTCAGGTGCGCGCTCGCTGGCCCAGAAAGGGAACGGGTTGGACGGGAACTAAACGAATCTTCTTATCCCACTGCGTTTGGTTAACGTTCAGATCTCGTTCAAGCCGGCGAGTCGCTACACGTTGATCTGTATTGTTTGATCTTCCCACTGTAACGTCACCTCTCCCGCTACACTGATGATACCAGACTTATCTGAGTCCTTTAGCACTGACCGCGAGGCCTCAAATGTTTCAGGAGACAATTGATTTCGATGCAGCCTAAGTGGAGTCCCAGTCAAACCTAGAAGGCATGAAACGGCATCACGATCTAATTGGTTCAGAACGTTTGATACTGCGCAAAAGTGCCTGTTGTTTATTATCTCCGTTATACTTGCTACCCGTCGTCGTCGTTTGGCCAAAGGTCAAGATTCTCACAAACAAGTCGGCACTACTGGACGTCGAGCTATACCACTTTTGGATACTTTCGAACTCGTGGGCCCCCCTTGTCGGGGCCCTATCAGTTCATATATTCTATCTATCTTGGCATGTAGAGACCGACGACCCCGAGGATGAAGGCTCCCCAGAATATCCTCTTTCCACTTGACTCTCCGTCGTATATGTCAACTCAATACTGCGGTGGGCTCATCTTCATTCTTTCCGTCGCATCTAGCTAGTTTCCTTTGTCGACGAGGTATCTCACACTCAACGCCTTTGTCTGTTGCTAGCATGGTTAGACCATTCAGTACCGTGTTCCCCTCTTTTCGCGGGTAATGATACCCGCTAAATCTGTCCCTCATCTGCCTTGAGATCTGATTTCCTGTGCAAGGGTGTTCGAAGCTATAGTCAACACCGATTTGGGCGTCGGATGTCGCGAATATCCATGGAGATTGGTGCTTCATGATCTTGCGCTTCCTCACAAATTGCAGTACGCGCACTAGTAGCAAGACAATAGCCCGAGTTTACACCTTGGCGTCCCAAGCGATGGCCATTTCCGATGGTTGAATGTCGATGTACCGCACGATAATACGCACGTATTACCAGCTGGAACCGACCGGGGTCCTTTGAGGTGGTGTGGCGTGTGTACGACTCGAATACACTTGTGATTTAGAGGATCGGACTGACGCGAAATCGGTTCCATTTATTGTGCCAAGGTGCAGGACGAGAGTCGCGCAATCAAGAGTACTTATAGATCTCCTAGCCGTTATTTGTGCGGTATGCCACGGCCGTCTCTAGTAATGATGATATCAATTCAGGTATACCACTCACGCCTGTAATATAGCTTAAACCAATCCTCCATTCTTCTACACCTTCCATCCGGATGTGCACGAAGCAGCAAACTCCAAGCCAGATTAATCGCACCCCAAATATCCTCCCCGTACATCCTCAGACTTTCCACAGCCCGGCAAAACTCAATAATCCCCACCCCCGCCTCATCCAACTCCGTCTGCATCAGAAACAAGACAATGCGATCGCTGTTGGGCTTCAAATCCTCCTCCCCTTCTATGAACCTCTCCACCCCGAGCCCGAGAAGGGAGACCGCGATAGGTGCGACCTCCCGAGTGTACATGTAGCGAACCAGAGCGATGGAATCTTCAGGCTTGAATGCTCTGATCTCATATATCCCATCTTTCTCGAACTGATAAGCGGGACATATGATGCAAAACACGAAATCGTGAAGCCGAATGTTAGACACAGGCGGGGCCAAAGGAGAAACGAAACGACTTCGCAAGATGATGTCCGGCGTCGACACCCTGTACCGATCCAGCACGTACTTGGTGGAGAGGTGCTGATGAGGAGGATAGAGGCTGACGGATGTGCGACAGCATGAAGGTTCCTGTCAGCTGCAGAGCGTACATACGCCCGGCCGCTGGATACCGTGGAGAGCTCGGATAGGGGGAAATCGAGTCCCACCAATCTGTACCTAATCTTCTGCTTGTGACGTTCCCTTGCGGCGCTCACATTTCTGGGAAGAAATTGCGTCGATATCTCCGAGTTGTCCCAGGGAGATTCTTGCAGATTCCCGATGATGATAATGAGATGAAAGGAGGCACGTGCAAACTGAAACAAGGAGAAACACTGAACAGTGGCTCCATTAACCCAGAATTACATCAACCCGAGCATCATTAAACTGGCTTTCGATGGCCCGCTTCACTGAGGCAACATCTGTCGTCGCCCATGTCACATTCAACTCTACGACCAGTGCCGTCAAAGCAGGGAACCTACGCTCAGACAAAAGACTGTCCAAGCCATTCCACATGGCGTAATCACCAGTGTTAACACCAAGCGTTATGCAAAACGTAATACGCTCAATCTCGTCGCACTGCCTGAGGTTACCGATCCACCACTCGAGCAGGCGTTGGTCGACGGCACCATCGACATCAGAGTGGTAGTCCCACATATGTACGGTGACGGTTCGTAAACCCGAGAGCTGGAGGTGGTCAAATGACTCGAGCTGGTTTAATACTACAGAGATCATGTCATGAGTTACAGCATTAGACAACATTTGGCCAATACACGTACAATTGGTGCTCCGCGGCATATGCGAGACTACAAGGTGTTGCAGAGGACAGAGCCCTCCGCTGAGCAGGTCTTGCAGGCGGTGTATATCAGTCATATTGTGCAGCAGCACATCGAGAGTATGAACATGTCTTGGTGAGAGGAAGGATATGTCGTTCCAGAAGAGTTCAGGTAGAAGGGCCGAGTCGTGGACAGTCAGATTCGTTACATGTGGCGCAGACTGCTCGCCTTGCTCGAGACTTTCAGCGACATCTGTGTGGTATAGCCCGAGGGTGTGAAGGCTGGCATGAGACCCGGAAACGAGGGAGAACAAGTCGGACGCGTTGATACCTGTTACACAGTGAAAACTGATGCACTGGAAGGCATGCGAAGAAAGGGCCGCCCGCACGTCCTGGGGCAGCAATGCCCAATTGATGTGAATGAACTTTATTGTTCGCAACTGGGAGAACAGCGACATGACAGCAACAAAGTGCTTGGTGCCTCGCATTTTTCTATCGTCCCAACCGCTGTGAAGGGCCAAAGTCTCGACTCGGGGAGGTATATGAGGAGACGCCTGGCACATGTTGCGAAACTTGTGAAAGCGCCGGAAGTTATCGAAGTGTAACTGGCGGAAAAGGTGAACTCGAGTTCGACGGAGGAAGGAGCGGCAGACAAGAGAGGAGGCCTTGAGGGAATGAGAGTCGTCGATTAAGAAATCCAGGATGGAATCGATTAGCTCTTGGGGTAACCTGGTGAAGCAAAACATCTACGACCGTCAGTTTCTTTGCTCGAGTACGACAATGGAGAGCATACCTTAAATCCTCCGGGATGTGAAGATGGACGTCACGGCGAAAGAAGAGGAGAGACATTTTTCTCCATGTCTCATGTGATCACAAATAGGGTCCGATGAACATCGCGACCAGCGAAGATGCGAGTACAACGACGAGGGACGAGGACGAGGACCAGCATTTCTTCTGTTGGTATTTGGACTGGCTCTGGTCTTTGCTACCTCGCTCGCGCCCGCCGCTTGTCAACAGAGGACCTCTGTGGTAGCATTATTTCTGTGACGTGAGACTGTTGTCGAGCCGAATGAATATGTCGGACATCCCCAAAATGAGACCTTGAGAGGCCATCTTGGTCCTAGCAGGGCCTGGAAGCGATACGGGATCCTTCTGTAGAAAGGTGAAAAGATGAAACGATAAATATTGCGAGAAGACGTACTTGGCAAAGATTCGTCCTCCAAGAATTATTTTTTCCAGAATAAGATATTGGGTAGCTTGAGCGCATAGATGCCGCTACAAACTTCGAACAACGTGGTTACCAGACGTCTTCAAGGGTGGAAGGAGCAGATAAGGTTGCAGCAAAAACTAGTCCTTTGTCCATTGGTGGGCTCTTGCTGGCCGTGTCTCATCTTTGCCGCCTCGCCTTCATCGCCGTCACGGTCTTGGTCGTGTCGCCACCTGGAGAAATAAGAAACTGGGCAGCGAATCGCGGTTGTCGAGCAGTATATGTGTATCGTATTGCACGCTATTCGAGCCAGCACCGCGACCGACTTCTCAGCTGTAAGGAATAGCCATGAGCATTCGAATACGCGAATACGACACCGTAGCGCACCTTCAAAGTTGTGATTCGTGTATCCTTCCCCAGCACCTATCGTTGCCGCCTCCCGTTATGGGCGCAGAAATACCGTAGCAGTGACGGTACAGAGAGACCCTCAGAGTCGCAACTCGTTATCGCTCTCCGTGTCGTGGTGAGTGTATTCTGCTTTCTGGGCCTTCAGTATCGAGGGCAGCGGTCGCCTTGTGAGCTAGCGAGTCGTGATGGTGACAGTGTAAGCCTCTAATTCGGTGCAGCGCAGCGCTCAATTTCCTTGACCCTAACCCTAGAAAGGGTATATAAGCGGACGGACTTCCGGTCCGAATCTGCCGACTCCTTTCTCATAGTACCCCCATCATCATGACGACTCAATTCGTTCGCCTTCATGTCCAACCTTTCTGCGGTCGCGATGACACTCCATCTTCTGCAGCTTGGCTTCCCTGTCTCGGAATTCCTATCCACAGGATGCCCACTAACGCCGTATAGATTATTAACCGTTATGCTACGCCGGCTACTGTATCATGGGTGCTGAGGGCGACCTGTCGTTTACCCCGGACTCTAGTAATGCGGACTTCGACTATGAAGAGCCTTTCCATTCTTGTGTCCTCTATTACCACGCCTACGATCCGATCTTACCTATTGATCCCGACATCGAAAATGCTAGTAAACCCGACCATTCTGATGTAGATGCGTCCCCTTTCGGAATATCGATCATCGAGGGTGACATATCTTGCGTCGCTACACATATGAAGCGTTCCTCTTGCCGAGCTGCCCATTGGATTCCGCCAAGCCAAGGCAGTCACGGCGAATGAGTACTCTTTCCCTGTGCCGAAGCTGCTCTCATAGTACATCAAAGCCTTTACAAAGGAACGAGGTGGTGATATCGTCTATGATATAGATGACCCACGAACCAGGCTACTCGTCAATCGATGTTATATAGATTCCTTGGCCAAGATACTGCCGTTCTTTAGCTATGGATTACACATCACTATCCTCACCTGTGGCTCACTGAAACGAAGACACTAAATTTTATCACGAAGACAACGGACTTGATTCCGCGAACGGCACCAGGCGACGCTCGGTGAACCTTGATGACCTCACCGCTGAGGATCCAGGACACAAGGTCGTTATAGCTGGTCGGGCCATCCGTGTACCTAGAGAGCGCAGCGCCTGGCCGCCACACTGTATCTTTGCTGCTATCTATGCTTCGACACTACTCACGTCATGGTCTGCGCAGGATTTCTTGACGCAGGTGAGATCACATTGGTCCAACTCATTCTATCTAGAAGCGCAGCGGAGCCGCGATGAGGCGAAGTGTAAAGCGAGGACCAATTCTGATAACAAAACCAGACATGTCGACGTGTTTGATGTTCTTCTGATGTTGCGAGAGATGGCTTCTCACAACGCGGTCCATAATGCCCCACTGTCTGAATCATAGTCTACCCAAAAGGACCATGACGATCTATGGGAAAAGGTGCTTCCGTGGCTTCACAATATTCAGTAATTAGGCAAAACTAGTTTCTAGTCACATTCCTTGTATTTATAGGTAATTTCTATTCATCCAAGTCCTGTCGTTTAACAAGCGCTTAATGCCGGTCCTCCTACAGCTCTAGATATTCCAAAGAATTGAAGACCTTTCAGACGGAGAGACCCGGTAATACCTGAGGTAGGATCTTTGCGCGCGAAGAACTGGTTACATACCTATCCATGCAAGCCTGTAGCAGCCTAGGGCACTGCCAGTTTTCCACGTTCAGCGTCCAGTTGAAAGCGAGCACTGCCGGACAATACAAAAAGGGAATATTTGTTACCACGGATCCCACGCTTTAATCGTGAGTTTGCATGCTCGTGTTCATTATGCTTGGTGCTAGACCGCTCTTGTACAAATCAAATAGCGCTACGATTAGGTCCGTCCGTGTTCAGAGCCGCTATGCAGGGACTGATTCTTACTCACCCAGTCCTACCTGAGGGCTTTTCGCTCGATGCCTGCCAATCTGGCAAGGAACTACATGATTGAGAGTCTAAGCTTAAGCCTGAAAGTCTGATGAGCAGGGAGTGTGTCGCTTCAACGTCATGCTGCGTGCGAGATTGTTCATATGCAAAACTACCACCTTGTGGAGAGCTTTTGAGTCGCCGTAATGCCTGAACATCATTTCAGGTAGGTATTTACAGCTGATGTCGCTTCAAGGCAAAGTCATTCAAGAAGAATTTGCGTCAGAGTAATGAAATTTATTTTGTCACATTGCGCGCGCTGAGCGCTGCAATGCTCAGTGCTCAGTGCTCACTACTTAGTAGTACTCATGTATAACTACAACAAAAAAGCAATTCGATAAATACCAATTACGGCCTAGTCGGGAATCGAACCCAAAGCTTCGCATGATCAGCCCAAAGCTCTAACCATATCACCAGACTACTAATTTCGATTCTACTAATCAACCTCTTCCATTTAGCTCCAATACCGCGTAGCTTCTCAGTGGCAACATCACAATTGGACAAACTCCCACTTCGGCTAGCAACATCAAAAGAACACCAAATGTGTCGGCTTGTCTAACTCTATTATCAGGAATGGACCTCGCTTTGCACTTCGCCTCATCGCGACTCCGCTGCGCTTCTGGTTAGAACGAGTTGGACCAATGGCATCTCACCTGCGTCAAGAAATCCTGTGCAGACCATGACGTGAGCAGTGCCGAAGCATAGACAGCAGCAAAGATACAGTGTAGCGGCCAGGCGCTGCGCTCTCCAGGTACGCGGATGGCTTGACCAGCTGGAATGAGATTGTATTCTGGATCCTCAGCGGTAAGTTCATCGAGAACATGCAAGTCCACGGAGCGTCGTCTGGGGCCGTTCCTCCGTTGTCTTCATGATAAAGTTTGGAGTCTTCGTTTCAGCGGGCCACAGGTGACAATAGTGATGTCAAGTAATCCATACCTGAAGAATGGCAGCATCTCGGCCAAGGGATCTACGTAATATCGGATCGACGAGTAGCCCGTTTCGTGGGTCATCTATATCGTCGATGTCATCCCCGCCTCGCCCCTTTGTGACCGCTTTGATGTACTAAGAGCTGAATCAGCGCGGGGAAAGGGTGTTCATTTTCGAGATATACCTGACTGCCTTGGCTTGGAGGAATCCAATGGGCAGCTCGGCAAGAGGAACGCTTCATATGTGAAGCGACGCAAGATCTGTCACCCTCGATGATCGATATTCCGAAAGGGGACGCATCTACATCAGAATGGTCGGGTTTACTAGCATTTTCGATGTCGGGATCGATAGGTAAGATCGGACCGTGGGCGTGGTAATAGAGGACACAAGAATGGAAAGGCTCTTCATAATCGAAGTCCGCACTACTAGAATCCGGGGTGAACGACAGGTCGCCCTCAGCACCCATGATACAGTAGCCGGCGTAGCATAATCATCTATGAGGTGTTAGCGGGCAGCCTGTGTATATGAGTTTCGAGATAAGGAAGCCAAGCTGCAGAAGATGGGGTGTTATCGCGACCGCAGAAAGGTTGGACATGAAGGCGAACGAAGTCGTAGATGTACGAGGAAAGGAGGAGTCGGCAGACTCGGACCGGAAGTCCGTCCGCTGATGTGCCCATTCTAGGGTTAGGGTCAAGGAATTAAGCGCGTTGCGAGGCTTACACTGTCACCATCACGACTCGCTAACGACCACTGCCCTCGATACTGAAGGCCCAGATATCGGAATGCGCTCACCACGACACGGAGAGCGGTGACGAGTTGCGACAGTCCGAGGGTCTCTGTGTGCCGTCAATACGGTATTTCTGTGTCCATAACGGGAGGCGGGAACGATAGGTGCTGGGGAAGGATACAGAAATCTCAACTTTGAAGATGCGCTACGGTATCGTATTAACGTATCCGAATGCTCATGGCTATTCCTTCCAGCTGGAACTTGGTTGCGGTCCTGGTTCGAATAGCGTGCAATACGATACACATATGCTGCTCGACGACCACGATTCGTTGCCCAGTACCTTATATTGCCAAACGGAGACACAACGAAGACGAAGACTCTGATGAAAGCGAGGAAGAAAAGACGAGACATGGTCAGCAGGTGCCCACCAATGGACAAAGGACTGGTGTTTGCTGCAACCTTATCTGCCCCTCTCACCCTTGAAGACGCCTGGTAACAACACTGTTCGAAATTTGTAGCAGCATCCATGCGCTCAAGCTACCAAATATCTTATTCTGGAAGAAATATGTCCTGGGGGACGAACGAATCTTTGCCCAAGTACGTCTTCTCGCGATATACATCGCTACATCTTTTCACCTTTCCACAGAAAGCTCGCGTATCGCTCCAGGCACTGCGAAGACCATATGGCCTCATTTTCGAGATGTCCAGCGTATTCATTCGGCTCGACAACATCCAATCTCACGTTACAGAAATAATGCTACCACTGTTGACAAGCGGCGGGCACGAGCGAGGTAGCAAAGATGAGAGCCTCCAACTACCAATAGTAGAAATGCTAGTCCTCATCCTCCTCGCATTTTCGCTGGTCGTCCTTCTCTCGGTGTTCCGCGGACTCTATTTGTGATCACATGAGACATGGGCAAAAATGTCTTTCCTTCGCTCATACTATGACATCCATCTCTAAGTTTTGGAGGGTTGAAGGTACGCTCTCCTTTGTTGTACTCAACCAAAGAAACTGACGTTCGTAGATGTTTTGCTTCACTAGGTTACCCCAAGAGCTAATCGATTCTCATTCCCTCAAGGCCTCCTCTCTTGTCTGTCGCTCTTTCCTCCGTAGAACTCGAGTTCACCTTTTCCGCCAATTACATTTCGACAACTTTCGGCACTTTCACAAGTTTCGCAATATGTGCCAGGCGTCTCCTCACATACCTCCCCGAGTCGAGACTTTGGCCCTTCACAGCAGTTGGGACGATAGAAAAATGCGAGGCACCAAGCACTTCGTTGCTGTGGTGTCGCTGTTCTCCCAGTTACGAGCAATAAAGTTCATCCACATCAATTGGTCATTGCTGCCTCAGGACGTTCGGGCGGCTCTTTCTTCGCATGCCTTCCAGTGCATCAGTTTCCACTGTGTAACAGGTATTAACGCATCCGACTTGTTCTCCCTCGTTTCTGGGTCTCGTGCTAGCCTTCATACCCTCGAGCTACACCACACAGATGTCGTTGAAAGTCTCGAGCAAGGCGAGCAGTCCTACTCGTCAATCGATGTTATATAGATCCCTTGGCCGAGATGCTGCCATTCTTCAGGTATGAATTACTTGTCATCACTACTATCACCTGTGGCTCACTGAAACGAAGACGCCAAACTTTATCATTAAGACAACGGAGAAACGGCCCTAGACGACGCTCCGTGGACTTTGCATATTTTCGATGAACTTACCGCCGAGAATCCAGAATACAATCTCGTTCCAGCCCGTCAAGCCATCCGTGTACCTGGAGAGCGCAGCGCTTGGCCAACACACTGTATCTTTGCAGCAGTCTATGCTTCGGCGCTGCTCACGTCATTGCATGCACAGGATTTCTTGACGCAGGTGAGATGCCATGGTCCAACTCGTTCTACCCAGAAGCGCAGCGGAGCCGTGACGAGGCCAAGTGCAAAGCGAAGATCGATTCCGATAAAAGAGTCAGACAAGTCGACGCGTTTGATGTCCTTTTGACGTTGCGAGAGATGGCTGCTCATAACGCGTTCTATAATGCCCTATGATCTGAATCACAGTCTGCTCAAAAGGACAGTGACGGTGTACGGGAAAAGGTGCTTCCTGTCCTTCATGGTGTTCGGTGATCAGGCAAAGCTGGTTTCTAGTCGCATTCCCTGTATTTATAGGTAATTTCTATCCATACCAGTCCTTTCGTTTAACAAGCGCTTAAGGCCAGTCCTACGATAGTTCTAGATGTTCCCGAAAATTGAAGAAAGACCAACCTTTCAGACAGGAGAGGCCCGGTAATACCTGAGTCCAGCTGTAAGAGAACGAAAAGCTAGCGAGTGCACAAAAAGGGAATATATGTTACCACGGATCCCACGCTTTAATCGTGTGTTTGCATGCTCGTGCTCATTATGCTTGGTGCTAGACCGCTCTTGTACAAATCAAATAGCGCTACGATTAGGTCCGTCCGTGTTCAGAGCCGCTATGCAGGGATTGATACTTACTCACCCAGTCCTACCTGAGGGCTTTTCGCTCGATGCCTGCCAACCTGACATGATTGAGTGTCTAAACTTAAGCTGATGAGCCGGGAGTGCGTCGCTTCAATGTCATGCTGCGTACGAGATTGTTTACATGCAAGACTACCACTTTGTGGAGAGCTTTCGCGTCGTCGTAATACCTGAACATCGTTCCAGGTCGGTAAGCACTTACAGCTGGTGTCGCTTCAAGGCAAAGTCATTGAAGAAGAATTTGTGTCAGAGTATTGAAATTCATTTTGTCACATTGCGCGCGCTGCAAGGCTCAATGCTCAATGATGATTGCTCACTACTTAGTAGTACTCATGTATAGCTGCAACAAAAACAACGGTTCAACTACTATCCTTTACGGCCAAGACAGGAATCGAACCCGAAGCTTCGCACAATTAGCCGACGCTCTAACCACCAGACTACCAATATCAGTACCTATAGCCGACCTCTTTCATTTAGCTCCAATACCGCGTAGCTTCTCAGTGGCAATATCACAATCGGGCAAACTCCCACTTCGGCGAGCACGCAATTAGTTGTTTATGGATGGCACATGTGTTCAAGTTGCCTGCGGGTAATATAGCGAGATAATCGTAAGCGGCGTCATTATCATCATTCTACACCGCTCGAGAGACGGCCATAACCGGAAAACATTCCCATGGGTTCTTTTCCTCCCACCAATACCTCTCCGCGTGCTGCAGTACTCAACGAGGACTCTGTTTCTGATATCTCGGCTGATTTTACGGACTTTATGTGAGGAAATCATGGGAGATAGGGCTCGGTACGAGTGGTGCTCTGTTCAGCGATGTCCTTCTTTAACTGATACAGTGTAGTAGCCGCCTTCTTGTCAGAACCCGCATAACGTATGTACGCCATCGGTCCTGGAATCGGCACTTGACATCGTGGAGGGATGGATGAAAGGAACAACAGCAGGACTATACCCCTCCGGCGTAGTGGCAGCTTTGAAGGTGCCTAGCGTTCCTTGTACCTGTTCTACGATGATAGTATATAGGACGGACCGACAAGCCATCCCCTCGTGATACCCAATGTTGTCTTATCGCGACTGTCCCCTGACTTGCATTAACTCCAACCCTGTTCATCTTTCTCCACTCGTGCTGATGGACTGCTGACTTCGACACCACTACCCCCTCGAGGTGGCTAGGAACCACATCTGCATTTTTTCCTACGGAGAAGACTTCGCGCCCTGGACCTGCTCGGACATGCGTGTTCTGGTTCTTCGACTCGAGCACCTAGTCCATTGCGTTAAGTTGCACCGCACTGCAGCTGCAGGGTCAATTCTGATTGGAAAAGCGGTTTCGGCAAGGTCGCGGAGATTTGATCCAGACTAATGCGTGGATCTCTGGACAATTTATTCAGTCCCTTGGAACCGAAACTCATCTTGCCGACAAAGCGCCGTATGTACAGCTCGTTGCTCCAGATCAGGCGCATGAATATCTTAAAATTTCGGCGGCGTTTTTCTCGACAATCAAATCGCGGCGCAGCATTTAGGTGCTGTAACACGTGTACTGTGATGAGATCCAACCGAGGGTGCGCCATCTCTTTTCCAAGCCTTAGGATACGGCGCCCGACCTTAGATTCTCGCGCGGATCAAATTGAGGGGGACACAAGTCTCGGAGTGGAGTGTGTATGTTCTACGGGAAGGGTTGACTGTATGTAAGTAATTGCCAAGGCACTCCAAGAACGGGATCTGACAGGATAATTTATTGTCCCGGTACAGTGGCGATTCACGGACGCTATTGCTATCTATCTCCTTGGCGATCGATCATGATCTTGTCGACGGTGTTGATCGGGAACTGCCAGGATGTTTTTCTGCCAAGGCCGGCGGCAAATTGACCTAGAGGTAGCAAAGAACAAGGACCTGCAACGTTAGGAGACCCAGGTGATGATTTGTCGATGATAAGACCATGGAGCAGGAACCAAGGAAAGTTCGTTATCATCGAAATGCAGCCGCTTGACCTTGGGCAGGGCATGACATCACGTCGTCTCGGAGATTACACCCGATGTTCATGTCCATTAACAGACAGGAAGTACGCCACACTTCTTCTCAGCCGCCCCTCGAAATGCATTTCTGCAATAACGTACCTCTCTCTTTCTTGCGAGCCTTCGATAGAAAAATCAAAACGTCAATAACAAACGTTCCTCCGAGATCCATACCGTTCTACGTGAGAAATGAAAAAAATTAATTGTGCAGGTTGACGGCATGGGTTTACGAAGAGATAGCCGACAGTCGTGCTTCGGGTCGCGCTTAGAGCGCGACTCGCGTCACGTGTACTTGAGGGCAAGGTCAGGGAACCCTCTTTTCTTGTTGACCATCATCTTCTATTTCTTGTGTAAACCGCAAGTCGGGCCAGACGCTCTGCATCCTTTGCAAGTGCATCCCCATGAATAAATTCTGTATCGTTGATTATTCGTCATTCTATCGATAGGAAAGCGAGCTCAGAAGCCTCTTTAGCGCCACAGCCCTTGGGTCTCGACTCGCGCCACGCAAGGGTAAGCGATTCTGGATAGCATGCCATTTATATTCTCTGCTCTGCAAGCACTGAGGGCCTGATAAATGTGGGTGCTTATGGTATTCGAGGCGGATTTTAAGCCTTGTGCGAACTATTGAAGATTGCCACGACGTCATTTTACGTACTCGGAATGATAATAACGAATTCTGTTGGATTCTTCTTGTCGACCTCTATCAATGCGGCGTGTGCCTACACTGGTCTGGAAGTCCGAGCCAGGGCTGCGGGCACATGGCTTCTTCAAAGGGGACCTTGTGCGGCGTGCGGGACCACCACCAGCACCACCACCAGCACACCGTTTTTCACAACGAGCCTCATTCGTTAAAGGGCTCTGTCCTACCTCCAAATCCCAGAGGTATTCCCTACATTTTCTCGCTCAGAAACAAAGTACTAATTCTACTTTTTCCCACAGCCCAAAATGCCTGAACTCCCACAGGAAATCATTGATGAAATCATCGATGAGTTGCGCTCCTCCAAATCTACAACTATAGCAGATCTGAAATCCTGCTCACTCGTCTCGCGAGCTTTTGTGCCCCGTACGCGTGGGTACATGTTTCGTAGTGTCGAACTTCGGACGTGCCGGGATTGCGAGAGGTTTCTCGATATGTGTCGGTTGTCGTCAATGAATGCAGTTCCTGTTCCCCCCGTTATCGTGGCTCTTCACCTCACACCCTCGCAGCGCGATCCTTGTCGCATGGAAACGAACGCGGCGCTCGTCGAGATCCTCACGACTTATCTGCGTAACTTGCGCCATCTCACCATCCAAGGCTGGTCGTTCCCGATTACCCCCTCAGATTGCATCCACGCCTTCACCAATTATCCGTTTACCTCCCTGGCCCTCCAGTGTGTCACATTCCACGCTTTCTGCGATGTGATCGCGTTCATCAGGGCCTTCCCCACTCTTCGGCATCTCACGTTACTAAACGTAGAAGTACGCAAGTCTTTCTTCGTGGAGCTGGAGCGGTGTTTTCCGCCTGTTCCGTGTCCTCTAAGGCTGGAAGGCCTTTCCGTGTCTCAGCGCTTTCCATCCATATACGAAAGTCTGGTCCTCAAGTCGAATATTATGACCGTATCACGCGTTCGTCGACTCGCACTCTGTCTCCACAGCGGAGGAGACCGCGACTCTGCCCAGCAAATCATCAGCCAAGGGGCGGAAACCCTTGAGCATCTACATCTCATGTTCGGAAGCTTCAGTGAGTACCCGTCGCATCTTAATTACATTTCTCGGGTATCTGAAACCAGGCACTATACAGTTGACGACATCCCCGATCTCTCACAGTACCTAAACCTGCCACGATTACGACAACTTGACATTACCCCGTTCATCCTTGAATACGGAACGACCAACTTTGGGCAGATGGGGACGTGGATTGAGCACCTCCGCCAGGCAGGGAGTGTCCTCGAGAACGTCAACTTGCGCGTGAGGCTCGGGCACGAGACCGATGTATATGACTCGGTCTGGTCGAAATTGGCTGCTATATTATCGCTTACGCAGATTCGCGCCCTTTCGATATATGCATTCCTACATGAAGGACTGTTGGCGTCGATGAATGTTGATAATGCTAGAGCGAAGATCGAGAGTCATTTTTCGCACCTCCATCATCGGAGAGTGCGCGTCACGGTCGCGATGAAGGGGTCCAAGGACATGAAAAACCATATGCTACAGGTATTTTCGTCTGCTACGTATTGAATAGATATCTATATATTGCTCGTAATTTCTAGGTTTTTAGAGTCCAGGCGATTCGTACGATTTACTACATTCTTCTTTTGCTTATCAGGGTTGCCGTCTTATAATACTTATTCCATGATAATATAGTAATGCTCATTCAAGTGGACCGTTCCTGTTTTCTGTATGATCGCCGTGAAACTAACGCTCAACAATCAACACATCTTAATGGAGTCAGGATTGAGTGAGCGGAACTCGCATCGCTATTGCTTGACCTCAAGGGTTCTCTTTCTTCACGCTTCGGCATCTTCTCAGCGACAGCCTCGGTGACGGGCTTCTCACCTTCGCAATAAACATTAAAATTGCGCAGTCTCTATAAAAATGACATTCACTAGCTTCGGCGACACACCTTCCCCGACGTACGAATCTACCTCGTCCCAAAATATCACCATCGTTACGCTGCACGAAATCAATCGTGATCATCTTCAACGTCTCTGTCAACTCAGACACTGATACGAGGGTTATTTACTACAACGAACGGTGATCTAAGAATATTTTGTGGGTCTTGTGAAGTCCAACTACGCCGTCGCCGCCGCTGGAGTCCGAGTTAAAGCGAAACCCAACTTGAAACTCATCAACAGCAACATCCTTCGGTTTACGCTCATGGTGAGGGATATTAGACTGGAGTTCCGATGAGACGGGGGAAAGGGTATAAGCAACTCGAGCTTGCGTAAACGATAGACCAAGACATCGAGGGAGGACATAACTTGAAGGCTTTGTATGGGCGTCTATAGCCGTGTCTATTTTGAGGGGTTGGGTTCTGATACAGCCTGCTAGTCGGGTCAGCATGAATCTGGTTCATCAACTCCCCGAGCCGGGCAGGTGTTTGAGAGAGGTAAAATGCTGATGAGACGGTGCGAACACGACGAAACTTTAATCTAGCGCAGTGAAATTTGGGACGGAAAGCATACTATGGTTGAGGGCCCATAGAACATGGCGGACGCCTTCCTTCGATTAAAAATCATGCGCCTGCTAAAGGCAATGCACGTCCGTAAAGGCTGATGGCAGAGTGAAAGGGAGGAACGTAGCATCTTTGAAAAAAGATGGAATTAAGATTTCTCCGTATATCACCAGTACGCAAACAAGCGGTGTTGTCTCTTCCGTCTAACGACCAAGCCAGAGTCCCGGCGCCCGAAGTAGTAAAGATGCGAAATTCTCTGCCACAGACACCGCCTTACCGAGATAATAGAGCTCGTTCTTGGAATCAAGATGACCGAACAGTAGAGCAGCCAGTGACCCAGAAGAAATGATTGAGAAGCAGGTATGCGTGCTCGTAGAGATTCTCCAGCGTCGTAGATGAGCTCTTGAGGAATAGTCACGGCGGCCACGAAAAAGTCGGCGTGAAGCACCAGGAGCTGCAGTCACAATACGCTTTGCATGATAGAGATCGCTCGATTTTGACCTATAATGACGAACAGCAATGAATGTCTTGGTAATTATAACTAAAATTGGGACCAAACGCCAAGTGCAATGTTATACGTATAGGTTAGGTAGGTATGAGAAGAAATGCAAAGTCCATGTACCGTGGGGTCCTTGATTATACTAAAGAAAAGACAGTGGCAAAGCATACACAGTCATAAACGAGTCATAATAAAAATCCAAGAAAGTCCGACAACAGAAAAACAGGAAAGCAAGGTGCAGTAGAATCAGAAATTCAATAACCGATCAACCATCGCGTTGATGGACGACTTCCTCGCTGTCAGGTCAACACCAAAGTGATCCTCCAG
Source organism: Armillaria cepistipes (assembly GCA_900157415.1). NCBI lineage: Eukaryota > Fungi > Basidiomycota > Agaricomycetes > Agaricales > Physalacriaceae > Armillaria > Armillaria cepistipes. Next base: position 272,744 of record FTRY01000025.1, read on the forward strand.
CTGTCTCCGTAAATCCTTCTTGGTCACTAGGTTCAGGTCTGCAGTGCGCAGAATATCTTGGAGCACGCCCTCTAGTTCGGCGTCGCTCGGACCCGGAGAGGCATCAGGACTGCGACTCGTAGGGATGGGAATATCGAGGTAGTTTGTGGCTGGTCGTGATGGTGCTGGCTGGTATAGCGTGTCACTTGCCAGGCCTGATTGAGGCTGAGGCATGTACATCTGCGGGGTATTACGCCCTGACTGATATCCGGGTGGAGGGTACATCCCGACCGATGGCGCGGGAGAATATGTGCGGGGTCCTGGCTCGTAGTACGTCTCGCGACCATACAAGGAAGCTGTGTGGGACTCAGCGTATCCTCCTTCATTTTTGAACTTCGAGGGCGGAACCCAGGAACCAATGCTGTGATTGGATTCTTTATCCCATAGTTCGTTTTCCTAGGACCAAGATGTCAGTCATCAATTGTATTGGAAACGCCCAGCACTCACGTAGTCGTTCCATGATTTGAGGGGGATAGAACGCGGGTCGAACTTGCCTTCGTCCTAAAGAGCAGCACGTCAGGAGGATGTTAACATCGAAAATAGACGATACATACGTGGACAATCATCTTCTTGCCGGACTCACCCATAACGACACGAGTAGCACCCCACGAGAAGTCGTCCATTTTCCAGAACGAGTACAACGGCAGCATGAACGAGAATACGGGGATAGCAAGGATGTAGAACAGCATCCAGCCGATCATGTCCCACTTCCGTCGTAGTATGAAAACTAACGCTTGGAGACCGTAGACAGCGGCGATCATGACGAGCGATAGCGTCGGTATAGACTTGCCTTCGGCGGCGACGAGGACAATCAAGTAGACGATCTGTTCAGGACAATAAGCTTGGAACCCAGATAAGGAAAGTATCATGCACTCACGTAAGCCACCGTAACAGGCTGAATCAGTGTTGAGACCAAATCAATCAGGACGATAAACCGCATGGAGAAACAACAGAAACCGCAAAGCTGGTCCAAGAAGACGAGTTCGCCCAAATTGTGAACTGTGGAGTTAATCCAACGCCGACGTTGAGATAACAGCACCTTCCAATCGTCCGGCGCCACTGTGTACGCATGTGCATCCCGCACAAACTGTGTCTTGAACAAGGGGAAGTGCTTGAGAAGCAACGTCGTCAGATAACGATCCTCTCCCAAATGCAACAGGTTCTTCATGTGGAGAGTGTCTACGCGATTTTCTGAGTAATCCTCGAGCATCTGGTTGGAGATTAGCAGCGGCTTGTGCGTATCCGGCGTGCGCAAGCGGTACAGGGTGAAACAACCGGGCAAACAAGTGACGGAACCGAACAGACTTTCAAACGCTTTGGCCATATGATGGGAAATGAAGTATTCGTAGACCTATAGGGGCATAATTAGAAATGGGGTGACCAAAGAGTGGAGACAACCACGGACCTGCATCATGGTGATGATGGATTGCTTAGCATTTGCCAACTCTGTTTCGCCACAGACGCCTAACACCTTCTTGTCGTGAATCATACTAAAAGAAAAAAAAATACCATCAGAAAGGCGATCTCGGACTGAGGCAAAAAATGACATACGCAGAAATAAGCCGATTGACCGAGTAAGGGTCGACTGTTGTATCGGCATCCACCATGAACACATACTCGTAGAATGTCGGGTTTACACCGATAACGTTCTTGATTTGATGATACATCTCCAGCTCCATAGGGTTCATGGGCGAGTTGAAGTGTACCTAACAAGCCGTAATAAGAACCAAAGAAATAAACATATAACATCGCTCTCACCTTATTCAAGAAGTGCATAAGAAGCAACTGAGAGTCACGTTTTCCACGATTACCCGGTCTTGACCGTTCCGTAGGCTTGCCAATCTTCACCAGCACCAAATAAGGCACGACATGTCCCGAACACTCATACAGACCAGAGTACACCTTGCCCATATTGTGCTGTTTCGCTCCTTCACCCAACGACTGGAAGCTCAGAGGCTCCGGGTCAAGATTGGGATCGGCGCCAAGAATGTCGAGCACGATCCGGGGGGTTGGACGATCGTTACCGGAACCGACAATCATACCATCGCAGATGACAACCAACAGCTTCCGCTTGTCGTCATACTTCATCTGGGCGAGCGAATCGATAGTCCTGCGGAGCGAAGCATCACCTTCAGTATAACAAGGCACCTGACAAATGACGAATTTATCGTGGTCCTCTGGCGCGCGAGCTGAACCAAAGTTGACCGAGGCCAAGAACTTGAACCCGATGACAGAAACCATGACGACGGAGATGGCGAGGAGTAGGTAAGTCGCGAATTGACATTGCGCTGAGTTTCGATTGTCGACCTTGCCGATGAGGAATAAGTTTCGGAGGCAGACTTTCTGACGCGCCAAAATATCACTATCGACATTCAGACTGTCGATCTTCTTGGTCACATCACCGCCAGCATTGAACTTGAACACGTCCAAAATGCTACTGTGCATGAAATTGGTGTCAGTGTCGGCCGGCGCTTGGAGACCTGCGGGAGCCCTGACAGCAGGAGGATAATTGATGTAATTTGATAAATCGTATACCATGCCGTTGTAGATAGCGACGGAGCTTCCAGTTTTAGCCTTGTTGCTGATTTCCTTGGGAGTGAAGCCTACGAAACCGACACGAGAAGTATAGCGCATCTGGATCATGTTCTCAAAGTACCAATCAGGCCGAGAGTCGTTGGAGAATACTCGGAAATCATGGTACACCGAATTTTCGTCGGTGTTGTTCGACGAGTCCAGGGTAACATATGGGCTGACGTATCCGTTTATACCACTGCACAAGGCGCTAACCTAAAACCGCGTTGTTACGGCAATTGATGTTAAGTAACTGCAGCGACCACATACCTGAACCGGGAAAATAGCATCCGACGAGGTCCCACCATAGTTGAGAATCTGCTTGCTCGGAACGACGCTGACCACCCGTAAATGCGTAGCCTCGACGATAGAAAGGTCGAACACCTCTCCTCGAATAGAAGTATACACCAAATTGGCATTCTTGTTGTATGACGCCAATTCCGCCGAGTTGTAGACATGCTCTGTCGGACAGATCAAGTTTCCAAGGAAAACGATGACGAAAACCGTGCAACCACAAATGAACCAGATCAGCATATTCAGCGCTAGCTTCTCTCGCCATGCCTGCCGGATATCCATACGCTTCATTCGACCGATCCATCTCAAGAAAGGGTTTGGCATCCAGAATGTGAGCATCCAGCATATGGCAACCCAACGTCGACGAGTGGAGCTCTCCTTCAAGATCTCCGTGGTCTCGCCCTCTTGGATCTCACCAGGAAGTGCGTCTTTGTCCAGGAGCGCGTTCTTGTCAGCGTTCTGGAACATATTCCGGGAGGGGGCATACGACTCCGAGCCAAGATTGGACACAGAGTCGGCTGGCTGACTCGTAAACCTGCTGCGAGCATCGAAGTCGTCGCTACGAACTGAACGGTTCTCATCAAATTCGTCACCATAGGCGTCGGCGCGTTGGAAGGGGGAGGCATTGGCAACGAGCGGGAGTTGTTGACTAGATGCATTGTACGCATCACCGTATCCTGATTGGTAAGGCCCTTCAGGGTCGGGAGACTGAGGATAAGGACCATAAGGATCGACAAGAGATCTGGGGTTGAGCCCAGCTTCAGCCTCAGCATCCCGAAGACGATTGCGCTTCTGCTCATCGACGTCGCGGGTAAGAAGCTGATCCTCGAACTTGTGGAACGCTGACTGTGACAGGAACACCTAGAGAATGTGAATACTAGTCAGTGGCTGTCGCCTCGACAAATGAAAAGTAAACGCGCACCTTGTGTTGTCCGAGAACAACGTCGGCTTCTCCTAAACCAAAGGCCATGGCAGCGCTCTCCACCCGGTCATTAGGATCGCCCTCCTCCACGCTGGCACCCTCCAATGCCTCCTTGTACCTCTCGCAGAACTCTTCCGGCGACATGCCAACCTCGAAGACATTGACATTTCTCCGCGCGACCTCAGTTAGACCGATGCTCCGGACCTGGCCCTTAACGCTCCGCCCCTCGAGCTGGTTCGGTAGTTGCGAGTCATTAGGATTGACGCAGAAGACATACCATGGTTGTGTGTCGTCTAGGGTATCGAACAGGGTATCGAGCGCCGATTTGAACTCTCCGGCGATACAAGGGTTACCACCAGATGGTACGAGAGCCTCCTCCTCATCCCGCACGGTCTCTTCTATATCAGCCAAAGACTCCCTAACCGTCGGCATCCTTCGGACACCACTCTTGCGACGCGTCGATGGCGCGCGCATGGGCTTGACAACCTGCTGCGCCGAGACGATGGTATCCTCGTTTCTAGGATGAGCCTGTGTCGCAATAGCCTTGGTCGAAAACAGGCCTTTCACGAAGGGGTTGATAGACCCTGACCTCTCCACTACATCGGCAGTTCCTCGGAGCAGTGACACGAAATCGGGATTCACCGCGTCCAAGTTCCGCTCCAGGAAGCCCTCTGACGAATACGTGACTGGACCATTGTAGTGATTCACAGTAAAAGTTGGGAACCCGGACCGGTCTGCGCCGCCGGTCTTGAATGACGAGTGGTTACCCCAGCGTTTCTGGAAAGACTCCACCATGGTGTGATTGGTTTTCTTCGGCGTGCGTCGGGCTTGGTCGTCCATGATATGGATGAGACCGCCCGGCCGGTTCTGTAGGACACGTACACACTCAGAATTGTCGAAGTAAGGGACCTGGGGAATAAAGCGGGAGATACCCTCAGTAGCGTACTCATCGACGTGGCTCTCGAACAAACGCTTCTGCACCCAGTGGTGCAAGCGCTCGTTTGCGAAGTTAATGCAGAACTGATCGAGGGAGTTGGGGCGACTGGTCATGTTCTGAGGACCGGGAAGGTCGAAGAGACCAATGAAGGTGGAGAAATCGTCTTTGCAGAGGCGCTGGTTGATATGTTCGTTCAGCCAGGCGAAGAGTAGGGAGTAGAGGGTTTTAGCGAGGTCATCCCGGTTGTCAGATGCACCATCGGGGTCAAGGAAGACCGTACACAGCTCCTTCTTCAATAGCTTTGTCTTGTACGATAGTGCAGACTCCAAGTCAGAGGCTTGCACGCCCAAAAAGTCGGCCACGATTGCGAGGACGTCCATGTTCCGGACGACTGCTGCATCCTCGTTGCGATGCCGGTCGATAGTGAACTCGAGGTTACCGAGGTGAAGAATAGCTGCAATGAGCTGACAAGTTTGGGCAACATGGCGCTTTGAGAAACCGATTGTCTTGAGCGCCACCTTGAGCTGGTCAAATCTGACGGCATCGTTATCTCTAACGCCGGCGATGGGTCTGGCGGCTGCTGTCCTTTGGCCGAGGTAGCGATATGTAGTCTTATCTAGAATATGGAGATGCAGCCGTTCCTCTTCAGAGGCACCGGCGACGAGATAATAGAAAATGTGAAAGTTACGCTCGCCCGAGGGTGCCCCTGCGACTCGATTCCTCTCGAGGTAGTAATCGAGGGTCTTGACACCGCAAATACGGCCCCGGTCACTGAACTGCAGCTCTGTGTATTTTCCAAAGCGAGAGGCATTCGGATTGAAGAGAGTGCGAGCATTACCGAAACTCTCAAGCACGAATTCCGAGGCTGGGACCTGACTACCGAGCTTAGCGCCCTTCTTCCCTGGGTTGCTCACGCTGAGCTCCAGAATGCTCTTGATAGCCAATCGTCGATTTTCTGATTTTCCACTCGCCGTCTCGCCACTACGGCCCCGTGAGAATGGGAAAAAGAGAGACACACAGCAACGCACCTGAACAGCAAGCACTGATCCTGCGTCGTCCGTCGCATATGGTAGTACGCGTTGTTCGCCATCTGGAAGATATGAGGCGGCATCGGCTCCTGGTTTTGAGAGGTATCGCGGTACTCTGCTGCATATTTCTGCATGACAGAGTCGGAGTTGGATGGGATATATTTGTGGGGGTTGAGGGCGACGAGGGCAGAGGTACCGACAGCCGTGTACACATTGTCGTTCATGAACCGTTCTCTAAGGCATGCAACGATAATGTCGTCGGAAATGGGCGACAGTTTGGAGAGGTCTGTCACCGCCTCCAGGCGTTGGTGGATGGTGGACTGGCGATTCATCGTCGACATGGTGGCAAAGCAACAGCCAGTCGAACGTCAGTGGGTCGTTAGAGATGCTGCAGCCTGGCAGCAGAGCACAGGGAAGCGACAGCAGAAGGGCTCGTCGTCGTCGTTGACGGTGGGAGGATGAAAAACGCCGTCGCCGTGATGGATGACGACCTCACGTGGCAGGGTACTGCCCGTTTGCTCCGTTTATGGAAAGTATCGGGTAAAATATGTGTCAAATTGGTCAAATTGACACCAAAGCATGACTAAAGTGGTTCAACACGAGTTGCTTTCAGACTTGGACGAGTGATACTGAGTACGTGCTCCGTAAAAAATATCTTACTTCGTGTCTCCTAATTTTTGTCTACCTCCAGGAATTGATTTACCCAAGCGATGACTGGAACGTGGAAATGTTGCCTCGCAACCTCCATGCGGTGCACAACTATTTTGTACACGATCGATTGCCGGTGAACTCACACAACATATCGGCAATATGTCAGGCGACGGACTCATTTTGAAAAAAAAAATTTGGCGCGGTTCGCGGGGCACGAAAGTATGTAGATTTATATCATGCAAATCCTTCAAATTGATTTACTCTTATTTCAGGATCCCGGAGAACAGCTGGGACCGATCACTCCAGGCGTCTCCTCCACGGACACGGTCGAAACTTCCCGGGCATGTACTGTGATGTTAGGGAAGACACGAAGGAGGGCTCTGTTCATTCGAGCAACCAATCCTGAAAGCCCTTCACTTTCCGGCTCTTGAGCTTTTTTTCGTGCTCCGTCTTATCGTCGATCGCTGGGATGCGGAGCTAATGGCGTAAATGATATCGAAAGAGAGAGCGAGACGTTTATTCCACCCGGTAGGATTCGTATAACATCCATTTCTTCGCGTCTAACGGTGACCCCTTCATAGGTCCGCCTATCAACTCTTCGATCAGGAGGTTCTTCGAAAACAATGGCTATAGCCGGCATATGAACATATTTGTCTGTATGCCTTCTCAGATGAACATAGCAATGTCTCGAGCCTCTAGATAGGCCGTCTCGTGGTTGAAGAAAATCCAGCTCACTCATCGTTAATTGCCATCAAAAAGCGAATAAAAAACATCTACTGTATGTATACAGCCGACGTGAACATAAACAAACAATGACGATGCATAACTACAGTGCCAGACTCATAGCTTCCCTACTTAGAACCGTCCAGGAGGCTGCAGCTGTCGTCAAACCCAATAACCACAAGATCAAATAACGACACTTACACTTATATTCTCCCACTCCTGTATCCTCGAACCGACGCTAACGTTCACCAACGGTGGCACTGTCGGTCGACGGTTCAACCACGAACTCGGAAGTTCCCTTCCTCGAACTTTACTCTCGGATTCCCGCTGTCTCCATCCCCGGAAGCGCTCCGGCCTGTTATCCCTTGCTTCCAACGCCTTCTCCCTTTCATGCACATCCCGCTCCCGTTGCTCCATCACCCTCAACCTCTCGTGATACCCCCTTTCCTTCATACTATGCTCCTGAGCCAAACGTTCCAACGCCCTCTCCTTCGCCTGCAACCGCTTCTCCCACCGAATAAGCTCCTCCGCCCTCAACAACAACGCCAACTCCCTATCCCCCTCCTCCTGCACTTCCTTCCTCATAGCCTGCACCTCCTCCTTCCTCTTCTCATCCTCCGCCACCGCCCGCAACCTAGCAGGAGACGGGCACACCACACGCTCCCCATAATCCTCCTCATCCCCCGCCTGCCGCCTCACACGCTCCAACTCCATCTCCTCCGTCGACTTCTGCAGCCTATACAGTTTCCCCATCACCTCCACATACTCCTTGATAACATGCGTCCCAATTCCCCCAAACGTCGTAGACCACGGGACGGTGAATTTGATCTCCCCCGATGGGGTAAAGTGGTACGAAGGGCGGAGCGCCTCGGCGATTCGATTTCGAAGCTGGGCCTTCCAGGCATCAGAGGGCTCGCGCTGTAGTTCAGACGACATGGCACTGGGAGACGATGGTGAGAGTGAAAAGGCATCCAGGATAGTCATATAGCTATGGCCTCGCGAACGCCTCGTGCTAGGAAGTGTGATTATCAGCCAATCTTAGCTGTGCTTAGCTGTGTCGCGACGTCCTTGCGTCAAAGGTCCGGCCACACCCCCATCGAACCTTCATTTGAAAGGTCAACACAGAGTTTGGAGTAGGCATCGAGTCCTCGTTTCTAGCACCTTGGCCGCTGGAGAACTGGGAAATGAAAACGGGGCGCCTCGCTCGCTATATAGCGGTTGAGGATGCTCTTAAGTCCGATGACCGGTCTCACTATAGTCGTGACATCAGTGAGAAGAAGAGCCAGCCACCGTGATGCTGCCTTCAACGATGCTCCTGCCGTTCCAATCATGTCAATCCTTCCCACATTGTGAGTCTATCGAAATCAGGGGAGTTCACAACACGTCCCTGACAGTTATCTAGAGTCTTGCTGTACTCTGATGCCCGTTCACCGTACACAGCAGTTTAATGGAATGCCCAATGTCCCGAATGAACAAGTCGTTGCATACTACCGAAGCGCTTGGATGCACGGAGTGTCGCTAACGCCGTAGCTCTCTGCCTTAAATCAGTCAAAAACCATATAACACGCCGTCTTCTGGTCAGTCTCTCCCATGAACCAGCCTCAAGCGCCCGTTCCACAGACTGGTACCTATTAAAATAGGACCAAGCCATCCACTCCAAAGTTCATAGGATCCTTAATCGCCACCCCGAGCTCCTCCCTCTGATGAGCTTGCTTCTTCATATAATCCACAGGTGCCCCCAGAGTCCGGGGGAAGAAGCACGAGGCCAAAATAACCGCCCATCTCCCATCGGCTTCGCTTGACCGGCGACCACGTTGAAAGCCTTAGTACCATGCGTCTTGGATGGGTTTAACGAGCCCCAGATCGTCATCCGCATCCTGAGAAACATGTTCGAGAGGAGCGTCCATTACTCTATCAATGCACTCGGCTACCCTTCCCCTCAAATTGAGCATAGAGAGATGGGTCCATGGCCAAGTCTTTAGTCAAGCCGTAGACGTTATTGTTTGGCACGAATTCAAGCTACATATAGTGCCGTACATACAGCATACCACGACGTCAGGCCGAACCTCGTACCATGACCAGCTCTTCTCATCACTAGCTTCAGACAACGTCATAATAAAATAGTTTTTTTTCTCTCGAGCTCTAGAATCTCAGGGTGAGACTCCCCAAGCGGTGGGTCATACGGCATTTTCTCTATATCATTGCCGTATACCTGGAAATCACCTGGGTTAAAAGGCTTCCATTCCACCACCGCGACGCTCGCCTTGGTCCCTGTAGGTACAGCCACAAAGGATGCTGCGCGAGCTTATTTAAAGCCTCCGTCGCCTTCTTGTGCCGTTATTTTTCGTTTCCTTGATAGGGTCCGGCGAGAATGTATATTGGGCAAGACATAAGCGACCCGAGCAGGAGCATCATTTACCGCAGCAGAAGATATGTTGATATCATGTTTTTTTTTGAATCAGCCAGCCCTGGAGGCATTCATCGATACATCACTCATAGACAAAAGGTTAATGTCATTAACGGGTTGAGCAATAATGTTGAATTTAGAAAAAGGAAGCAGGCGCGCCTGGCCTCTCAGTGACGAGGGTCACTTCCTCAAATGTCCCACGTTCAGGATAGGTCTCAGGATCTTGTTAATAATTCCTTATCCGCATATTCCTGATGCGTCGAAAACGAGCGCTTGCTGCCGGTGAGAGGATATGGTACTACCAAGAGGACCATCCTGGCACTTAGTATATATATACACGATGAAGATCTGGCTTCGCTGATCATGGGACAAAGGTGCGCAGAGATCGACCTTATATCGGCGAGGTCTATGGTGGAAGATAGATTAGACCTTTGGCTAACCGGTTCGAAATCGATCTATCTCGACATACTTACGCCTCGACTGGTCGTCCTCGCAGTATATGTAAGGAATTGCAAGGATAATATACATCTACACGGATTTATGATAATAGACGGCTCCTACTATAGCTATATATAAAAGCAAGTACCAACCTTGGTCGGGACAATTTAATACTAGGAAACCATTTCCCTTTCTATCGCAAATTTGTCCAATTGAGCGTCAATGTAATGCACGGATAGCAGGACAGACGGATTCTCCAATTGTTCATCCCTTTCTTCCCGAAAGATCTTAGCAGCGCCACTCATATTCATAACTCTCACTATAGCCCAGTGGAGATTGCATAGTTTGGGATTAGGTCCTCTGCCTAGCTTTTCCCCAAACGGACCGGTGCCGAAAGGAATACGGCCGTTAGGCTGGATGCGAAATGGGTTGTCTTCGTGTCCTGGCGCATAGCGAAAGTAGTACTGGACCTATAGGCGGTGTTCGTATCAACGAGGTAGCCATAAGTTTTACATTTGCATACCTCATTGTTCTCTTCTTCAGCTTCAATGCCAAACATAAGATCGTCGAAAACCACAGAGATACCGGTATCAAGGTTGATGACGTTCCCTAGCGAGTTGAGCTCTGCTTGCACGCTCTCGACAACATCAGTTCCTGCGAATAGAGATATCATTTTAAACGGGTCCGGCTAGAAGAACATAATATTCGACGACAAAAACAATAGTAGATGTCGGAACGTACCTTGTTAGGCGAGGCAATACAGTTGGGTATGATATGGTACAGCGCAGCTTTACTGTAATATGGGATACTGAACCCTTTGAAAGTCAAGCGTGTCAAAGGACAGCGCCCGCCGTCACGAAGATAAACCTATCCATAAAGATTCAAATCGATGACAACTGAGTGGAAATACAGCTCATTCGCCTACAAGTTTTTTCAGCACCTGTTGCCGACGTTGTCCCCAAGGCTCAGTTGTAGCATACTCTGCTAAAATACGGTCTACTGCATTTTCCGTCGTCTCCGGTATCATTTCCGTGGGGTCGGGTGTGGGTTGGAAGTCGCATGGATTCATAACTTGATGAAAGATTGGTTCTAGTGAGAAATATGCAAAAAGGTGTACTTACAAGGGACGCACAGATGTGTGAAGACCTCGACCGCCATCTGGGTAATGGGGGACATGTCAGATGTGTCGTTCCCGATAACGGTGTCTTCGAAAATTTCTGGGCCGCAATCATCGTTGTACACTTGCGCAACTGAAAAGCGGTGGTGAAAAACAGAATGAAGAATTAATATACCGTTAGCATACCCAATTTTGGTGCGTCGGGGTGGCACTCGCTAAGGCACTTCCAGAAAGCCTGGGCCATGCCCCAGCAGCCGAAGCGGTCCAGAGATTCTTGAATGGTGCAACTCAACAAGTTAAGAATGATTGCGTCGAATTTCGCCGAACGGTTGCAAGATGTCTTGCGAAATGGATCGGTCTCTTTGGCTAGTGTGAGAAGACTGAGTGCGCGGTGTGCCATTTGTATGCCTTGAGGTTTTGGCCAAGATTCTTCAAAATTCATTCCGACAAAATCCGACATTTGGAAGAGAGCGCTGAGAGCTTGAGGCAAAGAGGGGTAATTCGATGAGAAGGTCCGGCAATGTTACTTGCATCTACGTATTTGACTGTATCTGGTGTCGCCGCACAGTACCATCGAGGCGCTACGGCCTGAACGAAATACGAATATAAGTATCGTCGTTCAACTGTGAGATACTTAGTACACAGCCACATGATGTCCAGACGTATTACAATTTGAAATTCAATTTGTAATCTTTCCGGTTAGCGTCCACGTGAGGGTTGACGCTTTTGTTCTCGACTTCCACGGAAGCAAGGGAGAAGTTGCAGTGAAGGGCGACTGCTGGCGTGGCTGGCGGTAGGCTGGATGGCTGCTCCCTTAGTGTTACCTTCCTAACCTTCTACTTTTCTTTAGGATCCGTACGAACGGCTACCTCGTGCTTTCCTCACGCGACTGGAAATTCTGATTCTTTACATCGATGCTGTACATAATCGCCACATCGTGGGTGTATCAGTGATACCCTCCTTATTGGTGCTTTTTCTACCCTATGTCGAGCAAGAATTTCAACGGAAATCCCCCCAAGTCAAATCGTATCCATCGTAATATGATCGTCATCTGACATATACTTCTCAGGTATATCAATGACTTCAGCAAGGCGCTTGCCAGTGAAGTTCGGATTCTATTGGAAGAGGTGGGGAAACTGAGGGACGAACGACGGGCGCTGCAGTAGTACGTCCGTCCATTCTGCTGCAGCCGACACCGTCTTTGATCAGTATTTATCAGTGAAATAGCAGAGCTCTTGAGTGTCAAGTCGAAACACGGTGCGGGAGGAGAGTACTCGCCAGAGTGGCGACCGGTACGTTGACTTTTTCTTCTTTCGATGCAGTTCTTGATGACTCCCAGCCCCCCGAGCCGCAAGGGTTTGTCGCTCCGCCCCCGCCCCCGCCCCCTCCAATGGAAGAAGGACCTCCGGGTCCAGCACGTCCAGCATGGCGCACGGTGCATAAACGTGCAGAAAGGAGAGAGAAAGCGATCGCGAAGCTCATGCCCCCAGCGCCGCCTGCTGTTCCGGTTCTTGAGCCTCCACGGCCAAAGGTACCGGCATGGGCGCAATGGAGACGTACGTCTTGACTGGTTGCTTTTTTTTTGTTTTCATTAATGACTCGAAATAGCGAATCCTCTCCTCTCAGCGGCCCCCGCCATGGCAGCACCAGCTGCGCCGCTCCCTACTTCTCCCCCACCGCCTACTCGCTCAGGCCTTTTCGGTTCGTCTTTAATGTCAGAGCCATATTCTCATTCTAACGTATCTACAAATTCAGGGCCACCGACTCCCCCTCCTAAGTAGACGGATCTACAGAGAAACTGCATTTATGTAACACTATATCATCCTTTGCTTCTCTAGAAACTTCTCATCGGATTTTCTACTTACGACACAACAGGAATTCTCTCTATCATCTTTCCGCTTCTTATCGTACACATTCGTGGCGCTTTTTTTCTTCTTCTTTTCATTGACTGTCTCTGCTTTTTCTCCATATAACAACAGCTTTCTTCTTTTTATACGGAATCAATCGGGGTTTACCTTTTCTCCCACGTCAAACGTTGACGTCGGAATGCGGCATCATTCTCGCGCGCTGAATTAAGAGCAGGCTTGTAGCGACGACTTTGTCACGTTGTGCAGATTTGAAGATAAGTTAGCAGTGTTACCGAGGATTAACAGGGCGCCTGATCGACTGTCATCGAAAAGTATTTGTCGGAGCAGTCTGCGCCGACTTCAAGATTTGAGTTCATTACTTCTTTCCCAGAAAATGGCAGTATTGACAACACAGTCTGGCCGAGCCTTTTCCAAGTACTTCATAGGAGGTTTGAAATGCAGTACCATAAAAAGTACACTCAGGCCGAAGGACAGCGGCCAAAAAGCCTCAGGAGAGCACCGATAAGGAAAGGTATCAAGGATTCCAGCCTCGAGAATTGTCGAGAAACAATCAAATACTTGTTACAAGTCACATGCTACGTCGGCTTTACCACTAAAGGGAATCCCGACGTATTGCTCCAAATGGAAGGGTCGACCTCGTGACTGGACGAAAAATTCATTCAGCCCAACCCTCAAGTCCAGATTTCGTTCACGCTACAGTGCTCCAAGTATCAATTCATCGAATTACGAAAATAAATCACCGCTCCTCCGAGTCTTTGCCTCGAACTCGGAGTCAGCACTGATCGGTGCTATTGAAGCTTTGAAGGAGAACAATAAAGTATGAAAATAGAAAGCTTTATGCCCTCGTCGATAGTAACACCAATAGGTTCAGTACTACTTTTGCCTAGCACCACTGGAAATGAAACTTCCGTCAAGGCACACATTTTCTCCGTTGAGCCTAATGGCCGTATCCCTTTTGGCGCTGGTCCAGAAAATAAGTTTGGCGAAGGACCTAATATTAAGCTGTGCGATCTTTATTGGGCCCTCGTGAGAGTCATGCGTATGCGTGGTGCGGCTGCTCGCAATGAACGATTGACGAATCTCTCTGTTGTGTCATGTGCATTACATTGAGGCTTATCTGGACAAATAGCTTCCGATACGTAAAATCAATTCTACTGAAGAGTTCACTTACCTCATGAGAACCGTATCGAAATTCTAGCTGGTCGCATATCATAAATCCCCGTGTAGAAAAAAAAAGGTAGTGCACCCCAACTACAAAAGAAAACATACCCGTATTCACAGATATGGGATTTGAACCCAAATTTGTTCGAGCCAGAGCGTCTTGCCGCCTGAACTACTGCGCCTACATCATTTAAGCAGGCCAGAACTATTATAATTGATTGCAAGTCGGTCAATCGACCACGACTTCGTGTGATTGTGACGTCTTTTGGGTACATAGGCACCGCTAAATAATTCATGTGTGCTCAGAATAAAAAAAAGGAGTTGCAACGTCCACAATGGATTGCATATTCGACGCAGGAACCCTTTATTATCATGATACTAGTAAATATACGGTACACCATCCGGATACTCCTCCTTTATCCGTCTCTCTACTTCCTCCCTCTCTATCCTCTCCAACTCGGCCTCAAATGCTAAACACCTATCGAAATTCTGCACTGGGAACACCCTACAAAGAACCCAATATATTATCGCCCCAATCCCAAAACTCGCAAGCCATCCAAAGTCAAACATCTCCGTAGCCACCTCGCCTATCGCTACGCTCCCAAAACTCTGTACGAACCCAGGAAAGGGTATACCCGTCCCTGCAATGAACGCTATGATGGCTCGCCAGTTGATCCCCCAGGTATAATAATACGGGCCATTCCGAGCGCCAGTGAATAGTCCCGCGAGCTGGAGGTTTCCCTTGCGTACTAAAAAGTAGTCGATTATCCTATGCAGTGGTCAGCTTTGGAGTGCGTGAAAAGGAAAGAGGGTTCACGTACATTATACCAACGACAGGCCCCATGAATATCAAGTACCCGTTGAGGAAGGTAAGGAATCCCGGGGCACTAGATAGTATTCGCCAAGGGAATATGAGAAAACCTATCAGGGCACAAAGCAGCTGAACCGGGATGTGCTTAGAAACCCACAGATGAAAAGCTCCAAGTTGTACATACCTGTCCCTGGACAATGGTGAGATATCTCGGCAATAAAGCCGCAATGTCGGCTCCGAAAGGGATGGTATTCTGGGAGGATCAGCGTGGTGCTCGAACAGAAGAAATTAGCCCATACATTAGCGATAGAGGTCCCGAGGGTCGCTAAAATAAACGCAGCAGATGCGAAGAAGCATCCTGCTCTGGCGGGCGAGGACATATCGTGGTCAAGCATCGCGTTCAATAGATCGTACGGCTACACGTATTTAGTCAAGGATCGACTCGTACGGACCTGTACTCACGTTCCAATACGCCGTATCCCACTGGCGGTTCATCGCCGCAGTCACCATGATCCCACACGTCGCCCACAAGGTCTGTCCGATGGGGAGAGAGAACAGCTGTCCTTGGGTCTGTGCGCTACGACGGCGTGCATATCTTGTTATGTCTGGCACAGTGACGAGGAGCGCGGAGCTGAAGGTAGTTAGAAGGTAGCTGCAACAGATTACGAAGACCCTACTTGGTTCCCATCACTGCATTAAATTGGCTGAGATCATATGAGATGTCAGCAGGCATACACTGTGTGAATACGAAGGCACATACGCAATAACAGCCCAGGCCAGAGTCGATCCGTTCGACTGAGTAGCACCGAAGCTCATACCCGTGAACCCGTGGTTCTTCTTCAATGCCCAGATCAATAAACCCAATCCCGTCGGCGGTAATAGGAAACTCTGAATATGTTATCTCAGCATATACTCATGATTCAGATCAGCGCTTACCTTGAAAATGAAAAGCCATCTCGTCTTGTGAGGGGGTAAAACTAAAAACCCCACGCTTATAATCCAGAAGATACCAAAACCTGCCAAGTCCCGCGAGGTGATGCCTATACTCTCCGGGATGTGATTTTCCATAGTATACCACGACGGCCATATACACCGCAGACATATGGAGACAAAATATCCCCCAAAGGTACACTGTATACCAAACCACACGATCCCTAACATGCTTCGAATGGTGACAGCGAAAAAGCTTCCCACAACGCCAAATGACGTCCGTACGAGTACCTGAGAACAGGAGCGTTAGGAAGGTAGGGAAAGCGGAATATTGGTCCAGAACGTACGGGATACCCTATATGCCATCCACTCGACGCGTATCCATTTAAGACGAGTATAACTGAAGATAACATGTTCGCCGAGAATACTACGAGAATGGCGTGCCACCATATCATGCCTATCCTATTAATTAGCACCCAACCCTGCCGGTGGAAATACGCACACATACCGAGGGTAATCATCGAGGACGCAACGGCCCAAGTACTCGTATTCATCGACTCTGAGAACCAGAAAGCGAAGAAAGAACCTGTCCCCCAGGTCTGATGCTCTTCGGGGGAGGGGAGAAGGTCTCTTACACTTGATAAGCCCGCGTGAGTAAAGGAGAGGAAGAGGACCACACCAACCTTCATTCTCCCATATGTGCCCGTTCCCTGGGATGTTCCTCCCTGCGTCTGTCTTTATGTAGCGGTTGAAGGATGACCATGTTCGAAAAGCATGGCGGAAGGAGGGACGCGCAGTGACGGTTTGAATCCGAACGTCGACGCTGGATTCACCTTTCTCGTCGACGTCCATGATGGGGGTATAATGAGAGATAGGGAGAAGGGTACAGGCACGTTAAGTGTACTGCGTGTATAGGCACTCGAGTTAGGGACCCGGCATCATGACGATAAGAGATTGGATATCACGAGGTCGAATGGTATACCCGGCCCGCCTCTTGTTCAGCGGCCCTGGCATCTTGGGGCGAGACTGCTGTAAGTATAAGTTAGCATTCGAAAGAAAGGATATGCAGAGCGGCAAGAACATGGGGTGACTTCTCCCCTAATAGCATAAGATCTGTCGGTGCATCGATCACTTCCGCCGCAGCACCTAGATTCCAGGAAGAAATAGAGAAGAGCTGGAGAAAAGATGTCGCGATCTGGCGCGACTACGCGTTGTCCCTCTCGTCCCTATACGGTAATTCCGGGCTGCTCCTCGTGCGTCTCGTCGGGCCCAGTGCAACACCTTTTTTTTTTCTTTTTTTTTTTGGGAAAGAATAGACTCGGAGAACGTAAGAATGCAATAAGATGTAGCTTGACCGAATCACTACATCTTTTTGATTTGGAGACGGGTAGAGTGAGCGACTGGGAATGGTGAGCCTCATATTCTTCAAACAAGGATCCAGGAGGGGTAAACTGTAAAGTCGACAGGCGTGACGGCTAGCCGCTAGCGTACAATCCAACTCAGATTGAGACGGGCGGTTGACGAAAGGAAACAGGAGAAAACCAAGACGTGAGCGATGTTGTAAAAAACGACTTTCCGAAGAAAAGAAGCCTCCTATGTACATCCATCGCAGAGAAGTTCTGAGCCTCACCGGAAGAATGTCCACCACTGCGAGACGATGCTTGTCAATGGAAAAGACGCTTCATATCCACAAATGGGAACTGGGTTGCCTAAATCAGACGAGTATTGATGAGTCACGGTCCTGCTAGCTCTCGACCAGTACCATATCTTAGGCTCTCGCCGACCAAGAAGGACTAGAACTGGGAGAAAATGGAAAGCAACTGGAAAATGGTATGATGGAAATTTAGTCACCAGTATGTACGAAAGCCAGGGAAGAACCTTTTCCCGGCATGTTCCACTTGTTTCAGTCGCACGTTCCATATGAAGTTTCGCTTGCTCCTTTACTTTTCATTGTCATTGTCAAGTCTCAACATCGTCCATGGAATACCAGGGCAACTTGAAGAAATGTCTATTGGACGACTCGGAGATATCTGAGTCGTTTCCTCCCAGAAAACTGACATGTGTCGGTGGGATAGGATACATTGACAGGAAAATCGAGATCAGACTGGCTGCATACAATATCCCCCTATCCAAGCTGCTTGAAATATCCGTGACGTAGGTACACTCTGCTACCCACATGCCGCATGCTAACGCTCATCGATTAGCCTCTATCCTCCTCAGCAACATCATTCCACAGAATATGTGCTGGATAAATACAAGGTGCCAAGGCCAAATTTCACCTTGCTAACCCATCTTATCTCGCCTTCTGTGCTACCCATGTTCACCATTCGACTTCACGGTTTCATCTTTCAGGCCGCATGTCCTGGCATTTGTTCAAAAGTGGAATTGATAAACCACGAGATTCGTATGTTCAAACCTGACCATACCTTTGCTCTGGTTCGCTACATCTATACTCACAAAGTCTCACCTATCATGGGATCCCTTCTTGGGATGACGAGGCTCATAGAAGAGGAGGACTTGAAGCAGCCGAACATTCCCTCGGTTAACTGGAATCCTACCATTTTGTTGATGATGCAGACAAAGACGGTGAGGGAGCTGGATGATCTCGGCGTGGGGATTATCACGTTCTGGAAGACTGTAGGCAGACTGGGCATGTGGCGCGAGGCTATCTGGGATGCCATCAACTTAGCTTGGAATTTGCTGCTTCGTGCACATCCGGAAGGAGGAAGGAGGACAATGGGGGATTGGCTCAAGCTCTGCGAAATTAAATACAACATCGCGGTATATAAGGAATGCGACTATAAAACATTTGATTATTGCTGAATACCATGAAGCCAAGGAAGAACCTTTTCCCGCGCGTCGTCATTAGCCTGTTGAGCAGACTGTGGCTCAGATGTGGCACCGTGAGCTGCGTTGTAAGCGGCCATTTCCCGCAACATCAGAAGAACGTCAAATGCATCAATATCATCGGCCGCTTCGTCTCGTCTAATCCTTGCTTTGCGTATAACCTCGTCACGGCTTTGCTGTGCTCCCGGATAGAATGAGTTCGACCAATGCGCTTTTACCTGGATCAAGAAATCTGGTGCACGCCATGTTGTGATTAAGGCCGAAGCGTAGAGGGCAGCAAATAGGCTATGCGGTGGCCAGGTATCGCGCTCGCCAGTAGGAGGTACGCGGATGGCTTGACCAGCTGGAACATCACAGTACGGAATCCCAGCGGTAGGTTCTGCAAAGGAATGCAGGGTCCACCGGGCGTCGTCCGATGCCATTCTCAGGTTCACGTCTGTTGTCTCCATTATAAAGTTCGGTGTCTGTAAGATTGAAGTGAGCCATAGGTGACAATCCTGATAAGAAGTGATCCATACCTGGAGAATGGCAGCACGTCGGCCAAGGTGCATATACAAAACCGCATTAACGAGTACCCCGTTTCGCTGGTCATCAATGTCATCGATGATATCCCCACCTCGTCCTTTTGTGAACGCTTCGATGTACTAAGAGCAATTTCAGCACAGAGAAAAGGTATTCATTCGCCGAGATATACCTGACTGCCTTGGCTTTGTGGAATTAAATGGGCAGCTTGGCAAGAGGAATGCTTCATACCAGTCGCGACGCAAGATTTGTCATGCTCGAGAATAGATGTTCTGAAAGGGGACACAGAGTCTACGTCCGAATAGCTGGCATTTTCGACATCAGGGTCGATAGGGAATATCGGACCGCGAGGGTGGTAATAGAGGTCGCAAGGATTAAAAGGCGCATCATAGTCAAAGTCCGTAGTACAATCCGGGGTAAAGGACAGGTCGCCCTCAGCACCCATGATGCAGTAGCCAACGTAGCATAACCATCTGTACGGCTTTAGTGAGAACTCGAGCAGCCTGTGAATAGGAATTTCGAGGCAAGGAAGCCAAACTGCAGAGGCTGGAGTGCCGTCTCTACCGCAGAAAGGTTGGACGTGAAGGCGTACATATCGAGTCATGGAGGTTACGAGGAAAGGAGGACTCGGGGGACTCGGACCGAAAGACCGTCTGACCGCTTCTAAGGTTAGGGTCAAAGAAGTTGGCTACACTGTCACCATCGCTATCCCACACGGCGGCCACTTTCTCGATACCCCGTCAACTGTACCCATAACGGAGGGTGGCAGCGACAGGTGCTGAGGAACGATACACGAATTAAAATTTGAGGTGCGCCATAATTCCCTACAGATGAGAAGTCGGTCGCGGTTGTGGCTCAACGTCAACAACGTCTAATGCGACATACTTGTTCAACTTGGCACAGTGACCACCATTCGGTCTTGGAGAGCAGTGCTGCCCAGTTCCGTATTTTTCCAGGTGGAGATACGACTCAGACCGTGACGACAACGAACTTCGAAGGCGAGCTCGAACAGCGAGCCCAACAGTAGGCTTGAAAGAAACTGGTCTCTTCTACAACTTCATACTCATTGAACGCCGCCTTCCATCTTTGATTAGAATCACTGTATGCACCTGGCAACAAAATTGTTTGAAATTCGTAGCAGCAACGATGCGCTCGAGCTACCTTAGTCGGGAAGAGTTTAGTACAGAGACTGACGAGTTTTTGTCCCACTGTACGTTTTTCTCGTGATATTTATGGCTACATGTTTTAATCACCTTTCCTTCGACAGGTGGCGGATTATGTGGTCGGCGCTAGGCGATCTTCGAGGGAGCTATTCTGACCAGCCTGTCAGTTGGAAGGTTAGCCTGAGATATATTCTTTGCTTTTCTTTCTCAATTCTGCGGACTAATAGCCAAGCCAAGCCTGTAACTGTGTGAGCGCCTCGCCAAGCAAACGTGGGTTTGTTTTTCAGGTTGTGTCGCTTTGTCTGGTGTTGGTTTAACTGGTGTTGGCAACCAACACCATTATCGAAGATCTGTCGGTTCTCTATATTCATCATATTTCATCGACATCTTCGCCCTTTCCCTACCAATAACACCATGCACTGATGCTGCAGCTGCAAGAATAGTCTCACTGTCCCTTGGTTACTGGAAGTCCTTCGCATTGCGTCTCGCGGTATGTAACTCGACTCTCGAGCGATGGGATGGTCTGTAAGTACCGTCCGTTCATGAGCTCCTTCGCATATCTGGGGTTGCTCCATGGTGATCGGAAGGAAGGTAATATCACCAATATGTGCATATCACAAAGGTATGACTGGTACAGCCCTTCAAGATATCACGCTGATACATTTTCTAAGATTCTCGGAACGCTTGTCACTATTGACTGATGACGCTATGTGTTGCGGAATGCATTACCTTGGTATCACCAGGATTCGCCTCGTGGTCGTAAATATGCACTTATCAATTATCCAATGCCGCGGACGGTAGGATGTATGGAAATAGCGAACTTTGACTGGTATTCACCCGAAAACGTTGTTTTGAATTCCTACCCATTATTGGCACGTTGATATTGACCACTTTTCAGTTCTCAAACAGTGGCCTTGGTTCACATCTTCAACCTTACCGTCTTCCTGATATCATTGTAGTTATCGGGGATAGAATTTTGCCTTCGGAAGGGTTCCCGATACAGAGGCAATACCGAAGATTTGCCAGTACGAGAGCCCGAACCAAGGTCTGTGATGCCGGAACATTTATAAAAATTGGCAAGTGGGAGCTCCACTAATCACAGCTAAGTAATCTCCTTTCAAACACAATTAGATTTAATAAAGGAAGGATTTGAGATGTTGAGAAGAAAAGAGAGGCGATGAGGACGGAGCAGCGGGTGATCATCAAGATGGTGATGAAAGGAAACGATGCGGTTCCGTCATCTGCCCTTGCTCTTTTAAAAAGCTTTCATGTAGATATCATCTTGTCCATCGGCTTCCCTTGTTGAACTCGATTCTTTTTCCCGTGTTAGAAGCGTCTGCGGATGTCCAAAGATATCACTGTCAGAAAGTTAGCTCATTCCATGGCGACTGGAGCTTATACGTTTATCCTATGGGGGATCATATTTCGACGGGATCTACTGCGGGGCCAATTTTATGTTTTGCAGGTCGCTATACCGTCTGTTTTCGCAGATATCTTAGCTGGTTAGCCCAAGAGACGCGTACCTGTTAAGATCTGACATTGCCTTGTCTTCAGGTTGCCAACTTTTGGATTGTTATCGAGCTGTGAGTCCCGCAATCTTCTTATGAATGCATACAAATGAATTCTGTTTTTTGTCTAAATTCAGGAGAACCCGTTCTTCCGCAATCGGGGTCCCATCTGGAGAGTCAAGATATCTTTTTAATAACGCCAAGCAACGGGATAAATCTTCTGTACTTCTTGGGTTCTATTCAGCGCTTCTTAGTCTTTGAGATGATCTCGAAACTACGATATAGATATTAGAGGAACGAATCTGCTAGGCCAAAAGGCCATCACATATAGTAGCTTCGGTGGAGACGTTTCAGGTGCGGTGCATACCCAAATCATTCATACTGTTTCAATACTTTGCTAACATTCAGGGTTCCCGTGATGTCTAATGAACAGCGCGGACCGCCAAAATCAGCATCTGTCCGTCATGTATTGGTGGTTACACCGGAATTGAATGCGCCTAAAATAACTTGGAGGGCAAGTAGTAAACCTTAAAGCCACTGTGTTCTACCCTTTAAACGTCGAGGTCTCCACGGGACATAGGCAAACAACTTCCTGAATCCTCCTCGCTAATTAGCTACCGGTCTTCTGTACTATGTCTCAGCCCAATCCCGACTTTGCATCTGTCCAAAAAATCGCAACTCAGTATTCTGATTCCTGGTTCAATGAAGTTATCATCGAGTCCCTGACCCACGGTGAGCTTTTTCGGTTTGAACTAGTTGCCCACTGGAGCTTACCATGATCTAGGCATATATACAGCACTGCTTTCCATCGTACTGTGGAAAATTTGTGCGTGCAACTGAGTCTAGCATACAGGGCTGAACTTTAAATGTCCTTTCTGTAGTGTCGACTTCGACTATCCATAGAGCGCAGGTGAAGATCCTTGCTGGGATCTCGGTGTTCATGTACATCATGGCGACGATGCACTTTGCCATGAGATGGTTCTATACGAGGCGGGCATTCATAACCCATGGAGAGACAGAAGAAACACGGCTCCTCGCCCTCATAGACCGGGCGACGCCTGGTGGTCCCTCATGGGTCATGGCGATTACCGGTATTGCTGTAGGCATCAACATATTTATCACAGACTGCGTTACTGTACGTCTCCTGCCAAAACCTCTAGATAACCGGGCAGTGAAATGGCGTTCATATTAGATTTGGAGGTGCTGGATTATCTGGGAAAAGAACTGGAGGGTCATCGTCCTTCCTTGTATATGCACCCTATGCGGAATCGGTGAGTTGCTGGAACTCTAACTTGGATGAACTCAAGTCACCTAATGACCCAAGTCTTTGGTGTTTTACTTATCTTTCAGGAACTGGACCTATTGAAGGATTCACAGGCAACTTCCATCAACTGGGGAATGGCATATTACATTATGGCACTCCCCACAACGGTCATATGTACCATGCTCATTGTGTACCGCCTGGCTAAGGCGCGCGCGACTTCGAAATCTCTACGATTCATACGGAACCTTTGCTACCACGTCATAGAGATCTTGGTAGAATCGTCCGCCCTATATGTCGTTGTACTGGCGATTTTTATCGTGTTCGACGCGATGAATAGTCCGTATAATATGTATCCACAAGCAGTTCTTGATTCAGTTACTGTGAGTTTGATTTTATTTTGCTGACAAAAGAGGCTCTTACTAGGATTTGGGGCAGGGAATCGCACCGGCACTGATACTCCTTCGTGTTGTGTCTAGGATATCGGATGATGATATGCATTCGCGACCATTACAGAGCATGTCGAAATCGAAAACAGAAGGTTGTGTAACGCGTGTGGACGGCGATGATGAAGTGATGCTCATTGGACCGAAGTATATGTCTGAAATGGTGTAAATTGCATGCGATCATTATCGTGGAGGTGATAGTTGATTATTGCGAGCATACATTGCTGGGAATTTTGGGATGATCCAACGCACAGTTCATCTCCCATCTCCGACGATACCTCCCGTAGCAGCAGATAGGAATGTCTGCGTGGAATGCCTAACGGTCGCGCTATTAGTACTGTATGTGCCTACATCATTCCGAGTTAGATATTACCGGGCCTCACCTACCCAAAACGATCGTCTTTCTTCAGTTTTTGGAATATCCAGAGTTCCGATGCTATTGTGGGCCTGGCACTAAGCGCTTGTTAAATTCATGAAGGACCTGAACGGGTAGAAAATACCTATAAATACATGAAATGCAACTAAAACTAGTTTTTTCCCCGTACATCGTTGTCCTTTTGAGTAGACTGCGATTAAGACAATGGGGCATTATGGACCACGTTATGAGTGGCCATCCCTCACAACATCAGAATGACATTGAAGGCGTCTGAAGGCGTCGACTTGTCTGACTTTGATATCAGAATAGATCCTCGCTTTGCACTTCGCCTCGTCGCGGCTCTGTTGCGCTTCTGGATAGAACGAGTTGGACCAATGGGATCTCATCTGGGTCAAGAAATCCTGTGCAGGCTATGATATGAGGAGCGCCGAAGCATAGACTGCAGCAAAGATAGAGTGTGGTGGCCAGGTGTTGCGCTCCCCAGCCTCCAGGTACACGGATGGCTTGACCAGCTGGAACGAGATTGTGTGCTGGATCCTCACGGTAAGTTCATCGAAAACATGCAAAGTCCACGGAGCATCGTCTGGGGTCGTTCCTTTGTCTTCATGATAAAGTTTGGAGTCTTCGTTTCAGCGAGCCACAGGTGACAATAGTGATGTCAAGTAATCCACACCTCAGCATCTCGGCTAAGGCAGTAGCCGGCGTAGCATAGCCATCTATACGGTTTTAGCGAGAGCTCGGGCAACCTGTGAATGGGAATTTCAAGACCAGGAAGCCAAGCTGCAGAATATGGAGTGTCATCTCGACCGCGAAAAGGTTGGACGTGAAGGCGTACATATTGAGTCATGGAGATTTGATGGAGATACGGGCGGAAAGGAGGAGTCGGACCGGAAGTCCGTCCGCTTACATACCCTTTCTAGGGTTAGGGTCAAGCGAGTTGAGCGCGCTGCATCTCACTGAATCCGAGGCTTACACTGTTACCATCACCTTCACGACTCGCTAGCTCACACAGCGGCCAATTCAATCGATACTGCTTGCCAAGAAAATGGAGTACGCTCACCACGACCATGCAGAACGGCGGCGAGTCGCGACAGGGTCTCTCTGCAAGAATCCCGTTATTACCGTATTTATGTGCCCTTAATGGGAGGCGGCAACGATAGATGCTAGGAAGGGATACATGAATGCAATTTTGAAGGTGCGCTATGGTGTCGTATCAGTGTATTCGAATGCTCAAAGCTATTCCTAACAGCTGAAAAGTTGGTCGCAGTCCCTGGCCAATAGTGTGCAATGCGACTCGACAACTGCCATTTGCTGCCCAGTTCCTTATATTGTCAAGCGACGATGGGACCAACACAGTGACGAATATCAGCGAGAGGTGGTCGGCAAAAATAATCGTAACTCAGACAGACGAACAGGTTCCTGCTGAAGTACGTCTTCTCATAATATTTCTGGTTACAGCTTTTCATCACCTTTGCACAGAAAAATCTTGATTATCAGCCTCTCTATGGGCTAGGGCTGGATGCCATGTCATCGTCGCCAACCTTCACGGCAACGACCACCCTTGGACCCATACAACAGTAGTGTACAGGCTGACCACCTCGCGGCGATCCGCCACTACCTTTGTTCGAAGGCGAACACCAGAATTTCCATCGCATGCGTTCCGTCTAACGCTACCAGTTATTATGGGGGCGTTTTGAGCGTGGGCGACAACGATAGGCTTCAGGGATTCCATTACAAATAGAAAGGTGCGCTACAATGTCGTGTTGGTGTATCTCCAATGCTCACGACTATCCCTTACTACACCTCTGGCTCAATACCGTGCCAGATACTGTGACCGCCATATTCATTCAACTCGACAACAACATCCAGTCTGGCGTCACAGAAATAGTGCTACCAGACAGAGATATTCTCTTGGAAAGCGCCGCCGCGAGCAGGGCAGCAAATACGAGAGGCAGTCCAACCTCCAGCAAAAGAAGTATCGAACCTCACCTTCGTCGTTGTAATCCCGTCTCCGCGGAACCATTCCGAATTCCTGTTCGGTGGCACATGCACACGGACCCTATCTGTACTCACATGAGACACGAGGAACAATGTCTCTCCTTTTCTCTCGCCGTGACACCCATCCCCAAGTCCTGGAGGATTGAAGGTACTCTCTCCTTTGCTGTACTCGAGCAGAGAAACTGACGTTCGTAGATGTTTTGCTTCACCAGGTTACCCCAAGAGCTCATCGATTCCATCCTCGATTTCTTAATCGACGACTCTCAGTCCCTCAAGGCCTCCTCTCTTGTCTGTCGCTCCTTCCTCCGTCGAACTCGAGTTCACCTTTTCCGTCAATTACACTTCGATAACTTCCGGCACTTTCACAAGTTTCACAACATGTGCATGGAGTCTCCTCACATACCTCCCCGAGTCGAGACTTTGGTCCTTGGCAGTGGCGGAGACATTAGAAAAATACGAGGCACCAAGCACTTTGTTGCTGTGATGTCGCTGTTCACCCAGTTACGAACAATAGAGCTCGTTGACATTGATTGGCTATTGCTGCCCCAAGACGTGCGGGTGGCCCTTTCTTCCCATGCCTTCCAGTGCATCAGGTTTCACTGTGTAACAGGTATCAACTCTTCCGACTTGTTCTTCCTCGTTTCCGGGTCTCATGCCAGCCTTCACACCCTCGAGCTACGCCACACAGATGTCGCTGGAAGTCTCGAGCAAGGCGATCAGTCTGCGCTAAATGTAACGAATCTGACTGTCCATGATTCGGCCGTCTCACCTGAACTTTTTTGGAACGACACATCCTTCCTGTCATCGAGACACATCCATACTCTCGATGTGCTGCTGCTCACTATGACAGATATACACCGCCTGCAAGACCTGCTCAGTGAAGGACCCTGTCCCCTGCAAAACCTTATCGCTTCGCACATGCCATGGAGCACCAATTGTACGTGTATGATCGTCTCTTCTCTATCGCGTTATCCATGACATTATCTATGCAGTATCAAACCAGCTCGAGTCTGATCACCTCCGACTCTCAGGGTTACGAACCCTCACCGTACACATATGGGAATGCCACTCAAATTTTGATAGCGCCGTCGACCAGCACCTGCTCCGGTGGTGGATCAGGAATCTCAGACAGTGCGACACGATTGAGCATATCACCTTTTGCATTACACTTGGCGTTGGTGTGTATGGTTGCGCCGTGTGGAAACGCTTGGACGGCCTTTTGTCTGAGCGCAGATTCCCTGCTTTGACGGCGTTGGTCATAGAGGTGAATGCGACGTGGGTGGCGACGGGAGTTGCCTCAGTGATCCGGGCCATCCAAAGCCAGTTTACTGATCCTCGAGTTGATGTAATTTTGGGTCGAGGAGGTCGGTCTCTCGTTGTATGGTGGGTATCTGTGACATACTAACGCATTCTCAGATGAAGCATACGTGTAGATTTCCTCTGTCCCCGTTTCATGAGACCGCCAGTATTGTTTCTCCCTTGTTTCAGTCGCACGTGCCGTATCCTCCTTTCCTCTCGTCATCATCATGAAATACCCCGGGAGCCTGCAAGGATCTCCTTTAAACAACTCGGAGCTGTCGAAGCGATTTCTTCGCCCAACGCTGAGCAGTGTCGCAATACGACGCATCCACAAGAAAATCGAGATCAGATTGGCGAGATGCAATATCCCCCTATCCAAGCTCTCTGAGATATCCCTGGCGTATGTACGCTCTGCAGCTGACAGAGATTCTCATACTTATCCTCATCTGTTAGCCTCTATCCTCCTCAGCAACATCTCTCCACTGAGTACGTGCTGAATAAGTACAGGGTGCCGACGTACCATATCACCTTGCGAACTCGTTTCATTTCCCCCTCCGCCCCGCCAGTATCTAACATTCGACTCCGCTGTTTCATCTTTCGCGCTGTATGTCCTATCCACGTGGAACGGATAACTAGGATTAGCATGTTCAAGCCTGAACATTCCATTGACCTGGTCCGCTACATCTACACTCACGAAGTTTCTCCTATCGTGGACTCCCTTCTCGGGGTTGCAATCGTGGGGATAACAGAAGAGGACCTGAGACAGCCAAAGATTACCTCGGTCAGCTGGGATCCCACCGTTTTGTTGATGATACAGACGAAGACCGAGAGGGAGTTGGATGATGTGGGCGTCGGGATTATTGCGTTTTGCAAGACTGCGTCCAGGCTGGATATGCACTGCGAGGATATCTGGGACGCTCTTAAACTGGCCTAGAATTTGCTACTTCGTGCACATCCTGATGGGGGACGTAGAAACATAGACGACTGGATTAAGCTGTGCGAAATCAAATACGGCCTCTACGTAGATATCTCCGAAACCCATTGACCGTCACGAGCTCATCAGCTCATCGCTCGCGCTCTGCAAACGTTCCAATTTCTTCATCAATTCTTCCCGACGGCCAGCGACCAGCAGATTCTCCTGCCCGAGCTCCGCGCATATTCTTTCCCCATTCTTTCCAAGGATACCCAGCCTTTCGTATAACAATCCAAGCAAACACTTGTCGAACCCTCGAACAAGGACATGATTCTCCGCTGGCGGGATGTTATCGGCGAATTTTCGTACGCCGCTAGTTCATATATAAGTCGCGACTATCGAAAAACGATCTGTCGGTATCTTCCATATGGCCGCCCTTTGCCTCGATGCTCACCAAATTAGATATCAGGAAGAGGCGAAGGGGATGTCATAGCATGATACAATATCTCGGTGTTTAGGTATGCTTATTGTTTCTTTTCCAGGTTCCTCTGTTACCCAATCTGGATGTATACCAAAGGGTACCTGATAAGCTAAAATGCGAGGTCAAACCTAGGTCAGAGCTAAGGGCGATCGTGACATTTGTAATTTGGCTACAGTTACAAGTCTCAAAGGTATCCATGCTTATTCCTGATGGTATGTACTTTGTCAGTGTACAACTACCGAGGTGTAAAAATATAGGTAAAATGTTCTTTACGATACGATGATATCTACAAATTGAACCTCTAATTTGTACGTTGCGGAAGCCAACCTTTACGGAGTGGATAAACTGTACGCAACGGGAAAATCCTCCCATAGGGTACCTCCATGAGAATTACAACCTTGTCGCCATCCCTCGTATACATATCCCAATCATCTTGTCCCATAATATCACGCGCTTCGTTCTTAGCAATACTATTAATCCTCACTCCATCCTCATGGCAGAAGTTGACCGCAACGGCAGTAGGGTAATTCTCGGCTGCGGGATTCTTCAATATATCTTCCTTGCGCATGGTGACCAAACGGCGAAAGTTCCGGCGGACCTCAATTTTGGTCCATTCTCCTTGTAGGTGGCGATCTCTGGCACAAGTATTATGGGTACCACCCACTGAAAGCATATCAAAAAAGTATCACGCCGGAAGGAAGGAATACCTACTCTTTCGACTCTTTTGTATGTCCTTACATGCTTTGCGGTGATCTCTAACCCAGTGAAGTCTCTCGCATTTTTCGGAGCAATAAAATGAAACCCAGCAACCGCTGCACCGTCGGGAAGGTTCGCGCGACGTCTTGGGACACTACGGATTCAAAGTTTCAAACACGTTTAACGCCAACATCCGGGAAACGAGATTACTGACCTCGTTATTATTGCACAAGCGAAGGCCTTTGTCGTGTTCAATATCGTATCTCTGTTTGGCAATCCCGCGCTCGGTAGCGATCTCCTTCAAACGAAACCAATGCTTGGCTATTGGTCCGTCCATATCAAGATCAGGTTCAAGTTTGATCGCATGACTCATTGCCCAGCGCACTCTGCGCAGGAATGAGCGATATACGGTGTTAACCATTGCCAATGTCAACACTTTTACGATCGTGTCATAGAACTTGACCTTTTCAGGCTTGATTTGATTGATACGGACGAAACGATCAACTTTCAAAATGGATTCGAGCAGCTGGTGATCACATGCGGTGACCGAAGTATATATGAAGGACCAGCAGCAGCCGTACACTGCTTCGAAGCCAAGTTTGAGACAGCTGATGGCGGCTGTGACATCAAACGAGGAGTAAGGTTCACGCCGGGATACGATGAGGCGAATGGCACGACATAGCCACGGTGCCGAATGTGCATACAAATCATTATGGACATCGTCGGAGGCCTCGGACAATGCTGGAAATGAGGTAATGGCATGCATGAGGTACTCGAAGTTTGTTGGTTGCCGCTGGATTTCTGTAATGAGGGATCGTAGCACGACTTTAGACACCTGCTCGGGGTTACGGATCAGGACGGGCCACAGGGTTCTAGATAATAACGGATCTTTTTGCGCTCTGGAGAGTAGCCCATGCATGAGTTTCCTGAAGGCAGGATAAGCTGGATGTTCACAGCTACGACCGAGAAAAATCCATAACCTGCAAACCGTCTCGAGGAATACCGCATTAGATATGATGATACGGGCGATCTCTGCATGTGCAGACATCTGAGCAAGCAGCATGGTGACGGATGCGACATTCTCTTCCTGCACAACACTAGCATTGCCTGAAAGGATGTTGGATGATTGAAAGAAATAAAGAGCCCAGGAGTAGACAGGTTTCCACATAGAGATGACTCCTTCCCAGATCCCTGGACGCTGGATATTTTCTCCTTTCTCTCGAGCTTCCAAGACCAATAACCCATTGGTAAATGCTACCAAACAGGCTCGAACGGTCGATAGATCGGCATCGGTGTCAGTGAGGGAAGGGATCTTGTCAGTGGAGAGATGATATCGAAAAGTCTCCAGATATCTGGGCAAAATTTCTTTGTGCTTCGCAGACAGCGATTCGGATGCGAATTCATTGATTCTGGCGATGGTGCTCGGCAGATCATGAAACTATAGATAAATGATAGGTCAGTAGCCTCTGTTTCACGGGGTGGAAGCCATGCTCACCCTTGACGTCCATCGCTGTCGACTCATACTTCGTCTGAAGGATGAAATGAAAGAAAAGGGGAAATGCCGAAATATGGTATCATCTCGCATTTGTTTTCGGTTCCTTGAGGCAGCGATATTCGGGTCTTCGAAGACGCGTCACGGTCACATGAGAAATACGCGCTCATTCTTTTCCAAATTCCCGCAGTGTCCGGTTTTTAGGCTTTCGCAAATAGACAACGATGGCCTCAGTAAGAGAGGATCTTACGAAGTTTCTCCTATCGTGGGCTCCCTTCTCGGGGTTGTAGTCATGAGGCTGACAGAAGAGGATCTGAGACAGCCAAAGATTGCCTCGGGTCAACTGGGATCCCACTCTTTTGATGACGCAGACATAGACGGAGAGGGAGCTGGATGATGTAGGCGTCGGGATTATTGTGTTTTGCAAGACTGCGTCCAGGCTGGGTATGTGCTGCCAGGAAATCTGGGACGCTCTTAATCTGACCTGGAATTTGCTACTTCGTGCACATCCTGATGGGGGACGTTGAGACATAGACGACTGAATCAAGCTATGCGAAATCAAATACGGCTTCTCCATAGATATCTCTGAAACCATTTTGACCATCACGAGCTCATCAGCTCCTCGCTCGCGCTCTGCAAACGTTCCAATTTCTTCATCAACTCTTCCCGACGGCCAGCAACCAGCGGATTCTCCTGCGCGAGTTCTGAACATATCCTTTTCCCTTTCTCCCCAAGAATGCCTAACCTTTCGTATAACAATCCAAGCAAACCCTTGTCGAACCCTCGAACAAGGTCATGATCCACCGCTAGCGGGATGTTATCGGCGAATCGTTTATACGCGACTAGTTCATGCATGAGTTACGACTATCAGAAAATAATATACGCACTATACCTTGGAAATACCCCCGAACGTCTGCCATGATCTTCAGTGCATCCTCCATTTCATCTGGGGGAAGTAGTTTGGCAAGATCCGATGCTTTTGCATGTATACCAATGCTTGATAGTCCCGCCAGGGCTTCGCTAATAGATATTGATGGGTTGGTCGACGCAGAACGCTTGGGAGTGTTTCCAGGTGGTAGGGGATTTGGAGGGGTATATTTTGTCAGGGCACTCGACACTGACCCGTGATCCTGTTGTTGCCTCAAGCCTTTGTAATGCGCAAGAAATTTGTCAGTATAGTCGGACAAGTAGTGGGTGTTAAGCGTAAACGGAAGGCTTTCCAGTTCAACCAGCCATTCGATCTTGGCCTCCGCTTGCTCGAGCTGTTTCCTGAGGTGTTCTTGAACAATGACACTAGTAAGTCATCTTCAGCGAATGATATTCTCCGAGAGAGTGGCTGGATTACCGAACACGTTGTTCCAGTACTTTTTGCCCAAAAGACCTGAGATGTTGCGCAATCAACTTGTCGACATGGTCGCCAAGTATGGCGTAAATGGCCTTGCAAAGGATTTGCGCAGAAATATGCCACGTTTCAGTGAACTCTACAATGTACGACTCCGGCACGTCAAACGGGTAATGTCCCGGTAACTCGCGAGTTCGTGAGCTGCAACAGTTGTATTAGTAAAGATACCGTAGTAAAAGAAATCACGTACTGTAAAGCACGAGTGCGCACGTCATCCACATAGATGGGACTGGGAGTAGACCTGGGTCGAACACCACGAGGCGAAGCTTCATTTCTAGATTCCTCTTTCTCCTCATTGACTAAGAAGGAAGGGCGTGAATATTCTTGCCCATCATGCTTCCGCTCGTAAGGCCTGAAGTTGGGCCCTGTATCTCTGATATCACGTTTAAACTTCTCCTGAACTAAATGAATCCGCTGCAATAGCCCTCCTTCCTGAGGAACACCCTTTATGTGCCTTGACACATCCTTCGAAATTTCTGAAAGTATCGTGGAGATCTCCTGTAGCGGGTTGCTTGATAATTGCTTCGGTAATTGTGCTAGCTGTTGCATGGTCCGGTGCATTGCGCGTTCTATCTCGAGCTGTATCTCTGGTAGTCTATAGCCAATGTTAAGCCCGGTTCGCCGGTAGAACTGAAGGCACGAACCGTTTTGAAATAAGATCAGAAAGAGTGGCGCTCAAGCGCTCAACGAGATGGTTTGTTCCAAGGTACTGGTGATACATAGGCTCGAGGTCAACCCATGGCGCTGTTAGGGAGAAGAACTCGCTTTCCCTCTTGCGCGCTTCAGCCCAGGTAATATTACGCTTAATGTCCGTGGATGAAGGCTGCTTGACGCAGTACCAGTTGTTGTCGAGGTGTTCTTTCTCGTTGCGGATGAAGTCCAGCCAGCCTTGCTCGTCACCCTGAGGGATACGGTCGGGTTTAGTGAGTACGCCTGAACCTTGGTCAGGTGCAAGCTCGATGTGTCATGCAAGGGTAGGACATACCGATGATTCTCTTTCCTTCTGCATCATGCATCTTAGCGAGGTGATGGGCGCCTTGATTTTCGAAATCGGCTGAGAAACTTATCAGAGGTAGGCCTTACTATACGAACACAGACATTCACTTTCGCACGCAACCGTAAGAAGGATTAGGCAGCTTGGCTTGGATATGTACGTTTCCACCAAGCTCTTGACAAGATTAATGTCGTGTTCATTTCCAGAACTGCCGACGCTCGCGATGAGACCTAGATGTTCCAATATAAACACGTCGCATCTACCAAGAATAGAATAGACGTACCCGGCAAGTCGCAGAATGACAGGTCGGCGACGCCGGGACCACTAATCTGGAGCGAAACACAGTTAGTCGAAAATGAAAGCTCATTCTCATAGATATCCTCATCGTCCATGTCCAGGAAGTCTGACGACGGTCGACTGGGGTTCAAGATCGCACGCTGTGCATGCCGCATGCGCTCCTCGACTTCGGCCTTGTCAACAATGACGTCTCCAAACCGTTCATTGCGAGCAGTACCGAGAAGCTGTCCATTGGCATCCTTAGTGAATCGCAACGATACGACACATTTCCACGCATCAGAGGAACTAGAAAGACGGCACTCTGTTGGACACCTGGGAAGAAAGTTTAAATACACGTGGTATGAAATCAAAGAAGCTACCTTGTACAAGTACCAGCGGCTCGTGGTAAGGTGATCCCCGATATCGATTCGATAAGCGAAGATTTCCCAGCGCTTTGAGCACCAATGACGGCGATTTGGGGAAGGTCGATGTCGACTTGAGCGCTATGAAAGGACTCGGTCATACGGGAAGAAGAAACACTGTGGATAGGTTCACCCTGTACTATGGAGACGATTGATGAGGTCAAGCAGTCGACGACGGCTCTGTGATAACTCAGAGCCAGGATCGGCGAGTCCAACGCCGCTGTCGTCCAGGCTGCTGCAGAAATCAGAGTCGGTGGTTACGGACATTTCCTGGACAGTGGAACTGTGTCGTGCGATCCACGAGGGAGTAGCTATACGACTCGTGATTGTCGTGGGTTGAGCGGGAAACACGGATACACTATAGAATGTTAATGTGTTCGCCCTCAAGTGCACGTGAACGTGGAAAGTAATCCAACGATGCTCGGAAGGCCCAACAGCTTTCTCCACGGTATATTGCCGGGCGCAAGTCGCATCTAAATAGGAAAGTAGAAATCAGCAGAGATACCACTTACATAGTCGATACCGCACCTTTCCAACAAGATAACATGTTGCCGAAGGTTGGTACGGCTTAGCTCCGCTTAGATCCATTACTTGAGGCCAAGAAATGCTTCATGCCAGCATTTAGAAGACCAGAGCAAAGCCATATTATTCCAATCACCAAGCACACGAGTGATAATAAAAAGCAGAAACAACGTATCAAGGCTTGTTTGATACTCTGTGATACGTATGGGGCAGTGCATCTATTAAAAGAGCTGTAAGGGAGTAATTAGAAGACGGAGAATAAAATAAAATAATAAGTCCTACTGGTAAGTATAGTACAGGATCCCCATATCCGGCACTCGAGTTTTGCCTACCGTACCTTCAATGTTACGGTTGTGCTAAGTAGGGCAAGACACGTCGTACATGGGGAAATATTGTGTGGGAAGGATGTCTGAATGGTAACGGCATCGCGGTCCGAGTTTCTGGTATGTAATGCCACCAAATTCGACTCGCTCCGTTCTTACTCTGTTCAACCGTTCTCATTGATGCTCCTCCGGTGACTCGGATTCGACGTAACGCGACACATCTTTTGAATTTCTTTACACACCCGGACACCCCCTCCAATCTTCCACTGGCACTCCTTTCAGGTTTATTCGAGTTCTTGCGAGATGCGGGTGGTGAAAGGGTGATATAGTGATAGCGTTGTGTCGCACTTCGATGGGTACTACCATTTTTGTTTCCATTCTAAGAGAATGACACACTCACTGATGATAGCTCTAGTCAAAAAAATAACGCTGAGTGCCGCTGACGTTCCCTTATGTGGGTCCCTCAAGTGGCGGACGTAGTATAGCCATCTATAGGACTTTGATGAAAAGGAATTTCGAGACAATGAAGCCAAGCTGCAGAGGATGTAGTTTCATCCCGACCACGGGTGACGGAAAAGCTGAACATGAAGGCGGCCAATGGAGGAACGGAGTTAGAAAGACTCCGAGGAGGGTGTCCGGCACGGCCATACACCGGGCCGTCAAACCAGCTGTCAACGATTCTCGGATTTCTGAGTCTCGGGTCCGTGCAACGCTCTCGCACGGACCCAAACGCTGCTGTTAGTGAAGTGTTATTTCTCCCTGATTTTTTCTGTCCGTTTGATGCAACGGACTCAGCACCAGGCCGTTCACTTGCTACTTGGACCTTGAGCTTGATTACTCATGTTCGCCGTGTCAACCAATCGCTTCCAATGGGCCTCAAGCGTTTTGGCACGCCAACTCGTATACGAGCCGTTTCTACTTTTTCTTGAATATTCGAGGATTGGACATTTAATGAGCTCACATTTCATGTTGCGATAGGCGCCCTCTGGACAATATCTTTCCTTCATCTTTACTTGATTTCGTTTCCTGTGGCATCATATGATTCGGCTTGGTTAAACAACTTCGAAATCGACACGTATCATTCAGGGAATTCCGGCGAAGAAAACTCCCCCACCATGCCCCGAGCCAATCATTTCTCATCTTGACATTTTGGTGTGCGCCAGCGCTGTTTCGGTGAAGGAGACAATGTACGAGTTTTCTCTACAACGAAACATGTCTCTGAACTTGATTCTTACGACGGCAGGTGGATCGGCCACGGTGAAAGAGTACGTTCCTTACCCTCATAAGTGATACCAGTCTGACATTTTACTCGGACTGAGTGAGTTGCATCTGCGGTTTCCCGCGATATCATTTTTAGATTAACATGTGTCAATTTTAACGATTATCAGTGATGTAGCCGGCCAGTGGAAAACTCTATGGTAAGTATGTTCATCACCGTTGGTTGTTCATTGTCTGACGTGCACAATTTTTCTAGATTTGATCTCTCAGCGACTCATACAATCAGTGGCCCGATGTTTACAGGTACGTAGGCTTACCACGACGTCCCTGCATTCTGGCGTAGCGCATACGGCGGTTATATCTGACTTACCCTGAAACCATGACCCTGCTTTTGAATGTATCGTAGTTTTTGTTTCCTCAAATAGCAAGTCCTGGTGACTGTCGGTCCGGACACGAAACGTCATCGTTCCAATCAGGGTCTTGGGCCGGGATTTGATTCCGGTCTATTACTGTGCACTGCCATTCGCACATCCACTTTTATATCTGCCTCTGAGGTTGGAGCCTCTTCCTCGTTAACCTTTCTCTTTCTGACCACGACTTTGGAATCTTTCTCGTAGGTTTCGTTTTGTTCCCATATTCACGCTCAAGTTCTGACTTGGTGCTGCGTCCGCAGTTCATGTCCGAATCACTTCCTCAAGAGATAGTCGATGCCATTATCAACGAACTCAAGGACTATAAGCATGACTTGAAGTCCTGCTCCCTGACGTGTCGGTCCTTTGTCCCCCAAACCCGTGTCCATCTGTTCACGTCGATTGAGCTTTCAAGCGACAGCCGATGCCAAAAATTCATGGTCATGCGGTCTTCCTCCCCATACGACCTCTCTTCCTATATCCGGAGCCTTACGATCAATTTCCGCCGGAGCGACCTCACTTCTAGACATCTCCTGGATGTCATGGCAAACTTGACGGTCCACCACATCACGCTTGAGCATCTAAACTGGGGGAAGCTCACTTCAGACATGCAAGGGGCACTTTGCAACTCTTTCCCTCACCTCCGGAGTGTCTCCCTCATCCATACTATCTTTCCCGACTACCCGACCGTCTGCGGATTTATGAGTGGTTTTCCAGAGTTCAAGAACCTCTCGTTATCAGATGCTCATGTGCTCACAATAGGCGATCACATGGGTCATGAGCACCGCAGTGTACAGTTGGTTGGCCTATCTATCATCGGAGCGATGAGCATCTTCGGTCTCGCTTCGTCTTTCAGCCCTATATCATTAACGCACCTTCGCTCGCTCAGATTCACCTGGAGTGTTCTGAACGACCTAAGCAGTCTCAAGTCCATTCTACTTGCTGCTCGACCGAATTTGGAAGAGCTGGTCCTCAACCAAGTGCCTTCATACGGAGTGATCGGTGAAGTGACCTCTCCACTATTCCTCGTAATCTATCTCAACTTGGCTAGACACAGGTTTGGTGACTGAATTCCCTCGGGATCTGCGGATTCAAGGTCTGCACCGCCTCCAAGTGGAAATGTGGGACTGCAACGTGTGGGGAGGATCACCCGAGTTTGATCAACTGGACGCATGGATCGATATATTCAGGTCCTCCGCAGGGCATGTGCCCCGGGATATTTCGTTTCACCTCTGCCTCTCTAGTGGCGCCGAATTCGAGAATCAGGAACAGGAATTGGCGGCGTGGTCCTCATTAGACGAGGTTCTCTCCACTGCGACGGGGTCGTTTAAGTCTCTGTCGGTTGTGATATATGGGCTTCAGATGGCGGAGACGGCGCAATTCAAAGACGCAATAGAGGGTCAGCTGCCGAGATTAAAACAGCGTGGAATGTCGGATGTCCGGTGTAAAAGTTTCTTGTCGAGATGACTCTGGTTCGTTTTCTGTTGTTTCGATTTGGACCGTGGCCCTCATGAAAGGAATGTAAGGGAAAGAGATACTTAGAGGCTGGTAAATGGACGATACGCTCAGGACTGATATGTTATACATATACATATTCTTCTGTACATTTAAACAATTTTGCGACATGAGCGAACATGGGACGCAAGATGCCTCGTTTCTCCAACAGTGCCTACAGGAGCTCAGCTCAGAGATCGACCCGCATTTGAGGCAGAATACAACCAGTCAGCTAACGTTAACACGGAGTACACAGGTAAGCCCGTAGCTCCCTTGACTGCTGCCGTGAAAGGTGGCTGATGATCATCTTCAGCGTTAGTCACACTATGAACGATCAAAGTGACCTAACATACCATGTTTGTACACCTGATAGTTTGCTTGATAAGTATACAACAAATAAAAAACCGAACGGACGCACTCGAAGCATATCGCACGTATTCTTGGATTCTCTCTTTGAATCTCTTTCGCTGCCTGGACGACCTCTGCTTCGCAGGCTGCAAAGTCGAATTCTGTCGTGCAGGTCATCCAGTTATGAAAGGCACCCCCAACCGGCATACCCTTCACTGGTGGTGCGACATCTAGCGCGACACCTTTGAAGTGGTCATCCGTGAGGTTCTCCGAGGAGAATGTAATAACCCCAACGGTGTCGGGCGAGCCACCGAATAGCTCCCGAAGCCATCTAACTTGTAATAGCGCGCTAGTACCTATAGGAACTAATTGATCCATCAATCTCGTGCTTCTGGGAATTGTGGGAATTGTGGGAAGAGAAACTCACTGGGCATCTTCTCAGCAAGCTCTCTGTGCGTTGCAGCCATGAAACCGCAGCTGGTAATTAAACAGGTAACGTTCTCCTCCTTCATCAGTCTTGTTCCCTCTTTGACGAACGCGT
Organism: Armillaria cepistipes; assembly: GCA_900157415.1. NCBI lineage: Eukaryota > Fungi > Basidiomycota > Agaricomycetes > Agaricales > Physalacriaceae > Armillaria > Armillaria cepistipes. The sequence continues at coordinate 311,593 of FTRY01000025.1, forward strand.
CCACCAACGCGATTTGCCCTTCCCTTCCACCCAATACTACCGACTCGCGGGTGGCTGCTTCGACTATGGAGATGACCACTGGATACGAGTACGATTCGGGGTTACCGCAATCTCCGGGCGGCCTGTAGAACTGGGTATTCAGCTGCAACACACCAAGTTTTTTGGTCGATGCCATCGTTTGATGAATAACTTGAACGCCAGAAAGCACACACGGGCCACGGCTATCAAACGACAAGCGCCCTATCTCGGCCGATCTTACCGATCTCCTTCGGCAAGTTCGGCAAGTCGCGAGATTAGCAAAATTTCATCATTTTGCGCTCTTCTGGTATGCTCATTGATACCATTTCTTCCGGTAGGAGAACTTGGTCCTTCCTATCTCCTTCCTGGTTTATCGCTTATCTCATTGTGAGATAAATTTCTACTTTGGATCTTCCCAGCGACCGCTTTAACCCAGACTGTACTTTGACCTTGCTTCTTACTCGCTTCATAATACGGGCCTCCATTGAATATCGTCGTCGAACCTATAAAAAATGACGAATGATCGCCTATATGCTGCGGGTTGTAGTTTTTCCTACTTCCTAAACTTTTCCGGTCCTATCTCAGACACCTATCGCCTTGCCTGCCTGGATTGTGTCATTATCATCAGCAATGGAGTCGCCAAGGGTCTATTCCCCCTTTTCAGCGCCCTCCAGATAAGAAGGGAGCTACTTTGCTATCCGTCCATTCGGAACTGACCATGGCGCCGTCCTTGGACTCGAAGTTGGACCACAAAGACGACGTCGAATCAAACACCCCTGACGTAGCTTATGGACCTGATGGCGAGCCGAGTCACAACATCCAGGATTATTACAAGTTCGAACCTAAGGCGGAGCGGAGGCTCGTTAGGAAGCTTGATGCGAGACTTATGCCGCTCATTTTTTGTCTGTATATCTTCAACGCCATCGACCGGTCAAATTTAGGTGAGTATTCGACGAGTACGGAATGTTGAAATTTACTGATATATGGATTCCACCAGGTAATGCGAAGACGGATGGCCTGGAGGACGACTTACATTTCCGAGAGAATGACTATTCGATAATGCTCTCAGTTTTCTGTACGTACCTCTTCTCGGGTTGTTTTTAATCTTCTGGCTCACTGGATATTTCAGATGTTCCATTCTGTACTCTTACCGTCCCGGCGATCGCTCTGTCCAAGAAAATCGGCGCCAAAGTGGCGCTCCCGCTTTATATGTTCACCTTTGGCGGAATGTGTATGATCAACGCTGCGTACGTCAGTTCTCACAACTTTTATTCATCATTTCTCATCCTTCGCTTAGAGTCAAGAACTTTGCTGGCTGTCTGGTGGTGCGATTATTGATTGGCGCAGCAGAAGCCGGGTTTGCTGTGACCATTATCTGGTATCTGACTACTTTCTACACGTATGCTTTTCCTGTCATCTCTCTCGTGTGTATCTGATATATTATCTACTTAGCCGCGGTGAGCTGGGAAAGCGCGTCGCCGTGTTCTACTCAGCCTCTGCTTTTGCTGGTGGGTTCTCTGGATTGATAGCTTACGGCGTGTTCCAGCCGAATATCCGCCTGCATGGCTGGCAGGTATGCGAGTTTCCTTGCCTGACTCAGAAACCCCTCCCATATATTTTTGATAGTTACTATTCCTCGTCGAGGGCGCGGCAACCGTCTTCTTCTCAATTTTGGCGATGTACGTCACTTCTTCCTTGCTTTAGGCACCTACCTGACATGCTCGTAGATTCATCCTGCCCGCGAACATTGACTCGACGCCCTTTTTCTCGCCAGAGGAAAAGCATATCGCACGGACGCGTATCCTCCGTGACTCATCTGCAGTCATCAACGAAAAGCTCACCTCCCATGCATTCTTCGCTCCCCTCAAAGACTGGAAGCTCTATGTTTGGGCGTTGATCGCCATCTGCTACGGTGTAGCTGCCTCATCGGCTGGAACGTTCCTGCCTCAGATTATCGGACGGATGGGAAAGAGCAAGTTGACGACCAATCTGCTTACGGTATGTACAGTCTTCATCATCCCTTCGGATACTCTAAGCGGGTGTATACAGGTCGCACCTAACTTTGTTGGCGGTTTCGCTGTGCTGCTCACCGCTGCTTCATCGGATTATTTCCGGGAGCGGTCGTTGCATATTGCGGGTGCAATGACTGTAACGATGATAGGGTTCATCGTTCGTGCGTTTATCTTCACTTCTCATGTTATGCAGGTTATTTATTGGTATTTAGTTGATACTGTGGACGTATCGAAGACTGGCACCCAGTACTTTGGTTCCTTCCTACTGTGTCTTGGTGCCTTTACGCCTTCTACTATCTTCCATGTGTGGCATAATTGCAAGTCAGTGGCGGCTATTCGGGATTTAAGTTTCAACTGACCAGGCTACCTTTACAGCGACGCTTCTGAAGTCGGACGTGGTTTCCGTACGGCGCTTATGACATTCTTCGCGAACTGTGCGTCTCTCTCTTTCACAAAATGTTCCTCCTCCGTGCCTAATCCTTGTACCCAGCTTCCGGTCTCATTGCTTCTAACATCTTCATGGCCAAAGAAAAGCCTTACTACAACACTGCCCTCGTAGTCAACTTTAGTTTTCTCGCTGCAGGCATAAGCCTTATCCTCGGCTTGCGCACGTATATGATGCTTGACAACAGACGGAGGAACAGCGCTCAGGGCGTGAATTGGTCAAGCAAGGACGTGCCGACCGCCGCGCTCGCAGTTGGTGTGGCGAGCCCGGAGTTTAGACACTTCCTTTAACAAAGGATTCGTCATCTTTCATGATATCTAGAGTACGGTACTATTTTATGTCTTTGACGGAATGTAATACGAATTTACGACCACTGCGATTATATTACATACAGCTGTACAAGATCGATAGGGTACATTATTTAATGAACTATCTACAAGTGTAAGTTAAGTTGAAGCATCAAGAAAAGACAAGGTCAAGCATTAGTGCGTAACGGTGACAGTGATCTTTTGTCCGGAGATACCCAACGGATGAGAGTTATCATCTTCTGCGACTACTGTGATCCTACCCGAGCAAGGGCCCTCCGACGATTTGGATTTGGAAGAAACAACCCAAGAGCTCAGGTCGCTCGTCCTTCGCTTCAAAGGCTCCTGCTCCTGAGACGACTCCTTTGACTGACACTTGCATTTAAAGATGCGCGTATAAGTGCCAGGAGGATGCTTCCCGTTGAAAATATTCTCGTAACGGCTAGAAAGTATTCTGTTAGACGATGTTCGTAACAGAAAGATGGTTGACATACTCAAATTTGAGTCCCGCAAAGGAGAGAAGATCCTTGGAAACCAGCTTTGTGCGTTTTTGATTGTTGATGGATGGGACAGAAATTACGGAATGGCAGGCGTTCACGAGCTTTGGTTGAGCCTTGATAAGCTTGTAAAGGTCGGATGCTGTCTGGACAACAAAGGCTCCACCTGATCCTTTCTGAAAGAAATTTTAAATAAGCAGACGAGAAGGAGTCAATAAAATACGTACAGGGGTGGTTTCCCGTGATTCTGATACTTGTACCTCCCGCAAGATCTGTCTGACTCTTTTCTTCTTCGCTTTTGCATCCAGTACCTCATCCTCTGCCTTCCTCTTCAGTCCCACAATTTCCACAATGTCCATCCTTTCCTTCTTTCGCTGGTTAGCGCGTCTCTGGTATTCTCGTTTCTTGGCTAGGCAGGGCGAGCATGACTTGTAAATTGCGTCATCGGGCATTGGATTTTTGCATGAAGCACAGCAGCGACCGCCGGTGGAAAGTTGTGGAGCATCCGAAGAAATATCGAGCATCTCAATATCCATGATGGTGGTGAAAGAGTAAGTTGCAGTGTCGTGGAAAAAATAAGTAACGGGCGCGTCTGTAACAGCACGTGACCGTGACGCATCGCTCAACTTTCTTTGCCCGGGCCGGGGAAACCGAAAACTGCCAACCTCTGCGAACCGAAACCCAAACCGAGAAGGCAGATCATACGATAAGTATTTCGGCAACCCCTTTTCTCTTTCATTGACGAAGAATCAACAGAGGCGTACAAGTCTACAGGAAGAGTAAGAATGATTTCTAGCCGATTCTTCAGAATCCTCTGACTCATTGTTGTCTTTGCTTTGTTCTCTCCTTCAATTCTTCTTCCTATCGACTGGCCAGCGTAGATTACCATCTTCCGAGCACCACTGCCAGGATCAACGAGCTTGATTGCGAACAAATATCGGAAAGACATAGATAAATACCAGATATCTCGATACATCTCTCCATCGACAATATTCCTTCCCTGTCCGATGAAGATGCTAATTTATTCGTTGCTGGGGACTGCATCGCAGCGCTCGCGCGGGGTAAAATGATGCTGCACAGGATGCGACGAAACCTTACGGTACCCTGAGATATGGAAGGCGTCATTTCGATATGGAATCTCATCTGCTGGTCACTGCATTTCTTTCAGCCCTCCAGCATCCTCTCATCAAATGTTAGCTCTACGAAGGAAGAGGGCGTCGCATCCACCGCCACGCTGCTCGCTTACATTGCATCCCATCCAGATGTCTGTCGTCTCTTCGTATTGAATGGTCCTCTCGAGACCATCTACAAATGCTGGATGTTTCTGGGTCGTACCTATAGCTCCCGGGAACTGATCATTAGAGTTCTCTCCGTGGTGCACAACGACTCATCCCTTTCTCCCATTGGAACCATTTTGACACGTGAACTTGAACGCATGTCCGAAATCATCCTACGGTCACTCGTCGTAGATATTCTGCGGCCGTCCATTAGCACGAACCTCGAATATCTCGTGCATAGCTTTGATCCGCTAGCAGCCCTATCCGAGGCCTCCAACGATATTAGTAGGATAATGGTTGCACGCGCAACACCTCGGATATGCCGTGCAATTGACCACATTGTATCTCAGTGCGAGCCTCTGTCCTCCGACTACGACTACGAGCTCAGCGCTGCCACGCGATGCCTCGATCTCGTTTTCGGAGCTGCGCATGACATTTTTGTCTTTCAGCTACACCGCAGTCATTGTATGTGATAATCGGCTATTTGGTGTCCATCTTGAGAGTGGATCGATTCGCATAGATCAACAAAGTGAAACCTGGGGAACCGAGTTTTTACGACTCGCTCCATCACATCCAGACACTTGCTAGGGTCACTACTGTGTATCGTTCATTTCTATGCAGAATTCGTCGGGCGATGAGACGTGCAGTGAAACTCGAGTTACATCTTGAGCCGAGTGGGCCAATCACTTGAAAGAGGCGATCACTATGCGCGAGCGGGCCAAAGAACAGTATGATATGGAGCTGAGAGACAAGGGCTATCGTTTGTGCGTTAACATGAGGGTGAGCTTTCCTATTCCTGATTTGTTGTTCTGGACCCACTAAACCCGGATGCTATAGTGTACAAATACGCGATATTCGCTTTTCTGCCTGCTTAATCGCCTTCTCTTGGTCTTCTTTAGGTCTTCCCGGGTCCAGTCCCGTTTTTATGCAGGAAATATGAGAAAGTTATGCGCCAGCTCCTGACGGTAATTGCTTACAAACTTCACATTTTGTCTTTGACGATGCTCAAAACCAATGATTCACAGGTATACGTTGGAAAAATTAAACGTGGAATGGTGCTCTCCAAATCCTGGGTTTCTCGCGAAAATAGCATAGCAGCAAGGGCTGAATCTAAATTGGCATCGCTGTACTCAGACTAGTACCTCATCGGACAGAGCGCCACGTAATTCCAGTTGCCCCACCAACCCAGGCAAATCATTTTTCGCCAGAGAAACTCCATCACGGTGACGGCGAATCTGCGGTGAAAGTAAAATGAACGGGTCGGCAAGGGCGTCGCTAGCGTTTCCCTAGAATATCGCAGTACGACATCCACGGAATGTTTCATCCTCCACAATCTCTTTCACTTCATGATGGTGGTGTATCATACCGGATAGCATCAGCAGTAGCGTGCCAATAAGGGCATAGGAACATGTCTGATCATGGCGGACTTACAAGTACGGTCCCGACAATGAATACAAGATTACGTAGGTTGTTCCAAAGTTCCGTTCGGACATTTTTAACTCCCCTTTCCTACATTCAGGATTGCAAATATACAAATGGACGTCGGAAAATGCCTTCATACGGGAATTCGCCGACGCATGAGGAGGAAATACATGCAGGGTCGAATTGTCCCATTTGGCTATTCAGTCCCCAATACATATGCCTTTTCGATCGGAAGCACTTTCTTTCTCCCCCCCATGTCAAAGAGAGGCAAGGCGAATACGGACGTTTCTCCTGATACTGTATACAACCCGTTTCATGGACCGACGAATCTTCCTGGACCTCCTAATGAGACTGAAGAAGAACGGACAAGGCGCGAACAGGAATCCCAAGATGCTCAAAGGATTTCGCGCGAGATTGACGAGCATCTGCTGGAGACAAAGAAGATGCTAGAGAGAAGGAAACGGGCAATAAAGATGCTGCTGTTGGGTGAGTCTCGTAGCTGTGTCGCGACTATCATCTCACGTCATTCTTGTTGTATCCTTGCGCAAGGTCAAGCCGAGTCTGGAAAAGTTGGTTATCTATTGTTCCTTGAGGATGGATTTCGCCTGACATTTCTTTTGATAAGAGCACATTGTTGAAGAGTAAGCACACTTTTGTAACTGTCTTATTCTCTGACCGGTTTCTAGACTTTCAACTCGCGTTTACTCCGATTCAATTCCAGAACGAGCGTGGAATATGGAAGAGAATAGTCCAGCTTAACCTCATAAAGTCCGTATACCATTTTCTTACTCTTGATTCATTCTTATCGTTCGTAGCTCTATCAAGATCATCCTTGACGCTCTACAAAGTGAATGGAGCCCCGACAATGAAGCTACGACATCCCTACGCAAAGAACACCGCCTCCTACACTTGAGACTGTCACCTTTGCTCGCATACGAGACTGCCTTCAATGAGATCCTCTCCCTGAACCCTGAAGCGCGAGATATCTGCGTACGAGCCGGCAGTGGGTGGAAATCCACATTAAGTGGGGATGCTCCCAGAACCTCCATTGACGGGCCCCGAGGTCGCGATTTGCTCATCAAGAACGACCCTACTCAAGTGTTGGAAGCATCCGCGGACGACATACTCTCTCTGTGGGCCGACCCTGCAGTACAAGACGTTTTATGCTCGCGTGAGATACACCTGCAGGATTCCTCTGGATTGTAAGTCCTTGTGATATTGTATCGTGGGAACAAAACTGATTTCAGCAGCTTTTTAGATGATGTGTCGAGAATTACGATGAGGGATTACGTGCCAACGGAATGTGAGTAGGTGGCAAATGCTGATGAGGGCAGGCTTGACTACATTTGCAGCGGATATCGTACGAGCAAGAATCAGAACTATTGGAGTCGAGGAGCATCATTTCGTCGCTGAATCAGGTAGGCCGTGGGGCTGAATTCCAGGTGTATGTAATTTGGCATAACAACAGGGCGCTCGTTAGGGACGGAAAAAGGATCCGAGTTCTTCATTGCGGATGTCGGAGGAAGTCGGTCTTCGGTGGGTAGTTCTTCATCTTTGCCTTGAACGATTGAACGGAATTATCCAGCGTGCATCCTGGATACCATATTTTGATGACGGTGCGTATCCCTATCTCCACATTTTACGGGCCCCGCTAATTTGGTCACAGTCGATGCGATTCTGTTTCTGGCACCGCTGGCTTTTAATATGTCTTTGGAGGAAGATACTCGGGTTAATCGACTAGTACACGCGCCCCTCCTCATATTTCTTTTTTCTGTATCTCACCGCCTTTACAGGAGGATAGCTTGCAGTTATGGCGTGCTATATGCGAAAATAAGCTTTTGGCGAATTGTACTTTGATCCTTTTCCTTAATAAGGTGTGTTTACGAATTTGTGGAAGCCTATCGCTGATACGTGTTTTAAAGAAAGATATTCTTGTGAAGACGTTAGCATCAGGAGTTTCCGTTAAGCGATACGTTACAAGTTACAACGACCCGAATGATGCTCTCCACGTAACCAAATGTGAGTTGCACGACTACTGAATCTCCTTATACATAATACTCAGGCATGATTGTGATGTAGACTTCAAGGATAGGTTCAAGAGTTATCATGTACGTTCAATGCACCAGCCGAATACACGAGATGACTGATAGATTCATGTCAGAAAAAGTTATCTTTGCATCCACGACCTTTCATATGCTATGAAACATCTGCTATTGTACGTGCTCCCTCTTTGCTAGTGTATTGATCCAAGTTGGCATAAAACAATAATAGGACACCCGTGCGACGCAATCCGTTGTGTTAGCAGGTTCGTGGTTGCCCGTTTTTCATTTGTTTGGCTGACCATCCGCTTTGACAGTACATGATAGCATCATCAGAAGAAACCTCGCGAAAAGCAATCTAATCTAATACATTGTGACTTCATCGTGTACCATCAGTTTACAAGGCATGTAATTTGGACTTGCGGGACGGTTTGTTTTAAATCGATTACGTACCTAGTCCAATACGGCCACCGTTTTTGCATCACTCAGAGTCGTCGGCAAAGACTGTATTGATGAATGTTGACGTCGGGCGAGCTTAAATGCCAGGTGACTGACGACTTAGTTCGCATTCTAGGTTTCTTGTTTACTTAGAGCCTGGAATTTGAGTATTAGCACGAAGCGAGTCGGACGACGTGTTTGCACTGCAGAGAGGCAATTCCAGTTTCTGTGTGGAGCGGTACTAGCACTGAGTACAAAGTGAAGCATCTTGCGGATGAATTTCATACATCAAATAAAGGTTCCAGCAATGGCTTAGTAGATAGATAGATAGATAACCGGACAAGGTCCCAAAAAGGAACGCCGGGTTCCTGTGCCGCTACGGAACGTGTCACAGACCACAACCTTTCAGTAGTATTAGGCATCACCTCGCATCCATGAGAGCGGTGCTTCGGGAATTGCCGAAGTAGCACCTTCAACGGTGATTACCTATTTGGGACTATATAAGAACCACCAACATCTTATTGGACACTTGTGCCAGTAACAACACCAACACCTAATGAATTATAGTCGAAGCACAAGAGGCACTCGGCAACGGGAGAAACTCGCCTCAACTGAATAGGGGGTGCTCTCTACATCGTACCATGACCCCACTCGTCGTTGCTCTCGTTTTCATTGGCTTTTTGCTCTTCGTTTGGTGGTTGAAACAGAGAAAGTACAGATATCCAGCACCGTTTCCCCCTGGACCAACACCCATTCCTTTGTTTGGAAATTTGTGTGACTTTACGTCCAGTGAGCCTTGGTTGACCGTTACGCAATGGGCGAAAAAATACGGTGAGTCTCTTTTTCCATCACCCCTCTCAAGTTTATTAAACTTCATACTTAACTTCTCAGGCGACGTGTGCTACCTCCACGTCTTCAGACAAGGAATCATTTTTCTGAGTAGCGCAGATGCCGCATCTGATCTCCTCGACAAACGTGGCGCGATCTACTCGGATAGGCCGAAGTTGAAAATGGTGGGAGACTTGTAAGTACATCCGCTCAGATGATTTCCACGTTGCCGAACGCTTTACTAGGTGCGGGTGTAATAGACTGGTGCGTTTATTGACGTCTGATTGTAGCCTATCAAAGAATGGGAACCCTGTCCGCGAGTTCCACCGAAGACGCACCAAGTTACGAGTGCTTTCGGGTCCTTTACATGCGGCAAGATCTTAACCTCTTGGATTCTTTCAAAAATAATGCTAGCCTCTATTAGCTCTTCTAGCTCAAGATAAATTTGGAGTCTGATTTTCTTTTTTCATCGCAGCTCCCTTTCCTCAATTACGACTCCGGAAGGTTTACGCGACAACAGCGCTTCGTCAAGAAAACACTAGGTCCGCGTAGTATCACCGCTTACCATCCCGTGATCCGTGCCTCCACCAATGCATTCCTATCTGAGCTCATTAGTTCACCTACACATTACCTCAAGCACGCGAGAAAATATGCCGGAGGACTTACGCTATCCGTCGTATACGGTTATCAGGCACATAATGCGGATGACAGGTTCCTCAAGCAGGCTGAGGTGTGCCTTGAGATCATCGCCAATGATATTACCGCAGGCAGTGGAATATGGCCCGTGGATCTTATACCGCTTTTGGAGTACCTCCCATCATGGATGCCTGGGGCCAGTTTCAAGAAGAAGGCGGCGGTATGGAATATGATACTGAAGAAATTTGCAGAGGATCCATTTCAGGAGGCAAAGACCGCGGTCGTGAGTCGACCCTTTTCGTTTGGGCATGCTTACTGTACTAATCTTGCATCTGGCAGAAAAATGGAACAATCCTTCCCTCTTTTTGCTCAAACCTGCTCTCAAGAGACGAGTCCCTTACTGCTGCTGATGAAGAAGAAGTCAAATACTGCGCAAATTCAATGTTTGCAGCCAGCGCGGATACGGTTTGTTTTACTCCGTTCATGAGACTGCCGCTTTTTGGTTTAAATCCGTTTCTAGACGGTGACTACTACTTCTCAATTTCTCCTTGCTATGATGCTCCATCCGGGAGTGTTAAAGAAAGCCCAGGCCGAAATTGACCACGTTGTGGGTTGTGACCGTCTGCCAGAGCTGAGTGATAAGTCCGCCTTGCCATATAGTAAGTATACGTTCTGTCGATGTTCGTGACAATGTTGCTCAGAGACGTTACAGTAAATGCAGTTATGTCGGAGGTATGGCGTTGGGGTGTTCCCGTGCCACTCAGTTCGGTCCTTTCAGCACCCCCGCATTCACGAGCTAAGATAATTTCTAGATATTCCTCATTGTCTCAAGCAAGACGACGAGTACCGTGGGATGCATATTCCCGAAGGATCCATAGTAAGTCGAACGTATCGTTGATCGTCAGTATAGGGCATCTAATACCGCACGCAAGGTTATTGCTAATATATGGTATTCAGAATTCGTGCTATACTACACCAATTCTCATCGCATACATTTACTCAAGGGCCATTCTACGTGATGAAAAACTGTACCCCCGTCCCGACATGTTTGATCCAGAGCGCTTCATGAATGAAGGTCAGGATCCTGTAAAAGATCCAAGAAATTATATCTTCGGCTTTGGAAGAAGGTTTGTTTACGGGTAAAATACGGTGTTCGTTGTTCTGATTGCTTCGCAATAGACGCTGCCCCGGCGCAGATTTGGTTGAGTCATCCATCTGGCTACTTCTCGCCTCGATGATTGCGTCTTTAGATATCAAGAAACTCGGGGAAGATCCTGTGAAAGTCAAGTATAGTAATTCTTTCTTCAGGTAGGCCTATCGTCTCTGTTTCTTTGTCCCATTTGACGTGAATGTATTATGTAGGGTACCGGATAGATTGGATTGCGATATTAAGCCGAGGTCTGAGAAAATAAAGACTTTGCTGGAAGTCGGCCAAGTGTAAATTTGGAACGTTTCGAAGGTTCTGAGTCTTTGGTTCATATGGGGACTTTTTAAATTGTGATGCGTCAATTTAACGTGAAAGCGTGGTTTTCGGCTAGATTGCAGGCCCCACTCCGTTCAAAGGAACCTGTTTCGATGTAACACAGACATTTCATCGCCAAGTGCCATACTTAATCTCCATACGATATGTAATCCTGAGTGTCCTCTCAATGACTCTGTGCATCGTCAAGTTCTGTGCCTCCGAGTCATAAGTACAAGTGGCCCAACAACATGAGCGAATTCGTGTACAGTTGTCGGCCCGGTCAATCGAACAAACTGAAGCAAACAAATCGGACGCGTTTTTGTCTCCCGTCGCCTGACCATGCCGGCATGCCGCTGTTCAACCTATTTTCTGCTCCGGCCCCGCCTCAAGCAATCTTCCTTCGGTGACAGCTACGACGATACAGTCTCATGCACTCGCCATTCCAGTCTTTTGGGGCTTTTTGCTGTACTCTTGCCAGCTACGACTCTGGAAGTATCGATATATGCTTCCTCTCAACACGTCGCGGATGCCATGGATGTGTGGAGCCACGCTTAGCGTCGATATTCATAAGTATTATGAAACTTTCGTGATCCGTATCTTTGCCCTCCCAGGAAGATGAGAGAGACCGCTGGAATCAATGGACGGGCCGCGCCGGTTTCTTAGGACAGAACGATATAATCCAAAAGCATGAGGCCTAGGGTTCGTGCTCGATTTGAATTCATCTATAGTGAGCCGATGTGTCTGCCCTATTATTTACGCTGAGAGTGTCCCTCAGATACGGTACTATGTCCCTACCCTCTTTTCCTCAAGTAATATTTTGCCTCAGTTATTAGAAGACCGTGCGCTGATCATCAGACATGTCAAAATCTTGTAATGTGGTCGCGACGTGCACTATCTCTTTGATCGCTCAGATTCTGAAAAGGATAAACCTGATGGAGCTCTAGTATCCTTGTCATCTTTTTGCGATTATCGGTCCCAGTTCGGCAGCGGCAGATTCTGATGTAGCCATAAAGACACTTAGCCCCAATAGCCAAAGCCCTCATCTGGCCTGACAAATTTTTGCGTCACTTGGGGTCCGATCCTCGGGAATTCCTATCTTGGTCTTGGTGGTCGCTCACCGGTCGTGCGATGACTAAAAGATAGCAGCGAATTCGCCACGGACCTTCCGATTCAACCATGTCCTCATCCACGTGAACCCCCCTCAAGCGGTCGGCGAATGCGTCAACTTAACTTTATATGAATGTTAGAAAATTGGTTTACCTGTGGGTCATTGCGTCATCCGCTATACACATTTTCGATGTCATTTAACAGGTCGCCTGCCTTGTACCGTGCGATACACGCAGGCCCACAGGCACTCTGTTCCTGCCGAGCCAAGATGGTAGCATCATCGACCATCAGTCAAGCAATGATGAATGGCACTCGAGGTCTCGTTCAACTCCAATCCCCGTGCAAGATGGACTTCAATGTCCCAACACCGGCACCAAATCCACATTCAACTGGACACACGTAAGCCGGTTTCACGCAACCTTGACGTTATCACTCCGCTCACTAGGACCTCCGTAGTACTCGTGAAATAGCGTCCGGCTGTCGCTGGTCGCAATCCAAAGCGGCTCTGGCTACTTCGCTTTGCCTGCCAGTATCAAGTCCACTTCACTAATTAGGATACGGCTCTCTTAGTGTGCCGTAGCTCTGACTATGGATTTCAGGCAGCAGACCTCAGTCAAGGCGTCTTTGTCAATGCTACTGATTATTTCACGAAGAGGCACGCCCGTGCATCTCCGGCTGGGCGCTAACTCTCGCACCTGGTTTGTTCCTTCAGGTTCCGCAGCAAGCAAACGGCAGTCTGTGTGACAGAATAGCGGAGCCTCAACCGAAAGTCGCCTCTCTTCAGAGTATAAAACATGGCACAATAGCCTCGTTCACTCCCCAGCCTTCTCATCTCGACATGGCTTGTACGCTCTCTACTCTTACTACACTCTTTTTTATTGCTCTCGTTCAAGCGCAGATTGGACCGACGGGCGACCTCGTCATTAGCAACGTCGAAGTCTCTCCCGATGGTTATTCCCGTACCACCGCACTCGCTAATGGCGTCGTAGACGGTGGACCTATCACTGGCACAAAGGTAGCAGTATCTAGAAACAAATGTTTTGCACATCTCTAAAGTATTACACCAGGGCGACGTCTTCGAAATAAACGTTGTTAATAACCTGACAGATAATACCATCCTGCAGAGCACTTCTATTGTGCGTATCCATTTTTTGGGGTCATTTCGCTATTTTATCCTTTGCTTACTCCTTCCTATGATATCAGCACTGGCATGGCCTGCTGCAGAAAGGGAGCGGGTGGGCTGACGGACCCGCCTTCGTCAACCAATGTCCTATTGCCAAGGGAGACTCGTTCATGTATATCTTCGACTCCGCAGACCAGGCTGGAACATTTTGGTACCACTCTCATTTATGTAAGCACCAATGGCTTATTTCCTTTCCCGAGCTCATAAGTGAATCAGCGACCCAATACTGCGACGGTCTTAGAGGACCCTTTATTATTTATGACCCTGACGATCCTCATGCGGGTTTATATGATGTAGACGATGGTTCGCCCTATTGGTATCTCATGTTACTGCTCTTCGTTAATCGAGTTCTACAGAAACGACAATCCTGTCACTATCGGACTGGTATCATACCCCAGCTAAACAGCTTGGTTTTCCGTGAGTGCTAAGTCCGTCGCTATATGTCTTCGTCTAATATTCCTTTAGCACTCCAGATTCCATTTTGATCAACGGATTAGGGCGGTAAGCACTCAGTAGCATTATCCAAAGGTCTTCACCCATTTTCACCTCTAGATGGAACGAAGACCCCACCTCGGATTTGGCCGTAATATCTGTTGAGCAGGGCACTCGGTAACGTGTTTTTTTGCATGTACTCGCGCTCTGGTTGACGTGGCTCAATAGATACCGCTTCCGTATGATTAACATGGCATGTGATGCGGACTTCATTTTCTCGATCGAAGGTCATAAAATGTCCGTGCTTCTGTCTCGTCTGACTGGTCAATACCTTAAATGATAGGCAGGACTATAATTGAAGTCGACGGAGTCAATCATGTTCCTTACACAGTTGACGAGATTCAGATCTACGCTGGTATGTCTATATTTATCGCACCCCCAATTCATGCTCGTATTTACAGAAAGTGTAGGCCAGCGGTACTCTTTCGTTGTAAGTTCTGTTCCTGCCTCAGCATTCTTCAAAGGCTGACCCACCACAATAGCTCGCTGCTGACCAAGCCGCCGGCAATTACTGTACGTCATTTTCTTCCCTTTTCGCGAAACATCTCAACCTGTCGTTTAGGGATCCGCGCTACGCCAAGTGTAGGTACAGTAGGATTTACAGGTGGTATCAATTCTGCCATACTTCGTTACATTGGCGCGGCAGATGAAGAGCCTGAGACGGCTACGATTACCAGTGTTCTCAAGATGAACGAAACTGAGCTGGTGGTACGATCTTCCCCGCGATAAATGCTGCACAATCCTGATTTATATGTGATAGCCACTTGAGAATCCCGGAGCTGTGAGTCAACCGACTCTCTAAAACATTCATCGCCGTTGATAGCCACTCGTAGCCTGGTTTGCCGGAAGTTGGGGGTGTCGACTATGCGCTCAACCTTGCATTTGCATTCGTACGTTCAGTGTCTCCTCTGTATTCGGTAGAATTAACAACGTCGTTGACAAAAGACTTCGGCGGGGACGTTTACGGTCAACGGAGCCCAGTTCACTGCTCCCACTACACCAGTCCTCCTACAGATTTTGAGTGGCGCACAATCCGCGGATGACCTCCTGCCTGAGGGTTCAGTATTCCCCCTTCCTATCAATTCGACTATTGAGATCTCAATGCCCGGAGGCGTTGTCGGCGGAGGGGTGAGTTGTCTGGTGTCAACTGTCCTGTCCCCTTTCGTTAATGTACTTTCTCATTCTAGCATCCGTTCCATTTGCACGGGGTCAGTCACAGTGTTTCGCGCTCGATTTCTAAAACTGAGATAAACTAGCACACCTTCGACGTTGTTCGTAGCGCGGGAAGTTCGGTGTACAACTACGTGAACCCGGTTAGGCGGGATGTCGTCAACATCGGGACGACTGGCGATAACGTCACCATCCGGTTCACGACCGATAATCCCGGACCTTGGTTCCTTCATTGGTCTGAGCCCTGTTTTGTTTATCCGCATTTTTCTGTGCTGATATTCTGGTCCATAGTCACATTGATTGGCATTTGGAAGCGTGAGTCCGACCCACACTATCGCAGCAGGCTCATGCACGCTAACGTAATGAATACTTGCCATGTAGTGGTCTTGCCGTCATTTTCGCGGAAGATACGGGTAACTGGAATGCTACGATTGATCCTACCGGTATGTTAGGTACTTTTGACATTTAAACATGGTCTCATTCGAACCCATCACAGATCAATGGGATAACCTTTGCCCGATTTATGATGCTCTCTCGGAAGATGATTTGTAGATCATTTCAACTTGATCTTCACTAAGGACTTTCCAGCTTCCGTTCCTTAAATATTTAAACAACTACATTCTCAATATTTAACGGCGGATGGGCCAGCTTTATTTATTCTTATTTTCGCAATATAGCTCGGTGTTCTTATAGCACGGCTTACTATCGTCTCGTACATATTATGTATGATTGACGATTACTCTTAAAGTTCAAAATGGCAAGACTGGCATGACGGCTAGCATTAGCCAAAACCGGTTGGATAGCGAGTTCTTCCATTTAAATTATGCGGGAACGACACGGATAACTACCTTCCCTACATGCTTCTGACTCTCCAAGTGCGTATACGCATCAATCGCTTCTTCAAATGAAAAGACCTTGTCGATGACAGGACGCGTCGACTCTGGGTGAGCCTGCAAGAGCCGGTTCATTGACTTGAACCTAAAATTTTCCTCCACATCAGCTGAAGAAGGGGAAGAAAAGGAAAGGAAGCTCACTGTGCGACAGAACCAATTGCAATGCCTCGCAGAAATATTGTCTTTTTCATGCATGCTACGATGAAATCCATCGGAGCAAACTGGTTCTGGGCCACAAAACCAATCATATGAATGGACCCTGCATACCGTGCAGCCGAAATCGATTTCTCGAGGGTACCGGGTCCTCCGACCTGCGAACTCTAGCAGAAGATCGGGAAAAGAGGAAAGTATACGTACCTCCAGAATATGATCAACGCCCCTTCCATCAGTCAGCTTCAGGACTTCCTTGTCCCAGTCCGGTGTTGTGTTATAGTTGATCGTATAGGTGGCGCCGAGTTTCTTGGCGATGGCCAGCTTGGCGTCTGAGGACGATGTTGCTATTACGGTTGCTCCGGAGGCAACGGCAAGCTGTAAACCGAAGCTATATTTCGCCAAATAAGAAAATGTTGAGAAAATGGACTACGTGTCTGGGAATAAATTCACATGGATACGCCCCCGGTTCCAAGGACGAGAACGCTATCACCTGCTCTGACAGGTCTTGGACCCATGAGTGCGTTGTAGGCCGTGAGACCCGCACAAGGCAGTGTTGAAGCCTCTTCATAGGATAGATGATCCGGTATTTTGACCAGTGACTAAAAACAAGGATGATTAAAACGAGAAGAATAACAGCAGGAAAAATAAGTACATAATCGTTGAAAGCCCTGTACTCCGTCAATACGCCTTGCTGTCCCGCACTAAGAGCAGTATTGAAGATATCAGCGTCGATATCTCCGTCCAAATGGTCCGTGCAAAAATTGGCACAGACTCTGTCGCCAACGTTCCAGCGTGTCACATCAGAACCTATGGCCACTACTTCCCCCGCCATGTCTGAGCATGGAACAAGGTTGTCTGGCTCGATGGTCGCTGGGTAGTTATTCGAGGCGATGATTAGATCGCGGTACTGTAAAGAAACAGCATGAACTTTGACGAGGACATGGGTGGCCTTGATGGACGGGATGTCCGTCGTTTGCAAGGTTAGATTGGTGTAGGAGCCGAGTGTGGGGAAATAGTATGAGCGCGTGTTCTTTGGGATCTGATCCGTCATTGTGGTAGCGACGAGAGGTAGAGATTAGACAGGGAATGTACTGGCCTTTTATACCTCTACTGGTAGACGATGATGACCTGATTATAGTTGCGTCATAGAATCGTTAAAGAGGGCTCATAAAATGTTTTCGGGCCCGTGAGGATTGGGAAGCATGTGAACAGCTCGAAATCGTTGGCATCGGCCCTGTCCGTCCCGATTCCCGGCTATCTTATTCATACTTTTCTGCCGGTCGTGTCGGGAAATACAACCATCCACGCGCCCTTTCTCCGAACGTAGTAGAATTTTAACCTTCAGTCATCCGGATCCAATAGGCAGATGAGGCTAAGAAATTCTCGTAGTGACCATTTAGGCGAGTCCGCATATTAGGCTGTGTAGCGTGATCCTCACCTAGTGCAGTCAACTGTCAATCTCCCTTCAAATGTACTTCAAATGGCTCTTAAAGTCATTGCCCTTGTCATTTTTGAGCCCATAAGGCATACCACTCATGCTACTAGTCAAGGAGGCGAGAGTCATACTGTGAAAATAAGTCAGCCTCAATAGACTCGCAACCAGTTTCCATCTTCGGCCCACGTCACGAGATCAAGGGGCATGAGCCTACGAAGGACTGGTCCGATACGTTACGAATTTGGCAGGACCTGCCAAAGGTGAGTACGCACTTAGTTTTTTCGTCGTCCTCAACATCGAAAAAAAGTGTCAGAATTGATGTATTGAAAAGTGGATATTTTTCGATTTTAAGATGATTGAGATCAAGATGTTTTTTTTGGTAACATAAAAGAATTCTAAGTCCCTCGTGCCCAATGGCCTATGTTATGTACCTACGATGTTCATTCTCTCTCACCACGCTGTTGATTCCTCATCCACTTCATAAGCTGGTCCCTGAAGACAATGGGTTCATTTCCGATGATAGCAGACATTGATGTGGAACCAGATGGGGACGACGAGCCCCAGCACTAGATATAACTTAGAATTTTCTCATGGTACCGAAAAAAATATGTTGCCTTCAATGCTCTTAAAATCGAAAATTATATCAATTTCGGCACTTTTTTCCGACGTTGGGGACGACGAAAAAACTAAGTGCGTACTCACCTTTGGCAGGTCCTGCCAAATTCGTAACGTATCGGACCAGCCGCTTCGCCAAAGTGATAAGCGTAGCCACGTGGCGATGCATGGCTGGTCACGAGCCTACAGCCTTAAAAGTCAATGACGAATCACGATAGCATCTGTTCTTAAGGCTTATTTACGCGGTCAATCAGATGTGAGATATGCGAGCTTCTCATGGCGACGACAGTTAGTCGCAGTTGGGTTCTCGTATCGATTTACTTACGTGTTGGCTTATTTCCGAGGGGGATTTCATAGTATACAAGGCTAGATATTTCGTAGTTCCATGTCGCGTTTGGCACAGATGTAGACCATTTTGCCACTCACTTCGTTTGAGAACGGCCCCGCGATTCTAACATCAGATAGGCTTTGAAGACGTAGAATTTTCATTTCCAACGGCGTATTTGTGCGTCTTTTGGTTTGGTATCAGTAGCTAGACAATATTGGGCAATGGGACAGTAGCAACGTGCATTCGTGGTTCCCCGGCTTTCACCGGTCCCCGTAAGGCATGGAGTCACGCGACTTCAATTTAGGGCGGGCTCCGGCAACACTGCCAAGTTTCATACTGCAGCCGTTCCTGATTGGGACCTTGTGCTTGTACCAACGCCAACACCAACGTTTCTACCACACTGGCTACGAAGGCCTTGAAATCACAACGTGGGGGGTATAGCGCTGATTTGTGCTGTACAGGTTTATTCTCACTTGCCCCGAGTTTTCAATTATTCTCGAACATACCCGGTGCCTCCAGCGCGTTCCTCGATAAGAAATTGAGCATCAGGGTACAACCCAATTCTTCCGACATACATTCATAGCACTAGGTTATTTGCTTTTAATTCCTCGCTGGTTTGGGTCTTATGCTGTGGCTCACAGATCGTCTCAAAAGTCAATGCCGGCAAACAACGACTGTTGCCCTACCTGTGGCGCGAGGAACCTTCGAGCAGGCATCATACCTACACTTCACACCCCACGTATTGAACAGCTAATTTCCACCAATGAACCGCCTCTTGACTTCGACGAAGTTCCTCTTCGAGATATTGTCAATCAGGGTCACCAAGTGCTGTCAGACCTTGACGCTAAAATTGCAGATGTCGACGGCATTCTACAGCAGCTAATTCGAGAGAGATCCCAAGCAGCGGATAACCTCGCTATTGCCAAAAACATCCTGCATCCGATCCGTCGCCTCCCGACCGATGTGCTTAGAGAAATCTTTCTCGCATGCGTTCAATCGCCAGTAGAGTGCCTGTTTTCCCTCCTCCGTAACGACTCAATGAATTTGCTTGAAGGCCCCTGGCCCATATCTCATGTTTGTCGTAGATGGAGGGACATCGCTATAAATACCCCAAGGCTCTGGTCTTGCATCAGCTTGCTTTTCCCAATGGACGCAAGCCGTACCTTGGGATTTACGTTGATGTTGGGGTGTTACATCGAAAGGTCCAGGAATCTCGAGCTAACTCTTTCCGTGTGTACAGACGATGACGTCTCCGATCACTCTGCCCTGGCCCTCCTTCTTTCTACCTGCCGTCGATGGAAAGACGTAGCGCTCATCTTGCCAACGGCAACATTCCAAACATTGTCTTTCTGTAGAGGATCGTTCAGGAATCTACGATATCTCCACGCCGGGTTAAATCGGGATGGATACACCCTTTCCATGGATCCCCTACTCGACGCATTTGAGTACTCTCCGAATCTCACACATATCGCTCTCAGTAATGTTGGTGATCCGTTCCAAATTTATTGTCTACCGTGGTCTCAGATCACCGTATACGATGGTGCAGATGGTCCGGACGACGAAGATATCACAGAAACGCCACATTTGCATGCGCTGACAAAGATGCCTCTTCTGGAGAGCGCACGCCTTTTTTGTGACAAGCATTCCACCATACCCGTGTCAGGTCGTGTTCACCTTCCTCGACTGCAGAACTTGACCCTTGACGAAGGCTACGCTGCAGTTGCGGGGTCCTTGTCTCAGTGTTTTTCTGCTCTGTCACTACCCTCCTTGACGGAATTAAGGCTCGTATACGCCAATTACAGAAATTCAGTACAACTACCGTCTATTATCTACCCCACGGGTATCGACGGCCCCAGGATAACCACCCTGCAGCTTACATTCCGTTTCGAGCTGTCTCCTACTACCAACGGCAGCATCCTGATTTTCCTCGCGGATCTCCCTACGGTGATGCATCTCATGGTCCAGGCCGAGGCAATTACAGACGGCCTTATAGAAGGGCTGATTCGTCGTCACGGAATCCTACCATCGCTAAGGCGCCTTGACCTCCGCGGTTCTGCACTCGACCTTGACGAGCGCGGGCTTTTTATCACCATGCTTGAGTCGCGGCTCTCTCCTTCGGCAAGTGATGTAGTGACGGATAGCATGGCCTCTTCGACTGGGGAATACCTTCATGAATTGCGTTTGGATGAAGGTTTTACGATCGATGAAGCCGATCGTCAATGGTGGGATGACCTTTCGGAGAGAGACCTGATAGTTCGATACGGAGCAGAAGGGCTGGGTGACAGCTTTGACCACATAGCCTCGCATGGTCGAGATGATCTATTATTCCGTGGTATGCCATGGATTCCGTAGACGCATAAAGGTCTGCACAGCCTTTCCGGAATGGAGGACTATCCGAGTCACCAGCTGTGTTGCCAGGACGATTTTTATTCACTCCGCGTTTTTCTCTCTTTTTACAGACATAGCGCGTCTAGTTCTCAACGCTTCCTAGCTGACCACCATCTATACCTCAATGCTAGGCACAGATTCTTCTACACGCTGACTAGACCGTGCCACCGAGAGGCGACTTTGGCGTTTCAAGCGTTCTATTCATACATCTGAAACAAAAGTACGTTATAATTGGGTAGTGCGTCTAGATGTCGATGATCCACGGTCTGACCTCAACGTATTTAGATACATATGACTGAATATACCGCACATTTTGTTACCGACGCTGTGTGAACCTTGTCGTCATCCCGCTGCAACGCGGCGCGTGGGCCTAAGCGGTCGTAGGAGCTCAGACGAAAGTGTCCAAAGCACAATGTTCGATCTCTCCCACTCGGCCACAGGCACCACTTGAGTGTCATCATGTTCAAGTGCTTCCATCGCTTACATTCAATCCTCTGCATCGAATATTCTGACCATACGTTTATTAGTCAGTCTTCCGGTGACATCAATGAATAGCAGATATTCCGATTATTACGCGAGGACGATAATAATATCTCTTTTGGCATACGGGAGCATCTGTCCGACAGCGCGCTACTAGCACCAACATCACAACCGCTCTGGCTGACTCATTGCACCAGTTGCCGTGCCTCGTTATCGGCACCAAACGTGCCATCTTGGGACAGAACGCTATGAGCGACTCTTTCATTACCCGGGTAGAGTGGCTTGTGTATCCTCGCTCAGAAAGCTGTCTTTATCATATCCAGTGCGTTTGTTTACAGGTTATAACGTTTCATTCTGCCCGTTCCGTAACGCTGTTACACATCTGTGCTAGCGCATCAACGCATCATATGTGGTACTCGTACTTTCCCGCTCAAAAACCCAGAAACCGGTACGAACTGAATGCAGACCCTCTACCGCATCAATAGCCTTATCCATCCTGTGCCTTCTGCTTCTCAAAGGCACTACTAGACGCATGAAGACATGTTTAACGGTTGTTTTTAGCCTCCGCAAGCATCGCGCTATTCCAAACACTAAGCAAGGGAGCGCGCCAGAGTATAAAATGCATGCCAGGTTACACCATTCAAACACCCACCTCACGACCCACTTTCCTTTCCATTTGCCTAACCTTCTCTTTCTCGTTACTAATGCACATTTTTCTCTTGGGCCTCGTTCTGTCGTTCCACTCAGTTTGGTCACTTGAAGTCTTTGGATCCTCTGGCGACCTTCATGTCGTTAACAAAGACATTGCGCCCGACGGTGTCACGCGCTCGTGAGAAAACACTCGCTTCTTTCGTTGATCGTTCTCATTCAAGCTCGTTCCAGAACTGTACTTGCCGGTGGGGTATTTCCAGGTCCCCTGATCAGCGGGAACAAGGTAGGGTTCTCCTGATCCATCGGAATAGGCTTTGACGTCTTCGGCAGGGAGATCAGTTTCATATCAATGTAATCAACGATTTGACCAATATAACAATGAATGTCTACACCAGCATCGTAAGCACTAACGTTATCGAGAGTATATTTATCTCATTCGTTGCAGCACTGGCACGGAATATTCCAGCATGGAACGAACTACGAGGACGGCACTAGTGCCGTGACGCAATGTCCCATCTCACCCGGCCATTCATTCAAATACGACTTCAGCGTCCCGCAGCAAGCTGGAACGTTCTGGTATCATTCCCATATCGGGGTGCAGTACTGTGAAGGCCTCAGGGGCCCGTTGGTTGTGTATGACGGTCCAAATGGCGTAAATGATCCACACCGTGCTTTATACGATGTGGATGACGGTAAGTTCATTGTCCTCCGACGATAATTTTAGTATTGACACAGTTTCAGAGACAACTATAATTACTCTGGCAGACTGGTGCGTTTCCCATGTCATTCTCATACGGCTCTTTACTCAGGCCCGTTCAGGTACCATAACACCGCTAGGCAGGTAGCCGACACTTTACTTCCCCCCTTAGCGAATTCTACCTTGATCAATGGAATGGGTCGCTTCTTTGAGAATGTCAGTGCAGCTGCCTATCTTTGAATTTTCCGAACTAACAAGCTATGTTCACAGCCCACTTCTCCCCTCGCCGTCATCACCGTCACTCCTAACAAGCGCTACCGATTCCGAGTCCTCTCCATCTCTTGTGACCCCAACTTTACCTTTTCAGTCGACGGACATAACCTCACTATCATCGAGGTTGACGGAGTCAATACGCAGCCGCTGACAGTAAACTCAATGCAGATACTGGCCGGCCAGAGGTATTCTGTCATCTTGGAGACAAAACAGCCGATAGACAACTATTGGATCCGTTCCTTACCCAACGAAGCTGGACCCCAAGGATTCCAAGGCGGTATTAATTCGGCCATTCTTCGTTATGAAGGCGCTCCAGACGCGGAGCCCACGACTAGCAAACAACAGGACTGCATCCCCCTTCGCGAAGTCGATCTGCACCCACTAGAATCTCCTGGCGCGCCTGGATTACCCGTTCCTCTGGGCGCGGATGTTGTGCTTAACTTCACCCTCGGATTTGAGGGTGGGTACTTCTTCATGAACGGCACGCGGTTCATTCCTCCGAGCATTCCTGTGCTGCTCCAAATTCTGAGCGGCACTCAGCGCGCGCAGGATCTGCTCCCTCAGGGAAGCGTTTTTGGGTTGCCGCTGGGAAAGGTAATCGAAATCAATTTCTTTGGGAACGGTGCACTGGGAGATCCGGTGAGTACCTCTCCTGTGTAGTTTACCTCCGCGTGCTCATTCTCATGCAGCACCCCTTCCATCTTCACGGAGTAAGCACGTTCTCTTAGTCATTTGTTGACCTGTGTTAACAAACGTTTCAGCATAATTTTGATGTGGTGAAGAGCGCCAACAGCGATGTATACAATTTCGTTGATCCAGTTCGTACGATGAGCTTGCTGATTGATCTCCGGTACTGATGAATGTGTCCGCCATCTTGTAGGTCCGTCGAGATGTAACCGGTGTAGTCCAAGGTGGGACCACCACAATCCGATTCAAGACAGACAATACCGGACCTTGGTTCTTACACTGGTACGTGTATATCCGTATATTGTTTGAATGCACATTGAAAGTAACTCAAACGCCAGTCATATCGACTTTCACCTCGACGCGTGAGTGTTCTGTCTAGCTAATACATAATTTTACTGACATTAGTATAGCGGCCTCGCCGTCGTTATGGCCGAAGGGATAAAGGACGTTAACAAGACGATCCATCCCGTGTCTGGTGAGCTACAGTCAAACTTAGATTCGTCTGACTCCTCGACTGACTCCTCGACCCTCTAGCTTGGAATGAATTGTGTCCCATCTACAACAGCGTTTTTGCAGAACAACAGTAATATGATACATTGCGGTGATTCGGTTGAAATTCTACCGCTCCCTTCCACAAAGCATAGCTCTCACTTTACTAACGCATTCACGTTATTCATATTTAATGAGCTCTAATTTATGTCACCCACTCGCCAAATTAATACGATTGGACTCCACCCTTGTTGTACCTTGTACATGTAACCATTAATCTCAAAACTTGGACTACTACTTACCACAATACCATAACTGATCTTGACACAACTTCTGTCAGAAATGAACGCTTCGTATGACATAGAAATCAGTGGTGGAACGCATCAGCCTTAGAATTAAGAAATTTGATCTGTTCCCGCCGATAGTCATCTGCAACAACGGTTGTGTTGTCGCACTTGAACTGCAATAAAACCTAATCAGGGAGATCGGTCAGCGCGCATGATATTTAATCGCGAGTCAGGTGTACCTTGCTAGCCGGGGTATACTGTGGCCACATTGGACCTAGGCGGGCGCACAGATGAGTAATGCAAGACAGAGACAGGAATAGCACGAACGAGCATGACCCAGCCCATCATTGGGATCTAAAGACGTCGCAAATGAGATCCAGTAATCAAGCATCCTTTCGCTCAGTGTCCAATCAGCGGCCGAAGCATCTTTCATATGATCCTCCCAAATACCTAACCCGCCGAATATGAAAGGAAGTTCTGATGCATGCGGCACTGAGAAGGCTGATCAGCGCCAAATTGAACATGCTAAGAAATGCAGGCTACTAACCTCCAGCCTGAGGCGGAAAGATAGGCAAACTACAAGAAAAAAGATATCCGAATGACTTAACGCTGTTGTTCGCATGCTCCATGATCATACGCCGTTGACTATCAAACATCAAGTCACCATCTAAAATAGTGATCAGATCAGGGGGCAATGCACCGAAGGGAAAATCGTACTAATGGCGGCCATCCGTTTGTAGCCTGAAGAAAGGCCGAAAGTCTCTTTCCCAGTCCCATACGGTGATCCCAGGAAAGGGTCATCAGGATACAGCATCATCAGGTCATCCATAACGACGGACGGTATCGTAGGCGGCCCGTAAGTCTTATCGACAATATCCCTGATCTCATCCTCGGAAAGATCATGACGGGATGGAACGAATTCAGTTCCTAAAATAGGCTATTACTCGTCTATTCTTTGTGAGGTTTGCATAGTACCCGCCTTCATCTAGATTAGTGCCAGCAATGAAAGGAAGCTGGATATCGGTGGAAAGCCGGCTGGGGAGATCGGGCACCAGCCCCCCCTCACCGTCGACGTTTGGAGAAAACCAGAACTCCTCTTGTGCTCGACGATCCTTGTATACTTCACGGAAGCCTTCCAAAATGGCCGACGTATTAGCCTTGCGTAGGCAATTCATCGAGAACGAGGTGTCGACCCAGGATCTGCACCCAGGAACAGAAGAGACGAAGGTATTCCAGGCGTTTTCGTTACGCTCTGGAGCAAAGAAGGGGAGAGCGGCCGCTGCTCCTGATTGAATAATCTAACGTATCTTTAGTCATGAAAAGTTCAGCCGCAGTTGAAGCGGCTTCATACCGCGCCGACTGCCAGATTCGAGATGTGTGGTTGTAAGAGAAGGACGGACGTCATAACTCCTCCCGCGCTCTGCCCAAATACGGTTACCTAGAAGTCAACCTCTATTAGATACCATAGCCTAAGAGACTGCTGGTTTTACCCTTTCGTTGTTTCCACCAAAACGCGCAATATTTTTGTTGACCCATTCAAGCGCCATCATCTGGTCCTTGATCCCAAGATTCAAGTATCTTCTTGAAGCAGCCTCGCTACCTTGCGGGAACCCCAGAGGACCAAGACGGTAGTTGAAGTTTACATAGATGATAGGCGTGCCCTAGAATTGTGGACTGTGTCAGCGATGACAATGATGTTTCATGTACAGGGCCGTCATACCCTGGCGATACTTCTGGCGACAATGGCACTCCCATTGTAGAAGGATGACGTGCCCGTGCTAAATCCACCACCATACGTCCTTTACCAAACTACGTAGTTAGGAAGATACCAAACGACAAAGAGTTCTAGGTACCAGAACATCACAGGCAGAGAAGCATTCTCGGTAAGGGCTGCAGGACGAAGAACGTTAACAGTCAAGCAATCTTCAGACACCGTGTGCTCCGCGATACCCTGGAGCAAGTTATGTAAACCAGTAGCCCCGGTTGCACTCTGGACGGCCTGCCACTCACAGGTTGTATGCATGAGTATCCATATTCACTTGCGTCAAAAACACCATTGATGTCTGACTTTGCTACCGGAGCTTTCAGTCGCAAGGGGCCGACTGGTGGCTCTGCGTATGGTATACCTGATATCATTGAGGTAATGTTGATTAGTACTTCTTTTGGTAGAAACTCTTTGCGAATAGGACGCACCCCCAAAGAACTCTTGATGAGTTCCATCAAAACCAATTTCTTTACCAATGATTGTAGAGACGGAAAGCTGCACTTCAGGAGCTGAATGAACTTGAAATGATGACAAAAACTGTACAGCGAACGCAGACAGTTGGTCCAGTCGGCGCATGACTACGAATGGGCAAAAGTTCAAACAGCGTCAGTAATAAGTTACAAGTCTAATTTTAGATACCGCGTCATGAACACATACACGTGACCATCGCCGCCCATCTGTAGAAACTTGAAAGTACTCGTTAGAGACCTTATTTGAAGATCGTGATTCTTGAGCCTTCGATGATCTACTCAGAATATACTACTCACTGCTCAGTAGTAAGCAGTATACTATGACATTTGTTCCAAATATCAGAAAAAAGTACAAATGCTATAAACACCGACATGGACACTGTGGGAGTTGAACCCACGACCTCACGCAATCCTTATGCGAAGCGTGCGCGCTACCAACTGTGCCAAGTGCCCATTGTGATAAATTCATAGTCATAATGTAGGATTCTATCGACATCCACAATCTGAAAAATAACTCATTAAGCGCTCCAGTTTGAGCAATGACGGTATCAAAATTCAAGGGTAAATATAAGAGTACATCTGCGAGTCACAAGAAAGGAGACGACAAAGCACTTCATCGGCGATTCACCCGAACTAAGCGCAAAATAGCAGTTACCCATCGTGCGACACGCGCCTTGATCTTGCTCATCAGTGACTTCGGCATCGATACCGTGTCAGGACTCGCCGTATCGTTGAGACTGGTAGCCTTAACGTTCGACTTGACACTGCCAGCTTTCGACGTTAAAGTGTCCTCGTCTGACGAATGTTCTTTGAACCACTTGTAGCAAGTCATCAGAACGAAAACTGGCTCCTAAAAATAATATCGCACTTTGACAAGCTCCTTCGCAGATTCCTTTGGGAACCGTTGTTGCGTGTTGTAGTCCACATAGGTCACGCCAAAGCGAGTGAGATACCCATCAGCCCATTCGAAATTGTCCAGGAAACCTTATCGTGGAATGCGATCAGACGCGTAATGCAAGGCATAGATAGGACTTACTCCAAGGGAAATACGCTCGTATGTCTACGCCATCCTCATGAATGGCAGCCAGAAGGGCCGAGGTTGTTCCGCGGAAATACTGAACCCGGTCGTGGTCAAGCAACGCTTGCTCCAGAGGCATGGCATCCTCGTCTTTGACGGCAAAGCCATTTTCTGTCACACTGCGACACGTAAACAGGAATGAGGAGATTGACAAAAAGAAAGAGAGAAACCGTACTATATGGGCATGTGGTACCGCTTGACGGATCTTTAGTACACAGGCCGGGAGCATTATTTGAATAAGTACGTACGTTCCATAGATAATTGAGTAACTTGATGGTCATGAGATGTCATTCATTCATATGCAACTGAATGAAGACTCACAGCTCGGAATCCTTGCGGGTCTGAAAATGTTGGAATCATTGATAGATACTGATGAGAAGAAGACGGCGCCTACAGTCCTGTAACCATGCACAATGCGCTTGTGTTCCCAGCTGAGACCCATCAGGTCTCGTGAAAGTATAATCGACCAGTCCCTGAAACTCGTCGTCCCCGCCCGCCCCTGATATCAGTCAATTCTTCGCGGCGGAAACGAGAAAAGAGAACAGACTTACGGCACAGATTTGTTGTGTATGTATTCATCCCATAGAAATCCGACGACCCCTGTACTAGACGGATCTCTTCGTCCGTAAACTCTGGGAGACGATCTCCAAGCATCTGCCGCAAGTACGGTGGGTACTGGCCCAGATAAATTGGATCGGCGAACCATCCTATGGCAGTGTCGAGGGCATGCTGAGCTGCTTCCACGTCTGGGCGAAAGAAAAGATGATAAGTATATACCTTTGTACTAGAACAAGGCTCACTTTCAGGGTTGTCATCCCAAGGCATCTGCCAGTCGCCATTGAGAGTTAACCCAATTTGACCGCCTTGATTCGGTTTGAACTCTTCCCGATAGAGCCTCACAGCGGAAGCATGGGAGAGGAGTACGTTATGACCGACACTGAACAGGTTTTCAGACAAAGGTTAGACTGATACGTATAGAAGACCTACATCCATGGCTCGCTGCTAGAATCACCTTCGGCGGAGCGTGAACGATCACTGGATCTTCCAGGAGCGAAGACACCTCGGCCATATCCTAAAATGGAGACACACCAAGGCTCGTTTATAGTGAGCCTGCAGCGATCGTTCTGAGTAGAGACCGGAATATTAGAAAACTGCGCACCAGTGTTTCACGCGATCACCAAATGCCTCAAAGCACACTCTTGCATATCGCGTATAGTCCTTCGTAATCTCAGCCTTGTTGAGCCACCCGCCGTAGCGGTCATGTAAACCTTGCGGGAGATCCCAATGATATAGCGTCTAGAAAATAACCGTTAGTCCACCATCCCTTAACGAAACCTAAAATATCACGTACGACGAACGGAACAATTCCATTCTTTAACAGCTCATTAATCAAATTGTTGTAAAACTCGATGCCTTTGTCGTTAATCGGATCATCCCTGCCGCCTAAAGGAATCACTCGACTCCAGGAGATAGAGAAACGATATGATTTCACGCCATACTTGACCAGCAGTGCGACGTCCTCTTTCCACAGACGGTACGAATCCGTGGCAACTTCACCATCGCGTCCGTCAAGCGTTTTGCCTGGAGTCTTGGCAAAGTCGTCCCAAATGGAAGGACCGCGCCCATCAACCGACGTAGAGCCTTCGATCTGGAACGACGCTATCGCAAAGGTAATTTGTAACGTACGCATTGGTAAGGACTGTGCACATACCTGTTGCGAAACCCCACAGAAAATCTTTGGGAAGCTTGTTTTCGGTAGAAGGAGTTGTCATTGTGAGAGGACCATTTTCAAAACGCGATGGCGCTGTCCTTTATATCATGTCCACCTACATCAATTACCGATATCAGAGAAAGAGTATTGACACGCCCTCCGAGAATACTCCGTAGGAGAATATGACGCTGCGATTGCGCTGCGAAAAGGCATAGGAGATTTGCCGGATGCTCGGGGAAAGACCGTTGGCTCGCATACAGATTTATTGAGATTCAGCCCTGGTACGCTTCTTTTCCATCTCGTCTTCTTGGTACCAACCAGATGAAGAAAGAGGATGCAGGGGGCGTGTTAATCTAACGGAGAATTGTCGGCGAGCACGTGATTGGGTTCTCCAACTCTGTCCAGTTTTGCTCCAGATTTTCTCAAGCACCAGGCTTACAAGAACCCGCATTCAGAGATTGACCTCTCAACGATGACCCAACCTGCGAGACAAGGCTTTGCGATCCTCGGTGCCGGTATCTTCGCAACTGAAGGTAAGTTCATACAATTCAAGATCTGGGAGATCGCTTACAATATCATATCCGATAATTCACCTTTCCCCGCATGCAGCGTACATACCGGCCATCGCAGCTCTAGGAAAGGCTGCGCCCCCACTCAAAGCTGTATACTCACGCTCTTTCAAGAGCGCGGAGAGTCTTTCGATTGCTGCTGTTAAAGCCTTGAGCATCCCTGCGCCGGATGTCTACCACGATGGCGAAAACGGTGGAGGCGTAGACGCCATTCTGGCACGACGGGACATATCATCAGTTCTTCTTGTCCTTCCCATCCCCCTGCAGCCATCAATGATCCTCAAGGCACTGAAAGCAGGCAAGCACGTCTTGAGTGAGAAACCAGTTGCCCCTGACGTCGCCAGTGGGATTGCTCTGATCAAACAATATCGGTCCGAGTTTCAGGGGAAGGGACTTGTGTGGCGGGTCGCGGAGAATTATGAAGTGGAACCGGGGTTCCAGGAGGTGGGGAGACTGATTAGCGTTGGAGCGATTGGTAAAGTCATAGGGTTCAAAGCATGCGTTTTGAATTATGTGGACAAGGACTCCAAATGGTACAAGACGCCGTGGAGGACTGTGCCTGAGGTACGCCGGTCTTCTTTCCTTCCGTTGCTTGCCTGCCTTCTTACGCACCGATTGACTCGTAGTATCAAGGAGGCTTTCTGGTGCGTGCTGTTCCTCAGTGGCTCTGCAAGTTCTAATATCCCCGTTGATCAGTTGGATGGCGGAGTTGTGAGCATATCAACTTACTATCTTCGAGAAGGTGGATACTCACACTCCACCTTTTAGCATACGATCGCCGTATTGCGGGTTCTGCTTCCTCAGCCCATTACACACCTTTCGAGCTTTGCCTCGCTAAACAAGGACTATCTCGCCCCTCATGATACCATCCACGCCATTGCGAAGGCCTCGGAACATTACAACGGCACCATAGAGATGACTTTTGCGTTCCCAACAACGTCCAAACCAGTCTCGGCGAAAGATGCATGTGTCGTTACAGGGACAGAAGGATATGCGGCGATTTCTATAGAAGGCGGATTCGTGAAGGCGGTTCTCACGACGGAGAAGAAAGAGACGATTGTCGAAGAGAGAATGACAGGCGTCCAGGTTGAGTTGGGTGGCTTCTTCGACGCGGCAGACGGCAAAGAAGGCGTCGAGCCATTTGGCAGTCCGGTAGGAGCTCTGAAGGATGTCGCATTTATAGAGGCCGCCTTGAATAGCGATGGTGCGTTGGTTGATCTGGGTTTGTTGGTCCCTGGTTTGGAATGAAGAACATGGAAATAGTATATGTAGTAGCCTTTTGATTTCCCGCTTGGCGCGTACGAATGATGATTCGATGTGAACTTCGGGGACCGGCTGATCAAGCCTCAGGGTCCATAGTTCCACTTGTTGCGATATTACTCCGTTTGCAGCCACTGGTAATCGGGCCAGAGGTGCATCGTGTGAAGGACCAGTAGCGAAAACTATAGATGAAACGTGAAGTAGCGAAGTTCCTTTCGTAGGAACCGGTGGCAATTACAACAGTAAATTAAATGGCAGATGTCGGCGAACGATGTCGCAAACAAACCAGTCTAGTCGTTCGAGAGATTCTCCTTTATTGCGAACATAATGATGACAGAACGTTATAAACCAGGGCTGCGTTTAAGCTGATTGGGGGTGAGTGGGTAAGGAGTCTTTGTTTAGACTTATTTGCATCGGGAGCTTAGAGGATAGCAGAAATCGTTGGGGCACTATAGCCAAGTGGTTACGGCGATAGATTCGAATGCATGTTCATCTATTACTCTCTGAGTGCGCAGGTTCAAATCCTGCTGGTGTCGACGATCTCAGTGAGTAGTCAGCTACGACACTCCATTTTGTTTAGTCCCCAGCCTCCAGGTGCCGAACTTGAAACTTGAAACCTCCGGTAAACCGCTGTCTCAGGAGTCAGGGTAGAGCACGAAATATCCGTGGTGGTAAGTTATTGTTTTTTTACTGACCCTTCCCCAAGGGGCATGTTCCGATACAGTAAGTTACCGGTCCATTCCCGGTGTGTCGTAACTTGTTTTCATACAGTATTTCACCGTTAAATACTCCATCAAAACACCACCCTCAGGGAAGCATGAATACAAGACCTGGCCCTAACCCTTCAGACTTTGGTGGACAGCTTTGTTGAACGCCGGACGGCCCGGAGCAGGCCCGGGGCCCCGGACTTCGAGCGACGAGCGATAACAAAACTCTATTTACCTGTTCAACGATGGCAAAATTATACAATATGGATAAACGCCCCGATGGACACTGTGGGATTTGAACCCACGACCTCACGCATGCGAAGCGTGCGCGCTACCACTGTGCCAAGTGCCCGATGAGTTGGTTTGCCTGCCGATTTGAGATTCTGGGTGACCCTCTGCGACAACTCTGAGAGAACCCAACGAAGTTTGCAGTTGTACTAGTAGGATGACCGTGTTTCCATTCAGAAAGTTCGCCATCATTTGCATTTCACGGTACCGCTGTTCGTTTCCCGAACGCCGGATGTAACTTACGTGATGATATTTTTCACCTGTACACCACATTGACCAAACATTGACACCACAATTGAAGAACCCTCCCTCCCAGCATTTACTAAACTACGAGCCCCAGAACGTTGGGATGGCGTACACCACCATCAAGGCCGGTATTCTTCCAGCTTTACCTGTCAGGCTCTCATCCACGAAGCTCTTTGTCAGAAAATAGCCAAGGATGGCTCGTTACCAGCATTAGAACGTCTCGTCTCCATTGTCGAGGACGACGAAGACACCTTTCCTCAATTTCTCCCGGTTTTTCGATATCGTCTTCGCAACACCAGCGTTCCTAATTCGTGGCTGGATCCGGATCAGCCTCATCAATCAATCATCGTCGCCAGATCTTGCCTCAAAGCCATAGCGCTCGGGTTCCAGATCAAAAACAAAACTCCGCTGCGGCCTGATCTCATCCCTCAGATCTCTGAGGTCCTACCGAATGTCCTTTCGTGGTTCATGTACTTTATGAAATTCTACCTTCTCGACAAAGCGGATGCGCTGCCCGAGTTTGACTCGGGTGAGGATGAGCTCACGTTCAACATGATGAGGCTCGTTGCCGATCTCTCTGAGATACCGTCATTCGTTCAGATATTGGGACGCTTTCCTAATTTCATGCGCGTCATCACGGAGGTTTGGATCCTCACCTCTGCAAACGACCTCAACGTGGCTCAAGCTACGGGACGCGCCATCCAGAATATGACCTTCGACACTAACGAACCCTGGCTTGATGATTTCACTCAAGTTCTCCATACGACATCCATCAGCGTAGCCTTTCCATGCCTTGGCCGACTCATCCTACAGATACATTCTCGAGAGCCAGATTACTACGTGCTCAAACGCTGCATGATGACCATGTTCAATTTTTCCGCCAATTCTCCACCTGTCAAGCGGGCCTTCCTGGCCGCGAACGGTGTCAGGTGGACTTGTCAACTGTTACGGCGCCTATCCTCCCGAAAGCTCGTACTTTCGATGACGATGGATGACTTTGAGACATCGAAAGGCATCATCTCGCTTTGTGCGTCTTATCTCTCTGGGGCGTTCGCGGATCAATTCACATGGGTAGGAGAGGCTCTTCAGGCCCATCTGCTCTTGTCCATCATGAAATGCCAACCGTACTTTATGCTCGCGGGGGGAGGACATACGCCTGATCGCACGACGGGTAACACGCTCAATGATGTGCTGGTGCATCTTTTGAATGAGGTCAACTGCCATTCTGTTATTCGGGCTATTCTGCGGCAGGCCACTAGAGCCATACGCGAGGTGGAGTGGCACCCATTTTCGCTAGAAAAGGGTATTGAGAAGGACGCGCCCAAGCTCTGGGAAGCGTGGGCAAGATTGAAAAAGGCGGTAGGCACTCGTATGGAAATGAGAAAGAACTATCTTTGGAGGGACAAAGCGGAGTGCATGAATGCGGAGGTGCGTTACTTTCATGACATGTTTGAGCTGGCCCGTCTGAGATTGATTTCTAGTGTACTTTGCCTCCGCAAGTAACTCCTGAGGCTACGCTCCCTCCGCTCAAGAAGTGTGTAGGATGCTGCTATGCATATTACTGCTCCAGAAAATGCCAGAAGGAGGCGTGGAACAGTGGGCATCGAGAGATTTGTGCTCACATAACGAAGAATCGGAAAAGTAAGATTATCTTCTTCAGGATAAACACAATACTCATGTTCTTTCGCTCAATAGAGGGACATCCACCGCATATGAACCCACGAGATGGCGCTTTTCTTTCGTACCTTGTAAAGTGCGATATGAAGAGGAACCCTAATCATATCAAAACTCTGAGGAAAGAGTATAGACAATCACATCCGGCCGATAATCTGCCCCTTGTAGTCGTCGTCAACTATCTTGCTGTGCCTAGAACGTTCAGCATGTTTTCGGCATCGGTGTATAAGGGAAAGCCTGACTGGGATCGAAATGTTGCAGACGCGAGAGCCGGAGAGGGGCAGCTTGTTTTTCTATCTGTTCCCCATGGGCCGAACGTTTCAAATGAGCTGATACTTATACGTGGCATTTGAAGGACTTCACGGAATGGTACACTATTCGATTCGGCACTGACGAGGGCTGAGGGTATCGATATCTATAGAAGTTGTTTACTGAGGGACCATAATAACTATCATGTCGTAAGGCCTTTCACCGTTGCCTCCATATACGCTTTGGGATCATCCCAGTGGACCTAGAGACGTCAATGTAAATCAATCTGGACCTGAATAGCGAACAAGGTCGACATACGAAATGATTTGCCCCTGGAATCTCGATAAAGCGGATAGGCCGCTTGGGAGCGAAGCGCTCGTTCCCAAAAAATCCCCACACGCAGTACCAGTTCGTCGCAGTACAAAACTGATGCACAATTTCCAGCTTTGGCAGAATCTTCTTGATTGCCTCTTCGTTGTATAGCGCTGTCTCGGTCTGCTGCCTGATCGTAGGTTGCATCGGAGGGAAATACCTGATTTGGCAGACACTGATGAGTCAAGCAATGGTCGGGGAGACGAAGAAGACGCACATGGGAAATTCCATCCTTCCGGCTGCCTCGCCGTCAAAGGTAACCTTCATGTCATCTGGCGTCATATTTTCGATTGACGGACGTGTACCACGTTTGCTGAAGTCAAGTCCGCTTGGGGAACGCGACGCAAGATCCGGATGGTCATAGTACGTGCTGACCCAGTATCCAAAGTTAGCAAAGATGGCTTCAGCTGTCTTGAGCTCGGGATCAGTGAACGGGTTATATCCTTCTGGTGGCTGGTCGTATCCGAAAGCGAGATGAGGCGGGTCTGACGAAAAATGAGAAAACTGAAAGTCCAGATAGAAGGGAAGAACTAGCCGTAGAAGATCATCTGTCGGAAGTAAGGCTCCAACGCGTCGTAGGTCTCTTTGGGTATGACTTCCGGGTGGGAAAGAATGGCGAGGGGACTGAAAACGGAGTCAGTATCAATATCGGGGCAAAATTTAGAAGCGGCGATCATACGTCGTAGCCCCAAGACTCCAGCCAATGGTAGCCAATCCTCCAGACTTGCCGTCGGCGCCGATCTTGGGAATATCGTTGGTCTTGACAAACCAAGCTAGAAAGTACGCCGATTCGGATCCAAGGCGCTGTAAGAATTCTGTCTTCCCCTCTCTTAGCTCTGCGAGTTCCTCGTCAGCATACTTCGTTGAGCCAGCATAGTCACGCCTATTCAGGATGACGAGACGCAGATTATTTTCCGCTGCCATCGGGAGGAGCTTGTGGAAGGTATCTAAATGGACGAATAAATGAGATATACGCGACATTGGGCATCAGAAGAAAACCTTACGGCCCGTGAAGGCACTTCCGTGGAAAATGACAACAGTGGTGTAGTCAGTAGACCCCGCGACTGGCCCGCTGTCGGTGAAGAAGAGCACTGTGCCATTGGCGTCCACAGGACCAACACCGGTTGTATACGACATAGAGATCAAAAGAGGGGGGTGTCAAGTTGGTGATAAATCATGGCCGTCGACTGAAATACATGTAGCCAAGTACAGACGCCAGGAACTACATAGGGACTCCGATCAGCAATTATTGGTGTATTCAAATTACTTTGATAAGATTTGGCATGGCTAAATCTTTTGCTCGGATGCTCCTTTGCGTTGCATTGGAAGATGGAAGGCGAAAATGATCCAATCAGGCCGCCGGAAGGAACTAGTCTTCCCTAGACACTCCCATAGGTTATTCCATCACATATCAGGGGGGACGCTGCACGCGATAAAGCAGGAGTTCTAGTCTCTACGACGGTGAGTCGGGGTCGGTAGGAAGAGAAGAAAACCGGATATTGCTCCGAGCTCGCCGAGTTGGAACTCCGCTTGATTTCGGACAGATAGTGCAGGTTCGCAACCAATTTCATAACCCACAAATGTTCAGTCGCCCTCCACATAAAGCATGCGTGGGCTCTGTATGAAGCATGCACTCTCAGTGTCGTGTGCCATGGGAATGTAAAATGCACGGAGGAATGGACAATCGGGTGAAAAATAGGTAAAGACGCGTAACCCTGCGTAACCGCGCTTTTCTACGATCAAGTTTTGATGATGATTGCACCCGAAATCTCATGCCGCCCTCCGGATATCTCCTGTAGTATTGGACAGCTACTAATTGTAATTTGCAGATCTCCAATATTTCTGCCTAAAAGTCCTGGGGCCTCGTCACAACATGTTGCCCGCCCTTTCCTCCTCCTCATCGTCGCCATGGCGGAGAGTTTTAATGCAACCTTTGGCTGTATGTTCATCGCTTTCACGATAGACTTGATGTAAGGCCATGTCTCTACTATACTTCGAGGCGTATACTGACTTTGCTCCTGGTAGATGCTACGGGGCCGGTATGGTATGACTGAATTCAGGCTCTCCGCTTCCACGGACTGAAAACTTGGCTGCGTAGATCGTAGTATTCCAATATTTCCGTGGCAACTTGTGGTCTGCGGACTCATCCGGAGTCAAGTTGATGGTACTCTCGCTGGCGTCGGTGATATTAATATGTATGCCGATTTTAGCTCTGATCGACACGTAGATTGCTGGCTACAACCCATATTGTGACGTTCATTGCATGGGCGTACGAGGATCTGATAACCCTGTTTGGAGACTTAGTGGGGCTGGATAATATGCCGAGGTATGGTCGTGTCATAGCTTGTTGTTAGCGTTCGCTAAGCTTCCTTGATACCCGTTAGGACAGCGCTGGTGAGTTACAAGTTTGATGAGAACGAGACCAACAGCTCAATTTCACCAGGTTCAACTGTTAGCTATCGTAAGGAGGTCCGCTCGTTGGTTTTCCGTACAGTCACTGAAGAACTCAATGTAGTACATGGTGTCTTTTATCTCGCAGGTGTACGTTGTCCTCAATTCCATTGCGTATTCTGCAAATTGACGTTATTGATAGCTTCTTTACGTCTCGGATATACTACTGTTCGTATTCAGTTCGCATTCTTTACTATCAACTTCCATTAATGCCCCTGTTCAGTAACGCACAACTGGTTTCTGGCTGGACCTGTGGTATGTTTTTCCTCGAATGCTCAGTGGAACTCAACGTAGGGCGCCTAATGATTTCTTGTATACTAGGGTCTTCTTGCCTTAACCAACATAAGTACGTTCTCTGATCCAACTTACATTTATTGAATTTAACATTCCTCAAAGGTGCTGGACTTGGTACGAGATATATATCTTCGAATGATCTAGACGAAACTAACATCTATTCCCCGATCAGCACAAACGACTCTTGCGTGCGGCTTTCAAATGATTTTTGGATGACTTTGATAGCTCACTTTCTTCTACAGCGGTATCGGCGGGACTTTTAGCCATCTCATTCATACAGAGGTACGCTTGCGTCACTACTTGGGATCTCCCTTTTCACTTTTCCAAACAGAAAGTTACGAGTCTTCAGTCTGCATCAACGGCCGCATGCGACATGGCTATCACTGTCATCCTCTGCTGGATCTTCCATACCAAGCGAACGGGTATCAAATCGTCAGTGCTACCGGTACCGCAGTTCTTGACAACCCTTGACGTTTATCAATAGAACGGACAACCTCCTTGACAACCTGATCATCCTCGCCATAAACCGTGGGGCAATAACCAGTCTGGCCGCGTTGTTGAATTTGATTCTGGTATGCAGATCCTTCCTTTTCAAATTCAAAGCGCAGAGATTGATAATGACTCGTTGCAAGTTCGTATGGCGCCCGGAGGCGATGATTTTGTGCGCGATTCCATCATCCTATCTGTTATCATCATTAATTGACTTTCCTCGATATCAAATAGTATGATCCCGCTTCTTCCGAGCTGTCAATGTACGTGTTTAGAATTCTACCTATCCGATTAACGTTGACAGAGGCATCCTACAGTTTATGTCCTTTCTGTTGTGGGCAGGTATGCCGAGTCTAAATCACGTTGACGCTGCCTTCTCCTAACGCCTATTTCAGCTTGAACTACAGGAGGAGTATGCGGGAGAAATCCGGCAGTTCCCATGAGGTCCCTCTCGAACCTATCTCAGCCAGCCAGCACAACTCAGCGGCCGTCCGTGTGGTGCGTGTTTCCAGGCAATGTTAGCCCGATATACCAATACCGTATATTGCAGACAACATCCGTGGTTACATGGAAGGACGGAACGAGAAGCTCAGATAAGGTACGAACATTGCTTCTTCCTACAAATTCACGTCGGCTAAATGAGCAAGCTGCAACAGGATAGCGAACGGAAGTACCATGCCGATGCGGTATAACGCCTCAGGTTTGGGTCGATAAAAATTCCGAATTTTTCTCCTTTGTCTCTACTTTACAGTTTCGTGTATGTATTTCTTCCCCACACCTTTTACTCGTACCAGCTTTCTACATTACATTTGTCACAGGCAGACAGCAACCCTTAGAGGTCTTAGCCGGCAGGGGGAATCCAGACCTATATTTCGCGTCCGATACCCGATGCCACCGGGAGAGGGCTTTTTCGCCATCTGCAACAGTCGGGCGTCTCAGGGCCCCGAGGTACGCGTATTATAATGCTCTTCGACAAAACAAGGTCACCTTCTGGACGTCGCTTGCGAATATACTTACGATTGGAAATAAATGCTCGAAAGTAAAGATCCAGTGCGCGTGTTACATCTTTTCGAAGGTCTTAAGTAATTAGATCCACTGCACTATTGACCCGCACCGACTTCATGTAGAGCGTGATGCGAATGGAAATCATCAAGAAATTTTTCTGTGACCCGGTGAACATTTCCGTAGTTGTGTCCAAACCATATACCGTCTTGCAGTAGTCTACACAGACATTTAGCTGCTCGGGTTAGTTAGTCTGCGGTATATCTTTAATGATAATAATCCTCGGTTCGTGTGCTAACGGAGGCGTAGCCCTGAAAAGACAGTTCAAACCCTGACTAGGCCTGACTCTGAAGGTGACTAGTCACTGACCGCCTGGACTGAGCTGGGTCTCCCATCAGGGTGGCTTTATAACATAGTACGAAAATCTGATTCAATGGACTCGCCAAAATAACTTGGCCATTGCAGGTGGTCTTTGAGTATTGACAGCTATCGGCTTCGGTATCAATAAAAAACAGGCCCGGCCGTTCCTTATTGGGACCTTGCGCCGGTAACAACACCAACACCAAAGTCCCATCGGAGAGCTCTCACGATGTCACTCCGACGGTTTTTCCTTCTCGTCTATCCCTCCACATTCCGAACAATCGCAATTGCTTTCGTGGCAGCCTATACCAGATGAACGTAAGACGAAGCGAATCTTAGTCGTATAAATTATCCTTACCTGCGTTTTCTGACGTGGGAGATGGCGGTACGACCTCAAAAGAGTATTCATCATGCTTAGCGGGCATTGTTGGAGGTTGAGTCGCCGGTTCCTTGGATGATTTGTGGGGGTCTCAGGCGGGGTGTATGGAATGGACGGAGACTGCTCGATGGCTCTTTATAGAGCCATTAATGGAGAAAGGGCCAATGGGCGAAACACCAAGACAAGTCCATTGTCCTTATCCCAGGGCCTTTGTTCTCTGATCAACAGACGCAGGAGGACAAGAATGCAAGATCCGTAATACTTCGATGTTTTATAAGCCATACCTCTGTCCACAATAAGTAATAGCAGAGCACCGCTGGAAAAAAGCCCCACAACAGATTTTATCGCAATTCAATCATCGGCATCGCAGCAGTATAGTAAACTCTCACTATTGTAGTTTAGTGCCACTGAAAGATCAGGGTTGATGGCATTGCTATGGACTAATGCGCTTCTTTAGACGCGACGGGGAGCACAGAACTTCGTTAGAAGGCAAGCCCTTGCGAGCATAGCTAGACGATTCCTGACCGTTTCATCTACTGCTCAAAGAATCGTAAGGGCAAGTGAGGCCTTCAGTGGTACAGCACTGACTCCATTGAGCGCGAAAAATAGCAAAAGGACAACCGCAAAGGACCAAGAACAAAGTCGCAGTATATGCGTCATTCGATATGACCTCTGGTCCGTCTTTCGACTTTAGCGAGCAAAGTAAGTAGACAAGACATACTTTTACAAGAATGGACGGCAGCAAATCATTACCCTCCTCCTGACAGAGACTGATCTGTGCCCCAGAGTTCTCAATAAGGTGGCCAATCGTACTGGAAGAACCTGATGAAACGCAAGCAAGCAACAAGCGAGGTGGAAAAGTAACGGAAAAGAGTGCATGTAACGTCTTCGTCACGATGCATCCTGTTTTGTATCTCCAATTTCAAAATGGAGGTTTGCTTTGACCGCATTACATTATTTACTACTCAAAGGAAGATATTCCTTTCTTGTAAAGCCGTCGTACCATCATGTACGCTTGCTTGTTCTCAAATACTTCTCGGGTCCTCATGGTCTGTCATGCGCTGATGGGCTGTAAAGCTGTGCTCAAGTGACAAGATCTTGTCTGCTGGCTCGTCTGCACAGCGCAATTTGACTTCGGAAATATACAATTACTGTGTAACAAGACGACGTTATATGGGTCCACATGTGTGATGGGGACACGGTGTTTATCGTAAATTAGAGCCTCGATTACGTCGCGGCAGCTCCCGTTACCGGATTATCTTGACGGAAGGACGGTGAGATCCTTGAACACGGGGGTGATATAAGGGGGAAAATCACTACAAGAAAAATGGTGTACTCACTCTCTCATAGGGGAAAATATATCGAATGCAGATAAGATGTAGGAACGAGCATGACCCGTACCTGAGCTTTCCGAGGTCAAAGAAGCAAACTGGAGCGACGGCAGGTTTTCAAATCTATGTCGAAGGCTTTTTCAAGAATTATGAAGGAGGAAGAGAGACAGTCCTCACGGCATGAAATTTGGTGTGGCAGATAATGCAAGATCTCTGTAGAGACGGGTGGCCGCGATATTCCTAGGTAAAGCCTTTTGAGCGAAGAAATACAGAACAGTTGCCCAGAAATCTCGTACAAGATGGTCACTAATATAAGGATTATCGACGCTCATTTCATTGATAGATTTTTATTTTAAAACTTACTAGCAACGGGTTGGAACATCTGTAAGATTGAGTCAGAATGGGTACACGGTATATTTGAAGACATGCCAGGTTCATAGGGTCTAACAAATATGGTTGAGTATAACACGGTGCCTGAAAAAACTCAAAGAGCAAGCACCATTAAGATTCAGATTCAAGAATATCTTCCAGGGTAGTTTAGTGTCGACAAGCAAAGCCGCCGAAGAGAGATATCTCACCAGTGGCGGAACTTCTGCAACTGTAGCAAGGGCTGTCCACACGACTCCCTTGACTCAAATGTAAACATGAAGGGAGACCTTGAATTTGAATCACAAACCTGACGGTAAAGAAGCCTCCATAAGCTTTGGTCATTCTTTGTCCTGAGTATGCCTGACAGCATCGAGAGCAAAAGGACGAAATCAGTCACGAAAGTAGTGATGCAGTTGAGGGCGTTCTCTGCTGTATTCTTAGCAGTACACGTTCTCGAAGCCAGGTCCCATGCCGTCTCTTGATGAGCTTAACGAAAATTAGTCACGACTTCTGTGGAAAATAGAACGATTATTCAATACTTGCCTGGACGATCCCTATACAGAATATGAGCTATAGAAATTAGCATTCGTTGGGATTTACCGTAAGCCATGGACGCTACATTTGCCAACCACGTTATAGAAACAGCGGAAACAACGATTCCGTGAAAATTCCAAAGAGCGACGCTGGTAATTCATGAGTGAATGTAGCGAACTAAAGGATATCTCCTACGCTCGCATAGCGATCAACCCCGAAGCGAGAGAGAGAGAGAGCAATAAGAAAAGGCCTTGAAACATCCAACTTCGTCACACAGTTTTCATGACATTGAGGTACTAATAAGACACACGTAGGTTGCCTCCAACCAAGCCTAATAAAGGATAAGACAGATGTCTATTTGAAGTTCTTCAATTCACGTACCTTGCAATCAAACTCAATTCGATCATTAAAACCGATCATGTAGCAGAGCATAGCGCCCAAGGTCACATATCTGGTCAGAATGTATATCTATGGGCAGAATAAGCGAACAAGCGCCTACGCGCCAACATACTTGTGCAGCGTACGATCAAGGTCCATCGGAACGGCCGCTTTTGGGTATAAACTGTGAATTCGTAGTCCATGGTGGAGAGGAATTCCCACCTATAGCTTTGCATCAGTTTCAACTCTAAGTTGCATTGTCGAATAAAACGACTGACAGAAACACTCCCGCACAAAAATGTGTAACCTTGGCCACACCCACTGTCCCATCATGAAATTAGCGAAGAAAGAAAAGAAGGAAGTAGCGAGGATATTACAGTATTGCTCCGCGATTAAAGTGGCATCCTTCCAGTTGACCATGATGGTTGGATAGTAAGTCAGGTTTGCCGCAAGTTTATA
Source organism: Armillaria cepistipes (assembly GCA_900157415.1). NCBI lineage: Eukaryota > Fungi > Basidiomycota > Agaricomycetes > Agaricales > Physalacriaceae > Armillaria > Armillaria cepistipes. Next base: position 354,735 of record FTRY01000025.1, read on the forward strand.
TGGCTCTTATGAGAGAGAAGTCACAAACCGGACATCGGAAGGACGACATCATCTGATGAAGAAGTCGCCCACATCTCAGAGCGATCGGGCGAGACGGGTGAAGCAAACCGATACCACAGGTACTGATGGTACTGTGTGAACGGCGCCCCGCCGAGAATCAAGCTGCATTTGATGAGTCATAGATACATGCCATACTCGTAAGACCTTAGACAGGAGAAAAATCAGGAAGCAGCCTTAATCACATCGGCAGCTTTTTCTGCAACAGCAATCACGACTGCACACGGATGCCCCGACACCTGGTTCGGAAATACTGAAGCGTCAACGACGCGCAGGCTGTTTATACCATGAACCTTCAGATTTGCATCAACAACGCTGTTTGCTATGTCTTTACCCATGCGTGCGGACGATACCTGAAACCAATCAGAACAAAGGGAGTCGGTGAAAACGGAAATGACGAACAGGATGCCAGGTCGCCATCCCGTTCTCCGAAATCCAGGCTCTTAGAGCTTCATCGCTAATCTATAAAACACACGAGACTTTATGTAATGGCTCACGAAGATTGACGAAGGTGACTGACCTCATCAGGATCGGCATTACCGGGGTACAGCCATGGCATGGAATCATCCGATTTTGTCCATTCAATATTGGAACAGAATGGTTCCGTGTGAGCCATTCGTAGGATCAACCTCAGTCCCCGAACGAGGACATTCATGTCATTCTCGTTTGCAAGATATCTGGAAGAAATTCATGGATAGCAAAGGACGAAAATGAGGAACAGCTCACTTCGGATCGATCAGTGGTTTGTCCCAAATACTAGCGGTCTTGAGTGAAATAGAACCTTCGCTTAGGGGCCTCATCACCATTGCACCCTGATAGTCACTTGTGAAACTCCGAATGTGAAGTACCGTCAACATACCATTGAAACTCCGGTGACGCCCTTTGGTGGTCGCTTCGTCCCACCCTCGATCACAAGGAGAGGCATCCAGATAATTTCGAGGTCCGGAGAGTTTGGTCCCGAAGTATTGTCTCTCACAGGGGTATCAGTGTTGAAGGGCAAGCTACACAATAACCGCTTAGTTGAATGATACTATGCGAAGCATGCACGATTACTTACGATGGATCATCAGAGCGAACGAATGCTCCCCCTGGAAAACTTACTCCGGCCATGGGTCCTTTGCCGGTGAAAAGCCACTTGATAAGCGCTCATGCGCTAGCCAATGGGGCGCCCACATAATCCCATGTCAGGTTGTTCGAGGCCTTGGTACGAAAGAGGACCGTGCCGCAGCTTGGATGCTGACCGAAGATAGTAGTTCATAAGAATGCGTAGGGTGTATGCAAGGGGAAACTCACGTCTAGGACTGGCCTACCACAGGATGATCCTTGATCACCGAAATGTCCAGCTTCTCCGGGCAATCGCGTGGTCCAACACCGCTCAACATCAAGATCTGGGGTGTCCCCACTGCTCCCGCACAAAGCACGACTTCCCGTGTTGCCCGAACGCGGAAATAGGGACCTCCCGGGCTTTTGGATAGCTCGACGCCAATAGCTCGGGGCATATCAGCTACTGAGGCGTCAAATAAAACCCTTTCTACCATGGCTTGTGTAACCACTGTCAAATTAGGCCTTGCGAAGACGGAAGGCGAGAGATAGGCAGTCGCTGAGGAGCTTCCTTTATATAAATTTGTTAGATATAGAGAGCATAACCACGGTCAAAGACGACTAACGTTTTCCAGTCTTGTCGGTATTAGAAATAAACTCTGTTGAGCCGAGTGTCCCAGAATTAGAGGAAGTATCGCTGGTTAAACGAGTTAGTGAGATTACAGTCCAGAAGAAAAGAGCGTAGAATTGAGACCTGATGAACGGTATGTTGAGTGTCTTGCAGGTCTCGACAAGAACTTTATGAATGGGCTATGACCGGAAGTTTGGCATTGATTAGAAGGCAACGAACAACTGACGTACAGCAGGAGGACAGTGCTGTGGACCCGTTTGCCAAGGCCCAGTTACACCGTGGTCAGTGATCTTCACATCTGGATAACGCTGGCCCGGGTTGAATGTTTCGGCCTTAAAAAAATAGCTTTAATACGATTAAAAGGTGAGAAAAAGTTGAAGGATTGGGCGTTTCGATGACTCGGACTTACGGAAGCAGGTCCTTGTATGACCATCCCTCCGCACCGAGACGCTGCCACTCATCAAAATCTTCCGATGACGCCTTAAGGTCAAGGTTCAAATAAGACAATGTGAAAATACCTTCTGGTGTGCAGCGATGATATATGAGGCAGTTGATTGCACTAGGAAAGTAGATGAGACAAGGCGCAGAAAAAGAATGAACAGACGGACGGACCTGGTTCCACCGAGTATCTTCCCTCGAGGCCAATAGATGGGTCTACTTCCGAGAGCCGTTTGTGGTCTGTCGCCATGTAGTTCAGAAAATTGGCTATAAAGAATTCGAACGTACGTCGTCTCGTAGTCCCAATCTACGTCAGTTTTGAACAGTTTCGAGAATGCGAGCGGTATACTGGTCGTAAATTCAGCCTCGTGTCTGGTCATTTATTGCAATCAGCATCTGAGAATGAAACAGTGGAAACTGTACACACGTCTTTCCGGCTTCAATGAGACAGACAGTAACATTCGGGTCTTCAGATAGCCGAGAAGCGAGAACGCAGCCAGCAGTTCCTATAACAGTCAGAAATAGGATGGGTCACCAGATAATACTATTTTACCTCCTCCAACAACGACATAGTCGTATGAGCTCCATTTCTTGTGCCCATCTGGATGGGGGCGGGATTGATCTACTTGAGAAGCGATGCTTGCAAGGTCTGTAGTAGTGTTCTTAGAGTGAGACCCCCCATATAGATGTTGCGGAAGATGTTACGAGTGGTGCTAGAAAACCGGGGAATGAGAGTTCCAAAAAGCCGACATTGGCGGAACTGATAAGGACGAAGAGGCGTGTGTATCAGAATCAGATGGTCTGGATGATGATGGTATCATGGGCACTTGGACCCACTATCCATGAAACTGGTACAGTAGTAACCGGGGGTTCTGCCCGGGGAACACAGAAAGTCGAAGGGAAAGTCGAAGGAAAGGCTCTGTACTGTGCCTACGGGCTGATACGTCATGAGAGGAGTAGTCAGTGTTGATTCAGCACGGCCCGTTCCGGAACGCAGCCGAGAACTATCATTCATCCAATCTGTTCTTAGCACGCTAATCAAACTCCAATAACCTTCAAGGAGATCTGTAAGCCGACATATTGAGTGCTTTAATATGGTCCAGACAAGGCTACTGCACTCAAACAAGTGCCAGAAACGCTGCAATGTCCATGATGCCCAATCAACAAATCAATGACCATCCAATCAGAAATTTCTCAAGAGATTCGAGTTGAATTTAGACAATAACTATTAACTACCAATTTAATTTTCAACTGTCCAAATTCCGCGTTCATGGTCGCCAGTAGGGTTGCGCACGAAACCCTAGGTTTTGATACAGTAGGGTTTCGGACCGGTTAGTTACCGGTTAGTTACTGGTAACTTACCTCCCCCCGCTGGAGGGGTTTTCATCGAGGTAACTTACCTGTCATGTGATGATGCAGGAGCAGCAAAATCACCGTCATATTCAACTCTACTAACATAATTTATGTTTACAAAATAAAGTCTTGTTCTGTAATGCTCTGCACTAAATTATAGCTCATACGAGAGGAAAATACGCAAAAAGCGCGAAGATAAAGATTCTGGATAAAAATCAGTAATTGCTGCGCGTCAATCATGTGATATTCGCACGTGATAGGTAACTAACGGTAAATTACCGTATCAAAACACCCCCTTCGGGGAGGGGTCGGTTCGAAACCGTATATTAACCCCCCTGGAGGTTTCGTGCGCAACCCTAGTCGCCAGTTACAGTATCAAGTAATTACATGGGGGGAAAAAACAATCTACTCCATTACACCGAACGACACCAGCAGGATTTGAACCTGCGCACTCAGAGAGTAATAGATTTCTAATCTATCGCCTTAACCACTTGGCTATAGTGCCCTAACATGGTGGAGTATCTTTATTTATATGTCAATATTGCATTGTTGATTGTACCACTACACCAACAGGCTACCAACCTGAATAACCACCTTTCATACTTTTGGCTCTCTAGGTAGGCACACGCATCAATTGCTTATGTGTAAGCAAACATTTCTATCATGAGGCTTCATCTACTATCAGATGTAACGACATCCATTGAAAACAACAGAAAGAGAGTTCATACTTCATTGATCTACCTCCGGCCTACGCTTGACTAACGGGACCTCCCGATCAATAACCTCAAACGTCTCGTCCGAAATGAACCCTTCCTGTACCATGGCCTCCAATATCTCCCTCAACCACACGCGACACCCATTCTTCGTCGAGCATCCATCAAACTCTACTTTCCTTGCCAGCTCTAGTATTATATCTCTCTCCTCCCGGCTGAACTCGCCCAAGAAGAAAGACGTGTCCGGGTGCTGCATCGGTCGATGAAGACGCGCTACGGGGGACTTGAAGGTGTAATCTCCCGCTATTCCGACGAGCTCGATAACCTGCACGACGCGAGCCTGGTTGAGGGTGCGTTGTCCCAGTACATCAGGACGTGACGCTCGACGCCGTTGTAGGACGATCCGGCAGCTTTGATGAAAACCTCCTCATCGGATTCATCATGGGGACGAATATTATACACGTTCGGTGCGAGGTTTTGAATGCCACCCATGAGCACCAGTTTGGATGACGGGATGTAAACAGAAATTGCGATGGATGCACTTGAGATAAGCACTGTCGGAAATTACCGGCGTTATCTACACCAGGACTCATTATCGAAAAGGTTGTCAAGGGGCGACGTTATAACTATAGTCCAAATAAATTTGCGGCCACTGCAATGCTGTTGCTGCGAAGCCGAGTCATCTTGGCTGGCCCATGCACACCATCACGACGATTGTATTCATTTATTGAGATACTTGATATAAGTATTGGGCAGGATCTGCACCGTATGAAACTGCCGTAGATTTTTCTTGAGCTAGAGCTACATAGGCATAGAATGGCCTAATAAACTCCCACCGCCGGTAAACTTGAAAGAGTATCAACAGCAGAGTCACGCAAAAAGCTGATGAGTCGTGTAAATTGATAATGAAGGGGGAGATACAAAGTTGTACCGCGAAGAAAGCTTGAACAGACGTAGGTACAGTACCAAAATCACAAGAAACGTTATTGTGCCCCCCTAACAATCAGCGAGATAATTCGTAAGGGCGTTGTACTCAGCCTGGTCGACGCTTAGGGCATAGAAGTGCTTGACGGTGACCCAGGCCCGGACATAAGTACAGACGTAGCTCTGAAGGGGGACCATCCACTCCGCCGGGTCTACCAAAAACAATCAGCTAATAAATATCAGTAAAGCCGTAATGAAGATTTGTACCTTTATCCCCTTTGGCTTGGTTGAGATTATCTGTCACTGCGACTAGCTGGGGACGCGTCACGTCGTTGGCAAACGCCTCTCGCTGGGCGGCAGTCCAAGTCCTTGCACCGGAGACCCACGCCTGCACAAATCATTCAACCTTATCTGAGTCGGTGACGGCATCAGAGATGGTGACGTACCTCCTTCAACGGAACGAGGTGGTCCTGGTGATATTTATATGTAATTTACCTTTATAGACTTGGAATTGAATTACTCACGATGTCAAGATCGCTAGGTAGCGTCGTAGGAACGCCGTCATATGGCGATACCCAGCTCCCCGAGGTGGCGGAGCAGTCGGAAGCCTGGACGATGCTACTCGAGGGTTCAATCACTCCATCCGTTCCGACAACACACACACGCACGAGATCGCATCACGAGCCAGAACAGCTGGGGGAGCAGCCACTGTCAATATCGCTGACAGAAAGTCAGTCAGTACTTACTCTCCCTGGTATCGCATTTGCCCGAGACTGAACGACATGATGAGATTGGAAGCCTTCCGAGTTCGGCAAACTCACTGATGATCCAAGTGTGGAAGAAATCGCGCTCGTACGCCGGCGAGTTGCTCTCAACCTCGATGGTCACTATAAACCCAAAATCTATCAGCAATCGCCGGCGCGTAATCGAGGGGATCAAGGCTTACACGACTTGAGGTACGTTCTAGCTGTCGCTGCGCTCACAGGAGTAGGCAAGGCGCGCTTGAGACTGACAGTTCCATTGATAGGTGTAGCTGAGACGAAGCAGAGTAAGCTCAAGCTGAGCACAACGAGAGATATGAAGGACATCATGCTTGGATTTGAGGAACAGCTGCCTCAACCATATTTGAGCACCGGTTCAGGATCACCATGCACGATACACACATGCGTCGTCGAGCCTTCTTTGCATGCTCTGTATCACAAGGACTGGACATATTTCGTTATCTCCATGCGCTATCATTTGATGACCGGGTGGCTATTTGTATAGATATGGTATATGCCAAGGCCACAAAGAGAGCACGAGCAGGTGCTATATAATTTACACGGTCCATGCACGAACGTTGGAGAGGATCACTCATCTGTCAACTCCGGCTATAGTGCGCGACATTCGTAAGTCTCCAGGTCCATAACGACGAGTACATGGTAGATCAGCGAGGAAGTCAACATGCACAGAGATAGTCATAAGGGCAAGCAGTAGTCATAGTAAGCCCACTTTCAATACCTGAAGAGTGCACCTAGCCAACGCCTAGCAAATAGAGAGAAGGAGCGCTTTTAAGTTCATTTCAAATGTTGTCTTCAGCCGTGATGTACTTAGGCCTAGCGGCAAAGTGCGTGGGTCCTCTATCGGGGTACCGGTGATCGCCACTGCCGTAGATGTCGTGTATCGGGTGTACTACCCGCCAGTTTAGTAATAGTAGCAAAATACAGGTACAAGCCTCTAGTAAAGAACACACAGAATGCGATTCGACCGTCAAGAGGAAACATATTATCGGAGGATCGCACTATGGGGATTGTGTTCCGAGTTGCGGAAACGGAAGATCAACCCGTGGGAGACGTAGAAAAACTTGAAGCAGCCAAAGATTTGGATGGCAGGAAGCAAGGAGCAGATCTTATCTCATCGGAAAATATCATTGATTTATTTATAGCCGAGCTTGCCCTAAAGCTCACGTGCTACCGACGCGTCTTAGTCCGTTTTGTTTCAACCTCCGTTCCTTATTTCAACCTCATTATTCTTTGCCATTGTTAGTTCAATCTCTTTCGTGACGTGCGTTCCTTCGAACATACTTCGTGAAAAACCATCCGTACATCTAAATACGAACGGGATCACGGTACGTTCTCACGACCGTCTGGTTGCAATAGTACTCACGAACTTGTGTGGATCTTAGGTTTAAGTCTGTCTAAGTATGTCCGCGCCTTCCTCACTTACTTTGCTGAAATTCCACGGCATGAATGTCACAAAAGAATAGCTGCCATTTTGACTCAGAAGGAAGCCCTCGCTCGCTGCTCGCCTCGCAGAGCCGTTTACCGCCGTTGGTTGTAACAATGCTTCAGATGTTCTTCAAAAGGAAATCTGATATTGATTCATCTAGATTCTGTGCCTGAGACTCTCTATTTCCTTTGTGATAATGCGTTATTTCCGTCGCACTTATGAAAGGGATCGAATCTACTAAGTAGTGAGCTGTCGACCCCAGTAAGCTTTGAAGCCTCCTTCATATCTAAAGATCTAACTATTCAATTACAGCTGTTTGCATACAGCTTGGCAGCAACATGTAAGTTCCGAGAGAAGAGAATGATATAATCAACTTCGTCATAAACCATGGTTTAGGGACTTGATGACGCGTTTGTGGCTAGTTTAGGCCTATTTCGGCGATCTCGGAGGCTTTCTCATGCGCTTCAAGTCCCCAAAACCCGGTTTATGACGAAGTTTGGAGGAATGTATTGGTATCCAACGATACCTCAGCCTGGCATTCATAAACTCAAAATCAGATTACGTACCCAAACTGGAAACCCTTGTGAATTTTGTTTCTTCGGGTGCTGTGGTACACTTCCTTAGGCTCTGTGACAAGAAACATAGTGCTGTTCGGACAACAATGAAGCATTGTGTGCTGAAAGTGTCAATGGCCATCGGTGGCAGCATTCGAGCCTTTAAAGCTGCCACCGTCCATCAGCTCATCCTCACCACGCAACCATGTCTATCCACGTTCCCGTTCTCGCGCTCGATTACGCTTTTCATTATGGCGGTGATCTCGGAAACGAGCCTCACAGGCAACGTCTTCCTCCCACTGCCCCCGCTCGCTGCATCTGACGCCTCTTTCACTCATTAGGTTCGTGACGACCCCGAGAGACTTCGACCCCGCCGCCTCCGCCCTCTCCGAAGCGCAGAACAGTACTATCTCGTACCGGTTCATCCACGAGATTCGGTACCTCGTCATCTACAAGACCATGTTCGAGTACTCCAAGGACCCCGGTGATATGAAGATCTGGCAGCTGCAGCACGACGAGTGGGCGGAGTGTACAGAGGAGTCTGGATTGATTTCTCTCAGGTGTCTGGGTTGCTCGGCGCTGGTGATGTTCGACAAGTGGGAGGCGCATCGGGACGCGTGTCTAGGTATCGAGGATAAGATGGTGCGCGCGGTGATGGCAGATATGGTGAACGAACACCCCGAGGACGAGGATGATCGACAATGTTGGAGGATCCGGTCGCTGCGCGGGTCTCCTGTGGCGGAAGAGGGTGATGATGAGGTCCAGGATGATGAGTTCGTCGAGGCACATGAGAGTAAGAGGAAGAGCTTGGGGATGCGGTTGTGTTCAGCATTGGTACGCCGATAATTTATATCGCGCTCTTATTCGTGATGCTAATGGCCTTCGTGACAGCACTTTATCGGGCGTAAGCATTCAAAAGAATGAGCTGACGTGGATGTGGATGAGCGTGTGGACTTTCATGAATTAACAAACTATTGTATTACTGTATCTGTAGCATGTACTTGTATGTATTATGTACAACTCTATTGTTATGGATTTCACGCATCTGTTGATTTGGTGCATGAGTCAACACATACCCATACTTGGCCTTCTCGGCCTTAATAGTGACTCTTGTGTTTTCTATTACTTTCTGATACTTTCTTGATTCTTCGTACCAATACTAGAATATGATGGAACATTGTAGAATAATAATGACTCGAACCTTCCCTTAGTATATAAACTCATAGATAAATTGTATTAGAAGATCTCAATCTAACTTTACCCATCTTCGAACGTCCACTTAACTGTGTGATTTAAGCATCCCTGATCGGTTACGCCTAGCGCTTGCCAATCAACTGCTTCCCAACTACGCCTAGCGCCTGTTGAAAACCCTGTTAGTTACGCCTAGCGCTTGCTGATGCCCCGTTAACTACGCCTAGCGCTTGTTAGCACCCATATCGGATCCCTCTTGGTGGTTGGAACTCGGCTTTCGGACATCCTCGCTCACGACTCGGGTTTTACTTGAGTATTCATTACCTCGTGTACTACTCTAAATACCCTGATTCTTAACATCTATCGACACGTAAAGTAAAGGTCTCCTGGTGCAGGAAGTGAGAATTTCTCGGGCACCGGAAGGACGCATGCGTAGGATATTTTGTGCTCTGCCTGCCCCAAAGGCGAAGGGAGATTACACTCTCTCAGTCGGGAGAAAGAAGGGTATATCGAAATAATACGCTTTAGAGTGGATCAGAGCCTGGCCGTTGCATGCCCTCTATTATCTATTAGCTGTAATATTGCGTCCGCTGAAGGAGTCATCATAAGCACATTCATTAGAACTGAAGAATTGAAGTACTTACCAAAGTCTTTAGGTTTATCCTGTGGTATCTGACGCGATGCTTTAGGACCGTGCGTCGCCGAACTAAATATAATTATCACTCACAAAATGACTAGTACCAGGTATCGTCATGCTCTTCGTATTAACTGGCCGTAGCCCTATCATCTTCTGAGTAAGCGACGGACCGATTATCCTACAATCCAAGATCAGGCAAGAACAGCTTCAAGAAGATGAACACTAACCCTCCGTTCTCAGGCAAGACTCAGTTCAGCTGTATGCCTGCGTCCAATTGGTGCAGAAGACTGTACACCGTAGAAGGTGTGATAGGATCCACATACAAAATCGTCTCGTTGATTGACGAAGTCTTTAGATGGACCTGTGAATCGCTCTCGTTCTCTCGAAGACCATGGAGTATCAGCCTGTCAAAAGCTGCAGGATCCCAACTTTGGTACGATCTGTATTGCCGCAAACATTCTTCGGCAATAGTCCTGATGGAAACCATAAGATCGAGATTTGGGGAGGAAACGAAATACCTATCCTTTCATGAACGAAGTCATCAGTTTCTTTCCAGCGCCACTATCGAAATGGCAAGCAAGGATGCGTCGTCTTGGTCCAAACATCACCGGTCCATCTTACGTGACGGTTCCACCATCAGCACAGGATCGATCGTAGAGGAGGATGATGGTAGCTACTGGAATCACGGCCCGTCTCCCGACTTGTTGTCATTTGTTGATTCCTGTAGCCCCCTCCATTTTCATTTTCATCCTCATCCACCATCACTGTCCTCTCATCATGAAATTAATAATCTGTCACGCTGACTGAGGTGAGCCTTCCTTCTCCTACTCTTACTCGTTTTGTGACTTGGCGCACAGATAGAACGACGTCATCCTGCGCACAGGGCTTAACCGGTAACCGGTAACCTCTCGAACACCGGCTACGCTTCAGAATCGACGCACTCACGACGTACCGAGTGGCGATCATCAAGAGACATTCTTAGAGGACCATCACTACAAGATGACCGAAGTTTGGCGCGCGTGGTGTGTCGGCAATCCATCGACCGCATGGACTCGTCCAAGATGGCCTGCTAAGACAGCTTGGGCTTGACAGCTGTCGAGACGGCCCACTGGATTACGCGTATCCTGACCGAAGGATCCTTCCATGATCAAACTACCAGGTGTATCGTGTGTACCGTTCAGCTTCTTCGCGGCCTTTGTTGAGCTTATCAGTTTCTGCATCAAGTTGTCTTATTTCTGCCGTCGATTCCCTCAGTCTTTCGGCGTCTTATCTTCATATGGACGGCTGAATGTCAATGTAAGGTGCAGAATTGCTGTTACGTGAGGGCTGGTACGTTGTTGTGGACATATCTTCCGCCCAGGCAGAGCTAATCTTGGCTGCGCAGGGAACATTGGCTCCCATAAGACAACTGTCTGAATGCTGGCCTCTACGTGCGCCACCATAGTTATCGTTCGATTGGAATCCCAGCCCATCTTCAACACATTTCAACCAAGGCATAGGCGAAGATTACCGGTGCAGAACAGCACACTTCGACTGTGGACTTCAGCTTCCGCTTTCTTTTTATTGCTACCGTCGATGTAAGGTACGCGATTAGTGCTCCTTTTGACTCTAGGTTAATAATAAATTCTATTTCCCCAGATCACCGATGAGAAACTCGGCTTCGAGCATGTCGGAACTACCGCATTTCGGAATTCCGTACTCAACTTTGGCTCGTGATTGGCCTCGGAAAGTGAACGAGCGTGGCAGAAGGTATGATGCACTTTTCCTCTCACCCCCTCTTGTCTCCAATGGCTAACATCTCTAGTAGATTACGGACCCTGGTAGTCCGATCGCTGCAGATCGGCAGGTATTTGCCAGAATTCTTCTCGCTTGTCATTGCTATACTAGGCGCAATTCGCACGTGAGAAGCGGGATGCCGTTCGTCAATTGTTGGAACCGGCCACGGAAATGAAATCGACCGACGTATGTTTCGGTGCCGAGTTGAAGAGACACTCCCTGGTTAGTCGGCGATCTATTTATGTGAAACGAGCTGATTGATTGATTGATATTATACATATTTAGCGCTTAAAGGTCCCTTCTCGACCTCTAGTAATGATCAGACACTTTGCTGTCCGTCGTTTAGCAAGATTAATTGATCGTGCCTTCATCTTATACTGCTCGGCTGTCTGCATTTGAGACTGCATAAAATCGCTCCACAAACAATCTGCCAACGAGCACAGTCAGGATTCACACATTCGCCGTCCACAGATGCCACCGGTAGAAATGGATGGATACGAGTGCAGAGGTAGTCACCTGGAACCCAAGCTCGTCTAATCGTCTAGGAAGAGACCCAGCAAAATATCCGAAGCTGGTTTAGAATGGCGTAAAGCTGGAGGCGGATGGGTTTCTTCACGAAGTTCCCTCCAGATTCCGGCGTCATCGGATGCTCAACTAAGGGGCAATGGCTGGATGCGGAGGCAGAGCGTTCCGAAGGGTAGGCTTAACGTTTTCTCTACTCCAACTGTGCTTACCGTCATCCAAGGTTCGAAAGCAACGTTCAGTGTTCGTTAATCAGCGGAAGAAATGATGACACGGCGAAACCTTCTCTTTCGCATAGGGTCCTCAGTTTCATCGAAGGAGATGGAGTATCTGGATGTACAGACAGGAGCTCTAGAGGTATGGATGGAATACGAGAGACTTTCGACGTTGGGTAGAAGGGCCGAATGTACTCGTTCACGAGCTTACCTATGTAAGTCGTCCTCTTCTCCGGTTGATCCTGTTCTGACGGCCTTTCTATAGGCGCATATAGTCGCATTTCGACGTGGTTTTGGGTCCATTAGGAGCCGCGTCGTCGCCACGCTCTAAGCGACCTGCTTCGGAAGACTGTCGATACATATTTGGTGCGCGCCCAGGTACGCTTTTTTACCTACACTATTCAGCGGAGCTAATATTTAGACACCAGGCACCACCCTTATTGGAATGTTCGCGGCTTGCTCCAATCTTGCCATGGATGTCTGGACTCAGATATGTACGTGGCCAGCTTGTTGCTCCTATCTTGTTAAGTTGTGTTTGATACAACGATATTTTCTAATAAAAAGCGTGACTCGTCTCTTCATTGACATCTTTTGCCATTGTACTAAATGAGACTAATCCTCCAACGGTCGTAGGATGTAACCATGAAAGGAGATCTCTCCAGTACCTGCACGAACTTGCTAATATTCTGGTAACCCTTTTTCTGTCGTATATTCTCTCAACGGGATGTGCAGTCAGGAACCGGCTGAGGGAGAACGGCGGCTAGACTGGCGATTCCTGTTTCGAATTACCTTTTCAGTAGACACCGGAGGTGGTGCGCGATGGGAGCTGTAACTATTTCGGCGCCAATTCCAACTATGACACAGTCGATTTTGTCCCCCTTATCATCCCGTTCTCTTTCCTCTTTCCAGGCCACCCCACTCACGGCCACACAGAATGAATGCAATAAACGAGGGGGTAAGCGCCAGCCTGTCGACCTTCCCTGTCTTTAATTTTCGCCCAGGAATAGTTTGGACGGATCATACTATTGCACAGAGATGTGTCGTTCCCAGGTACTCTCCTTGACTTTCTGTTGCAAGTTGGACTCCAGTTCTTCGATAGGATGCATGCGGGGTTCTCCTACGGGTCTCGGGACTGTTCGAGGTATGCATGCTATGTCATTTATTTCCTCTTACGTGCTCTCAGGCGCCTTGCTAACGACTTGTTTATTTAGCACGCTCGATGACTACAGAACGTTCGATTAAGTACGTTATGAGCAGCGAGTTTTGTGATATAATGATTTTCGATCTCACGATTTTGGATAGAAAGCAGTACATTTTTCGTGCCGAGTAATGCACTTGGCATAGTGCACATTCGGAAATTGATCGTTTTTGCATTCATGGAGCCGTGGCCTGTGATGGATGTGTGCGCCGAATAATGCTGTGGACATCAGATATATGGTTTATCCCCTACAAAACTACTATAACTTGTGAGTCCTTACGGAACTCTAAGCATCTATTTCTCATATGAGGTGGGCACTTTCAGATGCATATCACCGTACTACATGATACCTCCCCTTGGCACCTCTTTGGACGCCTATCCGTCAACGGCGTGCCGATGGCAACACATTTTGATGGACCGAGCGCTAGTCCGCATTGTTTGCTTCTGACCACGAGGATGACACGAGTCTGCACAACGGAAATCTCTCGGTGCAATCACAAGTCACCACAGCACTACGTCGACGATGGACCAAGGTACGTGTTGTTACCTTTATTTCGCTGATTTTCACATTCATTCCCGCATGATTAGAGGAAACGTTCGTCGAGCGTTGGAAGCGATATTGGGTGCGGAAGAAATCATCTGTGTCAACTTGGTGGTATTGGCAGAAATGGTCTGTATCCGAATCGTTCTCGCGTACACGAGTATCTTGGTACTATCATAAAGGTAATACTTCTGTCTGTAATAACAAGAATCAGCTAAATCAAGTAGTCAGAAAAAGCCCTCCATTATACCACCAAGATCCTGATCTTCCCGAAGTTACACTCTCTGCCTTCATCGAGACTGGCCGTGCGGAGTCGACCATTCCGGTGTTGAAACAACGGTCCTACACTGGCAATCAACCAGTGATATCATCCACCCTCGCCGACACTCCCTGCGCTGACCTTGGCATTGACGGAGTTTTGGAAAAGCTCAATACAACACTCGGCACGTCGTATACTCTGGGATCCAGAATCCTTCGTCTCTTAGGGATCACGACACTACACTCGATTCTGACGCCATATGTTGCACGAAATGACGACTTTGGGACGGTCTACTCTTGTTTGCGGCCGTTTTGGTATCTCTGGGACGTCGCCGGCATCAAACACACATTAAGCACCTGGGTAGACGAGGACAGGGAGAACCGGAGGAGGGCGCTCGTCCATGACAAGATTACCCGGCGCGCGTGGGATCTGTGTGCTAATCGTGTGGTGCCCTGCTGCATTGCGCGAGTCCCGACGACAATATCACACGCGTGGGTGGACGAGAACGAGCGCGTGGATGCGATGACACCTATCAACGGATACGAATGGCCCGTGCCTATGCCGAAGGACGCCAATCTGGATCTCATCCGTATCGAGATGTTGAACCTTGGATTGGAGTACGCATGGTTAGACGTTCTGTGTTTGCGGCAGGAGGGTGGGAAGAACGAGCACCTGCGCGCGGAGGAATGGAAGTTCGACGTGTCCACGATCGGATTTGTGTATTCGAGTGCCAATGTGGTGTGCTACTTCAACGGTTTGGGTTGGCCATTCTATTTGACAGCGGATGACTTCGAGAGTGATCGGTGTTGGTTCCGGCGTGCATGGACGCTGCAGGAGATCACTGAAACCCCTATCATTGGTGGGGAGACTGGAGATAATGTCATGGACAAGGAAGTTCGGAAGACATTTGATGATCAACTGGCACGCCTACAGCAGATACGACATCGAACCATATCCCTTGAACTCGTGTCAGAGATGCAGAATCGGGTGTCGACAAAGTCTTTGGATAAAGTTGCGGGCCTAGCATACCTTCTTAACTCAGACTTCATCCCAATATACGACGCGGAAATGTCTGACATAGATGCATGGGAAGTGCTCATGGACGCTATGTCATCTACGTATCGGGCAGAGTTCCTCTTCTGTTTCCCTGAACCTGGGAATGGAAACAAATATTGGCGGCCATCATGGCAGCAAATCATGACACTCAAACATTTTGTGCCATACTTACCTTCGTGGCTAGAATATGTCAAGCGGATGGAGGATACAGATGCAGACTGGTATGAGGGTTGCTGTATTGATTCCGCAGATGTGCGGGGATTAGCAGAGGGGCAAAAGGAAAATAAGTGTCGACGGGGAGAGATGGTCTTCAAGGATGCTGCTGGTTCACCCCACACATGCAAAATTGTGGCAGACCATACATACCCAATTCCTGATGGCTCATATACACTCCTATGCTCTGACCTCCGGCATGATCGATGGGTAGTTGGGCAGTTAAGAGAAGTTGGAAAGTTTGAGAAGTTGTCAGTGTTCCGTTTGGCGGATGATGAACAAGTGGGGCTTTGGACGTTCGGACTTGAAAAAGTTAAGACATTCCTTTGTTGAATCCCTGAACAGCGACTCCGTGGCTTGGACAAATGTGATCCGTATTTTGGAAATAGACTAATGTCTTCACACTACCATAAATTTCGTTTCTATGACGCTTGCGAGTTGTGTGTATTAAGACGGCCTCTGACGATCGTAGTTGCGGCACCACAGCAGATGCATGATGACTGAGGGATTGAATGTTCCGTTAGCCAAGTACAGGATCTTTCCAACTATCACCAAGCCGAAGATTGCTTCATAGGGTAGATTACATTGTACCATCTCGTACCGGTTCATTCACGAGATTCGGTACTTCGTCATCTACAAGACCATGTTCGAGTACAGCAAGGACTCCGGCGAGATGAAGATCTGGCAGCTGCAGCACGACGAGTGGGCGGAGTGTACAGAGGAGTCTGGATTGATTTCTCTCAGGTGTCTGGGTTGCTCGGCGTTCGTGATGTTCGACAAGTGGGAGGCGCATCGGGACGCGTGTCTGGGTATCGAGGACAAGATAGTACGCGCGGTGATGGCAGATATGGTAAACGAACATCCCGAGGACGAGGATCATCGGCAATGTTGGAGGATCCTATCGCTTCGTGGGTCTCCTGTGGCGGACGAGTGTGATGTTGAGGTTCAGGATGATGAGTTCGTTGAGGCGCACGAGAATCAGAGGAAGAGCTTGGGGATGCGGTTATGTTCAGCATTGATATGTTGATGATTTTATTTCATGCTCTTGGCTAATGGCATACGCGATAGCACTTTATCGGGCATAAGCGCTAAGCATTCAAAGGAATGAGTACTTGAGTTAGTGTGGATACGGATGCGCGTGTGGACTTTCATGAATTAACAAACTGCTGTATTACTGTATCTATAGCATGTACCTGTATGTATTATGTACGACTCTATCGACGCGTAACGTAAAGGTCTCTTAGTGCAGGAAGTGAGAATTTCTCGGGCACCGGAAGGACGCATGCGTAGGGTATTTTGCGCGAGGCCTGCCCCAAAGGCGAAGGTGGATTACACTCTCAGTCGGGAGAAAGAAGAGTATATCGAGATAATACGTTTTAAAGTAGATCAGAGCCTGGCCGTTGTATGCCCTCTATTATCTATTAGTTGTAATATTGCGTCCGCTGTATAAAATCATCATAAGCACGTTCTCTAGAATCGAAGAATTGAAGTACTTACCGAAGTCTTTAGGTTTATCCTGTGGTATCTGACGCGACGCATAAGAACGTGTGCCGCCGAACTAAAGATAGTTATTACTCACAAAATGACTAGTTCCGGGTATCGTCATGCTCTTCGTATTAACTGGCCGTAGCCCTATCATCTTCTGAGTAAGCGACGGACCGATTATCCTACAATCCAAGATTAGGCAAGAACAGTCTCAAGAAGATGAACACTAACCCTCCGTTCTCAGGCAAGACCCAGTTCAGCTGTATGCCTACGTCCAATTGGTGCAGAAGGCTGTACACCGTAGAAGGTGTGATAGGATCCGCATACAAAATCGTCTCGTTGATTGACGAGGTCTTTAGATGGACCTGTGAATCGCTCTCGTTCTCTCGAAGACCGTGAAGTATCAGCCTGTTAAACGCTGCAGGATCCCAACTTTGATACGGCCTGTATTGCCGCAAACATTCTTCGGCGATAGTCCTGATACAAAACATAAGATTCAGAATTGAGGAGGAAATGGAATACCCACCAATTCATCCACGTCGATTGTCGGAGTAGAGATCCTTTCATGAACGAAGTCATCAGTTTCTTTCCGGCGCCACTATCGAAATGGCGAGGCGGGACGATTATTGGGTCGATAAGAACTAATGAATGGAAAAGTGTGGGATATTGTAGTGCTGCGAGTGCGCTGGTATAGGTGAGCCTAGACTTCGAGATACAGCGGAAGGGATGCTCACGAGACACATCCTCCGTATGAATGTCCCACCAAGACGATCTTTCTCGATGAGAAACCATTCCGTATGCGATTTGACACCTCTGTCTCGTCCATTCGTATTGAAGATAGGTCGTCCGGTAAAGAATTCCGACTGACCCTGGGAGGGAGATAGTGTATGAGGAATTCTAGGAGATCACGCGTATCATCTTCCCAGTTATCTGGTCTTCCAGATGAGTCATAATTCACATGAACACAGAGCAGACTCACAAGCGCCGCTTAGTTTTCCGGCATTTAATACCCCGCTATCGCCCTGGAAGACGCTTTCCCACATCCATACCTCGTCAACAAGCCCCGGTGAAGCAGATATTAGGTGTTGAACTGCAGGTTCATATGTCTAGACTGCATTCAGTACTCAAAGTTGATGAAAAAGCTCGCGTCAGTCCTCACCTCCTTGGGTATCCCATTTCCAGGAACGAACACAAACGTCAATCCTTGCCCGACGCGATTACTGACGTATCTGTTAACGCAATTCCACAGGTGATGCGTGTTTGTCGTTCCGAATTTGATGATCTCGCGTCGACCTGTTATTATCGTCTCCACTGCTTGAGATGCTCTTGTTTTATCGACAAAAATAGGTTGGTCGATGTGGGGCGTGAGGCGGGGGCTGGGGGCTGGGATGATGTGCGAAGAGAGTGTGTATATGCCGTGCCTTTCTATTCGAGGAGCAGGGAGATCAGTTGGCGTCGACAACATGGGAGAAAAGAGGGAGAGAATGATTCACCTTAGGAAGCTGTAGAGCGAATCATAAGTACGTCGCAGAGGCTGTGAGAAAGCGTGATTCGGAGATGCTTTGTTTTTGTTAATTGATGGGTTGAGTCAAGTCCGGTTCCTACGTATTTGCGGCCAGTACGGGATCGGCATTCAGCGGAATTAAACGAGTGCTGATCCGGAGGATCAGCTTGCCGTTAATAAAATAGAGAAAAAAGAAGGATATGGATTGTGTCGAGGTCGCTGTGAGAAAGATGGTGCACCGTTTGAATAGTGGTTGAAAAGCGAGCTGGGTTTCCTGGACGGCTCCGCTCGGTCCCTAGTACGAATGGCATGAGTGATTGCGGCAGCTATTTATCAGGCCGTCCAGGTCGCATCATCGTTAAGCGATGCTAAGCCACATGCAATGTCGAAACTTGATACGTATCGTTATGGTGCTTTGTCTGTCCAAATCAGACATCAATGTCTATCTGTCTAAAATCTGACATATACTGAATGGTTTTCTTCCTGTTCATGGGCACTCTACCGCCTTTTCTGGAGCTGACCGTCGTGTCAGATCTAAAAAGCTGAAGGGAAGTGAATATTGCCGCACCAACTTCTTCTCATCAAAATAACAGAAATAGTGTACTTCGCATCTAAGGAAGGTCAATTGAAAAACGTGTTTCACGCAGTGAAGTGGTCTAGAAGTCGCTGAAGACTTACTAGAGACGTAACTCCACGATCCGCGGATCATTTAGTGCCATTGCTTTGTACTTCTTTAAAGTAACCCCGCCCGAGATCTGCTGGACATATGCTGGAAAGGAAGCTTTATGCCAGAGAGTGCAAGAGATATGTGATATCAGTAATTTAGAAAGAAAAGAGAAATGCAAAGTTGCGGAGGTAGGAGACTAGATTGGAATGGAGACGTGCCAAGGTGCGGCTATTAAACATGTCACCGAAGCTCGCAGTTGAAAGCGGTTATTTCCAATTAGGGTAGTGCCCCACATTTTACCGCCATCTGAATATCAAACTCTGCGTTTCTGGCTGGTCAAAGGTTGATTTCCTATCCCTTGTGAAGACCTACCTACTCATTTACACGTTATCGAAAACCCATGCAGCCATGGAAGAATAGATGGCAAAATCCTGTGCCGACAATCGCACAACAGATTGAATGGGAACTCCGAGTAAATATATCGGCGTATGCAAGTCAGCGACGGCGACTGCATTCTCTACAGTTGAAATATGGACAGAATATGCCGTGTTCCGAGCCCATGAGGTCCAGGCCGCCCTCTGGATGACCTCACTAAATCTTGTCGATGATCTTAGTTCAGATGGATCTCACCAAGAAGCTTTGTGATATTATAGCGTCGAACTGTTTTCGGAATAACTACACTAGAATGGCTTGGAGTAGTTTCAATCTCCAAGTACTCTTCTTGAAACATAGGAAAAACAATAACTCCTAGTGCGCGAACTAGCAGTACAATCCGACGGTATCGCTCCAGGCTCGCCTTATATATGACTTCCTTGGCACCAAACATCGATATTCTTGCGCTGTGTAGACGATGGAAAAAGGCGCTTCTATGGATGTAATATCCATTGTCGCTCTCGCCTTGGAAGGCATCATGTATGGTAAGTAACATTCTGCCAGCCCAAAATCCAAGCTCATTTGTTAACCAGGTCTTTCTCTCTTAATGTTCTCTGCGACGATGTATGTCCTAATTAGACGTCGTCGCCGACATGTCGAAAGCAGGGGCATTAGTACGAAAATGATGCTCACGGCCTGCGCTTTCGGCGCATTAAGCACCGCAGTACGTTCTGTATTCTCGCAGACGCCACGCTAATCTCAACTGCATGTAGCATATGATAGTCGACGTACATCACGTACTCTCTGGCTTTGTATACAAGAATAACTTGCTCAAAGGAGGTCCAGCTGCATACTTCTCGGACGTCAGCGAAGTGGGGTTCCTTCTCAAGATCTCAGTCTACTCGGTGCAGACCGCTCTAGCTGATGCAATCGTGGTAAAGTAGTTCTGTTCACCTCCAGCGTGCCATCATCGACCAGATTTAATAAGATGTATCGGTGTTATGTCGTCTGGGGATCATTTTGGGCCATTCTTATTCCTAGTATAGGCTGGAGCTCATTCGTAGGTCAGGCACTAGTAATGGTTAATATACATACAGATCATGCTAACATAGAGATTCTCTATAGCGTGCGCGGTCGGAACTGTGTATAATTGCTCTCTTAGCCACCAACAGGGTGTCTTTGGGCATGAAATCGAGCACTGGATGCAAGTCTTCTTCGTGTCAACGTTGGCTACAAATATTGCTGCGACCGGTGAGCAAACATTTCCTGTCGTTACATCTTTTCGTTATAACAGATCTCCTAGGTCTACTTGGCTATCGCATCTGGTCTATTGACAGAAAAACCGTATCTCATCGGCATGGAAAAAGCAACCTTATTGCCCCGCTGCTGATCATCATCGATGCGGGTATTTTATATTCTGTTTCTTTGCTTGTGGCTATAGGGTGCTATGCGGCAGAAACTAACGGTCTTTTCGTTGTGTTGGACTTGGTAAGCATGGATTTCCCCATGTTCATTTATTCGTTTATTCAAGACCCATTCAGATATCCCCGATCATAAGCTCTACTTTCTATATGATTATTATCCGCATTGATATGGCAGCTAAGAGCCAAGCAACTGCGAAAAAGGTTGCACGTCGCAGTACTGGCGTTCAGCGTTCTCCGTCGCCATGGCGTAAAGATGATTTCGTGATGAGACCGCTGCAAGTACATATCACGCAGTTTCAGGAGAGTCATGTCGATAATGGGGAGGGACATTTGACAGATCTAGAGAGCGAGTATCACACTGAATCTGGCTGGACCAATATACCTGTCTAAATTCTGGTTTTATTCCTCTGTATCGTATCCGTACTACTCGATTTTCGAGATTAATTCCGAAATACCTTCAAACCTAGGCCTAATATCAACCTTAAACGGCAGCGGATGGACGTTGGCTGTTTGGGTGAATGCCATGGTATCGATCGGGCTCGGCTTGCTTATGTTGAACGCCCAGAGGATCATCGCAGTTGTGAGGAACAAGGACCTATGCAAGAGAGTCAGAACCATAACGAACTGAAGGAATATCGAGCAATACCTTTCGGCGACGTGAGAACCCGGACAAACGCGACGGCCAAAACCGAAGGTGAATGGCTTGTTATCAGTGTCGAGGGACGAGTCCGAGGCGCGAATCCAGCGCTGGGGAACAAACTCGTTCGGGGAAGGATAGACCTCTGGGTCTCGTGAAATGCACCTTTGCGGGTGCAGATGTAAATACTAGCCAGAAGGCGAGTGTAATCGAGAGACTTAGACGCACCAATGATTACCGATGACTGTCGCTCCAGCTGGGATCATGTATCCTTTCTGATGAGGAGTTCCTCAAGGACTAATATAGATACACCACTCGGTCCCACGTACCCAGTAGATGTCTTTGGTCGCCTTATGAGCGAATCCTAGTAGGCTAATCAAACGAGGAGCAGCAACACTTTTAACACCGCAACCGCACCTGAAATGCTTACGGGCCGCCTAGTCACAGAAGTTCAACCCCTAGTTAGGTATTTTACAACTGAAGACTGACCATCTCGTACACTCCAGGACGAATGCTGCGACTCGCGGTAAGACTTCTTGGTCTTTGAATGTCGGGACTGTAAACCATCACGTTCAGTAAATGTAAGAAAGGTTCTATGGTTGTGTACCTCGTTGCTGCCCGACTATTCTGTCGATCTCCTCTTGCGCCCATTTCTGCGCGTCCGGGAACGAAGCGCAGGCCATGATCATGAAACTGATTGCGGCTGCTGTCTGCATAGGCTATCAGGGACGAAACACGCGTTATAAATTTAAGGAGGACTCAACGGTATCTGATCCTGCACCGAACATCGACCCAGCAGAGTACGCAACCTCATCGTCGCTCAACCCATATGTTCTCTGGTTCTGGAGGAGGTGCTTTGCGAAACTGGGAGGAAGCTCCTCGTCCTGAGGAGATGTCAGAAGTCGTGAATGAGATCTGAGGAGTTGGGCACACCTGAACCATTTTCCCTTTGACGGTCCCGACTTGTTCCCGGAAGAGCGCTAGTTCCTCTTGGTGTTGGCGTTTGAGTTTGGAGAGGTAGCCAGGTAGGTAAGCGAGGATGGGGAAAGTGTCCACGAGATAGGTCCCGGGACGGACGGCTGCGCCGAGACGGAAGAGATAGTTGTTGATTTTCTGGACTTCGGGATCTGTGTAGTTTGTTGGCGTGGTTTTTCCGTATGTGAGGGTCATGATAACGCTCGCAGAATATCTTATATACGTCAATTTCGAGGTTTACTAGAGAGGTGAGGTAAGTACCTTTTAGCGTGCATTTGGTGCTGGGAAGGATCTTCGAGCATGTCTGCGATAAGATTCTTGGCGTGGTGTGATTGTATATCCTCGTAGGTCGCAGCCACTTTTGGCTGGAGTTGCGCGTGTAGGGCCCTGTCAGTGGGCATCAGCGAAGGAACGGGAGCGAAAGGAAGTGACCTACTTGCGAAGTCTCTTCAGTCTTTGTCCAGCAGGCGTCAGTAGAACACGCATCCCACCAGAAAGCGTGTCTCCGGCTGCAATGCTCCGGGGCCGATCAACTAACGACGCGCCTTCCTTTTCCATTATGTCGCAGGCTGCCTGGGAGTAATGATCACGAGGGGAAAGCAGGGTGGAGCAGGGACAAATACCTGGTACCTGCCGACTACCACAGTCGTTTGACCTCCCTGTTTCAGAGAGAATACAGAGCCATACTGTTGCGTCCATTCTTCGAACTGGAGGAAGGCACTGGGATTTTGATGAGCTCGTGAATTGTGTTACTGAATGAGGAGGTACTCGGTAGATGGAATGCTGTTTCCGACAAAGAATCTTCCTGGTGGACCTGGAGGTAAAGGCAAGTGATGTCTGCTCTTTAATTTCCAGTAGTATAAAGTTGCAAAGGCGGTGACAGACAAAAGTAAGATAGTGGTGGAATCCATGTCTTTCTGAGAATTGGTTGGGGAGGTTCCTTTAAGAGAGCTGAGAATTGAGTTCCTGACAGACATAGTTCCCTCGTGATACGCCAGACGAATGGTCCCATGATGAATCTGATGGAAAACGCGAACTCTAGGAAGCGTCACAGTCACCCGGAGATGCCAGTTATTATTTGCAGATACGGCACCGTCTTCGTCAGAGTTGAATCGTATATCGCTATCCAGTCACAGTCCCAGTAGGAGAGAAAGTAATACAGAATAAATAAACTCCTTTTGTCATTATGATCCACAAGCAGCACTAGTCGAAACCAATCAGTCCGTCAGAAAGAACTTTTGAATGTCCGTTTCCGTCGCAAACGTTTCTTCGGGATTCCTTTGGAGGTCTAGTGCGCAACTAGTGCGAAGGTTTGAGTGTAAGCATTATTACGGTCTAAGTCGGGATTGAGTTCCACGGACTAATGTTGATTATTCGCATCCAAGGAAGGAAATCCGATCAACGGTCGTAGGACCCCAGACGATTTTATTTGGATTTGAGTTTGATATGACTGGATTTGGTTGAGAGTTACGGCCCGAATACCGGAGGTCAGGCACGTGTGACCTGAAATTTGATTGCGAATTCAAATTCAAATTCTCTAGCGGCTGGCCTCTTGGACTTGTACCACCACCTTTTTTCTTCTGTGTAGCAATCCTTGGATATCATTCCTGTTCTTGTCTGTTCTCAGCAAATAATTCTGAATGCATGCCTTCAAAAAGCTCATCATCCTTGCTGGTCCAATAAGTAGCTGTTGAGGTGAGTTCTAGGTACAGTACAAAACCTTACCATTGTTTCCTGTCTTTAGCTTGACGTTTCACTATATTTGCAGCAGTGAAACCTCAAAATATCTCCTGCTGTTTGCCGGTGTTACAGATTTGTGGGCAAGCTAGTTGTCAAGAATTTTGAGATGTAGCATGGTACAATTCTGCTGCATCCATCAGTAAATTGAGAAAAAACTTGTGGGGCATTGTGGCAATCACAGTCCAGTGGAATTCTTCTCTGCCTTGTCAAAGTGTTACAAGTCCATATAACAGAGGCAAAATGTTGTGCCTTTTCCATAGGCCATTATAATTCTGGGTAATCATAACTTAACATTCAAGATTTTATGGAATTATTTCCTGCTCATGTATTACTACTATAAGCTCAATAAAATGGGGTCTGACTTGTACAGGTTTGATTGTAAACTGGTAGTAGTGATTAAATTTCACTCTTGGTTGACAAAATTTGCAGCACATGGCATAAATATTCTATGTATGACAAGTCAGTGAGCCCTGTATCCATGATGTTGAAGTAATTCACCTACTATTCATCTGTTAGAATTGGTACCTTCTTTGGAAAGCCCCTAACCATCATCTTCTTCACCTTCCTCTGTATCTTTTTCCATGGTGGCTGCCTTCATTGTCTGGTCCATTGTTTCTTGTTTGCAGTTGAGGCCTGCCTAAATAACCTGAATGTTACGAGTCCGAGTTTATGAGGATTCGTTCTTTTGTGCTACATTTTGAACCTGGACCCTGCATTTTAAGTTTTACCTTAGAATTCAACATGTCCAAATAAAGGCCTTTTATAGACAACTGCTTTCAGGATGCTTATAGTGCTAAGGAAACTGGTGGGCAGCTTCTTTTTTATTACTTCTTGTATGGAATACATATCAAAGAATGTATCCCACTCAAAATTGGGGCTTTGGAGGGTGAGCACAGACTACAGGATGCATGTCAAGCATCAATTTGGCTTGCCATGGCTTGATCAACTGAGCACCGATTGAGTGGCTGTGCTACTACTTTTTGTAGTCCTTTACCACCACCTCCCTTGCCCATCTACTCCCCGAATAGCCCTCTCATGGGTGTGTAAAGGTATGTTATCAGCATTTCTATGTTTACTCCTCTTTTTAGATACTTTTTACACATCCGGAGGCCCCAAGAGCCCCGGATTATATGCATCCCACCCCCACCAGCTGTGTAAGCCCTTGAATAAGGCAGCACCCTGTCTCCTCCAATGACAACTACAATGACTTTCCCACTGTCAATGGCAACAATGACAACGACCAATACTCGCTGTGGCATGAAATGCAGTCGGAAACACCCTCCCCCAACCAATCCACCACCTCTCACAACAATATCGGTGTCAATCGCCCCTGTGTACTAGGTTTGTGGCCCTTAAAGATCTCGAATATAGCCAAAGATTCAATATCAGTGCCCATCTGCTCCTGTGGGACCCAAACAAGTGAGCACCAATGATGATGACGATGGCCAATAGGACAGCAACGGCAAAGGTGGTGGTGGAGATGGGGGATGAGTTTTCTGTGATGCAGGACCTTGAGAATGCTTGGGGGGAGGGCTGCTAGGTGATGAGATTGCGTGGGGGAAGCACAAGAGGGCAGGAGATGTTGAGGAGGAGAGCAGGATCAAGACTGGGACGACGACGATGGCAATGGCCACATGATTTTAGGCTTCAATGGAGAATTGAGGACACAACAAATGTGCCCAGCATCACCGCCATATGACAATTTGCCTGCCCACCGCTGCCCACCCCACCAAACACCAACATGGACATTCCCTATCCCATGTAGCCATCCCAGGGACCCCATACTTGTACATCCCCTATCATTTTGATGGGGGAACATGAATCCTCCATTCGCTAGCTACAACAATGCCCCTGTTGTTGTGTATCGACACCCCATCCCATACCCAGGCTCCCTCCTGCATATCCTCCCCTACGGCCCAGCCACCATGACGACTACCTCACCATCTCTGTTTTCGACATTGGGGAATTTAGTGGTGAGGTTTGTTTCCTCCTCCAACCCCCTCGTCGCTGTTGACAGGGTTTCAGCCCCTTCCCATCCATTTTCCTAGTGTGCTGTGACCCTATATGACCTCATGACCTCCCCAAACCAATTCCGAAGTTGCTGTTCCAGCAAAGGACACCTCCTGCAGTGACTGCCACTGACTCATGTACCCGCCATGCTCACTGCATGGTTTTTTCTATTTAAAAAAATCCTTTTGTATTTATCCGTAGTATCATAATATAATAACCTACGTTTGAACAACATTACCAGCTTTTTAGTTGCGCTTTGCTACTATGTTTTGTTTGCAAGGCCAGAGTTCAAAGACATGAATTTAGTAACTAAACCCCGGTGAGGAATTCCCCAGTATGCCCTATTGTATATCCGATTCCCAGGTATTCAATATATGGGCGTAATAATGTACAAAAATTCTTTTGTTTCCGTAAGGGCAACACCACTACTTTTGAAGCATCCCAGCACTACATATTTCAAGTAAATGGCTGTTCCCCTGGTTATCCTTAAGGTTAGATTCGCACAGCCACTTTCCCATATGCAACAATCACTTCAAATTCACAAGTACTTTTCAGGAAATCCTGATGCTACTATTTGCTACTGCCAATGACTGATCCCTCCAGCATTATGCATGGCCACAGCCTTCCCTATGTTTGCGCCTATTTCTATAGGGCCAATATGCAGTGAAAATTTCTTGTTTGTTCCCATCCCTTTCTTCCTCCTCAAACAACTCCACTGAATTGTCTCTTAGAATGCTGCAGCATATCACTATTGACCGTCCTGACTATTGCCACAATGATCTCATGAAACACAGCTCTTACTGTGGGCTTGGTTTCGTTGCCATGGAGATCATTGACTCGGATGGAAATGCTGTTCCAGTCTTGGGTGTTTGCACAGTCTGCAAATGCCCTGCCCCGCTGTGTCTCATATCAAAAATGTATTGGTGAGGCTATTTCTTCTTTGGTGAATATGATTTTTCTCAAAGGCCTCAGTGTCATGTAAATAGTCTGTCTTTCATCACCATGGTGTCTGTGCTCGATTCTTAGTTAGGTGTTGATCTATACCTCTCAGTATGGCATTTCTAACATGTCTTCTAGCATGCTGATTGATACAATGGAGTTTATGATATGTGAGGTACACACATTGATCAAGACACAAACTAGGCAGACTTGGAGTGTCAGAGAATGCATATGTAGACTCAGTTTCATTATGATTGCACTAGCTCATGTGCCATTTATTTAGTACTGACTAATGAGACAATGGGAATATTAGACCTGAACTCCTATCAAGGATAAGCATCGGCTGTCTCGCCTTCGGACAATCACCGATGGTCTCCTTTAAGTAATAGGCGCTCCTGACTAAGTCTTTTAGTCATTGGCTGAGAATAAAGCAATAGTTTCAGTATAGATTAAAGTTAGTTCGAGGCTGGGGTACATGCTATAAGGACTACTACTTAAATACTTGAAGTGAAGATATACATATAAGTCGCGCATTGTAGATTGCATGGGAAAGTGTGGAGTAGCACGCGATATCGAAGTGAAGATGTGCAATGTTGGAGAGATAACATGGGAATGCCAAGTGCTGGTGTCGATAAGCGGCCTGACCGGTCCGGAGTCACGATTAGGTAAGTAAAAAGGAAAAAAGTGAATAAATCGTGACATTACCCCCTCATTAAGGCAGGCGTCCCGACTGCCATTAAGGTATGCTCGTCGGTTCCAAGAGCAATTTAGTGTCTGTTGAAGAGTCGTCATGTCCGCCGAATATGTCCCAAAGTTCGTAAAGCTCATCCCAGCTTCTGAGTTTCTTCCTGGTCCGTGGGTCTATGTGGTATTCCCAGTCCTCCTTTTCGTTGTTGACCCTATCTACATGTTTGGCGAGATAGTCATCTATGAGTTCATCAGCATCCATGTCGTCTTCCCATACCCAGCTGTTGGATTCTGGCCCATACCCCTTCTATTTGACGAAGTAATCGGTAGCTCTCCTTGCTGGCTCTCCTCGTCTCCCTCGCACGTTTCGTTGTCTACTGTTTAGAACTTTTTCGACTTCGTAGTGCTCTTCGCCTTCGACTAAGTCAGGCGGCGGGGGAGGTGGTTGTTCTTGGTTACGGAACGCCGGTGGGTTGTAAGGAGTGAGAAGTGATTCGTTGAAGGTGGGGTGGATCTTCCAATTTGTGGGTAGCTTCAGCATATAAGCGGAGGCACCTTTCTTGGCTTTGATTTTGAAAGGGCCGGTCCGCTTATCATCGAGCTTTTTCTTTGGTCTAGGGAGATGGAGATTTGTCGTATCGAGCCAGACTTTGTCGCCTACTTTGTACTCGATGGCTGCGCGTTTTTTCTTGTCATATTGTGCTTTCATCTGTAACGCAGCTTTCTCAAGGGATTTTTTGGCAGTGGCATGGATATCTTGCATTTTGGAGATGAAGGTGTCGGAAGCGGGAGTGCGGAAGGGAGTGGTGGGTTTTGTTCCTGGGAGTACGGCAGGGTTGTAGCCATAGTTGACCTCGAAGGGGCTTTTTCCGGTGGAAGAGTGGGTACGATTGTTATGAGCGAATGCAGCAAGAGAGAGCCATTCTGCCCAGTCGGTTTGGAGGTGATTGACAAACATGCGAAGGTATTTTTCGACCTCTTGGTTGACTCGCTCGGTTTGTCCGTCCGTCTGAGGGTGGTAGGCAGTTGAGAAGTTGCCCTTGATTTGGAGGAGATTGTAGAGATCCTTCATGAATTTTGAAACGAATACTGTTCCCCGGTCTGAGATTATGACCTGAGGCATTCCATGTTTGGCATACACTTCGTCGCGTAGGATCTTGGCCCATCCTTCTGACGTTAGCTCTGTGGAACATGCGATGGGAATGATTTCCTTGGAGAAACGGTTGACAATTACGAGGATAGCGTCGTGACCATTGCTTTTGGGTAGTCCTGTAACCATGTCTACTGAGATGTGGGTCCATGGGTGGGACGGTATTTCATTCGGATGGAGTGGTGCCACCTTGGCCTGGTTACTGCTTTTTGTTCGTTGGCAAGTCTCACAGGCCCGTACATAGGTCTCGATGTCCTTCTTCATTTTTGGCCACCAAAACTCTCGTAGTACGAGTTCTTTGGTCTTTTCGATACCCGGATGTCCAGCGGTAATATGGTCATGCGATCGAGCGATGATTTCTCCACATAGGGCATGATCTCGTGGGATGTAAATTCTGCTATCGTACCAAATGAGGCCATCGTCCATTTTCATGCCATGATCGTGGTTAAGAGAGCCAGCGACAGTGTTGTCCCAGAGGTGCATATTTCTGGTGGCAGTTTTCACGTTCTGGTGGGTCTCTTCAATGGTGGGCATGATCATCGCTCTGAAGTGTTCTGGAGACAGGACTACTACTTGGTCGTTATCGTCCTGCCCCTGATCGTGATCTGCTTGTCGCGAGAGAAGGTCTGCCTTTTTGTTGGCGGTGCCAGCCTTATGATGGAGGGTAAAATGGTATTCTGCTAATTCGGTGATCCATCCAGCTTGTCGCCGGTTCACTTTCTGAGGTTTCCGGAAGTATTGGAGATTTTGATGGTCCGTCCAAATCTCGAAGTCTTGATAGGCGCCCATAAGGTAATGCCTCCATTCCTCCAGCGCAAGCATAATGGCCAGTAGCTCCTTGTCATAGATCTCGTAGTTACGCTCAGTAACAGAGAGAGATTTTGACAAGAATGATACTGGTCTCCATTTGCCTTCCTGCTCCTGAGAGAGTACTGCACCAATTGCTCCTTCACTAGCGTCTGCTTCCACTCGGAACTTTCCCTCATTTGTCGGTATTGCTAGTACCACGTCTTCGGCTAATTGTTTCTTCAATTGCTCGAAGGCCTCCTGCTGCGCTCTTCCCCACTTCCATGCGTCGTTCCTGGTGAGCTGGGTCATGGGTTTCACAATTTTGCTATAGTTTTTTATAAAGTGTTGATAGAAATTGGTGAATCCCAAGAAGGATTGGAGTTCCTTCTTTTTGGTCGGTACCGGCCAGTCGAGAATGCCTTTAGTTTTGACCAGGTCCATACGGATGCTGCCTTCACTGATGATGACACCCAAGTATTCTGTCTCCAGGACTTCGAACTCGCATTTTTCAGCTTTAAGGAACAATCTGTGTTTCCTTAAAGTTGCCAAAACCATGCGCGTTATTCAGCGATGCTCTTCTTTGGTTTTGGACATGATGAGTATATCGTCAAGATAGATGGTTACTTTTCCTGATGCGATAAGGTCCTTGAAAATGTCGTTCATCATCCATTGAAAGGTGGCCGGTGAGTTGGTCAGTCCGAAGAACATAACCATGGGTTCGTATAGCCCCCAATTTGTTCTGAAAGCCGCCTTCCACTCATCTCCGGTTTTGATGCGAACATTATTGTATCCCCAACGGATATCCAGTTTGGTGAAGTGTTTGGCCCCTCGTAGCTTGTCCATGAGTTCTGGGATAAGAGGAAGTGGATATTGATTTTTAATCGTCATTTCGTTAAGCTTCCTATAATCCTGGACTGGTCTCAGCTTGCCATCCTTCTTCTTGACGAAGAAGAATGGTGAAGCCATGGGCGACTTGGACGGGCGTATTCTCCCACTGGACAGGTTCTCGTCGAGGAACTTGTCTAGCTCTTCCTGCTCAGTTCGATTGAGCGGGTAGACCTTGCAGTCCAGATTGGCATTGGCGTTTGGGATGAGTTCGATGGTGTGATCCCATGGTTTGGGTTCTGGGAGTTCATCAAAGTTTTCTTTATCGAATAAATCTTTAAAGTCTCGGCACCACTCGGGAACCATTTCTTCAAACATTTTAGCCTTCTTTTCTGCATTAGCTTCTGCAGCTAGATCATTGGCTACATGTCGCATCATCCTGATGCGGATAGCTTCTTCAAAGCTTATTGCAAGGATAGAATCGCCCTCCTCTAACTCCTCATCCCATTTGTCATATGGATTGGCATCAGGCAATGGAATCGGGGTGTGACGGCATTGGCATCGCCTGAAGATCATTTTTCCTGTCTGCCAGTTGATTAGTGGGTTGTGCCTTACTAGCCAATCATGCCCGAGAAAGACGTCACGGTCTTTTAGGTCAGTGATGGCTAGATCAATGCGTTCGGCGTGATCTCCGATTGTGATACATAACTCTGCGAAAGCCATAATCTGC
Organism: Armillaria cepistipes; assembly: GCA_900157415.1. Lineage (NCBI taxonomy): Eukaryota > Fungi > Basidiomycota > Agaricomycetes > Agaricales > Physalacriaceae > Armillaria > Armillaria cepistipes. Next base: position 386,196 of record FTRY01000025.1, read on the forward strand.
CCTGAGCTGTTTTTTGATCCGTCTGCATTATAAACCGTGATGGGTGCTGCTGTCGTGCAGGTAGGAATGTTATGTTTCTTGACGAAGGCTCGGTTGATGGCACTGCTTGTACAGCCGCTGTCGACCAAGGCCGAGGAGGTAATACGGGCCCGACTACTTGGCATTTCAATCAGTATATCGGTTGTCAGGGCCTTATCGCTCCTGCTTAGTCGGCAGATGTAGCATCGGGGTTGTTGGAGTTCATCCATTTGTTCCAAGGCATTAATGCGCGTGGCTTTTCGTAACCCCTCGAGCATCTCATCAACCACCTCTCTGACTCGCGTTTTATGGATCCAATTCTTTAAAATTGCTCTCGCTTCCGACTCGGTCCTCGCCTCCTTGATCCCGCGTAGTGTCCATTCGGCTTCGAATGGTTTAAGCCATTCGTGTGGGACCTTCTCAGTCTTCACGCCAGAGTCTAAAGGCTCAGCTACCATCGACTGGGTCTCCTCCAGCGCTACAGGGGGTTTTTGGTTAGCCTTCTGGCACATTTGGAAACTCATATTGTCTTCGTCGTCAGGGACTTCTTCAATCTGTACCTGATGCCCCCTTTTTACCGCCTGGGCGCTAGCAGCTTCCTTCTTTTCATCAGCAGCATGGTGTCCTGCAGGGTCGCGACTTGAGGTATGTGGTACCGTATCGGGATATGGCTCTCCAGCAAGATGTGAGGTGCGTATCCCAGAGGGGCCGTCTCGGACAGTGGACTCGACTTGTACCGAATGAATGGAATTACCAGCCCGGTCTGTTCCCTCTGGGCCCACAGGGTCCCTCGTTGCTTTGGGCGTCTCTTTCCCTATATCTAAATCTTCTGTCGTTGTTGAAGTCTCCGCTCCGGCTGGAGATCTAGACTTCAACTTCCTCATGCTTTCGTCGACGGACGAAATCACTTTATCAGAGTTCGAGCAAAGCTCCTGCTCTGCCCTACCTGATCGTGCGGTCGGCCGCATCGTCATTATGGTAGGTGTCACTATGGTGGGTGACTCTTTGTCCGATGCTTTCACTCATGATGAGCTACTTGCTGAACGTTTAGCCGGTTGCGCAGTCTTGGGGACGGCAGCCCCAACTGCCTGTTTCGATTCTTCCTTAGTTTCGCTCCTGGTTGTAAAGTCGCAAGCGGGTATATTTGAATGCGTGGTTACATCAACTACAGAAGTACAATGAGTCTGACCAGCAGGCGACAAATGCGTACCAGATGAAACTAAGTCCTTAGCCGAGTCAGTCGAATTGTTTACTGCTCGGCTCTGTCTTTTACCTCTTCGACCTTGGTGTCTGTCTTCTCGTTCGTTGCTACATGGTCCCAGTAATAATTGAGGCGTCGCAGTGCCTCTTCCTTGGTCTTGGCTCGCTTGGGGCAATCTCGTTTGAAGTGGCCAAGCTGTCCGCATCTGTAACACTTCGCCTTGGCGCATACTGCATCAATATCCATTGGCTTTCCAACTCCTCCGTAAGTCGTGCCAGTCCCCGTTGTCTTTTCTGGGACACTGGTCTGCTGTTGGCTTCCCTTTGTCGTCGTCGGCGTGGTATTCGCCTTCGCCTGCTGTTTCCATTCTGTTACTTTGCCCCCGTGTTGCTCTGCCTTTCGAGTCCTCCAATTGTGATCGATACGGAGTATTTGCTTCTTCCACTCCTGATAGTTACCGGGAACATCGGCGTCCGATGCGTAGATGATATCCTTGGCCGTTGATCGACACGCCTTCTTGACCTGCACTACCATCATCATGTCGATGCCAAGGACGCCTGCTTCGAAAGCTAGGGACTCGAACTGTTGGAAGAACAGATCGCCGTCAGGGAATTGGCTCTGTCAAAGTCCTTCCCACTGCGCAAACTTGATCTTGGCGTTGGCATCCTTCCAGAATCTTCGCCTGACTTCTTTGACAAACTGCTCGTAGGCCGGATAGAGTTGAAAGCCATGAGTGTCCCTTCCCAGCTCCCGTGCACATAACTCCCACCATACCTGTGCCTCCTTCTTGAAGTGTGATGCACAGAAGATAACTTTGTGCGGGTGGTAGTAGAAGTGCTGGTTGAATATCGAGAAATACATATCGCACTGGGAGAAGAATCGGGCGATGTCATTGGAGTCTCTGTGAAAGTCATCGGGCACTTTGACCATTTCAGGTTTTAACGATGCCCAGGGTCCTAGGTTTGCTGCGTCAAGAACCCATGGAGCTGGAGGGTCTGGTGGCCCTGGTGGCGGTGGGTATCGGGGCAGTGCCCACCTGTGCGGTCCGGGTGGTGGTGGTGGCGGTCTGCTTAGCGGCGGGTCGCTCAGTGGCTGCAGCTTGCTGGGTGGTTGAATGGGTACCTGGGGTACATCAGACAGTCCCGCACCGTCGCCGCCGATCGCGGCGGCAAAGAGCCTAGATGGCCCTTGCGAGCCTGGTGGTCCATATCCGCAGGGGTGCACATAGCTTGGTTGTGCGGGCGCATAACCTGGCTCCCATCTCGGGTATTCGGGTACAGCGGCCCGTTGGGGAGGCACTGGTGGTTCATCATCCATTGGCTCCGGTGTATACACGATCAGGGGTAGATCGGTCTGAGGCCGCCGATATCTAGCGGGTACCTCGATTTGTCGATCGCGGTGAATCATGTTATAGGCGGTGCAGGTGAAGTGCACGGCTTCCTCTTTTAGAATATAGTTGTACCCATAATGGCCATAATCCATTCCGGCCAGGGTAATGGCCCAATCCGGATCTTCCAATAGTTCCTTCCAGAAGTTATTAAATAAGTCCCCTAGGGACGCGCGCGTGAGTACGGCGGGGATCTGGACCAATTTACCTGTCGACAGGAGGTAGAGGGCCCGCACGATGGTTATCGGGGTGGTCGGCTGGGGGAGTGTTCGGGGCAATCGGGGTGGTGACTGGCGAGGGAGAGGGACTTCCCCCGTGGAGGATTCCGTTGATATGTTCCTCATCGGGGAGTCTCTCAGTGCTGGTGTCGCTGCCTGTGGGGGTGTAGTAGATGGTTTCTCCTCGACTATCGATCTGCGGGATCCTCTCTCCTCGATGCCCTTCATCGACTCTTCTGAACGCCTCTGCTCTTTCACGCTCTGCTTGTCTCCTGTCCCTGTCATACTGATTGAGCTCCTCCGCGACCTCGAGGACAGACCTCGGGGGCTCCCTTCTCCTCCTTGGAATGGCGAGTCTGTCTGGGGTTCCTCATACTGGGAACTCTGGTGTGGACTCGTCATCCTGCTCTGGTGTAGGAGGTTGTGTTGTAATTCGTATGGGTTCGTCCCAGTGTAAAACGGAAGGGTAGTCCGTGGTGGCTCCGTAATTCGGGTCTTCTCGCTGGGGAAAGTAGGCAGTGTAGGGAATATTGAGGTTGTCCCAGATGAGGTCAAGCTCAGAGGTGGAGCTGACGTAGACGTAGTGAGGGTCGCTAGTGGCTGGGCGAATTGAGGTATCCCTAGGACGACTGCTGGCAGGTTTCTCTGTTGCTGGGGAGCCTGCTGGGCCTGCTGTCCCCAGGCCGAGTCGAACGAGGTATCTGGCCAGGTCTGCGGCAGTGGGATAGTTTGACTCTGGATGGGGGGTAGCACCGGCGGATGAGTGATGCGAGACGCTTGGGGAAAGCTGGACATAGGGGAATCTTGCTCTGGCAACATCTCCATTGCTTCCTTCTTGAACACCGATTTCCATCTCCCCAGGAACGTCTTCTTCGTCTCTCCCGTGGATGATGCCAGGGTACTTGTTGACCGCTGGGGCTCATTGCGGTATGGGTGGGTAGAAGTGTGCCGGTGGTGGCTGCTGTGGGAGGACATAGTTTATTGGCGGGGGAGGGAACCAGTGACGGTTCTGTCGAATATGAGGGGTATTCCTGTAATGAAACCGAACTGCTAGTACAACAGCAGCTGCGAAGAGCGCTGTACCGACTGCGAGGTAGATTGCTGACAATAGAATATCAAGTGTCGTCGTCATCTGTTGGCTCCGGTTAGGAAGCAGAGGTGAAGCCTCGAACTAATTATTAGACCTGAACTCCTATCAAGGATAAGCATCGGCTGTCTCACCTTCGGACAATCACCAATGGTCTCCTTTAAGTAATAGGCGCTCCTGACTAAGTCTTTTAGTCATTGGCTGAGAATAAAGCAATAGTTTCAGTATAGATTAAAGTTAGTTCGAGGCTGGGGTACATGCTATAAGGACTACTACTTAAATACTTGAAGTGAAGATATACGTATAAGTCGCACGTTGTAGATTGCATGGGAAAGTGTGGAGTAGCATGCGATATCGAAGTGAAGATGTGCAATGTTGGAGAAATAACATGGGAATGCCAAGCGCTGGTGTCGATAAGCGGCCTGACCGGTCCGGAGTCACGATTAGGTAAGTAAAAAGGAAAAAAGTGAATAAATCGTAACAGGGAATGTATGACAGTCATTACTGCTGCCCCATGGAATTGGTGAGTAATTTGGCCTTTGGGGATGCTGGTGCAGCCAATGAAGAGGAGCTGTTTTTTGAGGATTTCATGGCTCATGAATCTTGTCTACTGGCACTGAGGTCAATAACCAGGTAAATCAGAAATCAATGGTAAGTGAACCTTCCATTAGACAAAACTAGACTAATCTTTTTTTCCTCAAGCTGACTATGTGTTCAATCCCTCTGTCAAGGCAATGCCATCGTTGACTAAGAGACTGAGTGAGGCAGATGGTACAGGTTTGCATTTGTCTCAATGTGCGTACCACTAACAAGTGTTCTATAGTTGAGAATGGATTTGGTAACGAATGGCGGGTGGAGGAAGTTACATTTTGAGCGCACAGGCAGGCGTGGGAGAGTGTGGATACATGGAGAGACAGCAGTAGACTAGGAGTTCTGGACAGGAATCGAAGTTGGCAGTGAGACCCCCAAGTTCACAGAGACGGGCATTTTCATGGAAGTCATGTCGGAAGGCAGAAGAGGGTTGAAGGAGGCATAAGTCTTGAGAGAGTTGACATGATGGTATAGGGAGACGAACAAGACTGTACATGTGACAGATCTTTCACACAACAACTGTTGTACACATGTATATGAAAGTAATGTACTTATTCTGACTCAGTGAGCCAGGTTCATCTGAAGGCACCAGCTGCACCACCATGATCCCAGTGTACAGTTTGATGGTGTCAACTCTGTGTCGGTGGCTGAATATCCCAGCACCACCAATGGTTGCGTCATCCAAGCAATCAAGGAGCTCCTGGATGAGTTTTTGTTAGACTTGGGTTATGGCATTATGCGAGTATGTCCCCATCCAATGTACATTGGCAAGTCATTGATCCAGATTTGAGGCTCAAGTGGGTGAGAGGGGGAAGGGTTGTGGACACACTAGTTTTGGCAAAATTTCATATTTTGTTTGTCATATTTTTGGGGTACTAACATGTAATTTTTAACCATATGTACCAGCTAGGCATACTAGCATACTCAAACACTGTTGTATGTGGTCACAGAAAGGGTGGCGGACTTGATCGAAGGTCAGAAGCATTGTTAGATGGTTCAGCAAACACTCAGGCCATATATCAATGAGCTTGGTTTTGCAATATCTTTCATGTCAATAAAGTTTGATGTCGGTGTTTGTAGGCAGAGGTTTCAAATGTCATGGATGCTACATTAATGCTACATTGCAAATCCAAAAAGAACAAAGGCAAGAGAATTGAGTCTTAGTTTCTGATCCCTATAATATCTTTCCCCATCAAGGTCAGGTGTGTCACTGCAGAGGTTAGTGCATTTTCAATCGCCTAAAATGGGACCTTAAATGGTTTCGATTTCAGCTTCAGTTTTTATGCCATTGTTTTGCATGCTGTAAAACGAAAAGGTACCTTAAGTCCATTGTTCCATAGGGGGAAAAGTTTTTCATACTGTTTTATTGATGGCATTTTCAGGGCCAAGAAAGGCATTGCTAAATCAAAACCTTTTAAGGTTTTGTTTTTTACCAGCTAAAATGCACGGTCCTCCGCTGTGTGTAGGTGTTGAATCATTCCAAGTGGGACCTTGATAGTAATCCAAGTCAATGTCTGTGTTTTGAAAAAGTGCTCAACTCTCTCATCCATGCCATCTGGGACTTCAGACTCATACCTGCCATGCTTGCAATGGCCCACTTTGGCTAAGTTTAATTGTACTACTGTATATTGGGTTCTTGTAAATGAGTTCTCAGTCACACCCCTGGCACGCTTCAGAGAAAAACTGAAGGCAGGAGCGAGGGATAGTATCATAGAAATTGGTCATTCAAATTTCAGAGAACTAAGATGAGAGGCACTGAGACAGAGTGCATGGCATGAAAAATGGCATGCCAGGTTGATTCTGAGTTGGAGATCTCGGCACAATCACCGGATCAGTGCATCATGGAAGCTGTGATGCCACCATGTGATGGTTCACATTTTAAGTTTTAACTCAGTTTTCTTCTCGTCACAGAGGTCCATTGGGCCATGGCTACTTTGCCTCTAGGCTCATTCTTCTCTGATGTGGACCTCTTCTTCCAAGCCTGGAAATTTACCATAGTGAGTTCTTTCAATATAAATACAGCCTGATTCAGTACTAACATCTCGACTCTCAAGCAACATCTTTCCAAGAATCACAAATTCCCATCCTACCCAGATCCTCTTGAGTCTCATCCATCAATGCATTAAGCTCTGGTCATAGCATATGAGGTAGATTGCAGAGTTGGAGAGGTAGTGGTCACATTGAAGGGCATTCAAGTCAAGTATTGGTGAGTTTGATAATAGTGGTCTCCTTAAGATTTGCTCTATAGTATCTTAGAGAATTGTTCAAACTGATGAGGTATGCCCTTACCCATGCAGTGTCACTCTTTGATAGTGTCCAGAACACCCTGGATGAGAAGGTCTGGTGCCAACAAATTGAGGTGAAATTTGTTTTCCTAGCAATCACATGATGGCTTCAATAATTGAAGCTTAAATATTGAATTTGAAAGATATATATTTTTATCAATTTGTTACTTAAAATATGTAGAAGAATTTGCCAATATCTTTTCTATATTTTGGAAAATCACCTCAAAAGTTGATAAATCACAAATATAAAAAAGATATTTTGCTTATTTCTTTAATATTTCAGGCTGAAACTGACTAAAAATAAATATCTTTTAGCCATCATGCAGTGAATGTTTCCAACACTGAAAAGATTGCCCCTTCCTAACAGTGACTCTGGGGAGTGATTGACAGTGACAATGGCGGAGGAGAAGTGAGAACATATAGTATAAATTTGAGGTCACTTGTGTAGGCAGCAGCATCATTGTAATAATAAATTTACTATTTCAAGTCTCCAAGTTTCTAAGAGGAAGTATGAGAAGATATATACCCCAGCAACCTAAAAATACTAGCTGCTATGAGCCTGCTTTAAAATGGTGTTCATATTAAAATTATACTTGCATATGGTATCAAGCTATTGTATCTGTGGTAGCAACGTGTTCCACGCTGGTCCCCAATTCTTTCCGTCTGCTTCTAGCAGCATCACAGATCTCCTATGATTTATTGGAAGATTTTACAAAGGATTCCAAAGTATGTACGAAGTAATCAGTGACAGAGAATTAGCATGCAGAGAACAAATTAATGAAAGAGTCAGCACTTCGACTGCAGAGCAAATCTGAAGGAACCTGCAACTGGCACAATAAGATTTGTGCACCTTGTTCAAAAAAGACTTGCTTGGTGGCAGCCAAAGGCCACCACCAGCTTGCATTTTCTCACTCTGGGAGTCTTATATTTACACTAGCAAGTGAGGCATAGCCCATAGGCATTGGGAGTCTATCTCAGGCAGGCTAACAAATTACTCAACTTTAATAGTATCTGTATATGCCATCCACAGCAGCAGGTGCTCACTACCTTTGATTTGAGGCCACTGGCCACTTGTGCTCGATCTGGTCAAAGTGCTTGGTGACAGTTGCTGCAGCCCCAGTTCTTGCGATGACATGGATGTTTCATCTCTGTTCCACTGTTTTTCAAATCCTGATTGGTCACTCCCTCAGCAGTAGCGAACATGGAGCGATGAAAATGGGGATAATACAGGCTGTCATAGTAGGCAGGGTATCTTAAGATATCAAATTCAGCGGAATCAGAATCATCGGAGATATTTTCATCTTCACAGTCAAATAAATGAACAACCCAGCATGGCAACTTATGCAGAAACATGAGACAAACTATGCTATTTCAATTAAGGAGTTACAGGTGCCAAACACGATTCAAATGCCTGAAGCATGCCGCCAAGCAGCAATAATATAGAATGTCAAATGTCGGTATTCTGGACAGCTATGAGCAGTGAGAAAAGAGTTAGCAAACTCGAACATGAAACAGGAGGGATCAAAGTCAATGTACAAAAGGTATCAGTGTGGGCAGTGAGGATGGCAGTGGTCTGACAATTCAAGAAATGTATGTACACAAACCGTAAAAAGCCCACCCTCTTTATAACATGAAATCACACAAACGGGTGACACCGCAGCAAGACAATCTCAGAAAGAGTCTTACAGCACATAAGGGGGAACTTGGGTAGCCCATGTTTGTACCAGAAGCACAAGTACGCAAAGTCAAGCATAACCACATAGCCCCTGCCCACAGTCTATGGTGGGCAAACAGTCGCGGAGGGCTTGACAATTCCCTCTTTCTTTCTCTCTACTATCAGAAAGAATCAGGGACCAATACCTTTTGATGCCTGATATTCAACATTGGTATCAGAAATATTCACAAGTGTATGTGTACTATAGAATTATCATTTTTCCATGCTACATATGGGTGTATAATGCTAGTACAATTGTTTCAGACGTGTTAGAACTCACAGTTCACAGGTGAGCAAAAAAGGAACTAATGTTCACAGCAATCACACTAGCGATGCCCTACTACTTACATGGCTTTTATACTACTATACTACAAAGAATGTACTAGAATAAATGAGTAATGTATCACTAAGAAAATGAGTAAGCGTCTCGGGGAATATGGGGAGAACTGTTGGATATCGAGCTTGTATCGAGCTCGTGGCTCGCGTGTTTATTGGTAATTAGTCACGTGTACGTATCGGTACGCTTTTCTCTTCTTTACTCGATTGACTACGTACTCCGTCGCCCATGTACTCCGTCAATCCCGTATTCGTGCTCTGATACCTCGTATGCTTCCATACCTGCAAGATTATTTCAACAAGAACGAGCCAGAATATTCGTGCAAGCTCGAACTTCTAAAAATAGCAATCCATAATCTAACAAGACGTTGCCATGCATTTCGAGCCTTGCCACGGGCTTATACGGCCATATATATTTTTGTTCAATTCACTGATGCCGTCTTGCTTATACACATGGCTGACTTTCTTCCGTTCTTCCCCATGAGCTTTCTGTCTTCAGCTTCGCTTTCTCACATTCGCCATGATGTCATCATTTCAGGACCACTATATAACATTGGATGGATTATTCAATGTTCATCGACCTTGTTACCAATCCTCTCAATGCCTGCCCAGCTACCCACCACTACTCGCTCGTATCACTTTCCCGCACTTGGGTCCTACAACAATCTCACATTGCAGGCTACACCCCTTCCGGCAATCAAGTCTACCTTCGTCCTCGTCAAAATCCACGCTGTATCGCTCCAGTATCGCGACTTGATGATCGCCGAGAACAGGTATTCTCGAGATGGTATATCAGAGAACCTTGTCCCATGCTCCGACATGGCTGGTGAGGTTGTCTCCGTTGGTTCTGACGTGACCCGCTGGACGGTTGGGGATCGGGTCTGCGCCAATTTTTCGACTGACCATTTGGACGGAGATTTCAATGCTGAGATCGTCAAAACAGCCCTCGGTAAAGGACAGCAGGGAGTGTTGACCGAGTACAGGGATTTTCCAGACCATGTGAGCATCATGTTTTTGTTTGGTTCGTCGGACTTATACGGTGTATCAGTCTCTGGTCAGAATTCCAGAGCATTTGTCCTACGAAGAGGCGTCAACGCTGCCTTGTGCTGCTCTAACTGCGTACAACGCGCTCTTGGGCCCCAAGCCTGTCAAAGCAGGTGATACTGTTCTTGTCCTTGGAACTGGCGGGGTCTCCATGTACGTCTCTTTGGGATACTGAGCGTTTTAATTCTAAACTTGTTCAGTTTTGGTCTGCAGTTTGCCGCCGCCTCTGGTGCCACTGTTATAGCAACATCTTCCTCCGATGCTAAGCTGGAAATAGCAAAGAAACTCGGGGCCACCCATACCATCAACTACAACACTACGCCCAACTGGGACAAGGAGGTGCTGAGGCTTACCGAAGGACGGGGTGTTGATCATATTTTGGAGGTAAAATTTCTTCCGACTTTTACTACTCTGTGTATTGACACATTTTTCATTGCTCAGGTTGGTGGACCGGGAACGTTTGAGAAATCGTTGGCAGCTGTGCGCTACGCAGGATATATTCATATCATAGGCGTTGTGTCGCAGAGCGCGACTACGGCGACAAGCGTCGTCGGGCCATGTATCGGGAAAGCTATCATCCTCCGCGGAATTCAGATCGGCTCTGTCGCGCAGTAAGTTTGGGCGTTCGTTCCTTTTTCGCCATGCTGAACGACGTGTGTGTATAGGTTCGAGTCAATGACCCGATTCCTTCGTGCTAGGCCGGAGTCGACGCGTCCGGTCATTGACAAGGTATTTTCATTTGAAGAGGCGGTGGATGCGTATGCGTATTTGGAGAGCCAGAAACATGTAGGGAAAGTTGTTATTCTTGTTAGCCCACTGTCGGAGTGAGATGCTTATTTCGTCGTCGTCACTCTTATTGTTCCACTCTGTATACGTTATCAGGTATTACCGGGAATTTTCATTCAATTCCATTCGAACTTATCAATATGTTGGTTGAAAACGAAAAGCACGCTGACACGTTTGACGAAACGTCCACAGAGAAGACATGAGTTGCGTAAAGGTTTCATAGGTGAATAATGCTATACTTATATACCGACTCGCTATTATTGGATTTGTACATTGTTCGCAAGTTTAATACGTGGAGCTCTCACGCAGAAGAAATACATTCCTTGGAATGTTTCAAGGCGAACCGTAGCCCACGGGGCATGACCAAATGGGTATCGTTCATAACCTATGCTCTGAGTCGGAAAATCCCTGTACTCGGTCGATACTCCATGTTGACCTCCGCCGAGAGCTGACTTGCCAAGCTCGGCAGTGATATTACCGTCCAAGTGGTCCGTCGTAAAGTTAGCACAGACCCGATCGCCAACCGTCCAGCGGGTCACGTCGGAACCGACGGAGACAACCTCACCAGCTATGTCGGAGCATGGGACAAGTTTCTCTGGTATACCGCCTCGAGGATACTTATTCGAGGCGATCATCAGGTCGCGATACTGGAGCGATACAGCATGGATTTTGATGAGGACGAAGGTAGACTTGAGTGCCGGAAGGGGTGTAGTCTGCAGCGTGAGATTGTTGTAGGATCCAAGCGAAGGGAAGTAGTACGAGCGAGTAGTTATTGGTACTTGAGCAGCCATCGCGAGGATTGATAACAAGGTCGATGAGTAATCCATCCAATGTTATATGGTCTGGAAATGATGCCATTATGACGAATGTGAGAAAGCGAAACCGAACATGGAAAGCTATTCCCAGTTGCTGGAAGAAAAAAAGAGAAAATCAGCCATGTGCATGAATAAGACGGAAGATCGTACCACCAGTCCTCCTATTTCCTCAAATGCGCGACGACTAGGCCGTCTACAAATCCGTAACAGCGGCCGACAGCGGGAGTTCTTTCGAAGTTGTGCTGTGGTAGATCTGGTGCAAGGTCAAACCAAGGAATAGGGACGACAGCAAAGCTTCATACTGTACTGACAATCGGCTCAACGACTACTCATTGGACCAGTCCACGACGACGAATTTTTTGAAGGCGTGCATTCATAATTATTTGCTGAGAAGCACAGACGATAACAGCAGTGATATCGAAGAATTGCAACACAGAGAAAAGAAGGTGGTGGTACGAGTCCAAGAGGCGCAAAAGGCTAGAGAATTTCAATTTGCAAACGACCTCGCCCGGTAGACGGGCCGCAAATCTCAACCAAATCCAGCGAAATCTTGGCGACATCAAACTCAGTTTCTCGAGTCCTACGACCCATAATCGGTAAGTAGCCACAAGATTTGGGAGCGCCTAATTCAGCAACGGGAACGGGATCATCCTAACGGGACCAAACAGATTTTCCCGCCCCACACCAACTTGAACCGGAAATAAGCTGCTGCTATGTTTGAATGGCGGAACGCATTCGCCTCATCGTTGATATATTATGCTCAAGCTCAAGAAAAGCGCATTGGCTGCTGGGTCAGACGCGGACTAAATCAATCAAAGAGCGGGATCTATGCATTATCAGCAGCTCAGCTCAACGTTTGCTATCCTGGCAGTACGCAATATCACGAATTGAAAGTGACTCGAACAACATGCATGAAATTGGTCAAGGCTACGCAAAAAACCATAGTATTGACTATTCAGTATTCAGCCGCTCTTCATCACGTTTAGTGACGCTGCTACGTCAGTTAGGGACACAAACAAGCACGCCGTCACTGTCGTTTTGGCAGGCTGCGAAATTATGAGCTTCACTGCAAGAATATACGTGTTATCAACCGTCACTCACTGCCTTGGGCTGTACCTTCAGATGTACTGTAGGCGCAAGAGTGTCCGACACCGTAGTTGTTTTTACCGTTGCACGCATCGACTGTGACAGCACTATGGTTAGCGAAGACTGCCTTAGTCACGAAGGAGTATGATGCATACCAGGGTTAGGTGCGAGAGCGTTGGCATGTCCTGCGAAGAGGAGCACGGCTGCCAATGTCATGGCGGTCACTTTGATTTGGAAAATCATCTTTGGACAGGAGTGGATAATTTGGATGGGATGCAAGTAGTTGCTTGTAAATGTGCGAGTGTGGTTTGTTGGATGTCAGGACCAGAATTGACTGGCTTTTATACGTGAGGTATGTAACCTGTGCTCTGAGCACTTGCTGAGTTCTCTACAAGTTCTTCAAGTCCAAAAATACGAAGGTGGAGCGGCTGTCGGATGAATGTTTCATGGGTAACAAATCAGTCCAGAAATACCTTCTCAATTCCCTAACTCAATAGCGAGTTATAATTAGTCTCAACACCAGAATTTGATGGTGCAGCGTCCAGTACAACTATCAGAGGACGCCGGCGGTACCTTGATTAAGAACATCGAAATAGCATCACGAAGTTTCAAGACCAGAATCACCTTCTGATACCTTGTTTCAGGAATTATGGGAGGATGGCGGGCCACCATCCTCCCTTGACGAACTGGAATGATAGTCAGCGATAAAGTGACCCGAAAGTGACCTCGGCGACGTCCATCACATCAATTTTGAACTACAATCCGATCACATACCCAAAACCAGTCCCAAGGGATGGTAAATGACACGTCTCCTGGCATGAATACCCACCATTTTGGGGTGCTGAAAGCCTAGGCTTGAGCCTTAGGCTTGGGCTTTCAAATAATGAAATCTGAGCCGAGCCTTCACCAAGCCCACCCTCAAGGCCGGGCTTTTCAGGGCCTGGCTCACCTCAGCTTGGTTCGGCTTAGGGCTTCAGGCCAGGCCTTTCAAATCACTAATGGCGGCTGGCACTTGTGTAGAAACTCTGTCTTGGAAATCCATTGCTTGAGCCTCGCATGGACTTTGAGAAATATCTATAGTCCGTCGGTAAGCGGGATCGATTCTGTTGCGTTTTTATCACCTCTTCATCAGAACTACGAGTAGCTATTTATTACGAAGAATTACGACCAGTACATTTGTTGCAGTTAAATTCTGAAACATGAGGCTCGTGGATACCGTATCCTATCCTTTCCACAACAACAAAATAGTTTGGAAAGAAAGACACATGGCGTACATTTTCGCGTTTAGGGATGGCCCGGACCCCCTCTCCCCCCTCTCCTGCCATATACAGCAATAATATGTACATATTGGGATGGCTTAGTAACATAATCTTGGTTACCGGAGAGATGCCGGTCAAATGCCGGTATGTGCCGGTCAAATGCCGAGAGTTGGCGGGTGGCTACTCTATCTCACTTTAATGAGGAACACATCTAAGATGAGTCTTTTACCACTAAACAATCTCTATCCACATGAAGCTATTGAAGTAATGCTATATTGGACCACCAGGTAAGTCCTAGAGTATTATATAGCCTAAAATAGGGCATGCAAAGTGTATGTCACTTTCACGTTTAAGGCTCAGACCCCTCCCCCCCTCCCCCCCTACCCTATGTACCGGATTTTAGCCGCGCCTCCCCCTTGACTGTACTATTACGACCGGACAGTCACATAACGCGTAACACAGGGTCATATTGTGAAGATCGGTGAAGACCACAATGCATAACACAGCACAGTGAAGATGGTACATTTCGTATCAATAATTGCAGTCAAAAATCGAAAAATTCGTACTGCCATATATTAATATCTGCAGTGAAGTCCCATTCTTCAGTTCTGGCTTCGGAGTATCTTGATGTGATGCCACCAATAGATTTGTTACGCGTTATGCGCATCTTCACTGGAGCAGATCCTCACAAGCCGGCATCACGCGTTATGGTCAAATCGGATTGTAGTTCAAAATTGATGTGATGGACGTCGCCGAGGTCACTTTCGGGTCACTTTATCGCTGACTATCATTCCAGTTCGTCAAGGGAGGATGGTGGCCCGCCATCCTCCCATAATTCCTGAAACAAGGTATCAGAAGGTGATTCTGGTCTTGAAACTTCGTGATGCTATTTCGATGTTCTTAATCAAGGTACCGCCGGCGTCCTCTGATAGTTGTACTGGACGCTGCACCATCAAATTCTGGTGTTGAGACTAATTATAACTCGCTATTGAGTTAGGGAATTGAGAAGGTATTTCTGGACTGATTTGTTACCCATGAAACATTCATCCGACAGCCGCTCCACCTTCGTATTTTTGGACTTGAAGAACTTGTAGAGAACTCAGCAAGTGCTCAGAGCACAGGTTACATACCTCACGTATAAAAGCCAGTCAATTCTGGTCCTGACATCCAACAAACCACACTCGCACATTTACAAGCAACTACTTGCATCCCATCCAAATTATCCACTCCTGTCCAAAGATGATTTTCCAAATCAAAGTGACCGCCATGACATTGGCAGCCGTGCTCCTCTTCGCAGGACATGCCAACGCTCTCGCACCTAACCCTGGTATGCATCATACTCCTTCGTGACTAAGGCGGTCTTCGCTAACCATAGTGCTGTCACAGTCGATGCGTGCAACGGTAAAAACAACTACGGTGTCGGACACTCTTGCGCCTACAGTACATCTGAAGGTACAGCCCAAGGCAGTGAGTGACGGTTGATAACACGTATATTCTTGCAGTGAAGCTCATAATTTCGCAGCCTGCCAAAACGACAGTGACGGCGTGCTTGTTTGTGTCCCTAACTGACGTAGCAGCGTCACTAAACGTGATGAAGAGCGGCTGAATACTGAATAGTCAATACTATGGTTTTTTGCGTAGCCTTGACCAATTTCATGCATGTTGTTCGAGTCACTTTCAATTCGTGATATTGCGTACTGCCAGGATAGCAAACGTTGAGCTGAGCTGCTGATAATGCATAGATCCCGCTCTTTGATTGATTTAGTCCGCGTCTGACCCAGCAGCCAATGCGCTTTTCTTGAGCTTGAGCATAATATATCAACGATGAGGCGAATGCGTTCCGCCATTCAAACATAGCAGCAGCTTATTTCCGGTTCAAGTTGGTGTGGGGCGGGAAAATCTGTTTGGTCCCGTTAGGATGATCCCGTTCCCGTTGCTGAATTAGGCGCTCCCAAATCTTGTGGCTACTTACCGATTATGGGTCGTAGGACTCGAGAAACTGAGTTTGATGTCGCCAAGATTTCGCTGGATTTGGTTGAGATTTGCGGCCCGTCTACCGGGCGAGGTCGTTTGCAAATTGAAATTCTCTAGCCTTTTGCGCCTCTTGGACTCGTACCACCACCTTCTTTTCTCTGTGTTGCAATTCTTCGATATCACTGCTGTTATCGTCTGTGCTTCTCAGCAAATAATTATGAATGCACGCCTTCAAAAAATTCGTCGTCGTGGACTGGTCCAATGAGTAGTCGTTGAGCCGATTGTCAGTACAGTATGAAGCTTTGCTGTCGTCCCTATTCCTTGGTTTGACCTTGCACCAGATCTACCACAGCACAACTTCGAAAGAACTCCCGCTGTCGGCCGCTGTTACGGATTTGTAGACGGCCTAGTCGTCGCGCATTTGAGGAAGTAGGAGGATTGGTGGTACGATCTTCCGTCTTATTCATGCACATGGCTGATTTTCTCTTTTTTCTTCTTCCAGCAAGTGGGAATAGCTTGCCATGTTCAGTTTCGCTTTCTCACATTCGTCATAATGTCACCATTTCCAGACCATATAACGTTGGATGGATTACTCATTGACCTTGCTACCAACCTTCACAATGCCTGCCCAAGTACCAATCACTACTCGCTCGTACTACTTTCCCGCACTTGGATCCTACAACAATCTTACGTTGCAGACTACACCCCTTCCGGCACTCAAGTCTACCTTCGTCCTCATCAAAATCCATGCTGTATCGCTCCAGTATCGCGACCTGATGATCGCCTCGAATAAGTATCCTCGAGGCGGTATACCCGAGAAACTTGTCCCATGCTCCGACATGGCTGGTGAGGTTGTCTCCGTCGGTTCTGATGTGACCCGCTGGACGGTTGGCGATCGGGTCTGTGCTAACTTTACGACGGACCACTTGGATGGTGATATCACTGCTGAGCTTGGCAAGTCAGCTCTTGGCGGAGGTCAGCATGGAGTGTTGACCGAGTACAGGGATTTTCCAGACCATGTGAGTGCTACGGTTTCCTTCGATTCATTGCACTCAAACAGTGTGTTAGTCTCTTGTCAGAATTCCCGAACATTTGTCTTATGAAGAGGCATCGACGCTGCCTTGTGCTGCTCTGACGGCGTACAATGCGCTCATGGGTCCCAAGCCAGTCAAGGCAGGAGATACTGTCCTCGTCCTTGGAACTGGGGGCGTCTCCGTGTACGTCTCTTCCATATCCTGGGCGTCATTTTTCTGATTCAATTCAGCTTTGGTCTGCAGTTTGCTGTCGCGTCCGGTGCTACTGTCATAGCAACATCCTCTTCTGACGCCAAGCTGGAAATTGCAAAGAAACTCGGGGCCACCCATACTATCAACTACAACACGACGCCTGACTGGGACAAAGAGGTGCTGAAGCTCACCGAGGGAAGAGGCGTTGATCATATTTTGGAGGTAAAACCTCTTCTGACTTTATTCCTGTGTATTGATACATTCTTCAGGTCGGTGGACCGGGAACGCTGGAGAAGTCGCTGGCAGCTGTTCGTTACGTAGGGTATATCCATATCATAGGCGCTGTGTCTCAGAATACATCTCCGGCGACAAGCGTCGTTGGTCCGTGTATCGGGAAAGCCATCATTCTTCGTGGAATTCGGACCGGCTCTGTCGCGCAGTAAGTTTGGGTGTTCGTTCCTTTCTTTCCCCATGCTGAACGATTCGGGTGTCTAGGTTTGAGTCAATGACCCGACTCCTTCGTGCTCGACCAGAGTCGACGCGTCCAGCCATTGACAAGGTGTTTTCATTTGAAGAAGCGGTCGATGCATATGCGTATCTGGAGAGTCAGAAGCATGTTGGGAAGGTTGTCATTCGGGTTAGTCCAGTGTCGGACTGAGGCACTTATTTCGTCGTAGTTATCGTCGTCGCTATTATCGTTCGTCACTGTGTACATTATAGTGTCTTCTCGAAGACTTTCTATGCATTTCCATCGAAACCCGTATCACTATGTTAAGCCGTTGACTGTTCCGTGACATCTTCTATGTCCTTGCGTTCAAGCAAAGTCTGGAGTCATCCCGATTTCGATTTTGGCTACACAGACTCTACGTTCAGAGCAATCCGAGGGCTCATACACATGAGTATACAATGACGATGAGCCTGTTACTAAGGACAATGAAAACGAATACCACGATGAAACTTTCCATACAGACTCGTTAATCTTCTTCACGCCCAAAGGATCCTTGCGATAAATTTCTCTCCCGAAAAATCGAAAAATTCAAGTCAGACCAATTCTGCAACATATAACCCGTCTCTCCGTGTTACAATCACTTATGCACTGATTAAGTACTGGAAGCGAAAGGGATTCCGTTCATTATGGACAAGCTATTAACCTTTTGAAGGAAGCTTCTGTTCGAACTCTCATCGACCTGCAATTCTCGCAGTCATTGAATCCGTACTATTTGTCAGATGTTTCTTCAGTCAAGAATGTTCTCGGTCTCTTTAGCAATGCCCAGATCTAGTAGCCTCTTTACGTCCTGTAAATTGGGTATCGTGAATATCGAAACTTTCTTGAAAAAGTTCTTTCGATGTCGTTGTCCGACCACCCAATGCTGCTCTTGAACCTGATTCATAATAATTGGACTGTTTCCTATCAGTGTGTAAGAGCCCTCTGGGATTGGGTATTGGTGGTCGGCGACGATTTTGAATGTGTGAGTTTGCCCTGATTCGTCTTGAAGGATCAATTCTCCTTGTCTCCGCCTCCCTTCTTGCCTCCCTTCTGCCAAACCACGCACATAACCCGATTCAATGCAGGAACCGTTATACCAATCCTCATCGGTCCCCTGTGGCCCCAACGTCTGATAGACGCCCAACAGAAATTCAGAAGACGGAGACGGTGGCAGCATCTCGTTCATTACTTGTTTCCACGATGGCCGCCAGATTTTGTTTCCGCTCCCAGGTTCAGGATATAAGAAAAGCAAGCATGCTTGATACCGCATTGTCATCGCATTAACCAGTGATGTCCATGCATCCTCTTCAGACTGCTCCTCATAGTACGCCGGTATCTGAGTTGCAGACAGAAGGTATGCCAGTCCCACGATCCTATCCACAGGATTCGTTGAGACCCGCTTCTGCATCTCTGACAGCGCATCGAGAGTGTTGCTTGAACCCGACATGATGCTATTCCGCATCGATGAGAGATGTGTCTCAATCCGTGTTTGTATGCCCTCTTCCATGATCTTGTTGTCACCAGTATCACCGCCAATGATGGGATGTGTCGCCTGGGTCATCTCCTGCAGCGTCCAAGCGCGTCTGAACCAGCACCGATCGCTCTCAAAGTCAGATTCCCTCATACTGAAAGGCCGTCCCAGCCCGCTGAAATAGTACGCCACCTTCTCAGCCATCTGATACACCCGCCCGATTGTGGGCACGTCCAGCTTCCACTCTTCCGCACGCAGATCCTCACTCTGCCCGCCTTTCTGTCTTAAACAGAGGACGTCTAACCATACGTATTCGGCTCCTAGATTGAGCATTTCGATACGGATTAGGTCGAGGTGAGCGTCCTTCGGGATAGGCACGGGCCATTCGGATCGGTTGATGGGCGTAAATGAATCGCTGCGATCTTTCTCGTCCATCCATGCATGAGATATCCCCCATGGCACTGGTGTCTGGAGTCGCTGTTCCCACTTAGCTACCCAACGTGGCACCACCCGATTGCTATATAGATCCCATACACGTCGAGGGGGCAAGTATGAGCAGACAATCTTGTCATCGACAAATACATCTCGTCGCATCTCCTGGTCCCTTGCTTCGCGTGTGCGTAGATTTTCCTCGACCCCGGACAGGTCCGATTCATACCACAATCGGCGGAGATGTGCGAGGACAGTTCCAAAGTCGTGGTAGTTGGAGATGCAGGATTCAAGAAGAGAGGATAGGGAGGGGGTTTCGAGAGTGTACGACGTTCCGAGTGTGGTATTGAGCTTTTCTAAAAGACCAGCAACACCCAGGTCGGTGCAGGGTGTGTTGGCGAGAGAGGATGGTATGACAGGCTTTCTACCAGTGTACCGGCGTTGGTTGGGCACTGTAAAAGATGATTCTGGTTCTCCGGTCTCAACAGAGGCAGAGAGAGTTACCTCGGGAAGATTGTCGTCCTTGAGAGGGTGGAAAGGAGCAAGACGTTACTAATTTGCGATAGATATGTGTTGTGATATACTAGCCTGTCCATATCTACTCCGGAAGATTGGAATGATATCTTGGAAATAGCGCGAGACCCATTCATTCATACGGTCCCGGTGGGTCAGGGTCTGGCTACCATCTTCTGGTTATAGCGAAATAAAAACTTCAAATATTGACATAATACAGCAAAACATACTATTGTGTTGCCTCTAGGCAGTCGACGCGATATGGTACCAAAGCTGTAGTTGTTTCGGTGCTGTATCGAGAAGGTTAAAGCGCCTGGTGGTCTTGATAAGAGGTATAGATGCAAATGATGAACCGGAGCCAATCGTATCGAGGTACGAGGGGCATCTGCTTGATGAAATGGCAACAACGAGATGGAACCGTTCCGAGAAAAAGGTGAGCGCTCGGCGACAATGTCACTGTCATCAAAGAACAGGCGCCCACTGCCCATCATATTGGGCTTCTTGATGTTATCTCCCCATGGGCCATCACCATGCGTGCCGCATGCTTCCAGCCTCTTTGCTTCTTGTCTATCACTCCTGGTTCCTCCATCATCAGGCGCTTTATGAGGTCCAGTGCGAGTTGAATTCTTATAGCAGAGTACACCAATTTGGACATAACTTCCATACCAACCTAAGTACAGGTAGCGTTGGGTGTCTGTCAGTTGGGAACAATCAACTTGAGATCGACAGATGGAAGGAGACGTGGACGTACCGTAAATAAGATCTTACCTTGACGCTCTATATTTGCGTTTATGCGTTGCCTTAGTTTTTGGTTTTACGGCGACCCGTGCGTGGTCCTCCAGGGCACGAATTAAAGATCACACTGAGCTGCTTTCGATAAGCGTCGGTAAACAGGGACTACTCCTTGGTCTTCCAGAGCCGCCGTATTGCACTCGGAGAATCCTCGAAAGTCAGCTGAGTCGGAGTATTATCAACGGGACCCAGAAATAAAGACTTCGAATATGAGAGCCGCTGTTACAAAATTTTTGTTAACGTTCGGCAAATAAACGCGGAGCATACTGACAAGAGAGCTTTATAATGAAGCCCTCGTGGCGGCACTTTCAATTTGATCTTGCAGGTTGGGTCTGTATTCTGCCCCTGAGAGATTTCTTCGTCTCAAAAATGCGTATGTTCTGGATTTCCTACGCTTTCATATGCGTATGAAGCTTCGGTATAAAAGAAGTAAATCAGCACTTGGGATTAACTGTAACTTCTCGAAGACAAGACACAAGCCGTCGCACCTGTGAAACCTGGAGGGAAATGGTCAACTCTCCATGTGCATATATAAAGGAACAAGAATTATATACCTGATGCTTGAACATATTCCAAAGGTCTGTCCAAAGAAAAGCCAGTCGTTGGGATTGAAATATTAGAGATTCCAAGGCCCCGCTCACCGTATATGATCATCCTATCATGAACTAATGAGCGTCATTTGTTCGGCTCCGCAGAAAGAAATGACCAACCCGGGAGGAAACATAACCCGAGGCCTTCTGTATTACGTTCGTTCCTGAGTTCTTGAAAAATATCGTTGAATCACGATGAGTGCCTGAGAGGCGACATTTTGCTAGAGCACCCTCGTTATGGGAGAATTCCTAGCGTCTGAGGCCTGACAGCTTCGGTTTACAATAGGACCAGAGAGTAAATACCGTTATTACCAAAGTTGGAACGCTGAGGGTCTGTGACCGTGCGGTTCTCGGAGTCGCGTCCTAAAAGGGAAGGACCCTACCCACTTGCAGCACGTGATGTCTGTCCAGTCCCGTCGCGATTTCTTCTTGGACGCAAACCACCATCTTCCCCTAGCAGCAGGGCACGAAATACGAATCAAGAGCACGAAGAAAGGCGACTTTTTGAAGGAGTGGTACCGCCGCAAGGTACGTAACGCCATCATGGACGAAAAATCGTTAATGAAAGGATCGCCTGATGTAGATCTTGAACATTCATTGCACGGAGTACAGGGCATTGAGGCACCGGGAGAGCAAGGAAGATATATTCAGAGTTGGATTTCTAGGGTGCGTCAACATTCCGGCATGGTCTCTCTGCCATAAAGCTCAATGACTTTTTGACAGGTTCTAGCACGGATACCTTGGCTCAGTGGACGATACCGTAAAGCAGAACGACAAGGCGCGTAATCTGTGCCTTTGAATACAGGAACTGTAGTGCTGATTGACCGCTGGACCACCAGGGACAACATACAGGAAGGTGCGTAGTACCTTGATAACGCAACACTTGACGAAATGCCCTTGCAGGTAATGCAAGATGCTAAAACCGCGGCAATCAGGTATCCCGACTCCCGGACGCGCGCGCTCTCTGTCGCGATCGCAATCATACAGCCATTTACATACGACACATGAAGATGAAGAATTAACTCGCGCATTTCAGGACGTTATGCGGGGAAGACCACCCAGTATCACTTCTTACCCCAACCCTACCGTATCGTCGCGGGCAAAGACGCCGGTTTCGAAGGCACCGGGGAAGCCCCCTGCATCAACGAGCAGACCTCCGAGTAGGACCGCAGGCCGACCCCCATCTAGCTTACACGCTTTCGAGGAAGGCGATAAGGTGCGAATCGAGAGCCTGGGGTTTGAGGGGACACTGCGATTTATTGGGGAGATTGAGGGCAAGGGGGGATTGTGGGCAGGGGTAGAACTATCTGGTGGCTTCGCTGGGAAAGGGAAGAACGACGGAAGTGTTGGAGGGTGAGTGCATTCCTCAAAAACTTGACTCTCTCCGTCTCTTTGCTTGACTTTGGGTTATAATTTGGGAACGATTTCTCAACCGGATTTTCTGGTTTATCTCACTCGTTGTCTCTTTCTCCAACTAATACACATTTTCAGGAAGCAATACTTCACCTGTCCGCCACATTGCGGCGTCTTCGTTGCTACAACAAAACTCAGTGCAGCGACCGCAGGCGTGACGAGGAGACCTCCCTCAGTACTAGCCGGACGAGCAACTCCGTCTTCGTCTGGAAGACCACCGTCCTCGCTTGGAGGTCGTACTACACCGTCTATCTCGAATGGCAGAATCACACCTGCTGCCAACGGCCGGGTCACTCCATCAATATCCAACGGAAGAGTCACACCTTCAACCAGCTACACAAGGAAACCGGCGGTGCCGACGCTGACATCTGCTCCGCGTCTACCTAAGAAGAACCTCAGTACTGTGACGCCGACGCCCGGTACCAGAGCCAGTAAATATGCCGGCATGACCGCTACGCAGCTCCGGAGCTCGCCGCAGAAGATCTCGTCGCCCAGTACGATTGGCTTAGGCTCACCCAGTGGTATTGCAAGGAGCGTATCATCGCCTAAGTCTTTTTCGAATGTGGGCGGCACGCCGTCTTCACCGTTTGCCACTCCGAAACCGTCTTCGAAGAGGCGGATACCTAGTGGCGTGGCGATGCCCCCTCCGCCGTCACCAATCCGGATTGGATCACCTACGAGGAGTATCAGTGTTAACAGCAGTGTGTCTCCATCCATGAGCGTCGATTTAGATTCCCGAAGTCGGGATATTCAAGCGCGCATATCTGAGATTACAGGAGGCGGTACTGGGAAGGGCCTGGATTCTCCATTTTCAGGTTCGTTGAAGACTGAAATGCTACCCCCTACTTCGAGTCCGAATCTATCACGGACTAGTCCTGTCTCCAGGCGTTCATTAGGACTAACGCCTTCGTCTCCAAGTCCGAGAAGGTCGATGGCTTCTAGTCCTGCCATTCGACCGGAGTCGAGTATCTCGGTGAGAAGTGATGGAAGGATGGAGGCCCTGATAGACGACAATGAGCGTCTTCGAGCTGACGTGGAGCGGCTGAAGGCGGATATGGCGAAGTTGGAGAGCGAGAACGTTGCCAAGGACGATGAGAGAGAGAAGCTGAAACTGGAGGTTGAGCAAGCAAAGGAACTGAAGGAAGAGGAAGAGAAGAAGCGTGAAGAGGTTGAGAGCAAGCAGGAGGAGCTGGAAAAAAGACGGGAGGGGCTAGAAAAGCGTGTGTCAGAGCTTGAGGGCGAGATACGCGAGAAGGACGCTGCTGGAGATGTCCGTGTGCAGGAGCTTGCTGATCTGGCGACCAAGTTCAAGGAGGGCGAAGCCGAGGTTGCAAAGCTGAAGAAGGCAATACTAGCTTTGGAAGAAGAGCGGTATGACTTGATGAGTCAAGTAGGCGAGCTTCGGGAGGCTGGGCAAGAGACGATCGCACTGTATGAAGAGCGACTTCGGGCGACCGATGTACAAAAGTACGAAATGCAAGACCGACTTGCCGAGTTGGAGGCGCGCGTGCCTGCTGTTGAGCCTCCCATCATCACTCTCAGCGCCGGACAAGAGATCGACAACGAGACGCTCAGGGACCAAGTACTGCACCTGCAGAAGAAGATTGCGGGTCTGGAGGATATGGTCGAGGATGGTCGGGTTGCTGCTGAGCGCGAGGAGGGAGCCTGGAGGGAGAGGATGAAGAAAGCCAAGGAGGAGAAGGAGGCAATGAGGAGGGAGCTCGGGGAGGGTAAGAGGGAGGCGGAACGTGCGAGGACGAGCGAGGAGGAGGAGAGAGGACGGAGGGGCGAAGTTGAAGAAGCGCTGAGGGAGAGTATGACTGCCCTGGAAGAAGCTAGAGCTGAGCTTGAGGGACTGAGAAGCGAGTTGGCCGTAAGACCCCTTTTCTGTCCGTGCTTCTTCCGTGTTTTTAACTTTCCTGTTCGCAGCAGCTTAATGGTCTCGACGGCAAAGAGGAGCTCGCGCGCAAGAACGCGGATCTGCAGCAGATTGCAGAAGAGCAGGTCGCCCAGCTGGACAAGCTGCATCAGCGATTGGACGATCAGTCGTTGGAGCTCGAGGCGTTGAGGAAGAAGGTTAACCGGGAGGCCGCTGTTACGTCGTCGAAGAGCGAGATGAAGAGCGCGCAGGAGGAGATTAAGGGTCTGAAGCATATCGTGCGGGAGCTCCAAGCTGAGGCATCTCGTTTGGAGAGCGAGAATAAGATGCTTATTGGGGAGATGGAGGAACTACGCCAGGTGGGTTTTGAGTGTCTTTTTTTGTTTTTGTTTCCTTGTTGATGGTGTTTGTGTTGTAGGAGGTGAAGATCCTGGAAGATAGTATGGATAGGGAGGAAGAGGGTGTCTTGAATGATGATGTCGAAGATTTAAGGAAGAAGCTTGCCGAGGCTGAGAAAAAGAACCTAAGAGTCGCGAGTGATGTAGGTGGTGTTTCTTGGTTGGGGCGCTAGGATGCTGATTGGTTTTTTGAGCAGCTTAATAAGGAGATCAGCGAGCTGGAGGCTTTGGTGGAGAGTAAGATATATAGAGAGGTGAGTCGGTGTTTTTGCCTTTCCGTCCCATTTGGGTTTCCCGGCATTTTCCGGTTTCTCTTCTTTGAGGAAACAATGGCTCTTGTCTCCCTTTGAAGCTGTATACTGACTACTGCCCCTCACAGGACGAACTCGAACAAGAGATTGAACATCTCAAAGCCAAGCTAGCGAAGAAATCTTCCTCATCCTCAAAACTAAGCGACACTTCGTCGATCCGCCGTGTTCCCTCTACTTCGAGCCTCGCCAGCCTCGACGCGAGTGCTGTTTGTGAGATTTGTGAACGGCCGGGGCATGATATCTTCAGTTGCGATTTGTTGAAGGGCAACGCTCCGGCTCCCATCAATGGCACGGGAGCCGCGCTGAATGGGAACACGACGGACAAGAGCCTGTTCTGCGAGGACTGCGAAAGCTATGGACACCTTCCGGTCGACTGTCCACATTCTATGGATGTCTTCTGATGTACATTACATATGTTTCCCTTTTCCATCTTGATACCCATCCTCATTCATTTTTCTCGCTCATTATCTCATTTCACGTGTATTCAATATCACTCTCGTTTGCTTCGCTTTCCTATATGCTTTCGTTCCGGATATTTTATTCCTCTTTCTGCGCATTCTTTCCCCCTCTGTTTTTCTGAGTTATAGGTATCTGTATACTCACTAGGTACATACTAGAGCGGTATAATCAAAAATAAATAAGAATTTCGGTACGCTGGTTTGAAGTTGCTGATGTTTTCTTGTTTTCTGACCCTTCTCTCTAGAGCTATTCGGCGGACTAAGAAAACAACATTGTCTTCAATCCTGGACGCGCGCCGCAGAGTGGCTAGTTCCTGGCGCGAGTCCTCGAGTTCGGGCTCATCGGTTGCTGCCACTCACCTCTTTCACCCATATAGCCCAGTGAGCGTTACATGTTAGTATGGTCGGGACGCCCGGACTAAATCAACACCGGTACTCGATAACACCACCAAGAATGTACATTGTCTCCGCGGTCTGTTCCCGCCCACTGTTCACCATCTGACGCTCATCGTCATTCCCCCCTCTTAGCGTTTTGTTGAAAAGCCCATCAATTATCTATTTGGTCCGGGCGTCCCGACCATTCCAACATGCGACGTTTACCGGGCGACGTAAGTGCCCGTTCCCCTGGAATTTTCACCCGATGACAGTATACAACCCGTATCAGGGTTCAGTATCGCGCGATTGTCGTGCTGTCGCCGTGGTTATAAAGCTGGACTTGGTTGGTTATTCTCCTACCTTTCCTGGAACCTTCGCAATGGCTACCCAGGTCCCAGCAACCACACGATCGTACTATTTCCCGACCCTCGGCTCCTACACCAACCTCGCCTTGCAGACTACGCCCATTCCAGATCTCAAGTCCACGGATGTCCTCGTCAAAGTACAAGCGGTGTCTCTGCAGTATCGCGACTTGATGATAGCCTCAGACCACTACCCCACAGGCAACTTACTCGAGAACCTCGTTCCGGGCTGCGATATGGCTGGAAAGGTGGTCGCGATCGGTACCGACGTGACGCGCTGGAAAGCGGGCGACAGAGTCTGTGCCAACCCTTCGATGGAGTACTTGGATGGAGACGTCGACGCGGATACGTTGCGGATGGCGCTTGGTGGCGGACGGCACGGCGTGTTAACCGAATACAAGGCTTTCCCAGATCAGGTGAGAACCTGGATTGTGGTTCTTTTCCTGGTTCTCATCGGGGCTTTCAGTGTCTGGTCAGAATTCCAGAACATTTGTCCTTCGAAGAGGCGTCGACGCTTCCTTGTGCTGCTTTGACGGCGTACAATGCGCTCATGGGTCCCAAGCCTGTAAAAGCAGGTGATACTGTTCTCATCCTTGGAACTGGCGGCGTCTCCATGTACGTCTCTTCCATTTAGTGGGCATCGATACTAATCTCAACTTCATTCAGCTTTGGTCTTCAATTCGCCGTGGCATCCGGTGCTACTGTCATTGCAACATCTTCCTCCGACGCCAAGCTGGAGATTGCTAAGAAACTCGGTGCTACCCATACGATCAATTATACAACAACTCCAGACTGGGATAAGGAAGTTCTGAGGCTAACGGAAGGAAGGGGCGTCGATCATGTTTTGGAAGTACGAGATCCCCGCTTTCGTCATCTCTTTCTAATAATAACTTTTGGGCCTCCGGCAGGTCGGAGGACCTGGAACTCTCGAGAAGTCCATAGTGGCTACACGTTTTGCGGGGCAAGTTCATATGATTGGATTTGTTTCGCAGGATGCCGCTGAGCTGACCAACATTGTTGGGCTGTGCGTCAGCAAGGGTATCATTCTCCGAGGTGTTCTGATTGGCTCTACTGCGCAGTGAGTCGAGTTATTGTTTTTTTCTATCTCTTATTCATTCCCGCATGTAGGTTTGAGTCGATGAATCGTCTGTTGCGTGCTCGTCCCGAGTCGACGCGTCCCGTGGTTGACAAAGTGTTCTCGTTCGAGGAGGCCGTCGATGCGTATGCGTATCTGGAGAGTCAGAAGCATGTTGGGAAAATCGTCATTCGTGTTGGTGTTGAATCCACGTTGTAACTATTCAAACTTAAATCAACAGTATTTTCTGGATGATTTGATGGATCACCTTGGTTCGACCACGGGTACCGCGGTACGGTCCGTTCATATGTTTCTCCGCCTTTGTCACCCTTTGATGAAAATCAGAAAAGAGATCAAGGAAGTATCCGTCCTTCTCAGCTTCCGCTTGATTGACGCAATCGTCATCATGTCACCATACTTTTGATTATAAACAACAAGCAGATTTATCATCTACCTTTCAACCATCTTTGTCGCTAACACCCCCAATGGCTTCCCAGATACCAACCACCACACGCTCGTACTACTTCCCTGCTCGCGGATCGTACAGGAATCTTGCTCTGCAGACTACGCCTCTTCCGACTCTCCGGTCCACAAATGTCCTCGTCAAAGTGCACGCAGTATCTTTGCAGTACCGCGACCTCCTCGTCGCCTCGGGCCAATACCGTTTAAGCAGCGTACAGGACAACCTTGTGCCATGCTCCGATATGGCAGGGGAAGTGGTCGCGACGGGCTCTGAGGTGACGCGTTGGAAAGTCGGAGACAGAGTGTGCGCCAACTTCTCAACCGACCACCTGGACGGCGACGTCACTGCAGAGATCTTGGGTACATCCCTCGGAGGTGGGCAGCATGGCGTCTTGACCGAGTACAGGACTTTCCCCGACTACGTGAGAGTTTGCCGCTATTGTGCTTTTTCTCGCACTCACCTGGGGCATTATTTCCCAGAGTCTGGTCAAAATACCCGAACATCTATCTTACGAGGAGGCGTCGACTTTGCCGTGTGCTGCTCTGACCGCATACAACGCTCTTTTAGGCCCAAAGCCAGTCAAAGCGGGTGATACCGTTCTTGTCCTGGGAACTGGAGGCGTGTCCATGTGCGTGTGCTCCGCTTCTTCAGTGCAGTCGTCTTATTCTTTGATGATGTAGTTTTGGATTACAACTCGCCGTTGCCTCTGGTGCTACTGTCATAGTAACTTCATCCTCTGATGCCAAACTCGCAATTGCGAAGAAACTCGGTGCAGCGCACACCGTCAATTACAACACTACGCCGGACTGGGATAAAGAAGTACTTAGGCTCACCGAAGGAAGAGGCGTTGACCATATTTTGGAAGTAGGATCGATCTCCGTTTTGCTCCAAGTACTTTTCTGACTTGAGTTGGGAAGGTCGGAGGACCGGGCACTCTCGAGAAGTCGCTCGCAGCCGTACGTTACGCAGGATACGTCCATATCATTGGATTTGTGGCACAGAACCCTGCCGTGCTCAGTAGCGTAATTGGACCTTGCATCGGCAAAGCCATCATCCTACGAGGAATTCTGATTGGTTCCGTTGCGCAGTGAGTTGCTTCCACCTATCGCCCCTTCGCTACTAATTGGCTACCAATGATAAATCATTCGTAGATTCGAGTCAATGAACCGACTTCTCCGTGCTCGCCCTGAGGAGACGCGCCCAGTGGTCGACAAGGTGTTCACATTTGAAGAAGCAATTGATGCGTATGCTTATCTAGAGAGCCAAAAGCATGTTGGAAAGGTGGTTATTCAGGTTGGTAGCACTCAGGCATAGCTAGCAATGTCGTATCGACAGATAAATAAAATATACATAAACGCTTATGGCACTATAGCCAAGTGGTTAAGGCGATAGATTAGAAATCTATTACTCTCTGAGTGCGCAGGTTCAAATCCTGCTGGTGTCGTTAACGAGTATCTGTGAGTTTTTTCTTGCTTTAGTTTAACGCCGAATCGAGATTAGGGTAGCGCATGAAACCTCCAGGCGGGTAAGTAACCGTTTGTTACCGACCCCGCCCCAGGAGAGGTAGTTTTGTTACGGTAGCTTACTGTTACTTACCTATCACATGCACACTCACATGACGAGCGCGCAGCAATTACAGTTTTTTTCAGGTTCTGTATCTTCGCATTTTTACTCGTTTTCTCTCTCTCAGGAGCTGTTATACACCTGGAAGTACTGGATATATCTACCACTATCTTGTACAAGTAATAGACATATAATTGTAATGCTTATCTGACAGTCACATGATCGGTAAGTTACCTCAAAAAAAAATACTTCCAGCGAGGGGAGATAACTTACCGGTAATAAACCCAAGTGTAACGAAACCTAGGTTCCGTGCGCAGCGCGCTACCCTAATCGAGATCGACGGCCAACCTTATATGAGTGCCACAAATCATAAGCCCAGACTTATGACATCTATCTTATTTAAATAAAGTCCCGAAACGAAGTTGATAACTGTTGAGTCTCAAAGACCATAACGACAGTACATCTTCAAGTCATTACATGAGAGCCTCAGTGGCAGGGGTTTAAGAACTGGCCCAATTATTTTCTTTTCACGCCATATTGTTAGGAAGTCTTACGGGCCCGAGTTAGCATGCAATAGTCTATCTTAACTTTTAAGCCGCCCTGTGCATTGATTAAATAATTATCTAGGCTCAACGTGCTCCGTCAACACGTACGCATATTATTACTCAATTCTGGGCCACGAAGCTAGGCTGGTTACCGTCTCTCTGACCCTTGACGCGTGACGTTGCTAGCAAGAGCACACTTACTTGCTTGCGACGTCAAGTGTCTAGAGAGACGGTTACGAGTCTACCACGAAGCCAAGAGCACAGAACCAGTGGGTCGATCAATTTGCAAATCACCATGAATAGGTGAATAGTTTAGAGTCTTTAGACATGGACTGAATGGAGACTGAGTCTAGGAATCACCAGTATACAAATGATAATCAATTTCAAGTCACAACGTGAGAGGCCCCCGCTCTCAGGAATGGGGTTCACAACTGAGTACTGAGTACAGAGTATACGTATGATACGACAGGGGATGACACTAGGATGACCTGGGATGACGCGCCGCTCCTTTCATCACGTGGTCGTGGAATCGCGTCGCCCTTGGCCGCGCGTCCTGCCACCAGCTTCTCTTGGTTGCCTCTTCTTACATATTCTTCCTGGGGTGTATTGTATACCATGGAAGAAGAAAACTTTGAAGAAATCGTTGAACGTGCTGCTTCCTCTGCTCTCTCCTTCTTCCAGTCCGCCCATACGGCCTTTGCTTTCTACGGCGAAATGGCCTGGAAAGCTCTCTGTCCGACTTCCTATCGAATTCGTTGCGCAAGTTGCTTACACGAATGCGCTTGAAATCTCTGACAATTGTTGTGGTTTATAGGCACGGCTCAATGTACACGTCGAAGGTGACTGGACTAATCTACTCCGCGCCACTGAACGCCTTGCAGAATTGGATTCCGCATTCAAACTTGAGAAGATATCAGATGGAAAATATATTGTGATGACCTATTTTGACAATACCTTCCTTGACGACAACGTTCCGGACGTTGCCCGTCAGAATTGCGAATGCCAGCTGTTGCTTAACTGCGGCTTGGTTGGCGTCGATTATTTCATCCAAGTCGCTGACATTCCCCTTCTTCCTTTCCAACTTCTCCTACTCAGACGCGTCAAATTCTACATCAGCACTACTTCCGAGACGAAACTTGATGCTATGATGCAGGAGGACCTTGCGGCGACCGAGGCCTATATCCGTCTATATCCTCATCGGCATGAGCCGTGTTTACTAAGTCCTTCTCAGCAGTTATCTGTTCTACAATTCGCATCTCGGATAAGGAATTCCGATCCTGATGCTTCCGATACTTTTTCGCGTCTTTCCCTGAGCCTACCTTCTACCTTGATCGCTCCTGAAAAATCTATCGAAGAATCTGCTGAAACGTGCAATGTTCGGACATCATCTGAATTACGAGATGTTGGTTCCTCCTTCGCAGAGTCATTCCCAGCTCAGCATATGTTGATTGAAATTCCCGCCGCTGTGCGCTTACCCCAGGGAGTAGGAAAAGGAAATAAGCATAGTTTAGTATGGCAATCGAAGAAGAGGGATTTACAGCAGGCGACATTTATTCTCTCAGCTATCCGCACAGTATCGGCTCGCCTTCATAAATTGGGGTGTTCTTGCTATCTGTCAGGTCCGAAAGACGTGACTTGGCTTATTCTGGGCTCATCGCTGGTGCCCTCGGTAAGGACAAAATTACTCTCGTAATAATGCTTTCTGCTGACGGGATATTCACCCTTATCAGACCGATATATGGCTTTCTGTGGTCCATAGCGACGGTACGACTGTGGATGACCTGTTCAAACGACTCGGAGTCACCAAGCGGAGCGATAACTCGTTCGATTACACCGACTCTTCACGGAATTCGTGCAAAATCCTCGTTGAGCGAGCACTGCCTCCTGAAAGCATGGGGCTGCATCCAGCATCAGCGTATAGGATAACGAAGGATGGCATACCCATATATCACCCTGGCCACACCCTTCTCTCGCACCTCACCCAACCACGCTTGCAGAGCGAAATACTAACCAACTACGGCCTCCCGGAGCGCACATATAATCAGATCGTCCCAGTGTTGAGGGACCTCGCCAGCTCAGGGGTGGATTTGCGGCAGCCGTTTTTGGATGGCGAGAAGAAGGATAGACTTGACGATTTGGTGAAGGCGATGTGTATGGTGAATTTAGATCTGAAAGAGGTATTCCGGAGCCTTGGGTTTGAGACTCCCATTGGGCCTGAGGAGGTCGTCGATGCGGCCGCTATACAGAAGGAAGAGAAAACGAAGGACGATGTAGTCATTGACGCTGCAAAAAAGACCGTAAAGGTACTCCAAGAGGCTGGTTATGTCTGCGCCGTCTTTGGCGTGGTAGCATCATACTTGCGTGCAAACGACAAAAAGTTGCGGTTACCAGATGTAAGCCACATAACCCCTTTTTTTACTTAAGAAATCCTGAATTTCTCTTCCTAGGCCACGGAGATCGTCATATTCTCCCAGGATGACATCAAAACCATTTATCATCTGTTTTTGAATAATCCTCTGTTTCACACCTTGAAATTGAAAGTCCACGGCTCGGATACAAAGTCTCCAATACTCCACTATAGAATTCGGGGACGTCTGCGAGGGGTGAGGAAGAATCGGACGTTGTGTCAAGTCCGTTTTGTCATGACACAGGAAAAGATATCGTATGGGATAAAGGATGGGCTTCCTTTAGTACCACTGTCGAAACTGCTGGGCGATATGTTGCAACATTGGTATGACTATGCCCTCGCCGAGTCTGAGGAGGCAAATAGGTATGCGGCATATGTTCGGGCTCTACTATCCGCGGTGAACGAAGAGGATAGTTCCGCCTGGACAGGGACGGGCTGGAACGGCCAGTCACAGAGGGTCCGCGTGAGGTTATTTTGCTCGATGTTTGCAGACTGTAAGGATGCTTGGGGCCGACTTGTACATGATATCATGTAGTAGCACGTTCGAATCTTTCCGTGCTGGGGGTTTATAGCACTGTATTGCACCGATATTACACCTCGGCGCTATCAGAGAATGCAAAACGACGGTACCCTGTGGCGGTATAAAATACAAATTCTATAGGCGGATAGCGGGAAATTACGGTTATATCTGTCGTAAATCAAATATGCTCAACATGCTTTCCGACTCTAACAGCGACGACGTAGGTGAAGCCCAGTTCATGAGGGTACCGCAGTGGTCTTTGATTCAAATTTTATGTCCAGTTGGCCGGAAGCATTGACGAAGAACAATATTTTTGTTCAGTTGCGCCGGGTGAAGAACTTTGCATTTTCACCATCACCGAAAGTGGACTGATTTTGTCAAACAGGGTTTCGCCATTGACATCTTCACCAAAATAACAATTATTTTTCCATTTTACCAGAACTCGACAAGAAATTCGTACTGCCCCATTGACTTGAACGGTCTACGATTTCCTGGTAGAATGGACTGATCAGTGATGGTAAGTTGGGATTTATGAATGATTAAGGTCAAAGTTCAAATGCCACTCCAACCGAACTGGAATGCCTCTCTGCGTGTGATCGGACAAAAGAATTGTCTTAGCGGCACCATCTCGAACCTTCTTGACTTGTCTTGAACCTGCTTCATGCCCTTTAAATCTCGGGACTTCCACCAACTCTCATCTTTCGAAATTCGTACCTTGATTCTCTCAGCTCTGATCAGTGACTTACCATGATGGACGATAGCGTGACCGTATTTCCCGTCGCTGTACGCCTTCCACAGGGACCAGGGAAAAGGAACAAGCGGAGCGAAGTCTGGCCGTCAAAGAAAGAGAACTTGAAGCAATCAAAGTTCATTCTATCTGCTGTTCAAACTATCTCGGCGCGTGTACAGGCATTAGGATATCCGTGCTATCTATTGGGGCCAAAGGACGTATCCTGGTTTATCCTGGGCGCTCCTACAGTACCACAGGTAAGAAGCATTTATCCTCTTATACTCGCTATGAGTCTATGACATGCTAAATATATCAATCACTACCCTGACAGACTGATATCTGGTTTTCCGTTGATCTCACCGACGGAGTAACGGTGGACGATCTGTTCCAGCAACTCGAGATCGTGAAACAACGCGGCAACACGTTCGAATACACCAACAACTCACAGCGTTCCTGCAAGATCGTCATTGAGCAAGCATCGCCGCCCGAAAGCCTTGGGCTGAAGGCTACCTCGGCCTACGGTCTGACGAAGGATGGGATACCGATCTACAACCCTGGCCTCACTCTCCTCTCCCATCTCACGCAATCACGCTTGCAGAATGCGATTTTGGCTGACTACGGGCTCCCGGAACGAACATACGAGCAGATCGTCCCGGTTCTAGCCTGGCAAGTCCAGCTTTATTATATACTCGCGGAACTCGTATCTGTATATTGTTGAGGATATGGTTTCACAGCCACTGGGCTGACGGCTATGCCCGTCTTTTGTTTTACCTTATTTTGATTTTCGTATCGATTATTACCGCTTCTTGGCTTCGTACCACCATCTCCTGCGTATTTACACTGGAATATACCTTCGTTCAAGCCGCAACCACCACGTTCATTTCCCCTGCCGACGTTTATTCCCAACATATATAAAGCCTGGTACCCGGGGCGGGGGTCCATAGAGGAACCCCCAAATCTCAACAGAATTCAAGGTCCGACAGCAATGCCGTTGGAGCCGCTCACTAAGACAGACATATCACTGAAATTCATTTATATCACTTGTCTTCGTCTCATTCTGCTAGCTACTACTCATAATGGCAAATGGCAAACATTGAAGAGTCAGAAATTCACAGAGACCTTCAAATTAGTGACGCAGATATTTCCAACTGTGGAAACCCCTCACAACTGCGTCATACGAGCCAACCCCTGCCATGCCACCCACCTACCACCCCTGTTCGCCATCATGTGAGTGCCTGACCCTCCGGTGATGATAGCTCGTCACTCGCCACATCATCGCCAGGCATAGAAGGGAGTGGAGGGAAGGGTAGAGCGAGCGTTGATCAGGACAAACGAGCACAATCGCGCTACGCGTGGGGCACGTGCCGGCTTCTGACCGGCATCCTTTCGGAGTTCTAAATTCCTTGAGATTGGGGGGTTCCTCTATGGACCCCCGCCCCGGGTATCAGGCTATCCCGGTTCTGATGGACCTTTCAAAGTCATGTGTGGACTTGCGGAAGGTGATTTTAGATGGAGAGAAAAGAGATAGACTTGACGAGTTAGTGAAAGCGGTTTGCGGCGCGCACCCAGATCTGAAGGGGATGTTTACAAGTCTTGGATTTGCGTTTCCTGTGGAACCAGAGCCAATCGTCGCCCCAGTACCTATATTGGTACAGGAGGAGAACCTAAGGGACGACATAGTATTCGAAGCAGCAGAAATGACTGTCAAGGTGCTCTGTGAAGCTGGTTATTCCTGTGCTGTTTCTGGAATGGTGGCGGCCTACCTTCAAACTAATGATGCGGGAGTACCATTACCCGATGTAAGTTCTATAAACCTCTTTCTGTCAGAGATGCTGAGTTTTGTCATAGTGCACGGAAATCACCGTATTCTCTGACGACGATATCAAAACGATCCGGCGTCTCCTATCGAAGCATTATCTGTTCTACACTGCAAGGATGAAAGTCCCAGGATCGGATACAAAATCCCCGGTCCTCTTTTATAGGATTCATGGGCGTGGGCGGGGGGTCAGGAAATGGAAGTTGTGCAAAGTCCATTTCGTTATGACGCAGGAACAGATGTCATACGAAACAAGGGAGGGGCTTCCTTTAGTACCGCTATCCACGCTGCTTGCTGATACGCTACAAGTTTGGCACGACCATTCCATCGACGAACCTCAGGAGGCGGGGAAGCATGCGGTATATGTTCGGGCTTTGCTGAAGGCCGTAAACGATAAGGAGGACGGCTCGTCGTCTTGGGCTGCGAATTTCTTGGACGACGAGTTGCAAATTGCCCGCATGGAGCTGTTCTGTTCGACCTTTGAAGAAAGTCAGGACATTTGGGGCCGGCTGGGATATAACACTGTAGTAGTAGTGAATTTGTAATCTCTATACGTAGATCTTCAAACGTTCTACTTAGTGGGATTCATAAGGCAGGATAATAAATATATCCATCAGGGTTGTTCGAAGGTAAGGCCATGGTCAGGCCGGGGTCGGGCGAGTCAATGTTCGGTGAGAGTCTTTGCATGGAGCAGCAAAGCATACTTTACTGTTACATAGTGATTGTCAGGGCCAGGCCCGGCTCGGCTTTGGAGGCTTGGGCTCGGCTTTGGCGGGTTCAGGCTCTTCAAATCGTGAGCCGAACGCTTCGGCCGAACTTACTATCGTGTTCCTCAGTTCTGTTCCTGCTTATAAGTTGATGGGAATGATTTGCAGGGAGCTTTGATTTACCTTATACTAAGAGCTTCTTGGGAAGGTTGACAGAGAACCTCGGTGACAATTCATCTTGAACTGTCCAGTGTCGACCAGCATACTGTACCACTGTCACACACTGGGATAAGTTACAAGTAGGCGGTG
This sequence comes from Armillaria cepistipes, assembly GCA_900157415.1. Taxonomy (NCBI): domain Eukaryota; kingdom Fungi; phylum Basidiomycota; class Agaricomycetes; order Agaricales; family Physalacriaceae; genus Armillaria; species Armillaria cepistipes. The sequence goes on from FTRY01000025.1 coordinate 422,836, forward strand.
GCCCGATGGCCCTGACCAATGGTCAGAGGTAGAAGAGAGTAGCAAGAGGGAATAGCGGTGAAATAAGTGTATTCGCACTCGAACACGGAGCCTCAGTCTTTTCGTAGACGGCCGCGGTCACCGACCCTAATCTAGGTGCTGACTAATCCTCGGTCCGCCATCCGCACTGCTCTCTTCCTACTGCCACGGGGCCACCACGATGACCTGAAAATGCCGGCGCTCCACACTTCGATGTCTTCATCTCCTGTTCCTCGCTTGCTTTTCGACTATCTCTCAACTTCTATTGCAGGAAGCAGGTGCTTAGCTTCAACCATAGATCCATTTCATGGACTTTGCATCGGAACTTGACAGCTCCCGAATCCAGTCGAATCGCTTACGCTAATAAGTCGGGCATTTATCTGGATACCTAGCGCTGCCTGACGATGGTGCGCGCGTGAGTTGCCCAACATAGCGCACGTGTTCGAAATTGGGCGTCGAGTACGCCTCGATTGTGAGTAGTGGCGTACCCATATGGACTGGAATGCTGCGCTGACAACTTAAATAACTTAGATCGTCTCCTCATTCGTTTCCCTAAAACACCGCGTTCAGCTATCAAAGATTTCTTCTCGGACCCCCGGTAGGCCAATTTATATACCCTACGAGGCTCCAGCGGGAATCCCATAAATCTAGAATATTTAGAATGGCAATGGTGAAACAGGGATCGTCCACCGGTGGCGACTAACCCATCATTCCAGCAAAGGTTTACAAGACCTTTCGCACCGGGCCCCAAAGGAGTGAGATATCCATGCAGTACGTCGTTTGGGCTACATCCAGTTGGTATTAATACGATTCTGAGATTATCATCGCTTCTCAGACTAGGTTGGTATGTGTGTAGGTGTATGATTTTCAATTTCAGTCCCCTTGCAACGACATGTGCGTAAGAGAACCGAATTCCAGTTAAGCTACCCTGACATTCTATTGGCTACTTGCTAAGAAGATATGTACCTCGCTTTTCTATGATGCGGCTCCACGATCATGGAGGCAATATAGAGTGAAAATCTTGGACGGCTACTCCTCCGCTCAATTGCCGCACTATCGATGTTCCTCGGGTCCCGAAATGGGGGATTTGATCAAACGACGGCTCAGAAGAAACAAAACCATCGCCCAAGTCATTCGTACATGAGCCTCTGAGAGGTTTCGTCGGTCTTTGTCCGAGTAGTCGTCTAAGTAAGACTACATCCAAACAGCAGTCTTACGATGAGCGTTGTCCTGGTTGGGATTTGAAAGCGTCAGACTCGGTGTCAGTTCGCTGCGCAGTATTCACCCATTGTTAGCTCTCTTCTGTCATCATTATGCCAGCCGCTGTGGGCCTGGCTCGGCCATCGCGGACAGTTGGAGAGACAGCATCTTCAAGATGACGACCCAACGCGTAAGTCGCTCCAATTTGAATTTATTTTGGGAATATGCATTTGATCTGTAATGTAGACGTGGTTTATGCAGGTTCAACACAAGTGCCGCTGGTGTATTTCCGATATTCATCATATTTATGTCTATAAGTATGGTTGTCGACGCTTCCTTATTGCCATTTTCTCCCTCATGCCAGTTGTTCATTTACCACCTGGGATACTTTACTGTCTCCGTTCCTCTCCATTCCTTATCTTTCCGTTTTCTGTCTTCTGGATCCTTCACCGTATTCATGGGCAGAAGGACAACTCAGCGTTTCCGTCGTGGCTTATCGCTGCAGCGCCTTTGGCCGTACCCTTGGCCATTGCTCTTGGTTACAATTATTTCACCCGTAGGGCCGTGAAAAGGCATGCCGCTCAACGGGGCGCTGTCATGGTACCTAGCGTGCAGGAGAACAGGATCTCTGTCTCGCGACGCCTAGTGCACGGCTTCGAAACAGGGTGCCCTGGTATGTTGCTTCTACCTCCCTGTCAGAAGCCCTGAATACTCAAAGTACGCGTTGCCAGCTGATACCTTCCACGCATGGAACGAGAAGTATGGGTATATCTACTCGTTTACCTCTATACTGGACCAATCGGTGAGGAAAGTCCCAGCGAAGTTGTTCAATCAGTACTGAAGATGACTTTAGATTTTTACAACGGAACCAGAGCACCTCAAGGTGGGTGATCATAGGGATTGGCGGATACCTCGTAACATTGTCCACTTACCATACAGGCCATCCTATCGACCCAACATACCGACTTTCCCAAAGGTCTGTTCGTCCTTATCTTCGTACTGTGTCGGATCACGAGCGAGACACTCAGGTTTAGATTTCTTTTCTATAACGAAATCCTTTCTGGGTACTGGTATATTCAATACAGATGGTGAGAAAGCTTTCCTTGTTTTTGGTAGATGTCGACGCTCACTGATGAATAATAGGTGATATCTGGAGGTAAGCCTACTAAGCATTCTTAAACGGACGGAATATTGAATATGTGGGCCAGATCTCATCGAGCTTTGGCACGGCCACTGTTCAAAAAAGAACGTATCTCCGACCTGGGCATCTTTGAGAGGCATACCATTAGTGTCCTTACGCAAATTGAAAAAAGACAGCGCGAAGGATATCCCGTCGATATACAGGTAAATTTTCCAACCGTTCTTGAGAAGCTCGTTTCATGTATACTTATCTAATCGAAAAAAATAGGATGCTGCATCTCGTTTCACGATAGATGCCGCTACTGACCATCTATTTGGAAAGTGTGTCGGTTCAATATTTGCCCGGTTCCCATACCCATCCGGATCTGGGCATGAGAGTTCTCTCCCAGTCGACAATCACCCATCCGATAGCTTTCTCAACGCATCTGCAGGAGCTCAGAAGCAGCTTCTCCTTCGCCTTCTTATGGGCCACTATTGGCCTCTCGGTGAATTCTGGGCAGACAAGTTAAGACTCTTGCGCAAGGCGGTCGATGCCTTTTTTGAGCCGGTGCTTGTGGACGCGCTGGAGAGAAAGAGTAGGGCGACGGCTGCGTCTGATCCGGAGAAGGATGGGAAGAATTTCGTGTCCTTGCTTGACCGGCTTGTGCAGATTACTGATGGTACACGTCTTTTTATTCAGCACGTGAAACGCTCTTAATTTTGATTACTTACAGACAAGACATCTATTCAAGACGGACTGGTGGATATTTTAATCGCCGGGAGAGACACTGTACGTTATCAGGGTACTGCAATTCAAGGATACTCGCTGACATGAGCATCTAGACGGCTGCGCTCCTCACATTTTCAGTGTATATGATGTGTGAACATCCCGACATGGCTTCTCGGCTGCGCTCTGAAATTCTCGAGAGAGTGGGTAATAGTAGAGCGCCTACAAATGAAGACATTCGTGAGATGAAGTATCTTCGAGCGTTTATAAATGGTACGATTCATCTTGTGAAATGCATACTTGCCAATGTATTAATTGTTATCCCGCTTCCAGAGACGTTACGGCTGTATCCACCTGTGTACGCATTATATGAGTCGTTATTAAAGAGTAATTTACTAATGCTAAAGTGCCTTGCTTAGTATCGGGAATTCTCGGTGCGTTAGGCTGTCATGTCTACCGCTTTCTCTTAGACTTTGCGTTCGTCAGAACCACCGAAGCAGCAACGACTCTTCCGAACAAGGGTGGAGCGCCGTATTACATTCCAGGAGGTACAAAGTGATTAGATTTGCGTTTGCTCCCATGTGAAGAGAGATTCTAACCGTATCTTGTAGGATTATTTTCTTCCCCTTCCTCACACATAGACGTACCGATCTATGGGGACCCGATGGTATGAGCAGTTCCACGCAACAATCATGCTGTATTAACATCGTGCTTTGATTCGTAGCTCTCGAATTTGATCCAGATCGCTTCCTCGACGAACGAATGGACAAGTACCTGACTCCCAATCCTTCGATATTTCTCCCTTTCAGCGTAGGACCAAGAATTTGCATGGGCCAACAAGTGAGAATATCCTCAAAGAATGTAACTTGATTTCTAAAACAGGAGGCTTCTTCAGTTCGCTTATAACGAGGCATCGTATTTCCTTATTCGACTCTTGCAGAAGTACTCGTCTTTCAGTCTTGCTCAGGACTCTCAGCCTAGCAAGTACATATCCCCAAAGAGCGGGCCATCGTCACCGCAAATGCCTATGAGTGGGGAAAAGATTAACTTTACACCTTATAGCGCAATAATAAATGCAAAGGTGGGTTAAGTTCGTGTTGTTGTTTTGCGCCGCTTTTAATTGTTGTTCCTCCTTTTCAGGGAGGTCTTTGGGTAAGGATGGAAGAAGAAGCGAAGTGAGACGCAATATCGAAACTCTCTGTCACCATAATATAAGGCTACGAGTAATGTACTTGTCACAGATCTTCCTTGCAGAGTCAGTGCTGTCCCTTCTCACTCTTCATTTTGCCTGCTAAAAAATACCTCCCGAATATACTACTAAAATACCTATCAATAATATTATGTACTGCTCTCACCCGACGTTCCTTGAAGGATAGACAGGGCCTTGAAGTACTACGTATATAACTATCTCAGAGACAGACAGTAGGAAACTCAACCTGCCTAGAGAGTTACGCGTCATGATGCCACCTCTCATCTTTACTCAGACTGCAGCGATGAGGGTCACCGTCGATGGAAAGTATCCTTATCCTACATCTAGAGGGTGACATTCCCTGGCCTACCTCTTGTACGGACATAAAAATACGCGGTGAGAAGTTAGCCCCGACTTCCGAGCGGTGGTGCATCCTGGTGTGGATAGCGTGGTAGCAGACAGAACAAAAACCATGGAAAATGCCGCCATCCGCTTTCGAGCCTTCCAAGCTGTGAATCAAAATGGGGCGCTGGCAAAACTGGGTCGGGCCGAATGGCGTGCCTGGTCAACCTCAAAATAATTTTCGGTCCGACTCAGCCGAGGCGCGTTATTTCTGCTTCCTCCCATCACCGTGAAGGTCGACGAACGGTCGTCTGCTGTACTTGACATAGCTGCCGCAGTATCATTCGTTTACCTCCATCCATTTAACGCTGCTATTTACGCTGAGGTACGTTCATTACCCATTTCTTGCTCTGCCTAGACTCACTCAGTTTCCATCAACCTTGGCTTGGTCCCCTGACTGCCGTGGGGCATATTCAGTTCTTCCTCAGCAGTAGACCTTTCCTTTCATTTACGCTGTATGTTATCAACTCTGGTTCAACAGCAGCTTTCTCTGCGGTCACTACCCTATGGAGCAAGCCCTATACGCCGATGGCAAGAATCGAATATATCGCTGCCGGTTGGCTGGTTATTTTGATTCTACCGATGCAGAAATATTAGTAGCAACAATTAGGAAAGCCAGACTTTCGATGTTGAGTGATTCGTAGCTTTCTTTTCAGCCTCGTTGGTGCGTCTTGCAGACCGTCTGTGTATTTCCTTGACATCAACACTGTGCCTGCAATTTTCATCTACAGAGCGTCATTACTTCTGTGTGTAGGCACCTCCGAAGCGATAATCCAGGCCTCCCTGCATCAAAAGCTTGTAAGCACGCTGTTACTCTGTGTACAACAGTACCCTCCATCTAAACGTCACTCCATGCAGCGAGAGCGTGTCTTGTGCACTATGTCGCGACTATCGAAATTCGAGTCAGAATTGAAGCTTAAGCGCTGAGCATATTCATTCAGTTTGAATCTACAGTAGACCTGGGGACTAAGTCGTACTTGCATTCTGTATATTTGACTCCCGATATGGTTTTTTTCGAGCAATACGTCGACCCTGCTTATGTTCCTTGATATTTCTTTGTGACTCAGAAAGGCCGTCCTTTTACTTCTTCGCGCCGTCTTCGGTTGCCCCATACACGTGGACGCAGAGGCGCTTTTTCGGTCCGAGCTGGGCCTAAACTGATTCGAATCGGAGAACAAAGGACGGCTTATTCCCCCACTTTATTTGGCGCGTCTTTCTCCTTTCAATTATCACCATCCCTTCTTCTCAATGCCTCCAAAGTCATCCCAAGTTCCTGCTCGTTCTTCTGGGCCTGCGATTCGTGGCCTGCGAGGAGGTGCACGCGTCCGTGCACATCAGACTCGCCTTCCAGTTGGCCCAGCTCCCAGCGGCAACGACCACATCACGACTATTGGTGTTAAACGCACCGCGTTTGGTGCCGCTGGTAGGAAGGTGAAGATTATATCAATGCGTTTCCTACGACTATGCCTGATTGTGAAATATACCAGTACGATGGTGAGTATCGCGTTCATCGCTTAACTCGTGCTGATCGATGATCTCGTAATAGTCGGTATGTTGAATTTTCCTTTTACCCTTTCAAGTTGTGGCATAATCTCGGTATTCCAGTCATCTCATCGGACAAAACGGTGGTCCTACCGGCTCGGTTTAATATGGAGCTATTCAAGCACCTCCAGGCTGACGTTGCCCCGGAAGTCTTCACGCATCGCGCTGTTTACGATGGGCGCAAGATCGCATTTACGGTGAAGAAGCTCCCCGTTAACGAAAAGGGTTCCGTTGAGGTATGTCATTCATGCATGATGGTCGCAACTACTGGCTGAAGTAGCTGGTACAGTTCAAGGTTCCATACGGAGTGAGACCTGCAGGTCCAGATGCAAGTGCACCGCGTATCTTCAAGATTAAGCTGACGGAGGCTGCGGTTGTAAACCCAGAGTGCGCTAATCCATGCTTATAGCTTCCTGAAACTTAATCTGACCGCGCGTATAGATTCCTGAAGCGTTTTATTGCGGGCAATCATTCGCAGGAGAACAGTGTCTTGACGGCTATCACGGTATGTCTCTAATTGTGATTCCTTACTCTGCAAAGTCTGACATCTTCCTTCTACGAAGGCTTTGAACGTCATTGTACGGATGGAACCCTCGCTCAACCACCCATTCAACATCCGCTCGTTCTTCACCAACTCCGAGACCGCAAACGTCGGACTCGGTGTCGAGCTTTGGAGGGGATACTTCCAGTCCGTGCGACCTACAATCGGATCGATGTACATCAATATTGATATCTCGACGGGTGCGATGTACATGCCGGGAAAGCTTCCGCACGTTCTTTTCGCGATACTGGACAAGAAGCAGCCGTAATTGAACCCAAAAACGTTCATTCCAGGTCCGGACCTGAAGGCGGACGAAAGCTAGCCCGACAAATCAGCGGTGTGAGCGTTACGGTGAAACTTCCCGGGCGACCAGATGTTGAGAGGGTCGTGAAGAAGCTGTCCCTCGAGGGAGCTCGTGCCATATGGTTTACGTCACCCAAGGACGGGTCGACGAATGTCGTGGACCATATTTTGCGGATGTACAATATTCGCTTACAGAACCCAGACTGGATCAGTGCGGAGGTAAGGATTTGAGTTATGTTTGAGTGTTTCTTCAGCTGAAGGAGTCATCTGCGGACAGGTCGGGAATGGTGTGTTCATGCCTATTGAACTGTGCCATATCAGACCTGGACAGATCATGCGGAAGCAGATATCTGGAGACGTCATCGAAAAGGTTTGGGGTTTCTCTTCGATAAAGCCAAGTGACCGCTTGCGGAGCATCAAGCAAGGACTCGACGTGCGTTTCTGTTTTATTTCGGTGGGCCGTCCGACTTGATGATTGACCCATTATAGGTTCTGGCGTATGGCCAGTCAGACTATGTTCGCCATTTTGGAATGACTGTAACCTCGACGGAACCCCTGCAGGTCGACGCCCGAGTCTTGGCTCCGCCCGTTTTGGCATATGGTGGAAAGAGTCGTCAAAAGACAATCGTAGGCTACGCGTTTAAATTGCGGTCGACAATCCTGACCGCTATTTTTTGGTTTACAGACACCTAATAATGGGACATGGAATATGTGACCCCGGCTCGGCCTTTCCAACTTCTTTGGAACTAACCCGACTACAGGATTGACAAGCTTTTTTATGAATCCAAAGCTATCCTAAAGTGGTCGTTGATCATTTTCGAGCAGAAGATGAGATTTAACGAGGCGCAGTGCCTCCAAACGACGAAGGCCTTTATTGATGCGTGTCGTAAACTTGGTACGTACAATATTTTTTGAAAACTTACTCTCTCATTTTCATTGCACTATAGGTATGCAGATTAATGATAAGCCCCGAACGACGTGGTTCAATAGCCAGGGTGTGACCGAGGACGCTCTTGTCGATGCAGCCAGAGACAAGCCTACTCTGATTGTCGCCATCCTGCCGATGAATGCGAATTATGTGTACAACAAGTTAAAACAGTAAGTCCCATGTTTCCCTTCATCTCTAAGACACCTAACTTTGTTACTCAGTTTCGGTGATTGTGTTGTAAGATCTTTCTATCAAACTTCCATCAATCTCACTCTGATGCTGTCCTCTAAGTGGGTATTCCTACGCAATGTATGCTTGCGGGCAAATGCATCTCCGCCAAACCTCAATACTTTGCGAACGTTTGCCTGAAGTAAGCAGAATGACTGTGTAGACTCTTATGCTCAACATTTCGTAGGCTGAACGTCAAGCTCGGAGGGATTAATGTCATCCCATCGCCAGAGTCTGTGCCTGCTCTGATGGATGTACGGCACCCAACAATGATCATCGGTAAGTACTTTTTCAGGACTGTCGACGCTGCTTATCTTCCATCAGGTGCGGATGTTACGCATCCCCCTCCTGGTGCGAACGATCGTCCGTCGTTCACGGCTGCAGTCGGTAGTGTTGATTCTCATACAGCAAAATACTACGCCAGTACGCCTGAGACTTCTAGTTGGCTATATCTTGTTGACATTTGTTTTTGCTAGAGATGCAAGTTCAGAAAGGACGACAGGAGATTATCGAGGATTTCTAGTCCATGTGCAAGGTCACTTCGGCCGGTTTCTTTGTCAATGGTACATTGAGCCGTAAAACGTTTAGGGGTTGATCCAGGATTATTGTGATTACCACAAGGACGTAGAGAGAAAGGTGCAGGTGAAGCCCCAGCGTATAATTATTTACCGTGGTAAGCGTGTTTTGCTCGGATGTTTGTCATGTCCACTGAATCATTTAGACGGCGTTTCCGAGGGACAGTTCAAGGAGGTTCTCGATACTGGTATGTAAACCCCGTACGGCGTTGTCTTTATCTATTAATCATATTCTTATCAACAGAACTCGCTGCACTGAAAGGTATGCAGCACGTAGTAGTTCCCTGAAGCGCGTCTCATTCCCTCCTTTCCGAATAGCGGCGTGCAAAGCACTTGCAGTCGACGCCAAGATCACATTCATTATCGTTGGAAAACGTCATCACATTCGGTAGGAATAGCTTTTATTTTATTTTACCTTTATTGATACTCAACATACTAGGTCTAAACGAGTTGCTCTTTTCGTTCCCTCCCGTGCTCGAACTACAACAGATACCTTGTATGATCAGGTTTTTCCCGATGGAGTCCGGCCCCGCAGACAGATCTGAGAACTGTCTCGCAGGCACCGTCGTAGACCGAAGTGTCGGTCATCCTACTGAATTCGACTTATATCTCCAAAGTCATGGAGGGTTGTTAGGAACTAGCCGGCCCACTCATTACTCGGTAAGTTTCAATCGTTTCTTCTGGTATCTCATATATTTACAATGACTTCATTTTAAAGGTTCTACATGATGTAAGTACCTCATGTTGTTCATGGTTGTTTATTGCTGACCATTTTCCGCCTATATCAGGAGAATAAGATGATGTGCGTCTTCGGAAATCCTCGAGGGTCCGACTGACTTAATATCCTTTTCCTTATAGTCCGGATGACCTTCAAAGCCTCACCAACGCTTTGTGTTACGTATATGCTAGGTCGACTCGGGCGGTCTCCATCCCGGCACCGGTTTATTGTGAGTTTCTTTGCTATCATCCTATCGTCCTGCTTAATTCTCGATATGCCCAGATGCGGTCACGGTCTGTTCCAGGGCAAACAACCACTTCTCTTCCGACTCCCACCTTGGAACAGGAGGATTGGAGCGCTTCCTCGGACGCAGGTTCGGGAACACCAGCGGAGATACTTGAAAAGTATCGCAAGTTCTTCAAGCCAGTGCACGGGGAGCAGAGGAAGCGGATGTACTTCCAGGTGGGTGTATTCGTCAATCTTCTTATTTGTACCATACTGATGAGGTCGCAATAGTGACCCATTCTTTTCCGTATTGATGATTAGCACGTTTTCCGCTGGCATTACTGTTCACCTGGAATCAGTATACTTTTAACATGTGTTTTCTCCGTGGCGTGATATGTTCGGCAAAAATTTCCGGGAACGAGGTAGGTGTTTGGGGCCGCGGGAGCTGTCGATTGGGTTCTCGACGGCGGCATCCTTGAAATCAAAGCGTTACTTCGATTCCGATAGGTTCTCTCTCTTTTATACTGAACGCGCTTTTCTCACCTTCGAGAGATCATGCTAAGTAACCGTCGTTTCCTTTGTTTTCTTTCCATCACCCTGGTCAGGGTGTTCATGAAGCCAGCACCGGACCCCGAGTACGTGACAATCTACCTGGAATAATGAACCGGTGTCAGTGCGATCAAAACAGTGCCCCAATTTTCTTTCATTCCTCGCTATCATGCAACCAGGTGAGAATTCACCTCATACTGATGCTCACTTAATTAACGATAGCTCTTCCATAAAGAAGTCGATGAGATCGTTAGCCTGGGTGTCGAAGAGAGTCAATTTAACGAATTTGGTACGTAGGCGCTAGTCATCAGCAGATTGGGAAAAAAATTTCCGGGGCTTGCGGCGACCACGGTCCGGCGGAATTCTTATTCGCCTTGTCAAGGCCTTACAGAGTCCATATAACCGGGGCACGATGTTCCGCCCTTTTCATATGCTATTAGAACCTCGCAGAATATTAACTTAGCCTTCAATACTCCATAGAATTATTTCCAGCTCGTATATCACTACTATAAGCTCAATAAAATGTAGTCGTGTTTCTGCAGACTGATTTTCTTTGACTCTGCCCAAAATGACGACATATTTAAATGTACTGCGAGCCGGCAAACCCTATATCTATGACGTCGAGACGGTAGCTCGACCTCTGCCGCTCCATCAGATTTGGCGTCTTCTTCGGGAAGCCCTTCACCATCGTCTCCATTGCCTTCCTCTGAGTGTTCTTCCTTGGTGGCTTCATCGTCTCGTCTGGTGGTCCTTGTTCTGCGTGTGGAAGCCTGCCTAGATTTGCTTCGACCCCGTATTTGGATACTGGCTGCACAGCGGCTCTTGCGAAGTCGGAAGTGAGTCCTGCAGATGTAGTACTCCACAACTGTATTTTCAGCCACGCCCTCGGCCCATCTCAGCGGGAATGCTGCAGCAAGGGAGAGGAAGTTCGGTCATCAAGAGAACCAAGCGAGACAGGGTTCATGCCGTGACAAAACGAGCATCCGAGTCGGAGATCTCGCGATCACCAGATCAATGCTGGGGCACTTGTCATCCTATGTGATGCACCTTGACGTGACATCGCGCGTAATCAACGAGTCTTTATTAACTCTGTTTCCTTCTCGTCACAGAGCACTACGCGTCTATTCGTCCCATGCGGTTTTCTCCGCATGGTCCATGCATCGGACACTGACCCTACAAGACTTTGCCTCTACACCTAATCTTCTCCGATGCGGACTTCGTCTTCCGAGCCGGAACTAGCATGTAGTCAGCTTTTTCAACATAAGTACAGTCCGAAGTAGCCAACAAAGTTGAAAGCCCCAACGTCTCGGGCAAGATATCATCGCCTCTCTAACCATCGCAAATTCCTCGCCTACGCGACTCTTCTCAGGTATTGGTACGCCCATTTCAAACATTCAAGGTCTTTTGGAGTGACATATCAGTGCAGAGTCGGAGGAGGAAGTGGTCGTGTTGAAAGGTACTCAGGTCAAGTGACTCTGAGTCAACAGTTACAATCGGTGAGTTAAATCTCTTGGAATCAGCTCCGTATAGCATCTTAGGGAAAAATTCAAGCCGTTAGGGTGCAACCTGTTACCTTCGCCTACAATGTCACCCTTTGGTTAACGGTCTGGATCTCCATGGAATCGGATGAGTATGTCCGGCACCAACAAGTGAAGTAATTCTTTCGTATGTTGCAGGGATATGCGCTAATATCCTTTCTTCTAGCCGTGTTTCCAAGTCCTGATGATAGCTCCGGAAAGCCATTGGAAACGAAGAGGTTGAGACGAGGACTTGGGCAACCGGACAACAGGTCATTATTATAAACTGCATCATCTAGACATACTTGTATTCTGTTTACGGCGATAATAATACAATAATAATAAATCTACTATTACAAGTTTCTTCATCTCCAAGCATGAAAATATTTGTAGTATATGTAGTGGACCCTAGCCACCTGAGAAGGTATAGCTCGTTTAATGATGGTGATCATGTTATACCTGTGTATGGTGCCAAAGAAGCATTACCAGTATCAGAAATACTCATAATGATATGTGCAGATTTTGATTCCTCCAATGTTCATATGGGCGTATAAGGCTGCTGCAATTATTTCGGACGTTGTCATGCATTTCGAGCCTTGCCAAGGGCTTATACGGCCATATATATTTCTGTCCAATTCGCTGATGCACTACTTCATAGGAATGTGTGACGTGGGCCTAACAACGATCGGAAGATATCAAAGCTATGCCTGAATTCGAGGCACCTAAGGCTGGTGCAAAGGAAATATTGCTGGCTTGCGTCGCCTTTGCCCTAATGCTTGCCGTTCCCGTTGCTCTTGCCATAGAATGGCTGAAATGATTTCACTGACGACGCTGCGCTGGTATGTGTCTCGTGGCGATTCATCATTCTGCCATACCATTCGCATATTAGGGGGGGTCAGAGTAGGCGATTATGCCTCGATTATGAGAACGATTATGAAAACGATTATGGGCCCGCTGTTTGAGCCGGAGACGCCGTCGAAATGCTTCTTCGAAGCCCGCGGTGACGTCGCTTCCCCAAATGAGGCAGGAGGCATAATCGTCGAAGCCATAATCGTCCCCGTAATCGCTCATAATCGCATAACCTCCTCCGGAGGAGGTTATGCGATTACGGCCGATGTCGATTATTCCCACGATTATGGACTCATAATTGTTGCATAATCGCCTTCATAATCGCTCTCATAATCGTTCAAAATCCTGTACTCTGAGCCCCCCTATTTACGGGAAAGCAAAGATCGTCTAATATTGACATTACTGTATACGACTGAATTCTTTCTAAATATGCGTTCAAATTCGGGTCTCAGTCATGACTGAGCAAAAACAGATTCCGTTGCGGGTAAGATCGACTTTTAACTTACTGGGTTCGGTCTGAACCGATCACATCAAGTCTCCTTCCACTGACTACGTGCGAAACGGCCCCGGCATATCATTATGCTTCCTATTGAAAGCCTCAGAGTTTTTGTAACTTCGCTTGGTCTTTCGGGTATGACGCAGGGGAATCCGATTCCTGTTATTTGGAGGGCCAAGCCCTTAGTGGACTGTCGCGTTAGCTACGCGTGAACAACCGGTATTATTCAAGACGGGATGCATCTGCAGTGTTTCGACCATGAATCGTTTAGTACTCTCTCATCGCTGTGTCATTTCATATCACCGCTTGGCTTGTGTTTCCCTAAGCATCGCGCTCAACCAGCACTCCTCATCGCTCCTCATGCATTATTGATTATGTAGAAGCTATGAACCCGAGCCCGTTATTCAACAAAGAATCATTTTGACTTTATTTTCAAGTCCGAGTTCGCTAGGTCTGAGTTGTTCATCGTCCACCGTGCTGAAAACCGACAATTTCTCAAACTTCCCATCGTCTCTTAGTCGCCCAACTGCCCAGTGATACAAACTTTGCGATAACATGCCGCTACAACCTAGGAGTGTGTATGAGCCATCAGGTATGGGGTACACGTGGTCAGCCACGATTTGCAACGTGTGAGTGGACCCGGCGGGATCCCTGAAGACCAGTCGTCCTTGTCGAGGCTTGTCTTCCTTTGGGACCTCACTCAAACCCCGCACATCTGCTGACTGAATGCAGTAACCTTCGTACCAGTCGGTGTCTGTATCCTCCGTTTGACCAACCTTTCCCGGCCAAGGATGCACATCAGGAACAATAATCTTGTTCGCCATTACTTGCTTCCATGATGGTCGCCAACATTTCTTTCCATTCCCAGGATCAGGATAATAGAAGAACAGCTCTGCGCGATTCCAAAGCACCATAGCATCCACGAGAACTTCCCACGCATCCACCTCCGACTGTTCAGGGTCGTATATTGGAATAGAGTGCGTCCTGAGAAGGTATACTAACCCTGCGACTTTATCCAGAGGTTTTGTTGACACGCGATGCTGCATCTGCGCCACAATTTCAAGAGTCATATCTCGCTGTCGTATCTCCCGCAACGACAACAGCTGTTCATCGAACCTTCTTTGCACCTCGCTTTCCATGGCATCATTGCCAGTCTCTCCCCCAATGATCGCGTCTCCAGTGATCTCCTGTAGCGTCCACGCACGTCGAAACCAACTTCGATCACTCTCCAAGTCGCCAAGTGTCAAACGCAGTGGGCGACCCAACCCGTTGAAGTAGCACACCACCGACCATTGTTGATAAACGGATCCGATGGTGGGGACATCGAGCTTCCACTCTTCCAGGCGCAGATGCTCGCCCCTCCCACCGTACTGCCGCAAACACAGAATATCAAGCCTGGCATATTCTGCTCCAAAGTCCGGTGCAGATCTATGCCTTGCGTTCAACATCTCGATTCGGACGAGATCAAGGTTGCCGTCGTTCGGCATAGGCACTGGCCACTCATATCCATTAAAAGGTGTCATCACATTCACGCGTTCCTTCTCGTCGACCCACGCATGTGATATCGCCCATGAATATCGGCGCGCAAGCCAATAAGGCACCACCCGGTTGGCATACAGGTCCCAAACACGACGAGGGGGCACATCCCGCTCGGTGATCCTGCCATCGACAAGCACCTTTCGTCGCATTGGCGCATCCTCCTCTTCGCCGGCGCGTAATTTCTGTTTGATAGTGGCGACGTCATAGTCATACCAGTAGGGCCGCAAATGTGCATAGGCTGTTCCAAAGTCGTCGTTCCGTTCAATGAACGGTTCAAGAATTGAATGTAGACTGTCTGGTTTCGCTATCCCGAAGAAACGAAGGATTTTCGATCCCAGAGAATAAGATGTGCCAAGTGTCGCGTTCAGCTTTTCCAAAAGTCCATCGATACCGAGGTCAGCACAGCGAGTGTTGGCGAGAGCAGATGATATCACTGGTTTTTTTCCAGTGTAGGACCGTTGGTTCAAGACGGAAATGGACGATTCCAGGCGGCCAGTCTCAGCGAGGGCAGAGAGTGTGATCTCGGGAAGATCGGGACGTTTGTGATACATAGGTGGACTTTTTCGCACTGCTTTATTTAGCTGCCTCTCAAAATACGACAGACAGAAGTCCTTACCGTTATCATACCACCAAGATACAAGTGAAAGCTTCAACCATTCATCCCACCATTCCGTAACAATCAATCTCTCCGTCCGCTGTCATCGCATCAAACGCTGGATGAATGTTTCTTCTAGTCATCGCAACATAACTGTCAATTTATCGAAAGGAAGACAATAACACATACCAAAGAGACCATGGTTCATGGTCCACACAGTACAGTAGCGAGCTGTTGTTGCGCCGGGAGGTTTGTATTTGCGCAGACTCGTGCCGCCGTCGTGGTCAAGGGCAAGCAATGTGGACTAGTGATCAGACGATCAAAGCGGGTGACTATTGGTCATGCTATTAAAGGATAGGCACTAGCGCACAAATTCGAGCGCCAATTAGAAGAGGACGTATACAAATAAGGGAGATTTCATTTAATGCGGCGATGTATATGTGAGTGAGCTCAGTTCATATAAGAGATAAACTGTTAAATTTCTGTGAAGACTCACAAATTGTACGAGTTTTGCATGTGATAAAACATGTAGCCCATACTGAGATAGCTCTCTGAGTCGAAAACGGAATGTGGGGTACCTATTTTATGGTGAAAAATGCGGGGAAATACCTCCGGGTCTTCTATCAGTAAGTCGTGCTAGGTATTTAAGTTCGATGGCAATTACGCATTTATGTTAATTATAGTTGTGTACGAGTACTAATGATAACCATCAACGCCACGCCGAGCCATTCATGTTGGCTGTATAGAATTTGAATAATATTATCTGCTTGACTTGAGGGCGAAACTGACTGACCTTGGCGCCCAACACGTCCGCTGCTGAGCCAGTGTTTAAAAAACGATCGTTGAGCCCAATAGCTTTCTGCCGACCGCAGAGAAGAATTTGCATTTGTGTTGGTCTCTGTATCCTATGTATCCCGAAGCTCGATATTGAATCCGCCAATTGACAGATCAAAAGAGTCGAACGAGTGAAGAGTTGTGTCTTCCCTTCCTCCGCGAATCCGTCTTGTCATACGGCTGTTGCAAACAGCAAGGACCGTATTCGAATATATCTTTACCAAGAAGTTTGCAGGGACAATGTGGTAGTTGTTATTGTGAGAGGAGAGAAAGAGTGCCATGTGGACGGCAGCAATCGCAGCTGCGTAGGTCGTAAATGAACTAATGTAATCTAATTTCCTAGTATATGACTAACCTGTTGCTGTCCCAGTTTCAATGCTCAGTCGTATTAGCCTGGAAAGAAGTTTCCGAGTAGATTTTTGAGCTCGACTTAACTACAGGCGGTAACGATCAGTCAAGACCTAAGTGCTATGCCCCGACTTCACTTACGAGGTAGGTCATGCACAAAGCAATGGCAGTATCACACAAAACGCTTCCACCCAACCATATCTGTGAATCGTAAATGATTGAATACGGGACACGACGAAGATCTGCTCACTATTGCCGTCACCTTGACCTTGGAATTTTTGTGAAGATTTGAGTAGTGGCCACTGTTCC
Organism: Armillaria cepistipes; assembly: GCA_900157415.1. Taxonomy (NCBI): domain Eukaryota; kingdom Fungi; phylum Basidiomycota; class Agaricomycetes; order Agaricales; family Physalacriaceae; genus Armillaria; species Armillaria cepistipes. The sequence continues at coordinate 439,587 of FTRY01000025.1, forward strand.
GTACTTGGATGCCACAGCAAATCGCAGCTGCAAATTGAGTAAAAGCGATCTTTGATGAAGATCGTGTTTTTAGGGAGCAGTATAAGACGTTTTTTTAAAAACCTTACCACCGAAAGGATAATACATAACCATCGGGCCTTCTTGCTGAATTTATACATCCGCCAGGTGTAAAACAATTGGGTGATGCAGCCAACTACCGCTATTTCAGCAACTCAAAGCATAAATGTACGTGCATAAGTACGCACCAAATCCAGAGAGAATAATAATGGTGAACCATACGATATGGACATCATCCAGTCCCGAAAGGTTCCCAAAGCCGTAACAGAACGTGTCGAAAGTGTAATAGATGTTGGTAGCAGTCTGAACAGTCTCGGTCAGCCAGAGAAGATACACGACCGTCCTCGACGTCAGATTATCCTTTGGAAAGGAGATGTAGTATATGTCTTTGAATGAGGTGAGTAAGGGACAGTCAAGAACGTGCGGACAAGGATAGGACTACTGACAGACTTGATCGCACAGGATGCCATATAAGATGAGACTCAGGAAGCAGCCGATCAACTGAATGAAAACTAAGCGACCGCCGCTTTCTAGTATATATGATTGGAGCTGTACCAGGGGACCCGTTCTGAAGTATTAAAATCAGTGCAGAGATCAGTCTGAGAGCGAGAGTGTTACCGACAATTTAGATAAATCGGAGGGTGCTACACCAGCCCCTTCCGCCAGAGTTCCATTAAATGAGAGCATCGAGGCGTGCAGAGTTGGCACGGAATTTCCCGCCGCTATAAGTTTAAGTAGCTCCAGGTCTACGCTCCAAATGCGGTTGACTGGCATGTTGCATAGGAGCATGCAGCCCTGCCATAGATGGGCAGTGCGCGCTTAGAAAAAATTAGCGTGGATTCCATTTCAATTGTCTACGTCGACCCTTGATCAATTCAGTCGGAATTCGATGCTACGCACATCATTGCATGCTCCGGAATCTATTGAGATAAGCCTTATTTGGGTATTGAACGGTAAGTGCCAAGCTTTATAACTCGCAAAATTGTACGAACGAGTTCCCTTCGAAGCATGAGATGAAGCGGGGGGCCATCGCAGGGCGTGGCAATCCGAGTCCTGCTTGACCTCGGGGGGTTGAACTTAGCTTGATCCTTTGAGCAATCGTTGCCTGAATCACAGATCAGATATAAATCAGATAATCAACCGAATGAATAAAGAACCGTACCTACCCGATTTATGCCCCAAACACACTAGTTAAGCACTAGTGAAGCGGGACAACAACAACGTAAACAGAGAAGAGTCAGGACGGAAATGAAACAGGTACAGACCGAAAGATAGATGAAGGTCAACAAAGGTATATTCATTGTACGCAAGGATCTTGGAGAATACAAATAAGAGACAGAAAGAACGGACATGTATAGTGAGAATGAAATGTTTGAACAAACTGCGAGGAAAATCATGCGAAAGAAAAAAAGATAACAAGCACATGAAGGCGGGACCAAGCACCGCACCAGACGCAATGAGCAACTACACATACAGGGGCGCGCTGCCAAGGAAATAAACAATACAACGCGATGCACTGCCAAGAAAATGAAAGATACAACAACGGATAAGGCCCATCTCATTAATAAACGCCTGTAATTACAGGATAAAGTTTATTAATAAATCCCTCTGCTCTGGACATGCGATAGTGCGGTGTCCGGTTACCGGTATCTTGAGCATTCCGAGCCCTGCCTATTTTGGTTGCTGATTCGGTGTGCTGTGGTGCGGTGATATCTGGCAGCTACTGGGTAAATGGGATTTTCTTTCTAGCGTTACATCGGCTCGGGATTCAAAATAGCTCAAGAATGTATACTATTATATTGTACTGTGGTGCTAATACAACAACATGGGTAGTGTATTAAAAGTCAGGACGAAAAAATATGAAGAAAAAAGCATGAAATACGGGAGAGCTGCAACAAGAGGGCAGTCGGAGGGAGAGACAGATCGTGCTACCTCCGGCACCCTTAAAAAAGGGGGCGGAGAGATGACTACGCTAGTTGGGGCCACGGTTGATGTAGGTGGACCATGGTTGGTTGGGAAGGTTAGCAGCTGAGCGGAACGTCGGCGGTGACAGCGGTATTGGTGGGGAAATAAACAGCAGTATTTGCTGCAGCACCCTCGGAAATGGGGGCATACGGTGCTGAACGCTACAGTCGTGAATCGAGAGGGAGGGGACGACGTTGGTGGGGTGGAAATGGTATGGAGTCTGGACATCACAAGACAGCAGGATCGTGGGGGTTGACAGACAAATGTCATCGTCTTTAGAGGTCTCAGAAATAGGATGATACCAAAGGCCCAGCCAGTCAGCATCCTCGTTGAGCAGGGAGGTGGTAATGTTGGTGGGATGGGGTGGCGACCGTTGTCGGGCGGGATAGCAGCATTATGGACTCAAACCATTTGTGCCATCATCTCCAGTGACCTTGAAAATGGATATTTCTTCAAGACGGGGCCTGTTGAGGCTGTCATCGAGTGGGGAGGAATCGATGTTGGCGGGATGGGGGTAGGGGTACTTGAATCAACCATTGTCGGGCAGCATGGCACCACCATGGGCTCAGACTGTTGTTGCTATCATCCCCAGGGTCCCCAAAAAAGGGGATTCAGCCAAGACGGGGCTAGTCGATGCAGTTGTTGAACATTGAACATAGGAGGGTCACCGTGAATTGTTGAGGGTAATATTTGGGAGCAGATCGTCGTGGGTGGTATCAATGGCAGAAATCGTGTAGTATTGTTGGGAAAAAGTTTACCGCATTAAGCGAGGGACATTTTTAGAAGGGAAGGGACAGATAGTAGTGAACAGATTTGTGTCGCAAGCAGAGAAAATGCCTTTGATCGCTGTCCGGATGTTTGGTCCGACGTTTCCGAGTCCTATTCCTCTGCGACCACGACGCTCCTACACTTGTTCCTGGCCTCTATATTCCACGAAAACTTTTCGCTACGGCTTATTATACGTTTAAACTATGTCATGAATTTTTACACATCAAATGGTGCATGTCTACGTTCAATATTAGCAGATTACCGTCTTTTCGTCTGACCTAAACTCGTCTTTAGGTTACTATCCCTTAACAGTTGCGTCAGTAGTGTCCAAAAAAATCCCCAATATATCCTACCAGACTATAATATAGTATGCTATATATTTCCGGATGATCCGAGGCCTCTGTCAGTGTTTCAATGAGTACCGGTCAGATAAATTTCAGCATCCACAGAGATTATTCAATAGTGCAGTAAGCCATACTTCGACGACATACATTATTTGGAGGACTGCATATTTCTACTTCCGAAAATTGCTTCAGAAAAGACAGAAAGATATATGCAATACAAAAATTGACTTTTTGCCAACCTCTTGCACCTCTGCAGACCTCGTTCAAGAAACTTTTGAATACTCTCGTTGCATATCTACTGCTCGTGATCCAAAACTTGGCATTCACCGCTGCAATATTAATGCATGACATATCAGCAGTATCCTTTTAAGAGTATAAATGAAGGCTGATGATTTTCGGAGCCTCAAAGAAACATCTTGAGAACAATATCCGAGTCCAGTATATGTTTTCATCACCGTGCAGCATCCTGAAAAGCTTCGATCAGTGGCTGTGCTGTCAGGCATGGAACCATCGACTGACACCACCGTACCAGTGTCTCCAAGCTCCTGCTCTCTGGAACACCGAAACAGTGACATTCATTTATTCTCTAAGTTCTAACCCTGCTGTCCTTCCGGTCACCCATACTATAGTCTACAAACCCCTGGGCCTAGAAGGTGCTGCATTTCTGGAACGACAACTTGAACCCTGACTGCAACCATAGTATCTATGATATCACTGTCCGATTCTTTATCTGATCCCTCCATTGTCACAAATAACGACCTGCTACCATATTCCAGTGTTCCGGTGGATCGGCCCTCCTAAACCTATCAGAACAACTATCTTATCTCTTACCTGGGTTCAGTTCAGCATATAATTAGTATTGATAGGCGGGTGGGAACAAGCACTGGGAAAGAAAAATAGTTCCCATAGATGGGGGACCATAGATGGCACAATATATTTCAGAAGCAGCCCACACCTGCCTGTTCATCGCCGACCATGGCCGCTTTGCGAGCCCTGGGACATGAGAGGGCTTTATTAATAAAAGCAACACCTCTCGCTTCAAGGGTTTATTAATGATTTGGGCCTTATGGCCTGGATACAATGTGGCATGTTGCCAAGCAAGAACTAGCATTTGAAAGCCATCACACGTGTGTGGCAGATCCGAGTCCTATTCTAGTGGCATATCGGGTTCAGTATCAAAACCCATAGCCTGAGAGGATCTCAACACTCTAATGTTTCTATCTGTGACCATTGACATTCATTAAGCCTTCTTCTGAGGTCCTACCCTTCCTCTTACCTGGTAGCTTCATAGGTTTTCTGACATCCTTCGAGTTTTTGATATCGCTAATGTATGTCTCACCTGAGAATGCTCAAGTCGAGCTTGAGCTTGAGACCGCAATACAATGGATATGTTCACTATGTATTATACTTAGAACGGACTTTGTCAATAATGTGTGGGCAGATCCCAGAGCATGGAGGAAGATGAGGCGATGGCGTAATAAGATATAGTGAAGAATACAGGTTGCCATGTTGCTGCCACTTTCATAGATGCAAGAGTCTTTCTCCTGCCGCCGATATGGAGACGGGATGTCCAGGATCCTGTCAAAATGTACCTGCTTGGAACTAGCCATACTGTGCTAGCACCAAAAAAGGCACCTTCTTAACATGCTGGGATGCGCTCCCCAAAAGCAGTGCAAATCCAGAATGATGAGTACAAAGCGAAGCACACCCACTGGCCATGTTCAACGTCAAGACTAAGAAGAAGTGAAATTGTTCATGAGCATGGCGTGTAAAGGAGATTGACCACATACCTAACATTGGGTAATGTCAAAATAGAATGGATGCTCCTTGCTAGTAGACAGTCGCGTCTTCTGGAAACTGGTTAAATCGGGCATCAGTGTACATTGTGAAGACAACTTACGAATTCTACACAAAGCCATAGGACCGCAACCATCGTGATGTCAATGTGTCTGATGAAAATCAACAGATGGCATCGCACTATGAAGCCCTCAAGGACCATCTATGTTGCGAACTTCACCCAGAAGTTTAGGTTAGTTTGCAATGGGACCTCCAATCGCAGAAATTGATGCACCAGGAGGACATTTGATGACAGGAAAAAAGGGCGACAATGCTCAAAGAATTCTTCATTTCATGTGTAAGAGGAGAACAAGACGACAGGATGGCACTCACAAAATATACGGAATGGACATGCCCACCACTGCAGGATAGAGCCTGCATAGACATGAAACCTCGACCCTGAGCCTCTGAGGCCCACAGCGTCGACATTGCGGACACCAAGTATCTGCAATATAGGCCTGTTGCCATACAAGGGAAAGATCCCGGCAAGACAACGTCAATGTTGTATTGGCCTGACCAAACGATGAGAAAGGCCGGTAGATGAAAACCAATTACTCATGACATAAAACTATCTCCCTCTCGTGCTGTTTGTGTATTCTAACAATCTTGGGGCATGACAACGTGCCGCTTTCCCTCATGGAAAAAAGAATCAAAGAACCTATAGGCACCCTACAACGGGGTGAATATAGGTGATATTCTAGCGGATGATTTGACTGTCAGCCCTGACAGTGAACGCAGGTGAGCGACAGACCAACTTAAAACTAGCTCCTAGACAGGGTCACAAACCATGTGGGATAGACATTAGGATCATCCAAGAACACGATATATCAAGCATCACTAGCCCATACCTTGCCTTCCGGATCAATGAGCCCTTCCATCCCTCAACCTCGGTGGCACCAAATTCAAGGGGTTATGAGGATGTCAAAATAATACATCCACTCGATATTTTTTATAACACCTGGTCAATCCGACTGACTGACCACCGTGGGAATAACATTCCGGATCAAGGTATGACATATGGTATTGGTAAGCGCACTGCCACCCGGTTAGCACCAGTTAACGGTTTCAACCGGTCTCTCCCAGCTGGCCATTGCCGGAATACCAAATCTGAAGCTTGCACGACTGCAACACGACTGTCCCTTCATCATCTCTGTCACTAAGATGATGCTTAAGGGAATTACAGAGCTGATAGTCTCAGTGAGCTCTCATTTTTTGATCAATTATCACTTTCTCACCCACTTCTGAGCTAATTAGTTTAGAAAAAAATTGATATAGTATTTTTTTCAAGACCTCTGGAAGGTGACCAACTGACCGACCAGGTGTACCAGCTTGACAGTCTGGTAACCCCTTGACCAAATTGTCACATTACCATCCATACCCTTCTCAACCAAATCCATGATCGGTATATGGCGTGAATATCACCACTCCATGACCCAAACGAGAGGGATCCCCATCGTACAGCCTTGCCAATGCACTGGCAGTCATTGGTCTTCTTCTCTCATGCAATGGCCTCTTTGTCAGAGAGCTCACCCAGTCAACTGGACATGTACATGATGGTAATGTTGTGCCACAGCGATGTTTGGAAATAGGTGAAGGCAGGAACCATGTGGAAGGAAGAGGCCTTTTCCGAAGGAGAGGAATTGTCTGTGCTCATGAAGGAGGCATGAGTGTAGGCAAGGGTCTATTGCCTTTTGGTTGTTAAAGATGGAGGTTTTGGGAGCGCTGAGTGGCAGTGGTGCCTAGGGTACATTGAAGGTGAAGTCAAAATGATCTTTCCAAGCAGGCAAAGTTGGGACACAGCCTGAAATCCATCTGTTAAATTTGATAGGCACACCAGGCTTGTCAATGTTGATCTCTGTGACAGAGTTAGCTTGGAAAATAAAAGTGAATGAATGATTTACAATTTCTTGCATGAGCATGTTCAACCGATATTGTTCCCAGAGTCTGTAACCCAGGCCAAGGGCATTCAAATGCAAAATATCATATGTAATGGAGGATGACATGTAAGTAGAAGAATGGGTGGGCTGAAAGAGAAAGGTAGCAGGAGTGGAAGAAGAGGTGGATATCCATGACAAGTAAAGAATACATGCCCGCAATGATACAGCATACATACAGCATAGCATAGACTGAAGAAAAATAAATGGAGACAAGGGGGTGGCGCAGCTAAAATCCGGCACATAGGGTAGGGGGGAGGGGTCTGAGCCTTAAACGCGAAACCGACATGCCTTATTTAGTACTATTAAGACATTCCTGGAGGTCTGATTTATGTTTATTTTAACTGTTTCATACAAATACACATTTTTTCATGCTTAAATACTCTTCTTAGACAGGTTTCTAGTGAAAGTGAGGTAGGGCAGCTAACTGGCAATGCTCGGCACTACACCAGCACAAGCCAGTACCTTCCCAGTAGTTTAGATAGCATTACTAAGCAGTCCCAATATGGATAGCAGGAGAGGGGGTGAGGGGGGTTCAGCCTGACCTTAAACATGAAAATGTACATCATGTGTGCAATTTTATTTCTGCCACCCCCTTGAATGGAGAACCGGTAGCAACGAAACAAAGACATGTAAACCACAAGTTAAACCATCAAAATATGAGGCAATGTCATAATTGTGAATGACCAACATAAATTATGATACATGAAGTAGGCAGGCAAGTGAAGAGAGCTCCAGAGGGCAAGCGAGGAAAAGGAGGAGTTTCAGAAGTACGGACCAAAAATTGATGAATGAAAGGAAATTTTTCCCACAGTGGGTGCAGGAGGGTGAAGCGGCAAAATGTGTGATGGACATTGTGAAATTTCCCATGGGGTGTCCCATATGTATAATGACCAAGTAATCCTATATTCATAGGACTCAGAACACGAATCAACACTAAGAAGAACAGATGCAAAGAGACATAAGAGACACATTAAAAAAAGAGAGAATCAAAATGTAGATACGTGGGAAGTGCATGGACCATACTCAAACCGAAATAGACCAAGGCAAGATTGCTGGTATGTCGAAACACATGTGACTGCACCCCTCCCATCTGAAACAACCAGCACAGACACAGCATCAATATGAGAGCATCATGGATGAACACTATGAGAAAAATGATGCAGGTGAGAACATCCCAACCAACAAAGAATAAAGAACTCACACAAATCATAACTGCATAACAGCTGAGGCATTGCAGCAGGTCATAGTAGATCATTGAAAGGAAAACCAGTACAATCTGTTCATGAAACCACAGGTAAAAATGTTACTACAAATGTACGAATAAAATTGCTAATGATAAACACCATATATGTGGACACCTGGCTGAGCAAGGTATCAATAATGGCTGTTGATGACAACCACACTTGGAGAGTTGGGGAAACTGACAAGGATAACCAACTTGAAGAGGTATTCACAATGCAGGGCATAATATCAAAGAAGGACCTTCCACCTGCAATGGATACATTGTCGTGAGTGAAAAATACCTCTTAAGTTGCACCAAAACATACTCAAATGAATGTAGAAAGGATAATTATCCCTTCCTCCAGCAACACATATGACTGGCAGGACTAGGAGGAGAAGCATTCAAGGAAGTCATGTATTATATCATGGAGGCACAGCTGATATTCGAAAGACACTTCACAGATGGTGCATGTGTCAAATGGTACCCTGACAACATGGACAACTGCCAGGCAATGGACATCCAATCTGAAGCAAAAGATATCTCAAGACAAAAAACGCCCACCCACAAGAACAATCCCAATTTGAGAAAGGCATCAACCCCAAGGATATACTGGCAGCAGCATGCACCAAACGAAACCTTGTTCATATGGATGATAACAAAGTTAGGTTGCATACCAGTCATGTTGACAATGAGGGAGAAAGCAGGTAAGCACCTATTTGATGCAGGATGAAACAGAGTAATAGTGATATCACAAACAGGTTGAAGACAACCGAACCTCAGGTCTTCTGCATTGGAGACATTGTAGAAGTGCAACTGTTAATAATCACTGTTTCCACCAGGACAGGCCAGAAAAGGCTCAAGCTAAAATTAAGGTCTATCACCCTTATGGATGAGAGCTTCTCAAAGGTACTTCACCACACATAGTGAAATATCAACATTCAAGCTGACATCATTGCAGGAAAGAGAAAGATTGATGCACAATCTGAATATGCAGGAAAAGATGGCTCAGAAGGCAAAAGGTGAAGTACCCAAGGTGATGTAGAAAAGAAAGGTTGGGTACTAGACATTGTCAAAGTTGTAATATGTCCGCTTGCAGAATGTAGTAGAATCAGAGATGACAAGCAGTAGACATCAAAAGCAAATCAAAAGAGCAATGCTGCCCTTAGAAAAACCAGATGAATAAGCAACCCAGAAAAGGCCATATGGTTGAACCCATGGGTGACAGCATGCCATAAATGCCAAGGCAGGTGGCAACATGGCATGGCAAATTGCTGGACTATCATGATCAGACACAGCCACAAAAAAGTTCAGATTAGCATAGACTGAATCCTGTATACACAGGACTTGGAATGGAGTCCAGAAAAGGCAACACATTGGATGCACTCAGTGTATCTGAAGAAGAAGCCACAGATATTTCAACTACTTAGTCTCCATGTTCTTCATGTTCGCCAGTACAAGATGTCCTAAGTCAAAGGTGTTGTTCTGGTTTTGATTCTCTCATTTACTGTGAGTCCTGACAATGTCAAGAAGTTCTGTCTGTCACTGGGCAGCATTTTTTCTCCCTTCTCCTTGATATTGGCCAAGATAGTAGAAGATACCTACCATGGGTGCAATTGTAGACCAAGGGGGTGGCAGAAATAAAATTGCACACATGATGTACATTTTCACGTTTAAGGTCAGGTAGACCACCCCCTCCCTCCCTCCTGCCATATACGGTAATAATATGACCATATGTAGATGGCTTAGTAATGCTATGTCAGCACAATATGGTGATCCGAAGTTGCTGGCTGGGTTGCCGTGACTTACTATAACACGAAAAAGTAATTCCCGCTACCTTGGTAGTGGGTTCTTGTAGCTCGCTATTGACAATGAGTTTGGTGGTAGATTGACAAAATCTAATTGATTCAGTTCCTCCGCTTTTTTGATATTAAGAGGTGTGGGTTCCTTGACGCTTCCCATTCAAAAACCGCTGGTGGTCTCAGACAACTCTCAGACACTGCATGTGTCTGCCGAGGTACGTCTGCAGGCCAGATGTGGAAGCTTCCTTTCTTGCCGAAGTTTGTCTTCGGCCCGAATGTGGACAGAATGACTTTATTAACATTGTGGTCTTTGACTCATACTTTCTCGTGTATGCCTCCTTCTACCTGCACTATCAACGGTACACCATGTACTATGGTGTTTTCATTTTCTCAGAACATTAGTTATTGTCTCCCACCGGTTAAATCTGGCATGCATCGCATCAGTATCATGTCTCGCGATGGACATAGTGAAGTTGGCATGAATTTGGCACCCTGTTCTGAACTTGATGTGCAAATCAAGCTCGGAATGGATTGGTTTCTGTCGTGGGTGGAGTCTGACGAGAGCAATGGTGAGAAAAGTGTATTGTTCTTTGTTTATCTTGCATTTTTAATTAAGGTGTCACGCAGGACTGGCATTCCTAGCACCATTGCGGGATTCATACAACCTCCTTTGCCATACGACCTCGGCCACGTTCTTTTTAGGACTTGACTATTCCTCTATGTTGGCAGTACTCACAGGCCACGGCATTCTGCAGAGGACATATTCCTCGATCTCTTGATCGAACATATCTTGACCGGCATGTGCACTGCCCTCAAGGGTCCGTCCTGCAAGATTACTGTACAGGCATGTCATCGAGCGCACGTCAGACCTCTCATCTTCATGACGACATGCTTATATTGATCGCGCGTTCTAGATCAAGTTCCATTGGACGGCTTACTTCCATTCTGGCGCTTCCTTGCTTGGAACTATCTGAATCATAGACGTGATCGGACGGTTGACGCGTTACGGCTGTGCAGTACCTGCCCTACAAAGGTGATGTTAGTTATTTGAATATGGTCATTGGCGGCCACTTTGAGAAGTTGGGAAAGAAAGACATTTGGCGTCTACTAGACGCGCATGGCATTCGTCAAATTCCAGTCGGGTTTTTAGACCATTTAAATGAGCACGCGTTTAATGACAGGGCGATGTCTAAAACATTCACAGTATGATACATTTAGCGACTTTATGCTATGACGTTGTCAATTTTTGGCTCGCCCTTGTCATCAATACTCTTCATCATTCGCTGTTCAAGACTCAACTCGGACCTGCGATGTCATTCACTCAAGTAACTTTGGAAGGACGCCACGTTCGATTCACTATTGTCGACTCTGATACGTCCTCTGTGGTTCAGACTAGTCATCCGGAACCTCTTCTAAGGCACAGACCTTTGCTACTGCAATTTCTTTCTGCTGGACAATCTCTCGCTATTTCGTTACATCTTTGCCCTTGCTGTGGAACTGAATTCGATGTCTTCCTTGGCCGAGATGCCCTAAGTTTCTACAGAGAAGCGCGTGGACATGCTCAGTTCATGGCACAACATGATGCCGTCGATTTATTATTCAGCCCAGACGTCTCTCTCCCTTCTTCAGTACCTCAATCCGTATCTTCAGTTGTACTTGGTAGGAGCTCCCCACTTTGGTTGAAATATGTTTACTTATTTCATTTTTAGAGGAGCACGACAGCGGCGGCTATTGTCTGTGTTCCATTTGTTCCAGTGCAAATATAACACTGAATTTCATCGCGGATGAAGTTCGAGAAGAAAGACCCTTGATCGTGGACATGGGCAATGCAGACGAGGATCAGCCCATGACATCAGGCAATAATAACTTTGCACTTTCTGTGGTTCAAGGGATGTTATTTGGACGAGCCACGACCACCACGAAAAATGTTGATTGCTTCCCATGCCATACAACGACTTAGTCAAATTGCAACGGCCTACAAAGATCAGTGGTTGCTATAATGAATTATAAGTCATTGTAACCACCTCGACATATTATAAGCCACTTGCCTTGGTTTGAAACATAGGTTTGCCGAGCTTTGCTATTGAATGGTAGTACAGCTTGGACGTCGCCATGAATTAGCTTGGAGTCAGCTTGGAACGCACATAGATGCAGCATAGATATAAGTTACTCAGACTGCCTTGAGACTGTCGGTGCAGAGCGTTGACAAATAAGGATAATTTTTGAGATGTGTACAGGACCTACATATATAAATGAAACATAGTATAGCTGTGATAAATAGTATAAGAGATGGCGAAGTTCGAACTCGGACATGAAAAAGGAAATGCCGTCCGGCAAGTCCCGGGTCCTGATCAGGTCCGAGGTCTTCCGAGTCCGACACCTTTGCCTCTTGCCACCACCATTGCTAGTTCGACGCGTCTCCTCTATACTGCATCCACCTTTTTCATGGTCGTGATCTCTGTGCTGTATCGCTGCGATAAGCATTCACCAGTAATACCACGATGGTATGTGTTTATTCACCAATAACAATGTCATACTGTTGAATTCTACCAAGGCCAGCTCTCTCGTATGCCCCTAGCCTAGAGCGGTTCCGGACACCCGAAACATACGGTATAACAGGTAACGACATGTTTTTATGCCAGTCTCGGCGCATATATCCAAGGAATAGAAGCACCGGCGCAGACAGAAATCAGTGTGACGTGTACAGTTGGAGCAGGACAGAGTACTACTACGGTACGCTGGTTTTCATCTCTTCTCACTCTCTTTCTTACCGATACCTTCTGTGACTTTGACTCCGATAAACCTGGTACGTTTTCATTTCCTTGTTAATTGTCACTGATGGGTCCCACATGTACCTTTTTGTGGAAAGAGGACGAACCCCATTTGCGCTTGAAATCTTGGCACTCAGATATTGTCCTTTGGAACTGAGGTGAGCAGTACTTTTGCTCGCCATTAGCACATTATTAGCTGACGTGCCTATTGCTCTCAGACATCATTCCCGCCGTCCTCAAAACGTCTGGCTGCGATGCTACGGGACGTTGAACCAGCTCATTGAAACCTAGGGATGGTGGGCCTTGTGTCCGCAGCAATATGCGGCTTGGTTCAGGATTCATCAGTGCTTCATTCCTTGGACAATACAGCTCTCGCTTGATTGATGCCGCGGTGATCTACTGCCGACGGTCATATTATTTCGTACTATTTTTAGTACTGTCATGTATGGTATCCTAGTAATATAATCCTCCGAGTCGTTATTAGTGTTTTAGATATGTTATTAAGACCTAGAAGGCTGGTACTGCCCTTGAAATACGTACACTCTGGTACAATCACTTGTAAGCGCCCTGGAAGGACCAAAATCCCGTGCAATGGCTACCAGTCCGGGTGGCAGGTATAAGCTGTTACATTTGATTGCCACGATTACATGGTCCTTTCAGTGTTCTTACAGGCAGCTTATAGCAAAGTTGAGTTATGTTATACAGGAGTACAAGCATGCAAATGAAAGCAGGTGCTTATATTCCACTTACACATGATTGTGACGCTGAGAAGGACCTAGTATTCAATTTTGATGATTCCATAGACGTTCTAACTAACGCACATTTTTCGTGGTGACGGGAGCTAGGTGCCTGGTGTTTACTGAAGACAAAACATGTCTATCCTACGTTGCTTCTCTGCATGGAATCACACTTCCCGCCAGTGGCCACCGCTACTGTCATTGAATATCAGAGAGTCATCTTGAGCCACGTTTTGCTTGGTCATTGCTTCGAACAACACTCCCTCGAGCGAACACATAATGTAGGTTTGAGGAATGATGTTTCAACGTGTTTAAATATGCAATGGGCTTCAAATCCGTCGTTGACTTGTGTAGAAAAATCCTTGATTACATATTAACATATTCCGAACGAAGTGTACACTTAACATCATCGAAGCTAAAGGTAATATTGTCTGCGGTTGGTGCAAACGGCACTTTGAAGTCTCGACCTGACAGATCCGATCTGCTCGAAGCTCTTCAAACGTTCTATGACGGACACTGTCTTTCGCATAACAGTGCTGAAGTTAATTTCTTACCTCATGTACCTCCTGAAGTTTTGGTCACCATCGCCAGATGTCACCGCCTAAAATTCAGTAATACTCTCACCATGGATTCATTGCGTACGTTAGTTCATGAACATTTGCATTCGGGAAGGTGTAAGGAGCATCTGTCGGCTTGTACTGCGGATCAACACTTCGAACAAAGCTCTTTGAATTCCATTCGAGGCAATGCCCAGAGCCGTGATTCCGACCCAGATCCCAGCCTGTAGATAATGGCGTAGATTTAAATCGAGACTTCTTAATTCTCAGTTTGAAAGCTGGCGTCTCTAAGATGCCTTAAAAATTTGTCTGCACGTCATACAATAACACAATTTCCCTATAGAAAGTGACCATGGCAACGCCTCGTTGCTGTCGAAACACCTGCTGTGGTGTTCGCGCGTTCCAGGAGTCGTATACGCCTGATCGAAACAAATCCGATCAACACAGAACGACATCGACACCTTAAAAACACGCACCTTCGCCTTTAAATTTCTTTACAACTTTCGCCGACACTTCGACGACACGCCTAGCAACGTCATTAACGAGAATCCACCTGGTTTCCTTCCTTTGCCTTACCTTCACGCAGAGCGAAACACTTTTTTCAAGTTCATATCGATGATCACTAAGCTACGTGTGGGCATTCCTATCATTGGATAAATGGCAAGACTTACCGAAGATTTGAAAGGAATAGCTTGAGAACGAGATTTTCTGTGGCAAAGAGAGGCGGTAATGGCCTACGATGGCGGTAGAGAATTGGTTGCGTGACACGGTGAGCTTCTTTGATGGCGGTGACGGTAGCCTCACACGCGAGAATTACAGTACATATTATTTTCTACCTAATGTACAGTATCTACCAACTTGCTACCTACGACTGTCGTAGTCTTCACTTGAACTCCAAACGCCCGCCGAAGATTGCCGACGTCACAAAGAGATATATCGGCTTGAGTAGGCTGAACAAGTAAGGTAGCGGGCTTTGCCGCTTGCCGGCGCTATTCGTTATTTATAGTGTGTTGAATGCTCACAATAAATCCTATTCAGATGGAACCATCTCTCTAGGCCTCATTAGACCATATTATAGTGCTATATAAGGTAATTCAGTATCGCGTTTAAGGTCCGGACCCCTCCCCCCCTCCCCTGTCCGGGATTTTATTTCCACCACCCCCTTGTTGTAGACAGTGGCCATCACACTCCGCTGAAGAGACTCGCCCAAGGGGATTTGAGTGAGGCACACTTTGGGCCAACTTTGGGCATGCTCATTGTTGTTGAATGTTGAGCTTATATTTGTCCGGGGATAGTTTTCTGATCGCTCAATTACTGTCATACTGAAACCCGTTTGATTTACCGTGCCCACCGTCATGAGAAAACTGCACTGGCGACGGTTGTCCCTGGCAATGTATCTGTCGACGACGATCTTCTGCACTAAATTGTGTGCATGTATTCTTACACTTTCAATGAATCTGATTTGTCAGAGACGTTCTCGTAAAATACGGCATTGTTGATAATCGTTACCCCCTAAAGTCTCCATCTTATATATATGAGCGAGTGGGGGAACTAATGTTTATGACTCACTGTACAAAACTAAAACGTTGCGAGCAGATGCAGGAATGGGCGTTGGACTAAGTAAAAACAAAAGGGATGAACGGAGACCACGGTGGCGGACGATTCGCAGTGCTAACATGCTCGCAGGCGAATGGACTCGGAGGATTCACAAGTTACATTCAAGAATGGAGCAGAACCAGAGACAAGAAACTAATGCGAAGTACTGTCCGGATAATTCTCCCCCGTGCCTGCAGAACATTCAGTAACACGGAAATATTCTCTCCTCGACCTGACTATGAAACGATGGACCACATGCTTCGCAAACATACCTGGGTTGCGTAGAATGGTAGTAGAACTCACCAATGCGCAACGAGGTAGCTCGTCACACTATGCCAAAATTTCAAAAATCCCTTCGCCCTTGAACAGTTCTATGCAATTTTGAAGCTGTCGGGGATAGGGTAGTGGACGAACGTGCCATGTATGATGTAGAGAAATCAGGAGATTTTCGGGGACCTTTACTTGCGCCTTGGGGAAAGGGTGGACTGACATGTAAGAGGTACAGGTGATGATTGGACTGAGAAAACGCGCCATTGCTCGCCTCAAATCATCGACTTGTTCGGGCCTGCAGTCCCAAAATCCAGGTTCAAAGCTGTTCATAGTTATTATTCCTTCGGGAAGTCCAGCTACGGATCGGACACCAGCCTCGCTTTGTTATTGCTGTCCATTGGTGACACATGCTATGCACGGGGACGTCAGACTTTATTGTAGGGTTCAAATGTTGAGCGTCGTCGTTTCAGGACACTGCAAAGACAGGATAAGAGATCAAATACGTGACGCCGTGCATAGTCACTGGTGTCATCGGGTTCATCTTTTTCTGCCGCCCCCAAAATTTCATCAAGCTTGCTGAATCTCGCAGTCTGGTACATAGAAATTTCGGTCAAGCTGGATAAGGAGGGATTCAGCGAGACGTAGTCTTAGAGGACGGAGGAAGTCGTTGATCCAAATACTTGGTGATGGTAGTTGCTGGAATAACGGCCCGCGGCCCGTCTCCCGACTTGTTGTCATTTGTTGATTCCGGTAGCTCCCGCCATTCTCATCCTCGTCCACTATAACCCTCTCATCATGAACGTAATAATCTGCCATACTGACTGGCCGACTGAAGTGAGCTTTTCTTATACGACTCCTACTCGTTTTGTGACTTGGTGCGTAGATAGGACGATGCCATCCTGCGCACAGGGCTTAACCTCCTTGAACGCCGGCTACGCTTCAGAATCGGCACACTCGCGACCTACTGAGTGGTGATCATACAGAGACAAGAGTGAAGGACGATTATCACGTGACAACCGAAGTTTGACGCGCACCGTGTCTCGGCATATCGTCTATACCTGGACTCGTCTAAGATGGCCTTCTGCAGCCTGCAAAGTCAGCTTGGGCTCGACAGCTATCGAGACGGCCCACTGGATTATGCGTATCTTGATTGAGGTAGTGGCTAAGCGATAGACGATGCGAAATCTTCGCAGTGGGGTTCGTATACCATCACTCTGTGAGTACTCTGGTCCGTCAACGTGTGGGACCTTGACTCACAGCGTATGAAATAGCAAACCAGCGTGGAGATACTACAATAAGACTTATGCAGAGTCGTGGATCTGCTCAACGTAGGAGCCAGCACGCGCATGGTGAACCATATCCTTACATTTCGTTACATCTGCTCACCTCTGTCTTTAGATATCGAGATCATCGTTCAAACTCATGTTACTGAAACCACGCAACTTGGAAACCTGTTTACCGAAGATTCAAGGGGCGAAAGCGCTAAGACGTGAGACTTTCGAGAAGAAAGGATGGTTCCATGGTCAAACTAGCAGGCGTATCGTGTGTACTGTTCAGTTTCCTCTTGACCTTTGTTGAACTCATCAGTCTCTGTAGCAGGGTGTCACATTCCGGACATCAATTATCTCAGTGTTTCGACGTCTTCATTTCTCACGGACGACTGAATGTCACTGTAAGGTGCAGGATTGTTGTTAGGTTACCTCAGGAAGGGCTCGTACGTTGTGCCGAACATTTCTACCGCCCAGGAAGAGCTAATATCGGTTGCTCAGGGAACATTGGCTCCCATAAGAAAACTGTCGTAATGGTGGCCTCCACGTGCACCACCACAGTTATCATTTAATTGGAATCCCAGCCCATCTTCACATTTCGAAGGCACAGGTGAAAGCTGGAGGTGCAGAACTGCACACTTCGACTGTAGACTTCAGCTTCCGCCTTTTTTAACTGCTACAGTCCATATAAGGTAAGTGATTAGTGCTCTTTTTGACCGTAGATTCTATTTCCCCAGATCACAGATGAGAAACGTGACTTCGAGCATGTCATAACTACAATACATTCCGTACTCAACTTTGGCTCTTGATTAACCCCGGAAAGCGAACGTGGCAGAAGGTATGATGCACATTTCCTCTCGCTCCCTCTTGTCTCTGACGGCCAACGTCTCTGGTAGGTTACGGACCTTTGATAGTCCGATCGCTGCAGATCTGCAGCTATTCGCCACACTTCTTCTCGTTTGTCATTGCTATGCTCGGCGCAATTCGCACGTGAGAAATGGGATACTGTTCGCCAATTGTTGGAACAGGCCAACGAAATGAAATCGACGACGGATGTTTTGGTACCGGGTTGAAGAGACGCTCCCTGGTTAGTCGACGATCTATTCATGTGAAACGAGCTGATTGATTGATAGATATGATACATATTTAGCGCTTAAAGGTCCCTTCTCGACCTCTAGTAATGATCAGACACTTTGCTGTCCGTCGTTTAGCAAGATTAATTGATCGTGCTCTCATCTTATACTGCTCGGCTGTCTGCATTTGAGACTGCGTAAAATCGCGCCACAAACAATCTGCCAACGACCACAGTCAGGATTCACACATTCGTCGTCGACAGACACGTCGATTAGGCCTCCAGAATGGGTCTATCAGAATGTCTAGGTAAAGATGTCACCGGCGGAGATGGATAGGTACGAGTGCGGAAATAGATACCTGGAACTCAAGCTCGTCTAATCGTCTAGGTAGAATGGCGTAAAGCTGGAGGCGGGTGGGTTTCTTTACAAAGTCCCCTCCAGATCCCGATGTCATCGGACGTTCAAATCAAGAGCAATGGCTGGATACGGAGGCAGAGTGTTTTGAAGGGTAGGTTTGGCGTTTTCTCTATTCCACCTGTGCTCACCGTCATCAAATGTTCGAAAGCAACGTTCCATGTCCGTTATTCAGGAGAAGACAAGAAGACTTGGTGAAACCTTTTCTTCCGCATAGGGTCCTGGGTTGTATCGACGGCGACGGAATATCTACTTCTGGAGATCAACTATCCAGAGGTACAGAAATTAGCTCGAGAAGTATGGATGGAATACGGGAGACTTTCGACGTTGGGTAGAGGGACCAAAGGTACTCGTTTACGAGCTTACCTATGTAAGTCGTCCTCTTCTCCGATTGACCCTGTTCTGACCGCCTTTCTATAGGTGCATATAGTCGCTTGAACCTGGTTTCGTGTTTATTAGGAGCCGCATCGTCTCCACGTTCTAAGCGCCCTGCTTGGTAAACTCGGAAAGCTATGTCAATACATACTTGGTGCGCGCGCAGGTACGCTCTGTTATCTACACTACTCAGCGGAGCTAACGTCTGAAAATCAGGGTCGACCCTTGGTGGAACGTTTGCTGATTACTCCATTCTTGCCATGGATGGCTGGACTGATTTCATGAACTCTCCGTCGTTTCGCAGACGTGCACCATGATATGTGTATGGAGAGCTACGTTTCGCTTCTATTTTGTTCGAAAAGTTGTCTTTGATACGACTGCGCTTTCCAATAACAACCACCATTCGTCTCTTTATTGGTTCCTTTTGCCATTGTACGGAATAAGACTGATCCTGCAACAGTCGTAGGATGTAACCTTGAAATAAAATCTCTCCAGTATTTGTTCGCAGTATCGAATAACAACACGCTGGTCTTTCGTGCTATACTCTAACTGACAATTGTCAGCGTCTTTTAGCCCAAGAATGTATTATGACAAGAACCAGACTTAATTCCGATTGGAGACACTAGTAGCTATCAGTGAGTAACAAATAAGCATGCATTTTACCCGCCGTTTCTTATTTGTTTCAGAATCAATTGATAAGCAACTGCACGAACACGGTAAATATTCCGGCAGCACTATTTAGGTTGCCTATTCTTTCACTCTGGACGTGCAGTCTGGAAGCGGTAGAGGGAGAACGATGGTCAGACTGGCAATTCCTGATCCGAATTACCTTTTCAGTACAGACCGGAGGCAGTGCGCGATGGGAGCCTTGACCAATTTGGCGCCATTCTAACTGTGACACATACTCCTCATCATGATTGATGGGTAAGGACGATCTCGTCCCCTTATCCTCCGTTGTTATTTCTCTTTGCAGGCCCCACCGAATGAATCCAATAGCGAGAGGGTAAGCGCCAGCCTGTTGACCTTCCTTGTCTCTAAATTTCGCTCAGGAATGGTTTGGACAGATTATGCTATGGCACGGCGATGTGTCATTCCCCAGTACTCTCCTCGACTTTCTTTTGTGCAGTTGTACTCCAGTTCTTCGATAAGATGTATGCGGGGTTGTCGTATGGATCTCAGATCTGTTTGAGGTACGCATGCTATGCCATTTTTTCCCTCTTACGTGCTCTCAGCCGCCTTGTTAACGAATTATTTATGTAGCCCGCTCGATGACTACAGAACGGTAGATTAAGTACGTTATGAGCGGTGAGTTCTATCGTATAAATAGTTTCGATCTCACTGGTTTGAATAGAAAGCAGTGCGTTTTTCATGCCGAGTCGCACCATTGGCATGGTGCATACTCGGGAATTGAATGTTTTTTCACTGAAGGTGCCGTGGCCTGTAACAGTGATGAATGTATGCGGCGAATAATGATTTGGACATCAGATACATGGTTTATCGCCTGCAAAACAAATATAACTTGTGAGTCCCCGCGGAACGACAGACGTTAATTTCTCATATGAGGTGCGCTCATCCAGATGTATATCGCCACATTGAATGATACCTCCCCTTGGCGTTTCCTTGGGCGCCTATCCGTTTGGCAAGAGCGTGCTGATGGCGACACATTTGATGCACCGAGCGCTAGTCCGCATTCTTTGCTTCTAACCACGAAGACGACACGAGTCTGCGCAACGGAAATCTCTCAGTGCAATCACAAGTTACTACAGAACTACGTCGACGATGGACCATGGTACGTGTTGTTGCCTTTTTTTCGGCAATTTTTACATTCATTCCCGCATGATTAGAGGAAATGCCCGTTGAACGTCGGAAACGATATTGGATACAGAAGAAATCATCTGTGTCAGAATGGGGGCGGGACCAGAAAATGTCTGTATACGAATCGTTCGCGTGTCCACGAGAATCATCGTACTATGATAAAGGTAATACCTCTGTCTGTAATAACTAGAAGCAGCTAAATAAAGTAGCCAGAAAACGTCCTCCATTATATCACCAAGATCCTGATCTTCCCGAGGTCACACTCTCTGCCCTCATCGAGACTGGCCGCCCGGAATTGACCATTCCGGTGTTGAAACAACGGTCCTACACTGGTAATCAACCAGTGATATCATCCGCTCTTGCCGACACTCCCTGCACTGTCCTTGGTATTGATGGGGTTGTGGCAAAGCTCAATGCGACACTCGGCACGTCTTACACTTTGGGATCCCGTATACTTCGTCTCTTAGGGATAGCGACACTAGAATCGATTCTCAAACCATACGTTGCACGAAATGTCGACTTTGGGACGGTCTACGCTCATTTGCGGCCCTATTGGTATTACTATGACGTTGCCGCCATCGCACACGAATTACATACCCGGGAAGAGAAGGACAGGGAGATGCGGAGAGAGGTGCTCGTCCATGACAGGATCACAAGGCGGAATGTGCATCCTCGCCGTGTGTGGGATCTGTACGCTAATCGGGTGGTGCCATACTGGGTTGCGGGCAGAATACCATGGGGAATATCACATGCGTGGGTCGACGAGAAGGACCGCGTAGATGTTATGACACCTATCAACGCATGCGAGTGGCACGTGCCCATGCCGAAGGACGCCAATCTTGATCTGATCCGCATCGAGATGCTCAACCTCGGAGCGGAGTACACATGGCTGGACGTTCTGTGTTTGCGGCAGGAGGGTGGGAAGAATGAGCATCTGCGCTTGGAAGAGTGGAAGCTGGACGTGCCCACAATTGGGTGGGTGTATCGTGGTCTACATGTGGTGTGCTATTTCAATGGATTGGGTCAGCCACTGCATTTGACACCAAACTACTTTGAGAGTGATCGGTGTTGGTTCCGACGTGCATGGACACTGCAGGAGTTCACCAATAACGTCATCACTGGTGGGGAGACCGGGGATCATGACATCATGGAAAAGGAGGTTCAGAAGATGTTTGATGAACAACTGGCACACTTGCGGAACATACGACAACAGGACATGGTCCTTGAACTTGTGTTAGAAATGCAGAACCGGGTGTCAACAAAGTCTTTGGATAAAGTCGCTGGCTTAGCATACCTTCTCTACCCAGAATTTATCCCAATATATGATGCAGAGAAGTCTGATGTGGATGCATGGGAAGTGCTCATGGATGCTATGTCACCTGCATCTCGGGCACGTTTGTTCTTCTATTTCCCTGAGCCTGGGAAGGGCAACAAACATTGGCGGCCATCATGGCAGCAAATCATGGCATTCAAATATTTTGTGCCATATTTGTGTTCATGGCCAGGACCTGTCAATCACACAGATGATACAGATGCAGACTGGTATGAGGGTTTTTGTATTGATTCTGTAGATGTGTGTGGCTTAGCAGAGGGAGAAAAGGAAAGGAATCATCAAGAAGGAGAGATGGTCTTCAATGATGCTGCTGGGTCACATCACACATTCAAAATTGTGGCAGCCCATACATACCCAATACCCAATGGATCATATACACTCATTGGCTGCAATGACACATGTAATTTACCAGTTGATATATGGGTAGTTGGTCAGCGAAGAGAGGATGGGAAATTTGAGAAATTGTCAGTGTTCAGGTCAGCAGATGAACAAGTGAGGCTCATGGAACTTGGCCTTGAAAAGAGTAGAATTTTTCTTTGTTGAATTTATCATGTGTGACACTTACTTAGCACAAGTCTTGATTATGGACATATAGGATCTCAAACAGTGGTTGAGATTGTATGCTTGAGTACTATATCATTCAGGATGCACTTTTGTATGCTGAAAGGGATAACAAGGACACTGTTAATTGAGATATTCAGAGTTGATAGAGATCTGCATGCAAATGAAAACCATATAAGAGACAAAGATATCCCAAAGGAGAAGGCAGGAGTTCAACAGAAGGAAGTTCTTCATATGTTATTAATAATAGAGAAGAAGCAATAATATATGTGTGTTCTTCAACATATAAATTGGATGGAAACAGTGAGCAATGATGAGGTCATTGAGCTTGTACCATTGCCTAATCTGAGACAAGGCGAGACATTAAGAAATACATGCATGGACCACCAACAGGGCACTAGGGATGCCCACTGTCCCCATATATACAGTGGATACAGGTGCTGTATATACAAGACTATACCTATACTGTCAGGGCTCTTGACTGCTACTTTCCAATATGGTTTACGGTATAGGTGTGGCCTATAAGATCCATAGCATATTATGGCTTTACAGCTATAAGTATGGTGTAATCTAAGTGGCTATGCTGCCATGTACAATTCACTTTTCTGCTGCCACATAGACATGCTTTACTCCATCCCTTCCCCTCCAATGATTACTTTGGAGCCTATTTCTCAGAATGTATAATTTCTACTTGTTTTGATTCACAATTATGTCCAGTAAAATTTCTACTTATACAAATGTTCATTGTCAATACCAACATATAAATCATTTTCCTCTGCTTTGGCCTTGACAAGCTTGATCATTTAAGCAAAACTTCAGGCATCTGAATCTGTCCCTATAGCAGTCCACTTCTATGACTATCTTTAAATCTTGGTTCCTTTTTTCAAGCTAGTGCTTGCATTTCTTGGAAACTGCAGGTAAAGCATATTCTTAAGCTTCATTTTGTGTTAGACCTGATGTCTCAACAAGAGTAAATAATGGCTGTATCACTTTCGTACAATCACTGTTAAGTCTCGTGATGAGAGGACGTCTGGACTAAGTGTTTTAGTGCTTAGCAAGAATGAATGTGTTTTGATATGAATAAACTTTAGCTGAAAGCTAGGGAATATACAGCTTGAGCTACAGTATTTATATACTAAAGTGAGGGGTCTAATAATAAGTGCACCATTACAAGAAAGAAGCAGAAATATCACAAGGTGAACAGTGGTGACTGTTATGATTTATTCATTTTCTTTACCTAAGCACCTCTTATCTTATCTTTGGTGCTTATCTTATCTTATCCATAGGATCCGCAACTCCATGGAGTCATGACATCGCGACACAGTCACCATTGCTCACCTTGTGATATTTCTGCTTCTTTCTTGCAACAGTGCACTTATTATTAGACCCCTTACTTTAGTATATAAGTAGTGTACTCAAAGCTGTATATTCTCTAGCTTTGAGCTAACATTTATTCATACCAAAACACATTCATTCTCGCTAAGCACTAAAGACTTAGTCCAGAACCTCCTCACATCACAAGACTCAACGGTGACTGTACGAATGCGATACAGCTGTTGCTTACTCTTGTTTGGAGACTTGGGTCTAACAGTGACTGTGTCGCAATGTCATGGCTCTGTGGAGTCGTGGATCCTATGGATAAGATAAGATAAGATAAGATAAGCACTGAAGATAAGATAAGAGGTGCTTAGGTAAAGAAAATGAATAAATTGTAACATTACCTCCTTGTTAAAGCAGGCGTCCTGACTGCTGTTATGGTATGCTGTCCGGTTCGTAAGGCAATTTGCTAAACATTGCCTCCTCGTCAGGTCCACCAAACTCATCCCACATTGCTTCTTTGTCATACCAGACTCTCTTGCCGGTAAATGGATCTATGTTAGATCACCATTGAGGTGAAGTGTTATGATTTATTCATTTTCTTTATCTAAGTGCCTCTTATCTTATCTTTGGTGCTTATCTTATCTTATCTTATCCATAGGATCCATGACTCCATGGAGCCATGACATCGCAACACATTCACCATTGCTCACCTTGTGATATTTCTGCTTCTTTCTTGCAACGATGCACTTATTATTAGACCCCTTACTTTAGTATATAAGTACTGTAGCTCAAGCTGTATATTCCCTAGCTTTGAGCTAAAGTTTATTCATACTGAAGCAGATTCATTCTCACTAAGCACTAAAGACTTAGTCCAGAACCTCCTTTCATTATGAGACTCAACGGTGACTGTACGAACGTGATACAGCCATTGCTTACTCTTGTTTGGAGACTCGGGTCTAACAATTAGCTCAAAGCTTTTCTTAGCTCTCTAACCAGAGCAAACATGGAGAAGGACAACATTGTCATTCTAGCCACATCCTTGGCACCCGGTGACACACTCTGCGAGCATTTACACGTGTAATTTTGCAATTGCTACCAATGAATACATGCTACAATGACCAGGTACTAAGGCACTGAGAAATACAACAGAGCACAGTGATTATAATGCTAGTAATAAGATTATCTGAGTAAAGCTAGGTGGAGCACATGGCTTAACCTAAGGATGGTACTAGAAAGGCTGTACTAGGTATAAAGTCCCAGTGTTTGACACTAAGCACTCTGACAGGGCATAGCATCCGCACACTAAGAATAGAGCAGGACATGCTTGTGAGATAATTAAGACTTCACGCAACATTGATCTATGACATGCAAGGCCCAGCAGATCCAGAACATAGAGTTCTAGACTTTGTGATGTCAGAACTCAAGTAAATCCGAAGTATCTGGCTTCGGCCGAAGCACGTGAGGCCTAGACAAGGAGATCATTGCCTTCACTATGACAGAATTCCCAAAGAGAGTATTATGAAGTGGAATCGGAGTCGCGCGCTAGGCTGCAACCCTGAGGAGATAGCAACCAACGTCAGTACACGTGTAATAGTGTGGTTAACCGATGTTGCAACACTTAGAGACAGGATCTGGCCCCGGGCCAGACTCCTGAGTCAGCGCCAAGCCATGGTGTGCTAATGGCGACATGCACGGGACACAGGTGAGGGAGCTCAGCAACCTAAATGATACTATATTTGGTGGTACTAATTTGTAGAATGTAAAATAGATAAATAGCGCAGTATAATTGTAGTGTACAAGTTTCAGACCCCCGTTGTAGTCGCACCCAAGCCTCTAGCTTGACGCTGTAGCTTCAGGATTAGTTTATAACTTCAAGTGAGAGAATATACCTAGCATTGATATCATATCGAGTGAATTGAGATGTGCGCGAGGCATAGAAAGCTAACGCAGCACTTGTGTGACTGTTGATTGGTTGGGTGACTTGCACTCTAACCTGAGAAGAAGAGTTGGTGTCATTGAGGACATGCTCTTGTGCTTTGAGGGTTTTGTGTGATGCGAGGCACTACAGGTGGCAGAGGTTCAAACCCTTTGGCTTGATTAGTGCTCGCTTGAGGGTATATATTTTCCAAGTGGCATAGGTTCAAACCCTGTGGCTTGCAGATGGGGTTTTATAAGATTTTTGTGTCTCTGGATCGCATAGGTTAGCCCCCTGTGGATCTACGATCAGTTTGGAAGCTTGAGCACGTAGGTTTGAATCCTGTGGCTTCAGTGGAAGGTTTTGTGAAGTGTTTCTGCTTGGAGCGCAAAGCTTTGAGTCGTGTGTTGTGTGTTTTAAGTCGTTTGAGGTCATTCCATGTGTTGCTCTAGACTTAGTGAGGGTTTTGTGTGCGTCTCTTAATGTTGCATGTATTGTACTACACCTTGCCTTGAGGCCCAGTGACAACTGTCGCTCCTCTTGTTATTAAAAGCCTTTGGACTTAGAGAGATCTACATACTTGATGCATGCTATTTCTATATGTGTGTATCCTATATTCTGAGAGTTTGGTTGTTTTGTTTCTATCTGCTTCTATCGCATCAGAATCCCCCATGAACTTGAGGGTTTGTGTGTGTAGTGTTGGGTGTGGGTGTGATCAGTGTCTTCGATGCTGTTGCATTTCTAGCTTGTGCACACAGAGTCTCTTCACCGGCTTCACACTTCTCACCGCTGCCCTCATCCTCGCTATCAGGTTTAACTACAGACCGTTGCGATGAGTAGAGGTACCCAACACCGCCCCCTCCGTCATTATCAATCAACAAATAAACCCTGCACCCACTTCCAATGACATCTCACTCCAGCCACAAACAACCATCCATGCACCCGTACCGAGACGAGTGGCACCAGTCCCAGACTTCTCTTCAGTCAATGGGGGGTCGGAGGACACTCTTCAGTCGGGTAATGGGGACATTCAAGAAGGAAGACCTCCCACCCCTTCCAGAAGGCGCATGCCTTTCATCATCCTCTCCTCAACCACCAGCTCTACCCCCTATGTTGTTCGATCACCCTCTCCTTCCAAGGACAATATTGCCGAGCACGCAGTCCGATTCCAACTGGGCCACCACAGCATGCCCGTCACTCCTGGGGGTCACACCAGCAACCGTTTTGGGGATACCTGGGTTCCAGCTGCAACACCCGCAACCCCATTTGACCCAGGTGACCTTTGGGACAACATTCTCATCCCCTACAGTGCCTACTTCTCTGTGGGAACCAGTTCTCCTGACCACAGAACCCCACCGCCAGACAACAACCGCTATTCCAGTATTGATTACTGGGACCAACCCATATGAAACTAGGAGCTCCCACTCGAGCCTATAACAGAAATTGAGGAGCCCGTCGCCAGACCCTCCATTCCCCGCCGATCCACCTGGTGAGACATAGATAAGTGACACCTTGCACCCTCCCGAGCTGACCTGCCACTCAACTGATTTGGAGAATCGGTCAGGTTCAGAAGGTGGCCAAGCGAGTCAAGCATCTCAGACACCGCCACAGAGTTACTCCCTGAGGCGGAGTATGTCAATGGAATCCACGGAGAGAGTCCCGAGCCATCCCCCATCCCATCAATCCACTCACTCCATGCAACAAACCCTGACCCTCCCACCAATGATGCTATCTAATGCCATCCACCTATTTGAAATGACCAGATTCAATGAACCCACAGATATAATCCTGGAGATATTAGTACAAGCCCATTACAATGACTTGTTTAGTTATTTTGCCTATGAATTACCCTTTATCCTGGCTTGGGGAGAAACCAAAGCCGGGAATGATTATTTTATGAATCAGCAGTGCGGTCTCCCCTCTAACCAAATCCTACGGTATGAGGCAGGAAGAAATGCCTGCCTCCTGTACAACAAAATCCACTGAGATGCCCCCATGCAGGTTCTCAGCCCTTACAGAAGGGTCACGATCAAACTGCCAGAGATCAAGATCCAGGAACCCATGCCAGACGAACCACTGGTGGCACCTCCCTGAGCACCAGTTGCTGCCTTCTCCTATATCAGGGGACAGGCACCTCCAGGAACGTACACCCATGGTTACATACCATTCACTGGAGCCAATCCATCAGGAAGCAGTAGCGGACCACCCGCTCAACCACCACAACCTCCCGCACCACCCCAAAGATGGACACTCTCGAGACATCCCGCCCTGCCAAAACCACCAGACCCACCAGCTCCCTGGGTATTAACTACAGGAAACACTGCCCCCTACAATGACTTCAAGCCAAAAATCTTGAAAGAAGTTGACGACTTCAACGGGGATTCTAATGACATCTCCTGTTTCTTCCTAAAGTGCGAACTGCACTTCAATCTATTCAACCGGCACTTCTGGTATCATGCCCACAAAGTCATCTTCTGTGTCTCACAACTCAAAGGGGACACCGAGAAGTGGTGGGAGTTATGTTCAAGGATCATAGGAAGGAACACCAATGGAGAGCAGCTGTATCCCTCTTACAAAGACTTCAAAGCAGAAGTCAGGTCTAGGTTCTGGAAGGACACACACATGCAAATAAAGCATGCACAGTGGGAGAAACTCAGGCAGTTGACGTACCAAGACGGTGACCAGTTCTTCCAGAAATTCAAAGAACTTGCGTACAATGCTAGGGTACGCAACAATGAGCAGGTAATGCTCACCCAGATCAAGAAAGCCGCCTGCGAAACCAGCAAGAATACAATCTACTCAGCTGACGGCGAAGTACCAACCACCTATGACAGGTGGAAGGCTCGCTTACTCTGCATGAACTATAATTGGCATCTCAAGCGAGCAGAAGGAACCATGGCTGGACAAATTGATTCCAAGCCGCAGGCACAGAAGAAGACCATGCCCCAGGAGGGTGGTCAAGCGTCGACTTACATGCTGGAGAAGAAAACAGCAACAGGAACAACATACGGAGAACACAGAGTGCCAATAGATATTGACACAGCATGGGCAGCAGCAAAGTGTTTCCAATGCAGCAAGCTCGGCCACTTCAAACATGACTGCCCCAATGCGCCTAAATCCAGGGAAGAAGCCATGCATCAACTCAATTATTACTGGGACATGCATCCTATGGTTGAAGCACTGGTACTGTCAACAATCAAAGAGGTAAAAGAGGATGCTGAGAAGTAAATGATTCAACTTACTCAGCTAAGGACTTAGTTTCATCTGGTATGCATGTCATGCCCACTAGTCAGACTCATACATTTGTAGTAAATATTGCATATTTGAATATACCCACGGCTATAACTTCCAGACCAGAAACTAAGCAAGAATCAACAGAACAGCACACTGTGATAGTTAGACTACTGGCTAAACGTTCAGCAAGTAACCCATTGCAGGTGAAAGCATTGAATGACAAGTCACCCACCATAGTGACACCCATCATAATGGTTCAACTGGATGGGGCAGGGGAACAAATGCTTAGCGTCCCCCCTGGCAAAACGGCTCCACAGAGCTCCAGCCTCGCTGGAGGATTTGAGGGAATAGCTTCGGCAAAACCTCCTCTGGTAATGGAGATCACCATAAGGATACCAAAGTATAAATCCCTTATTCACCAAGGGGCTTCAGCGAAAACCAAGGACTTAATCGACCCCATGCAAGAGACCCCTACCAACAGGAACAAGGGGGCCTGAACAAGGTGGGAGATGCCTAAAGTACATATGTATGAAATTCCCAATGAAGAGGATGATACCAGCTTCCAAATGAACAAGAGAACTAAATTCGCACCCCCTGTAGCACCTGAGGCGACCCAGTCGATGGTAGCCGAGTCTCTGGACTCTGGCGTGAAGACTGGTTACCAAATTAGGTGATTGACAATTCTTCCTTGGTCAAGATTGGCTAGCAAGGCACAATCCACTTGTTAATTGGAAAACCGGGAAATTAATATTCACACGATGCCAATGCTGCAAAACCCCATTCATACTCCCTGACGCAGATCCTGACGACAAGTGGGACGAAGAACTAGAAGAAGGAGAAACCATCCTCACCATAGACTTCACACAGGCCATTCTTATACATGCTCATCATGCAAATGACCTTGCTGCCAAAGCCAATGCAGATAAGAAGACCAAGACATTCGAAGAAATGGTCTCAGACTGGTGCAGAGATTTCAACAACTTATTCGATAAAGATAACTTTGATGAGCTCCCTGAACCAAAGACGTGGCACCATGCCATCGAACTTATTCCCAATGTAAGTGCCAATCTTGACTGTAAAGTTTACCCTCTTAATTGTAACGAACAAGAGGAGCTTGACAAGTTCTTGGACGAGAACCTCTCAAGCGGAAGGATATGACCCTCAAAGTCTCCCATGGCATCACCCTTCTTTTTCGTTAAAAAGAAAGATGGCAAGTTATGACCAGTCCAGGATTATTGCAAGCTCAATGAGATGATGATCAAGAATCGATACCCACTTCCTCTCATCTCAGAACTCATGGACAAACTATGAGGCACCAAGTATTTTTCTAAACTTGACATTTGGTGGGGATACAATAATGTACGCATCAAGAATGGTGACAAGTGGAAGGCAGCGTTCAGAACTAACTGAGGGTTGTTCAAACCCACGGTCATGTTCTTTGGGCTTACCAACTCACCTGCCACCTTCCAGTGGATGATGAATGACATTTTCAAAGATCTCATCGTGTTGGGAGCAGTAACTGTCTATCTCAATGACATCCTGATCATTTCCAAAACCAAGGAGGAACATTGCCGAATCACACGTGAAGTTCTAAAAGTCCTACGAAAGAACAAGCTATTCCTTAAAGCAGAGAAATGCGAGTTCAAAACCCTAGAAACAGAATACCTTAGGGTCATCATCAGTGAAGGAAGCATTCACATGGACCTGGTCAAAATCCAAGGCATAGCAGAATGGCCAGTCCCAATGAAGAAGCAGCAATTACAATCCTTTCTGGGCTTTACGAATTTCTACTGACAATTTATCAAAAGCTACAGTAAAGTTGTCAAGCCTATGACACAGCTGACAGGGAACAATCCATGGAAATGGGGAATGGTGCAACAGGGCACGTTTGAGGAAT
This sequence comes from Armillaria cepistipes, assembly GCA_900157415.1. Lineage (NCBI taxonomy): Eukaryota > Fungi > Basidiomycota > Agaricomycetes > Agaricales > Physalacriaceae > Armillaria > Armillaria cepistipes. The sequence continues at coordinate 470,651 of FTRY01000025.1, forward strand.
TGAAAAGGCTATTGGCAGAAGAAGTGGTATTAGCAATACCAACGGAGGGGGGCAGGTTCCACGTTGAGGCAGACACTAGCGACAGAGCAATAGGTGCTGTCTTGTCACAGGAGCAGGATGGAAAATGGCGCCCAGTCGCCTTTCTATCCAAATCCCTCATGGTTACAGAACAAAATTACAAAATTTATGACAAAGAACTACTCATGATCATGCTCGCCCTGGATGAGTGGAGGCACTACCTAATGGGAGCAGCTCAGGATTTCGAAATCTGGACCGATCACCAGAATCTCCAGTACTTCTGGAAACCCCAAAAGCTGAACTGCTGACAAGCACATTGGGTAACGGAATTGGCAGAATACCACTTCTCTCTTCACCACAAATCAGGAATGGCAAACAAGAAAGCCGACCTGCTTAGTCAAAGGGCAGACCATGAACAAGGCAAAGACGATAATGATGGAATCGTAGTTCTCAAACCCAAGCACTTCTGAGCAATGATCATGCCCACAATAGAGGAGATACAAACTAAAATCAAATGTGCTATGCTCGACCACCACTGATGGGACAAGAACATCTCTGGATCCCTCAACCATGATCAAGGAATGACAATAGAGGATGGACTGATCTACTACAACAGCCGTATCTATGTCCCCCAAGATCATGCATTATGAGGGGAAATCATTTCGAGATCTCATGACCACATCACCACCAGACATCCAGGCATAGAAAAGACAAAGGAACTCGTCCTACGAGAATATTGGTGGCTCAAGATGAAGAAGGACATAGAGACCTACATCTGTGCCTGCAAAACGTGCCAATGAACCAAGACAAACATGCAAGCAAAGGCGGCACCTCTACATCCCAATGCCATTCCCTCCCGACCATGGACCCACATCTCCGTCAACATGGTCACTGGTTTACCCAAGTGCAATGGTTACAATGCTACCTTAATGATCATCGACCAATTCTCGAATGAAATCATCTATATCGCATGTTCCATGGAGCTGTCATCGGAAGGGTAGGCCAAGATCTTATGAGACAAAGTATATGCTAACCATGGGATGCCACAAGTCATTATCTCTGACCGGGGGACTGTGTTTGTCTCCAAGTTCATGAAAAACCTCTACAACTTGCTCCAAATCAAGGCCAATGCATCCATGGCCTTTCACCCGCAGACAGATGGACAGACAGAACGGTGAAGAGACTCTGTGCGCACAGGCTAGAAATGCAACAGTGTCGAAGACACTGATCACACCCACACCCAACACTACACACACAAACCCTCAATGTTCTTGGGGAGATATTATGTGATAGAAGCAGATTGAAGCAATACAACTAAACTCTCAGAATATACAATACACACATATAGCAATAGCACTCGTAGGGTATCTAGATCTCTCTAAGTCCAAAGGCTTTTATAACAAGAGGGGTGACAGATGTCACTGGGCCTCAAGGCAAGGTGTACTACAATACACAACTCGTTGCCACACACCAACAAAACCCTCAATAAGCCTCATGTGACACACACAGGTGATCACAAAGAACTTAAACACACCCTAAACACGACTTAAAGCTTGCGCTCTAAGCAGAAACCCTTCAAAACACGTCCACTCAAGCCACAGGATTTGAACCTACATGCTCAAGCTTCCAAACTGATCATAGACCCACAGGGTTTGAACCTGTGCCGATCCAGAGAAACAATAACCAAATAAACCCCGTCCGACAAGCCAAAGGGTTTGAACCTCTGCCGCTTGCAGAAATGAGAACCCTCAAGTGTGCACTAATCAGACCACAGGGTTTGAACCTGTGCTGACTGTAGCACCGCACGTTAAAAGAAGGCCTCTGTACGAACACTAACCAGACCAAAGGATTTGAACCTCTGCTGCCTGTAGTATCTCGCACACAAGAAACGCCATCCGACAAGCCAAAGGGTTTGAACTTCTGCCACTTGCGGAATGGTATGCCCAACTAAGCATGTGCTAATCCGACCAAAGGGTTTGAACCTCTGCCGCCTGTAGCACCACGTGTCACAAGAAACCCTCAAAACTCAAGAGCACGTCCGCAATGACACAATATCTCTTATTCTCAGGGTAGAGCGCAGTCAACCAATCACTCAAACCATACACAAGTCCCCTGCTAAGCTTTCTATGCCTCACGTGCTACTCAAGTCACTCAAATGTTATCAATAAAAGGTATATTCTCTTGCTCGAAGCTACAAACTAAACCTGAAGCTAGAGCGCTAAGCTGAGGGCTTGTGTGCTCCTACAACGGGGGTCCGAAACTTGTACACTATTACTATACTACAGTATTTATATACGATGCGCTCTACCAATTAATACAACCTTAAATAGTAACTCTTGGCCTGCGGAACTTCCTTTCCTGGGTGTCGCGCATGTCGCTATAATCACGCCATTGCTTGGCGCTTACTCAGAGCTCCGGCTCGGGGCCAGATCCTGGTCTCTCAGCTGCGCGACATCAGTTAGCCATGCTATCCACGCGTACTGACATTGCCTAGTATCTCCTCGGAGTTGTAGCCTAGAGCGCAACTCATCTTTATAGTAATAATATCTTCTAGTGATTTCCATGGTCTTCTAGGACCACTAGTTTCTAGTCTAGGTCTCATGCGCATCAGCCAAAGTCAGAGACATCGGTCTTACTTCAATTCTACACATTCTGAGGTCTAGAGTGCCAGCTCCCGGCATGGCCATGCCTTGTGCGTCATAGATCAAGGTTGTGTGAAGTATCAATTATCTCCTGAGCTTCGCTGGTTCTATTCTTAGCACACATCTTCTGTGCATCATCAGCGTATTCAGTGTCAAGTGCTGGGGCTTTAGACTTAGCGTGACCCTTCTGGTATCACTCTACAGTTAAGCCATGCGCTCCACTGAACATCACTCAAGGAACTTCATTGTCCACACTTAGGACACTGCACTCTAAGGTATATCTCATTGCCTTGGTATCTAGGTCTTATAAAATGTATTGATACATTTCGCAAAATTACACGTGTGAACACTTTTCAAGCGTGTCAACAGATCAATCAGGAGGTTGAAAAATATCTGCGAAACTTCGTCAACCATCTTCAGGACAACTGGGTAGAATGGTTATCGCTTGCTGCTGATGTGCTCGGTAACAGCAAGTGGCAAATGGACTAGAGGCTGGCAATGAACACCAACAACACTAAACCAATCACTAACTCTACACTTATCACCAATGTATTGAATTCGGGTGTTTCGAGTACGATAGAAGCACTCTGCAGACTTCAATAATCAAGGAAAGTTGTTTAAAGACGTTTTATTTTGTTACTAGTGAGCTATACAAGTGTACTACTCGCACTAGCGGGGTTGGTAAGACACAATTGGATGAATAGTGACTTGACTTGAGCTACTGCGCTCGCTCTGACTGGGACTGCTTCGAACTAGTGGCTCTCTTGGCCCTGTAATGTCTTACAAGTGAATAAACACTTGACTAGTCGCTTTCTAGGCAGACTAGTGGCGCTCTTGGCCTAAGAATAATACTTTAAACTTCGAGAATTTGCTTGAACTAACTTCGAAACACTCTTGGCCTTTGCAGGACACAAAAGATTACTCTAAGACACTTCTATTCACTCAATGCTATGGGTAACTTAGCGACTAGTAGCCACTTCGTTGAGGTTAAGCACAAAAGCCTTTAATTGGGGCACTAGATACTGACTAGTAGGTCACAATTGCAGGGATGGCTTGCCTGGGCTGCGCGTGCACCTATTCTACTACTTATATACTGACAAACAAGGTACGATCGAGATATAAATAACTGACTAGAGGGGTATTATTGATAAGGATTTCTTGGCTAGTCACGAATAATGGTGAATAATCACGCAATAGTCGGTCTAGAAATGGTCGCTTGCTGACTAGTGGGCCTAGGAGCTCCGCTAGAGGTGGCATTCTGTGTTCTTGGCCCAGCAACGCTCCACTTGTGTCAAGGATAAATGGCTAGCCTAACGAGTGTGCCTGTAGCAGCTGTCGATCGTGATCGAAGGCGCAACCCGGCTATACTAGTTCCGATCGTAAATAGATCTGTATCGTACTAGCCCGATCTGAACAGCTGCGCTTCATTTCTAAATTCATTTCTAAGTCCCGTTAGAGACTCCTGCACCGCTAGTCAACTTGTCTTAAGCACTCACGCGCAGACCGTTCCACTAGTGACTGTACTTTCACGAGACCTGTATGTTCTGCTTCTTGTTGGGTGCACTCGTAGCTACCCTCGTCGACTAGCGGTCGTCATTCACTGACTCGCTTGGTATTTGAGGTGCTAGTCATGCTGGCTGATAGACTTGACCCAATAGTGGTATCGCGTCTAAATCCTGGCTTGACTAGTAGCTTTTCTGGCTTGACTATCAGCTTGAAGCCTCCGCTATAGTCCTTTAGTTATTGCTAGTCTAAGATAGATATGCGCTAGTATGATTACAAAATCGCAAAATCTAGGTGTGAACACATAGACAGCATATCAGTGGGTGGATCTGGCGGTTAGCCAAAATCTGCATTGGAGAGAGAATCTTGCGTCCCGATGCTCGCTCTTCTACGAGCGGGTTGATGATGTGCACGAAACCATACATCTTGTCAACCCAGTCAGGATTGTCTCCTTGAGCAGGTTCGTCGCCTGGCTGCGGACACCTCCTCGACAATCCGTCTACACCATGTTTGACTCCTGGAATGTGAACCAGCTTGAAGTCAAACAGAAGAATCCCTGCTACCCATCGATTGATTACTGCACTCGGGTTCATGTCTGGGTTGTTGATCATTCCTTTGATGGCGGTGGCGTCTACTTCCACCACAAAGATCTTGACTCCGATGATCCAGATAGCAGCCTCTTTTAATGCCCTATATAGGCCATAGAGTTCAAGCTTTGGCTGGCTATACTTTGATTCAACAGAGTTGAGTGGAATAGAACCGAAGTGGGAAGGGTATCTTCGTTTTGGATCTGTAGGATCCTCTTGAAAGATGGCGTATCCGACAGCTTGCGCACTTGTATCGACTGCCAGGATGACTGGTGCGTCCGACTTATAGTCGATTGGGCGGAGAGCAGGTGAGTTGATGATTTCTTGCTTCAGTGCTTCTTGAGCGGCTTCTTGATCCGGTCCCCAGAAAAACTCAACACCTTTGCAGGTGAGATTTACTAGAGGCCTCGCCAGCAGGCTGTAGTTGCGGACATATATCCATAGGATTCCAGCGGTTCCTAAGAATGAGCGGACATCTGTAAGGTCTAGACATGGTCCCCAATTCTTGATCTTGTCGACTTTTCCATCTTTGGGTATTCTACCTTCATATGTGCACTTGTGTCCAACAATAATTGCTTCTGGCACACAGAGGTATGCCTTCTTCCCTAACCAAGTACAACCAGCATACTTCATCCATTGCACTACCTGATTGAGATTCTGGAAATGTTCCCATATGAAGCGGCAGATTCCTGAATTTTCGGGTATTGTTTCGTATCCACCATCCACTGTCTCGTAGCGGGTGATGGGTCCCTTCACACCCATGTCGTTGACGAATGGGATAGTCACATCCGGTATCTCGTCTTGGAGCTTGTAGGTTATGTCGCCTTGTAGGACTTGCATTGAGTTAGTCCATCCCATCGGTAGCATGCTGAGGTGGAAGGTGCCTAGAGGTGTTTGGAAGGTTGTGAGGTCTCTACTCTTTACTGAGAGTAACCTTTGGTCAAAGGCTACAAAGAGGTCAAATACACCGTAACAAGTGCACACGCCAAAGGTCTCCGCTAGCTGTTCTATGAGCGGAGGCACCCCTGAGTTGCGGATGGTAACAGCGTTGAGTGGCTGTAAGTCATGTACGATTCGAAGTGAACATCTGTCTTTCTTGAAGACTGTGAACCATTTGGAATGGTAAGAAGAACTAGAAGGCTCATATATTCTAGAAGCTATCTGTTAGACCCGACGTTCTAACAAGAGTAATGCAACGGCTGTATCGCGTTCGTACAATCACCGTTGAGTCCCGTGTAAGTTAGAAGATCAAGACTAATGCTTTAGCACTTAGCGTGAGTGACTGTGGTTCGGTATGAATAAACTTTAGCTCAAAGCTAGGGAATATACAGCTTTGAGTACACTACTTTTATACTAAGTCAAGAGTCCGTAACGAGCACTAAGATGAGGGTACCGTGTTAGAAGATGAATAAGGCAAATACACGGTAGCCGAGAATAAAGTACACGTCGGGCGAGTGTGACTTCATAGCGATGTGAAGACTCCGTGGAGTCGCGGATCTAAAGATAAGATAAGGTAAGTGCTGAAGATAAGATAAGATAAGAGGTGCTTAGATAAGGAAAAGAAATAAATCGTAACATTACCCCCTTATTAAGGCAGGCGTCCCAACTGCTGTTAAGGTATGCCCGTCGGTTCTAGTTGCGATTTAGTATCTGTAGAAGGGTCGTCGTGCCCCCCGAATATGTCCCAGAGCTCGTAGAGTTCGTCCCAACTCTTGAGTTTCTTCCCTGTCCTTGGATCTGTGTGATACTCCCAGTCTTCTTTCTTGCCATTGACCATATCTACATGTTCGGCGAGATAGTCGTCAATGAGTTCTTCAGCATCCATGTCGTCCTCTCGCACCCAGGTGTTCGATTCTGGTCTGTAACCTTTCCACTTGACGAAGTAGTCTGTAGTCCATCGCCATGGTTCTCCCGCTTTTCCTCTGACTTTGCGTTCTCTGCTGTCAAGTACTTTCTCGATTTCATAGTGTTCTTCGCCGTCGATGAGGTCTGGGGGAGGTGGAAGCGGTTGTTCTTGGTTAGGGAACGCGGGTGGTGTGTATGGTGTAAGGAGTGATTCGTTGAAGGTGGGATGTATGTGCCAGGTTGAGGGGAGTTTCAGGGTATACGCTGAAGCTCCTTTCTTCGATACGATGAGAAATGGACCTGTGCGTTTATTGTCGAGTTTCTTCTTTGGTCGTGGAAGGTTCAGGTTGGTTGTATCGAGCCATACCTTATCTCCTACTTGATACTCGATCGCCGGTCGTTTCTTCTTGTCGTATTGAGCTTTCATTTGGGCGGCGGCTTTTTCCAGAGCTTGTTTGGCCTCTTCATGGATTTTCTGCATTTCTGAAACGAAGGTGGTGGATGCGGGCGTCCGGAAAGGTGCCTTGGGTTTGGCGCCAGGGAGGATGTCAGCGTTATAGCTGTAGTTAACCTCGAAGGGGCTTTTACCGGTGGCGGAGTGTACACGGTTATTGTGAGCGAATGCTGCGAGGGATAGCCATTCAACCCAGTCGTCTTGAAGATGGTTGACAAATATTCGGAGGTATTTTTCGACCTCTTGATTTACTCGTTCTGTTTGGCCATCTGTCTGGGGATGATAGGCAGTGGATGCGTTTGCCTTGATCTGTAACAAGTCATAGAGGTCTTTCATGAACTTGGAGACAAACACGGTGCCCTGGTCAGAGATGACCACCTGGGGCATTCCGTGCTTGGCGTAAACTTTGTCTCGTAGAATCTTGGCCCACCCTTCTGATGACAGCTCCGTGGTACATGCGATTGGTATGATTTCTTTGGAGAATCAGTCGACGATCATTAAGATAGCGTCTTGACCGTTGCACCTTGGTAAACCAGTGACCATGTCTACAGAGATGTGAGTCCAGGGTCAGGAGGGAATGGCGTTTGGATGAAGAGGTGCTGCTTTTGCTTGAGTGCTCGACTTGGTTCATTGGCACGTTTTGCAAGCGCAGACATAGTTTTCTATGTCCTTTTTCATTTTAGGCCACCAATATTCTCATAAGACGAGTTCTTTGGTCTTTTCAATGCCAGGATGTCCTGCCGTGATATGGTTGTGAGATGCTGCGATAATTTCCCCTCGCAACGCATGATCTTGGGGAATATAGATACGGTGATCGTAATAGATCAAACCGTCATCTAGCTTCATCCCACAATCATGGTTGAGGGACGCAGAGATGTTCTTGTCCCATCGGTGGTGGTCGAGCATGGCTTGTTTGATTTTGGTGTGAACTTCCTCGATTGTTGGCATGACCAATGCCCAGAAGTGTTCTGTTTTGAGGATGATAACCTCATCGTTGTCCTCCTTTCCCGTGTCGTGATCTGCTCTGCGACTGAGTAAGTCGGCTTTCTTGTTCGACGCTCCTGGTTTGTGGTGTAGAGAGAAGTGGTATTCCGCCAGTTCTGTTACCCATCGTGCTTGGCGGCGGTTCAGCTTCTGGGGTTTTCGGAAATACTGGAGATTCTGATGATCTGTCCAGATTTTGAAATCCTGAGCCGCTCCCATCAGGTAATGTCTCCACTCATCAAGCACAAGCATGATTGCGAGCAGTTCTTTGTCGTAAATTTCGTAATTTCGCTCTGTTACCGTCAGAGACTTGGATAGAAACGTGACTGGGCGCCATTTTCCATCCTGCTCTTGCGACAACACAGCGCCTATCGCTCCTTCACTGGCATCCGCCTCAACGCAGAACTTGCCATCTTCTGTGGGTATTGCCAGTACCACTTCTTCGGCCAACAATCTCTTCAACTCCTCAAAGGCTTTCTGTTGCGCTTCTCCCCATTTCCATGGATCGTTTCCTGTCAGCTGTGTCATGGGTTTGACCACCTTGCTGTATCCTTTAATGAAACGTCGGTAGAAATTGGTGAAGCCTAAGAACGACTGTAATTGGACTTTCTTGGTGGGCATGGGCCACGCCGCTATCCCTGTGATCTTGACTGGGTCCATACGAATGCTGCCTTCACTGATGATGACTCCGAGGTACTCCGTCTTTAAGGTCTCGAACTCGCATTTTTCCGCTTTAAGGAATAGCTTGTTCTGTCGTAAGATCTTCAAGACTTCGCATGTGATGCGCCGATGCTCTGCCTTGGTTTTTGACATGATTAAAATATCATCAAGGTAGACTGTAACTGCGCCAGATGCGATGAGATCTTTGAAGATATCGTTCATCATCCATTGGAAGGTTGCGGGCGAGTTTGTAAGCCCGAAGAACATAACCGTGGGTTCGAACAACCCTCGGTTAGTTCTGAATGCTGCTTTCCACTCGTCACCGCTCTTGATGCGAACATTGTTGTATCCCCATCGAACGTCACATTTGGTAAAATAATTGGCTCCCCGTAGTTTATCCATAAGCTCAGAGATGAGAGGAAGTGGGTAACGGTTTTTAATTGTCATCTCGTTGAGCTTACGATAATCTTGCATGGGGTGTAGCTTACCATCCTTCTTCTTAACGAAGAAGAATGGTGAAGCCATGGGTGACTTCGATGGCCGGATTCGTCCGCTTGAGAGGTTCTCGTCTAGGAATTTGTCAAGCTCCGCCTGTTTGTTGCGATTGAGTGGATAGACCTTGCAGTCGAGGTTGGCGTTTGCGTTGGGAGTGAGTTCAATAGCATGGTCCCATGTCTTTGGCTCGGGAAGTTCATCGAAATTTCCCTTTTCGAATAAGTCAGCGAAATCCCGACACCATTCGGGGACCATCTCTTTGAATGTCTTGGCTTCCTTCCCTTCACTTGCTTTGGCGGCGAGATCATTCGCATGATGAGTGCGTATGAGGATAGCTTGTGTAAAGTCTATTGCAAGAATGGTGTCTCCCTCTTCTAGCTCCTCGTCCCACTTATCGTCGGGATCTGCATCTGGCAACATGAATGGGGACTTTCGGCATTGGCACCGGGCAAACGTTAATCCCCCTGACTTCCAATTAATGATTGGGTTGTGTCGGGTGAGCCAGTCGTGGCCCAGGAATATCTGTCTGTCGTCGAGTTCTGTTACGGCTAAGTCTATTCGCTCTGCATGATCCCCAACTCTAAGTCAGATCTCGGCGTATTGGGTAATCGATCCCCCTTGATTACATGTTCCGTCGGCATTGTAAACGGGAATGGGCGCAGCGGTGGCATGAGTCAGGATATTGTGCTTTTTGACAAAAGCCCGATTGATGGCACTGCTGGTGCACCCGCTGTCTACTAATGCAGTCGTCGCAATTTTGGTGTTGCTTCCTAGGATCTCGATTTGGATGTCGATGGTTAAGTCCTTGCCTTTCCCGCTTAGCGCACTAACATACCGCTTTGGTTGTTGTAGTTCTTTGAGCCACCAAAGTGCGTCAACACGCATCGCTTTTCGCATTCCCTCGATCATGTCGTCCATGACTTCCTCTGCTCGTGCCTTGTGAATCCAATTCTTTAGGATTGCCTTATGCCGCGCAGAGTCCACTCCGCTCTGAATGGTTTAAGCCATTCGCTGTAGGTCTCGCCACTCGTATAAGTGCGCGAGAGCTGCGGGGCCTCCTTAGCTGTTGCATCGACCCATGGGGGCTCGACTACCATTGGCGAGGTCACCGCAGTTTCTGTATCTATAGGGGACGTTAATTCACTCTTCATGTTCATCATGAAGCTGGTGTTGTCGTCTTGGTCCGGAACCTCAGACATGGCTACCTTATGCCCCCTTTGCACTGCCTGGGCGCTAGCAGCTTCCTGTCCTGCGGCTTTCAAGTCGGTCGTGGAATGGGAGGTGCGTTTCTCCAAGACGTCACCTCGTAAAGAGGCGACCGGTTGGGCTGACACCGCCGATCGAGCGATTGCCTTAAGCTTCTCACTGTTCGACAGGAGGTCACCTTCGCCTTGATCTTTCGAGCCTGTCCTTCTAGTCGACAGGTCCCTCGTTTCATTCGGCGTTCCCCCATCGTCGAGTCGCCCTGCATCACGACAGGCATTGGCAACTAATTGGGGGCACTTACTCGAGTCCGGTTTGTCCTCGTTCTTCTTGGCGCAGACAGGTTTCGGCCCCAAAGCCCCCTGTGACGGTACAGGAGATTTACACTTTGGCAGACATACGGTAATCTCTTTTCCCAGAGGAGGTTTTGTGGCAAGATCCATCATCTCGACTAATGCTATTCCCTCGAAACTCCCTGTGAGGCAGGGACTCCATAGAGCCGTAAATGCAGTGGAGGCACTAAGCGCAACTCCCTCTGTCCCAACTGGTCATTCATTCGTCACTGCGGCTTGAAACTCCCCTAAGGGAGGCCTCGACTGGTGCAATGCCATTATGCTGGGTGTCGCTATGGTGGGCGACTTACCATTCGCTTTCGCCTGTAATAGGTTACTCATCGAAGGTCCAGCCGGTAGCCTGACTACTGCTGGTTCCTGGGATCCTGTGTGATTCTTGCTTAGTCTCTGGTCTGATTGCGAAGTCGCGGGTATATTCGAATGCGCGGTGGTTACTACAAGCATATAAGTACAATTATCAGGTGTGATTTGCGTACCAAATGAAACTAAGTCCTTGGCCGAGTAAGTCGAATCAATTACTTCTCGGCCTCCTCTTTTACCTCCTCGACTGTTGCCATTACCTCTACCGTTGGTTGTTTGTCCCAGTAAGTGTTTACTCGACAGAGGTGTTCTTCCCTGGTTTTCGGCTTGCTTGGGCAATCGCTTTTGAAGTGACCTAGCTTTCTGCATTGGTAACACTTCATTGTCACGGTTGCCGCGCTGATATCCATGGGCACTCCTTGTCCTCCATAAGTGGTTCCTGATGACATCCTCTGTGTCGGTACACTTGTCGATGCTACTCCCTTTGGTGCCGGTCCTTTTGGCATTGGTACTGATTGTCCCGTCCCTTCTGCTTGCTTGAGGCGCCAGTTGTAGTCGATCCTGAGTAGTCGAGCCTTCCAGTTGTCGTAGAGAACCGGTAGGTCGCCATCGGCTGCGAATATAGTGTTTCTACTGGTTTCGCGAGCCGCTCGTTTGATCTGTGCCACCATTACCTGCTCGTTCTCGTGTACACCTGAGTAGTGGGCAAGTTCTTCGAACTCCTGGAAGAACTTGTCGCCGTCCTTGAAGTTTACCTGTCTGAGTTTCTCCCAAGCTGCACGTCTGATTTGTTCGTCCGCGTCCTTCCAGAATCTCGCCCTCAGATGGGTTTCGAAGTCCTCATAGGTGGGGTATAGTTGTTCCCCATCGGTGTTCTTTCCTATGATTCTGGACTGAAGCTCCCACCACCTTTGTGCCTTGCCTGCAAGGCATGAGACGCAAAAGATTACTTTATGAGGGGGGTAGAAGAAGTGGCGATTGAATAGACCAAAGTGTAATTCACACTTTTGGAAGAATCGGGAGATGTCGTTAGAATCCCCGTTAAAGTCGTTGACCTCTTTTAAGATCTTCAGCTTAAACTCATTGTAGGGGGCGACGTGCCCGGCAGTGAGTACCCAGGGTGCCGGAGGGGTAGGTGCTTTTGGAGGAGCGGGATGGCATGGTAGTGCCCATCGCTGAGGTGCGGCGGGAGGTTGTGGTTAGGCAGGCTGCCCTCCACCTCCTCCACTTGATGATCCCGCACCTGCGAATGGTTGGTAGCCGCTTTCGTATGTTCCTGGTGGTGCGTTTCCTCTGGCGTAAGGATAGGGAGGGTCGATTGGTGCACGTGGAGGGGGTACTGCGGGTTCATCTGGCATCGGTAGTTGGATGTCGGCTTTGGTGACAACGTCCTCGTAGGGGGGAAATTCCTCTATGGGGGCGTTTCGATGGACTTCGTTATACAGGAGGCGGGCGTTCCGCTCAGCCTCGTACTGTAGAATGTCGTCACACGGAAGTCCTCTATTTTTCTTCATAAAATAATCATTCCCAGCTTGGGTACTTCCCCAATCCAGAATGAAGGGTAATTCATAAGCATAATATTTATAAAGCTCGCGATACTCAGCTCGTCGTAGTTCTTCCGGTATGGCGACGCTGAGATCCATAGCTGTCCTCTGGTAAAATCTGATGGCATCAGGCAGTGTCATCGCTGGTAGAGTCGGGGTCGGCTGGCGACTGCGGTGGCTCGGCGGTCGACTCAGAATTTGCTCCCTCATCGGGGATGTCTGGGATCGGTGTATCGGGTCGACGGGGAAACTCATAGAGGGTGTCTTCTCCTGTGGTTTTGTCAGTGAAATACTCATAGTATCGCGACTCAGGGGGCATGAGTAACTCAGGTGGAGGTTATGGCTCTGCTCTGAGCTGTCGGTCGATTCATGCCCACTATCTGCGGTGGAGCTGGGCCCTGCGCCCTGGGCGCTGCTCGATCGCATTTGACCAGTAACTGCTGTCGTTACTGTCGGGGACTGGGAGGGCTGAGGTGCTGGCGACGGGTTCCTCAATTGGTATAGGCTCGAATGAGTACTCATTGGTCGGTACGGGCTGATCCCAGACTGGCAGAGCTCCTCGATGCTGGAGGGTGCTGGTCGATGGGGGAGGTGTTCGGTGCTCGGGCAAGCCGTTGCAGGGCGCAGGGATGTAGGCGCTGAGTGGGATGGTAATATTGTCCCAGAACTCGCTTGGGCTGACTGGGGCTGAGGGTGCTGCAGGATTGGCATCCCAAGTATGGTCGTGGGTGGGAGGGGCGGTGACTCGTATGTCACGGCCCACGTCGAATCCCCTGCCGTTATTCCTGTAGTGTCTATACTCGCCGGGTGAGGGAGATGGATCGACTGAAGGGGAGTCAATGGCAGTAGTTGAGGGGGAGAGGATGATGACAGGCTGGCGCCTTCTGGGAGGGGTAGGAGGCCTTCTCTCCGGGATTTCGGTAGAAGTCGACTCAGAAGTCCCCCCGACCGTTTCTTGCTCTGTGACTCTAGTGAAGTCGTCGAACAGGATCGGTCGGTGTGGTAAGGGTGCAAGGATTCTGGGTGGTCGCTGCTCGAGCGGGATGCCATAGTATGGGTCTACAGGAGGGGAGGGTGGTGCTGGGGTGTTTGTAGGGACTGTGGGGTTCGGGGTTTCTCTTGCTTGCAACTGTCGATGTTGGATCCTGAGAGCAATGAGAAAGGCTATAGAGAGAAACATGGCACTAGGGATTCCTAGTGCTAGTGCGAGGATTGTCGCGTCGTTGCTGTCCATGAAGGTATTCCAGGTAAGGGAATAGTAGGGTAAAGCTTTGAGCTAATTGTTAGACCCGACGTTCTAACAAGAGTAATGCAACGGCTGTATCGCGTTCGTACAATCACCGTTGAGTCCCGTGTAAGTTAGAAGATCAAGACTAATGCTTTAGCACTTAGCGTGAGTGACTGTAGTTCAGTATGAATAAACTTTAGCTCAAAGCTAGGGAATATACAGCTTTGAGTACACTACTTTTATACTAAGTCAAGAGTCCGTAATGAGCACTAAGATGAGGGTACCATGTTAGAAGATGAATAAGGCAAATACACGGTAGCCGAGAATAAAGTACACGTCGGGCGAGTGTGACTTCATAGTGATGTGAAGACTCTGTGGAGTCGCGGATCTAAAGATAAGATAAGGTAAGCACCAAAGATAAGATAAGATAAGAGGCGCTTAGATAAGGAAAAGAAATAAATCGTAACACTATCTTGTCTTTGACAATTTCTATAACTTCATGGTATAGGCCTGGAGGAATAGGAATATTTTTGTGTACCCAAGGAATATGTTCTATGACAGGGATGGTGACCAGGGGAAAGAAATCTTCTCTGAATTTCCCCTTCTGCGACTCATCCCAAGCGAATCCGCTCTCTTGCAGCATCATGAAGTGAGGCATGAGCTTCCGCTTGTCCGGCCATAGGAAATCCCCAGGGTGATTTTCTTCTATAATATTGTGGTTTTCTTGAGTATAGCGTCCAGTTGGATGGAAATCCGGTGGATGAGTTGAAAGAATACGTATATCCGCTAGCAGGTTGCCAGTAATCTCTCGGATAATCCAAAACTCTTCAGGTAGCATCGTGGGTACAGGTTTGACATGCTGGTTGACCTTTTTGTACTTCTTTTTCTTTGGCTTGGGGCATGTGACCTCAAAGATGCCAGTTGGTTGGAAGTAAGTGGGTCCGCTGTGTATGCTGTCCACTTCGAACAAATCCATGAACAACAGTTCGTGAGGCTGGTCGACATACTGTAGGATTGAGAAAGAGGGAAGAGAGGTAGGAATTGATGAATCATTAGACCCGCTTGCAGTGTGGTAGTATATGCCGGTTGTGACGTAGACTGGTTGATGCGAGTCGTTGGCCGGCAGGAGTCATGCAGCCAAGAATCCGGATGTAGTAGGCAATACCTAGATAAATGTATTCAGTAACCAGAGAATAAAGGAAACTCACGATGTGCTATAACAGTGCTCAAGACTCAATGCTCAAAACTCAGGTGGTGGGCAAAAGCAAGGGTCTATCTCCCTAGGTACGACTTGACAAGTACATTTAGGGGGTGGCCGTACGCATGCTTGTGCATCGCCAGGGCCCCGCTACAGCGTCTGATAGTGCAAATGATGAAGATAAGATAAGAGAATAGTCCATAGAAAAAGAGAAATCCATAGCTAGTCTTCAGCGTTGGACAACTGCCCCACCCAGGAGTAGCGCAACTACGAATAGGGAGAGTACACTGCCGCCCTCAGCGTTCACAAATGGGTCGTCAATCCATTGTCGTCTCTATCCCCAGCGCATTCCGAGATGGTTACAGTTGCCGCAGCCTTGTCCTCGTGTCTGGTGTGTACAGTAGGAATGGATGGTAGGTAGGAAGATAGGGATAGGAATATAAAGGATTTAACTGTAAATTGTAAGCGTAAGGAAGAGGTGTAATAGGACTAGAAGAACGACACCAAGACCCAAACCATTATTGTCCTTCAATCGCAAGGCTTGGTTGTCATTGGGGAAGAACAACCCGTCATGCAGTGATGTGCCACATCGATTGCATCATCACTGGCTAGAGAATATATTGGGAATATGGCAATGACATCATTTGAGCCTTGATGCTCAATAGATGTCGCTGCAAAAAGGAATGAATCTGTAAAGGAGAAAAGGAAAGAAAGGGAGCATAGGATGATGAAGGAAGGAAGGAAAAGACTAGGAACCAGAAAAGGAAGCACGCATCAGCACGTCTTGTGGCATCAATTCCACGAGTACGGCAACGCGTACTGCCACAGCGGGTTGAGAGAAATCCGCAGGTGCAGATGCGAAGGAAGAGAGAGTGCATAGAGGAGTGTCATATTGGTTGTTTGCTATTTCCCCAGCATTTCTAATGTAAGGCTGGGATAGATCCAGGCCATCCGTATGCTTGACCTGGTTTTCTGTTATAGTGTTGACGGAAAATAGGTCCTCACTTAAGGAAATTTTGTGTGTGGGTCATAGGGTGGACACGGCTCTTGAATATGCGGGTCTGAGCTCGTGTGTCCGTGTGGCCAAGAGAAGAGCGGCTTGCCTCTTTCATGAGTAGGAATTACTGTCTCCATCCCCATATTAGGATCGCAAATGGTGAGAATTTGTTCTCCATTGGATCGGTTGTCTATCTTGGTTTCGCAGAGCATAGAGAATGGTCGTCCTAGTAGAACATTGTATGCGGCATGTTCTACCACATGTACTTGAAGAAGCACTTCTAACCCCTTAAAATTGAAGGGTACGTTCCTGCAGAGGCCAAGGGACCATCCAGTCTCTCCGTTTGCGCTTGTGAGCACTATTTTAATGGAGGGATCCAGAGGCAACCCGCACTGCCACCATACAGCAGCGGACATCGCTACGACTTGTGAACCTTCATCCAGTACTGACTCTACTTCATGTAGACCATTAATAACTGGCGTTAAGGCTCTTAAGCCTCCTGCTTCATCCGCTACCACTATATGCATGTGGCGTCCGGTATGGAGATGCATGATGAGCAGTTGGTCATGTCCGACAGTGGCTGCTCCTGACTTTCCGCCTTCTACAGGTACTTTCTGGTTGGTCAAAGCTTCTTTAAGCTTGTTGCAGATTCCTGGGCTTTCTCCACATAATTCCTTGATGGAGACTTCGAATTTGGAATCTAGCACATGGTTGTAGAGATCTTCTGTGGTTCCAGATTTCATGATTGGAGTGGTATGCTTGTACTGTCACTGATGATCCTTCTTTGCATCAGTGGATTGTGTCCCCGCTTTAGCAGACGCGTCAGGTGCTGGAGTGGGTTCCTTGATAGGTGGTTCAGTTGAGGCAGGTACCATGGTGGATGGCTGGTTGGCCCCAGCGGATGGTATTACTACCTCTACTTTCTTGAAAGGCTTTCCCAGCCTTTTCCCTGGTGGTCTACCGTCTTTCTTGGCTTTGACCCGTTCCTGTAGGATCTGCTCGAGGACCTTGATAGTTGGGTCCTCTTCTTCCTCTTCGTCATCTGACTGTTCTTCTAAGCACGCCATCAGCTGGGTGGCTTGCGCCTCAGCGTGCTTCTCATACAGGCTCGTGAGCTGCGATGGTGTAACCGTGGCAAAGGTGCTGGCATTTCCCGCCTTGGGACCGAAGCCCTGCAGATACACAACACCTGCTGGCATACCATACCCGTGCTGGGTAGCTATCATGTTGATCGAGGCGGATGCACTTCTACACTCTTCGTGCCACTTCTCTACTCATGGCCTGAGGTATCCAGATCCCTTGGGTAGCTCGGACCCATCTGGCATTACCAGCTTCCACTTAATGTGGTCGAACTTGATGAGACCTTTGTCCATGTCTGCTTTCTTGGCTACGCATTCCTTGTATCCGATCTCGCAACCATTGTATCTGCATCTCTTGTTGGCTCCGCTCTTATCAACCAGCTTCTGAATCGCAGCCAGGAGCTGTTCTTCTATTGAAGACTCCATTTTCACGGTGGCTTCTGCTGGTTGCACTATCGTCTGCTGCTGAACTGCTTGCAGCTGAGGAGAGTACGAGGGGAACCCATAAGGGTTGTAATATGCGAGAGGCGGACCTGCTGCAGTCGCCTTGGACAGTTGGTCTATCATGTCTGATATGCTTCCCCCTGGCATCATCATCTGTTGTTGCCCGTATGGCAGAAGCGGAGCTACTGCTGGCGGCTGAGCGTATTGCGGAGCGGGTGCTGGAGCTTGCTGCTCGACACCTGTGTATGGCGAGAATGCTGGTGCAGGATTCACGTACGGAGACCTATAGCTTTCCAGCGCATACTTGGCTGCTTTCCTAACCTCTTCCACTGGGAACGGTTCCGCTGGGTTTTGGTTTGGAAACAGAACCGCGAGCTGTTGGTCTATCATCATCTGCAGCATAGGATGGATAGCGGATATGTACATTTGTGCGTACTCGTGTTTCGAGATGAGTGGGCTTGTTCCTGCTGTGACATCCAATCCAAGGTTCTGAATGTATCTGTCGAAGCGGCCGAACTCGTCCAATGTCGAGATCGGAGAGGCTCTAAGGATTCTAGCCGCTTCTTCTAGATGAGCAGGCGTGTATCGGCGGGTCTCGTTGGATTTCGGATAGAACCCATAGCATTCCTCTTTGAACGCATCCCATGTTGCTGTTGCTTGATTGGCTGGGTTGGCTTGTGATAGCCTTTGCCACAGATCAGCAGCTGTCGGGTCTGCATATAGGATAGCGGCTTGTATGTATTGCCAATCTGTCTGTTGTCCTACGCTCTCGCACATCCACTCTACTTCGTCAAAGAAGACTGGTAGGGTTATTGAGTCTTCAGGTCCTTTCCAGCCCCAGCTAGGTGCTTTCCCAGATCCTCTGATAGGTAACTGCTGGTTCTGCGCTGGTGCTTGTTGTTGACCTGCCATGTTGAAATGAAAATGAATCTGTCTGTTTCTTGACCAATGAAAGGTCTTGTCGATAGGGAAAAGTGTTGGTGTTGGTGGCGGACTTGGATCTTCTTGCTCGTCCGACCAGGTTCAAAATAAATCTGGATCGGGCGGATCTGATGTGTCTGCCTGCGGGCCTGAGTTAGACCTTGGGCGGGTTGATGGTCCCAGTAGCAGACTGGCTACGGGCGAAGGTGCTAAGGATGATAGTGGTGATTCAAGGATGGCCCTTAACTCCTGCTTGTAAGCTGAGGTAAAGGATGAATCCAAGTGGAAGTGATGTGATTTGTTGTCAGGAACAAGGTTGAAGAGGTCTTCTTCATCTGAAATCCTGTCGCCTGTAGCAGCTCGGGCGACTGTCCGTAGTGCTTCTGCTTCTAGACATCACACGGTGGGATGAAGGGTACTTCTTCTACCAGCAATTGTGGTTTAACCTCCCTCGCAGTGGGCTCCACTTGTAAGGCTAGCAAACTCTCTGGTAAGAGAAAGTCGCGTCTGTGTCTGCAAGATCTTTTGTATATGCAAGGAGGGTTACCACCCGCTCTGAAGGGATCCGATAGAATCTGCTCCATCTGCGGATACAATAGAAAGAAGTAGTCCAAGCGTCCGCTTAGGATGCTGAACTGAGAGCAGTTGTGTGAAGATAGCGAGAGAAAGGAGAATTCCTTGCAATCCGCTTGCAATGCAAGGCTCAAAGGTGGCTAGATATGCTTAGGAGAGTAGCGGAAATTATTCCTTTTGTGTGCTATAAGCAAGTGAGATTAACTAACTTTCTAAGTACATTGTATGTGCTTATATAGTAGCGGATCCGAGCCAGCTCCCTGCTCCTGCGCTTGCCCACTCCAATATTCTTGAATGTATCCTTTAGAGGCGATATCCGACACGAGCTGACGTGCTGAAACCCGCTAGTGAACTGCTTCAAAGCCGTCAAGCGGATTCTACAACACCTTCCGCATCCAGCTTGGTTTGAGAATAGCCATATATGGCTATCCGCCATCAGCCCATTTGTCCGCTTCTCAAGGATAAACCTTCCGCCATCCGCTGGCGTGGATGCTTCAGGTTGATAGCTGTCAGCTCCTGGAGCCTAGGCTAGTCAAATACCTGTGAAACAGGGTGGTTTCGTAGCGGGTAGCATATGGCCAGGCGGATAGCACAATGCTTGGCGGACGCGTAGCGGATGGGCAGCTGCCCGAGCGGATTCTGTAGGAATTCCATCTTTGAACAGTAGAGACGCTGAGACTGGAGGAGCAGTGAGTGAAAGTGGTTGTAGCATTAGCACCTTCTTGCTGTATCAAGGTGAAAGCCAAAATTTGGTGCACACACAGATGTGGTGCAGCACAACAATCCTATCCTATGTCAAACTAACCTTCAAGTCCACTCGAGGGACTGTCCTATACTGGTGCGATACGAAAACTTGCTAATACTGATCCTAAGTCTACTCGGAGACTACCCAAGTGGGCGACGATAACGATGGTGAAAGTGAAACTGTAAAAACTCCAATGGTGTGAAAGTGAAATGATGATGGCCTTGTAAAAGATAACAGGGATGAGGTATGGCGCGGCGATCACGTATTGGCACAATATGAGCATGTACCAATAGTGTTAAGCATGAAGAGCGGGTGTGGAAGGACTCACCACAGTTAAGAACCATGGAATAACTCTGGTGAGTTTAAGAGTTGATGTGCAATCGAGATTATGCTGGGGTAAACAGTATATTGCCGTAGGACGGTGAATAGACATAGTTTACTGGCAATAATTGACATAGTGCACTGAGATAGACTGTGATTGACTGGTCATAACCTCTACCTACCTTTTCCTAGCTAGTTTTTATACTACAAGTACGAATTTATAAATAGTGTAAATATGAGTGACTTAGTAAGGCTGTAAGGCCATAGCTTAGTAAAGTCGTAGTGAACATATGGTCCTTTTGCCTTCGAAAGTAACAGCAAGTTGTCGATGTTGCCGTGTTCGGACTGAAGCTGTATGGTCTTACTGAGCGACGAGCAGATCAACAAGTGCCGTTTAGCTGCGGATTTCTAGGCGATAGTTGTCGTGCTGAGGAGTACGCGTGGGGGTACATTTTCTCAAGGCCTTGGCATTGTAACAGCCTTAGTAAACACAGTCTGTAGTTGCCGTAGCTGCAATTATCGTAGCTGAGAGGGTACTCGCATCAATCACATCATTTCATTAAGTGATTGATGGGCACGTCAATTAGTTGCTTCTGAGTGATGTGACGATTCCATATTAGGATGATGGTCGATCAATGGTGCCTTGCCGTGATGAAATACGGCAATTATGATGTGTAGCAAGATGGGATGGATAACAAAGCGTGTAAGGAGTGATTGCCATAGGGTAAAAGTGGTATTGCCATGTGTGGATTTATTGGTTTACTGAAAGGCCATTGAAGGGACGGCAATGTTAATTAGCAGGGAAAATCCATGAATCCTGAGCGTACAGAGCCTGGAGGCTCATCAACAGTTCCACAAACAATGTGATGATCCCAGACATCCTTGGTCGTGTCACCCACCCTCCACCTCAGGTGGATGTAAGAACCCAAAGTCATCAAACATGTGATCCTGGTAACTAAACAACATGTGTCAGTTCAGTAACAAAAAGTGCATGGCACCAACATGTTTGTCACATCCATTCTCCTATTGATGACATCGGAACACATGTCAGTAGACTGGAAATGAAGGGCATCAAAACTAGAAACATGTAAATTGAACAGCTAAAGAGATAACACAGTGTCTGTACCTCATCGACATGTCAGGTAGTGTGAAAGAAACATTGGTATTGGTGGGCTGGAAGATCGGAGCACTTGAGGATAGGCTTTGCATGGAAGTCTCTGAGCTTGAGGATGGCATCAAGGAAAGAGGAGAGTCGCTATGGTTTGTGGGAGAGCATGTCAATTCTATGCGAGAGGTTTGAGATGGCCTCAGGGCATACCTCCTTGATGTGTCAGGTAGCGTGAAAGCAACACTGGCAGGCTCGAAGTTGGGAGGATTTGACAATTGGCTTTGCATGGGAGTGTATGAGCAAGCACGCACCACCAACATGTTTGTCACATGCATTTCCATGTTGATGCCATCAAAAAATGCGCCAGTCAATCTGATATCGAGGTCGCCGAAGCTAGAAACATGTAAATTCAACAGGCAAATAAATGACACCTCGCCTGTACCTTGACATGTTAGGTAGTGCGAAAGCGACATCTGTGGGCTGAACATTTTGAGGACTTGCGGATTGGCTTTGCAAAGAATTGTCTGAGTTTGTGGAGGTTGAGAAAAGAGGGGAGGCATTGTCACTTGTGAGAGAGCAGGTCAGTTCTACATGAGAGGAGTGAGCCATAGTCAGACATACAAACAGTGAGATAGTTCTGGATATGTGGTCCAAGGAAGATCATTCCCAGGACGCATTGGTTCTGTGGGGCATGGCTCATACCCGAAGTAAAGGAGAGCAGACAAAAGATCTTCCAGAGACATAGTGGGTGATACAAAGACAAGACAAAGTTACATGCCTGTTGCCCTAATTTTGAGAGATGAAACAAGTCTTGTCACTGAAACAGAGCCAATGGACATTGTCCATTGAAGTACCTGATACAGAACCAGGAAGACATTGATTCAGATTTGTGGCACATCCTTTCTCTTGCCTGGAATTCATTCAACCTCTTAATACAAAGGAAAAGATTAATAAGCAGTAACTGTTGGAAACCAGGCTTTTGATAATTGTCTTTGGCATCACTTTGATAATCCAGAAATGCAGCCTCTCAGTGCCATGTGACTTATTTTCAAGCAGCAAGGCAAGAGAACCACAGGGAAATTACGTTCAAGACGAGCATTGGACAAGCACTTCTGTGAAAATGTCAGGAAGAAGACACAAAGCTGGGAGTGGTGACAGAGGCTTTTGTCTTTGTCAAAGACAAGAAGTCAGTGTAGATACTAGAATGGCCATGATATAGCTGTGATGTTTAATTTTCCGGTTTTGCATAGTAGGGATTTATTCTTGTACCCCTGGGTATTTATGGAGAAATTAGCTACATGGAAGCGCAGGAAGGCAGTATCATCGGTCCTGAGTATTGGTACATGAAGATGACCATGAAGTTTTGAAGTGTAAGTGCGAGTAAATGTCCTGCTTTCAGGTGACTAAGCACGAGAACCAAGGACCATAGACAAAGCTTGTTGAAGACGAGAACATGGCAAGCGTTTCTGTATATGCTCAGACAATCAAAGCCGGTCACCATCGGCTTTGTTATTAAAGGATAGGCACCAGCGCCCAAATTCGAGCCCCAATTAGAAGAGGACATATACAAATAAGAGAGGTGTCATTTAGTGCAGCAATGTATATCTGAGTGAGCCCAGTTCATACAAGAGATGGACTGTTAGAGTTCTGTGAAGACTTACAAGTTGTGTGGGTTTTGCATGGGGTAAAACATGTAGCCCATAAGTGCATGGCTTCTCGATGCATATATGCGTCACTCTTACAGGTTACATCTCATCAATGCAGCAGTGCCCAAGGTCCAAGAGTTCACCAGACCAAAGTCACCTAAATCCTGGTTTATATTTTAAACTGTGAGATGGAAATTCTTTGAAACTCTTTATAGGTCAAGAGGAACCCACCACAAGCACACCGCTTATCTCACAAAAAAAAACCAACATTCTGTGGGGTGTGTCCTAAATATAGAATTGGTTACTGAGATATCCAAGAGCACATTGATGTGCTTGGTAACAGGCAGCGCACAAATGAAACAAGTGTCTAGATTGTCAATCTAGATACTAAGTCACACACACACAGATACACACAATCACCAATATTAAGTTCGAGGGTGAGTACGATAGAAGCACTTGTGGTGTACATAGATTTTGATAATAAATTAGGTTTTGCTTCAAAACAACTTCGGTTCAAATCTAGAAGTGTTTACATGAGATACACTAATTGTGATAGTGAGGTATATGGACATGGGGGTTTTGTAAGGTATAATTTAAGTGGCTTAGACTCAAAACGACTTTGTCTAGAAGAGCTGGTAAGGCTTTAACTAGGGAAGCTTTAACAATTGAACAATCAAAGACCTAGAGGTCTACAAAGAGCATAATTGCTCTGGAGTACATGGACTCGATTACAACACAAGCACACACACTTGCAACAAAGAACCAAAGTTCTACAAAGAGTACACAGACTCTACAAAGAACACACAGGTCCTGGCTTTAAATACGAGACTTGCAAAGAGTACACTGACTCGTTAACTATTTGAACTTAAAGTGTTCTAGGGCTTATTTCACTTCAACTTAGGCAACGTCTTTGGTCTGTGGTCAACTTAGCATGTCTAGATCACTTTAGTTGGTGAGGGAGCATGAGGCCTTTGGATGCAGAGCAGTTCAATTAACTAGCAAGGCACAAACATGGGGATGACTCTTCTTCCTACTTAGTTCTTCTAGATTACTTATAGCCATCCTTTTGGGGTTGACTTGGTAAACTTAATTCACTTCAGTCGAGGATATGCAATTAAACCAGTGATTGATTAGGTAGCTATAAGGCTACTAGCACAAATGCAGGGGAATGCTTTCCTGCTGTTATGCATCTAGTTGCTGCTGATTTATACAATTTCTAGTCTAGGTATAGGAGCTTGTATCTAAAAGTAATTATGGTACGAGCTTTGGGTATCAATACAAACAATGAGTAATTAATTTACAAGGACTGCGCCATTCTGAGGTTTCTATTCAGTTGGACGGAATGACTAGCAGTCATTCTATTGCTGAGGAGTGTCCTAATGGTCCGTAGGAACTCCTCGCTTCTCCTTCATGCCTTGCCATGTGGATTCCTATTCAATACTACAGCTTGCGCAGTATTTTGAGGATGTAACCACCAATCATGATCAATCATCGGACCGAGATTGTATTGCTTCAATCAGTATGCGATCTTAATTAGGTATCTCGGTGCCAAGCATCAGTTATTCAGTTATTCCTAGGTTTAGTCGTGTTCTAGACTAAGTTCATTTCACTGTGTGTAGCGTTCGTGGACTTAGCAATTCTTTTCTAGGTTTATTCAAGTCATCAAGATGATGAGTAATCTAGTCCTTCTGTGTTCTGCTTTTATTGTTTGTAACTCATCTTGATGTGTCCCTTGGTTCTGACTGTAAATAGTCTTGTTTTGGGCAGGGAATAGCATTCAGTGTTGAAGGCTTATACAGTTGACTCGTCTGGATGTTGCTTCTAAGTCCGTTCTGATACTGTATTGCTCACTATCTTATGTAGTATACTAGCTATCAGTGTAAAGCCTTAACTATAGCTCTCTGTACCACTTGTAGACTGCGCTATTTGATAGAAATTCGCAAAATTTATGGGTAGCCTGATACCAAGCATATCACCACCACACCAACATCAGGACCAATCACCATCAAGCATGCAATTTCTACCACTTCACAACTTCGAATACACCTGGGGATCCTATATCAACTACCATCTGATTGTACAAGGGTGAAATTTCCACAGACGAACAGCAACAACAACAACGAATGTGGCGATGACAGTGACAATGGCCAGGTGCAGGGCTCATCATGCTCTGTTGCTGTGCCATGGGAGGATGTAGGGCAATGCTCTCAGGGGCAGGAGGAGATACAGGAGGGCTGCAGCAGGGCAGGAAGGTTCAAGCAGGGGGTGGGGACAATATCAGGATGTCAACAGATGAGGAGGACACATCTTAGTACATCAGTGGATGGCTCGACAGTGCATCGAATGTACCAAAAATCCTGGCTGCCTAACCCCCATGACTGCTGTTGCCACCCACCCTGTCCCTGTCCAACATTGGGCTACCCTGTGTGCCTCAGTTAGCCCACATACCCCAATTTCGTGCATCTCCCACTCTTTGAGTGGGGGTTCACGAATCTGTGGTCAGTCTCTCTTCCAGATATCATGCTCATTGTGTACCTGCCCAACATGCCAATGCCTGCCCTTTTTTTCCCGTATCGCATGCTGCAGTGGCGCCAGATTCGCAAAGACCTCACCACCTTCAAGAATGCCAGCAGAGAATTGATTGGTAATCCCAGCATCGCTATCTGCCCTCCACCCACTGTTAAACCGTCGTCAACCCCCCACCTGCCACCTATTCAGCATCCCACTAGCTGGATCCCCCCTGCCTGCTGCCCCGCAACATCGCATTTGGTGGAATGTGGTCCTTACCTTGCTAATGACACCATGCCAATTGCTTCCCACAACATCAACACCCTGCCACACCCTGTACAATGGTGGGGGATTTATTTTTAAATGATAATTAAATTGCTTGGGACATCTATGTAGGGCTTGATTCCCTACTTACCTGTGGTCACTTAGTGTAACTGTTATATTACCTTTATGCTGTAGTTATGGCCTTGAGCTTGGTGTTCAATTCTCTCAATGTACAATTTATTTTTGCTAGCTCTGAGGATTTTCATTTTAAGAAAAGCTCATCCATCATTGACGCATCACATCCAACCAACACTGTGGGCACTCAGTCAGGATCGGTATGGTATGTCTTTTAGCATTGTTTTATGGGTCATATACCAATGTTGTGCACCTAGGCAGCGAGTAGCACAGCGGTAATATTTGTACCTATGATTCTGGCACTGGCAGGAATATGATGCTGCATTTGGATGTGGCAGTGGCTGACTCAGCTTGCCATTGCTGAATTTTTTTTTACTCTGATGAGCCATTGAGGGAATATTAGGCTTTGAGGGCAGAATCACCTGTATTGGGTAGAAATTTAGCAGCAGTTCCTACTGTAATTAGCATTCCTGAGGCCATGGATAATATCCATGCTATGGGCTTTTTCACTCATGGATATATCCAAGGATTGAGAGTCTCAACTGCAACCAACTGTGTGAGCATCACCTTAAGAAACTGGACCATGGATAGTCATCGCTGGTTTCTGCACACTCTGAGTAGTGTCACAGATGTCAAGATCATCAACTGTGGTGTCTGGCCTTGGCTTTATTGCTTGCCAAACACAGTTGTTCATTTGCTGGTCTGGGAGACCAAAATAAGGGTATCCCCAGACTATACAGGCTGTGTGACGTCACAAGTTAGATATCTACCTTGACCTTGGACCAGGTGACCATGCTGTTCATGGTAAGCTTTTTTTTATTCCCTCTCATGTCACCCCTTGTACTGATTGAGTATGAAGGTAATGGATAGCAAGGGGGACACCAGTCTTGCTGTCACATGGTGAGCAGACCACAGTCTGATTGACATGTTAATACCACCAGTTCCAGCTTACACTGCCTGCTTGACTGAGCTTGCCATCTACAACAACAGCAAAAATTGCATGGATTGAATAATTGACAATTTGATATCATCTTTAGAGGATCTACTGACCAATGCTGATGTGGACCTCACTTGGCCCAGACAATGGAATGGCTGCAAAGTGTCAAAGCTCCAGCTTAGATTTGGAGACATAGTCCATGTTTGATTAGATGTGTGGGACGCATGGGGTTTGACCATACAAGATTTGACTCTTGGCTGTGAGTGTTCCTGAGATACCTGCTGGGACCATATACAGATGCATAGTAAAGTAACTGGTTATGAGGACAACTATCCTCTGTGTATTGAAGGATTTTTCAATCTGGAGGCCCTTTGTTTCAAAGTTGATCTTGATTCTAAGTCCACACAGTGGATTTTGAATGTTACAAGGTCATGGAGCCATGGTGCCAAAACAACCTTTGAGCTCATTCTTTATGAGGAACACACTTTGACCAGTACAGGTGAACACCAATGTACACTCAATATTTTCGATTTGGAGGAGTTGTGCTGGATAGAGTGTAATAGTTGGCAGATATGGTGGGACTTCTTCACCAACTCATTGTTGGAAGCATTCAGCCTGAGCCATACCAACCACACATCCAGATTCCATGGGGAGCTGGTAATAACATTCATCACACTTGAAGTGTTGACTGAGGCTCCGTCCACAAGCAGTCACTACAAGACTACTAGATGCCTATGAAAAAAGGTTGAAATAGTTGAAACTTGATCACCAGCCAACTGTCATCTGGCTTGTATCCTTTGAGAATTAGAGAGATGTTTGAAGTGGTTGGCTAGTTTGGCATTCACATTGAATTTAGAGGATAGTTACCTGTGAATTTTCAGACTTGTATCTGCCATGCTTGCAGTGGCCCTCTTGGCTAAGTTGTCAGAGTGCTTAGTGTCAAGTGCTGAGACTTTGTACCCAGTGTAGCCCTTATGGCACCACTCTTAAGTTAAGTCATGCACTCCACCTAGTGTCACCCAAGGTAAATTCACTACCTGCCCTGTAGTTATTGTGCTCTATTGTGTTGTTTAGTTGTTTAGTATCCTGTGATTGTAATATGTATTCATTGGTATGAATCACAAAATTACATGTGTAAATGCTTTCAGAGTGTGTCACTGTGACCTGCCCAGCCCACCTGTCTCACCTGTCTGCTGTATATCATGTTTAGTCCTGCTTGCAGCACCATTATATACTTCCATTGCAGTTTCAGAAACTTACTTTATTGAGTATGCAACTGTACAGTTATATTAGATAAGTCTGTCAGTGAAAACCATGTGGCAAGAGCAAACCAAAGCCTTGCCCCACTAAACATGGCACCCACAGAACCTGATCCTCTTATTCTTTCTGGAAAACACATGTGCAAAGAGTCCGAGTGACAGTGTCTTGGCACACAACAGATTGCTGAGGAATCCTCTTCCTCACTTTCATCAATCCCTTCCTCCATTCGGCATGCCAGCAAAAAAGCCAAAATGATGGTCACAAAGGCAGGGATGATGCTATCCAAGGCCAGTAAAGCTCTCAAGAAGCTCACCAAATGTAAGGCATCAGACAAATCTGATAACACAGCAGGTGAACATGGCTTACCATCACATGTGATGATGTTTCGTACTGATGCATTCTTTAGCTAGTACAAATCAGGCCTCCTCCGGTGCAGTCTCATGTATGGATACCAACAACAGCAGTATTCCTCCACTTGAAGAATGTGGACAAGATGACAATGACAAAGATGAACTTGAGAATGACAATCAAGGCCATAACAGTGATGATGCTGATGAGCATATTCTTCAGTTTGAACCTATAGTAGACCTGGGGACTAAGTAGTACTTGCATTCTGTACATTTGACTCTCAATATGGTTTTTTTGAGCAATACGTCGACCCTGCTTATGTTCCTTGATATTTCTTTATGACTCAGAAAGGCCGTCCTTTTACTTCTTCGCACTATCTTCAGTTGCCCCACAATGGGGTTCCAAAAAATAATAAAATACATAGGGTTGATTAAATTATTTCATGCCTCTAGCTGACCCTCCCACCCTATCACATGACCATTATGACATCATTCATACTATATCAGGCATGCCGGTACAGCCAGACTCGGACTTACCCGATACATCTGCAATATCAGCCTGCATCGCTCTTTACTGCAGGATTTGCTCTCTTTGCATTATAAATCCCTTGTGTACTAATGAGGGACATGTATAACAGTAATTTACCACTTTATTATGAATTATGTAACAATACATCAGAATACATGCCTACTTGGAGCTCCAGCTCAGCTTACATTGCATTATTGGTTGATTATAGGTCTATTGAGGTCATACTGACTAAGAGGATGAAGGTTGAAGTAAAATAAAGATGCAAAGGTCATTTTACATTGAGTTACACAGGAAAAAATTGAAATTTCGAGGGGTCATATAAATTTTTTCGTGACCGGCGCTTGACCCTCCCTCCCTACCCGGTGCTCCGTGCCGACATTCCGGTACCCCCTTGTTGCCCCATACACGTGGACGCAGAGGCGCTGTTTCGGTCCGAGCTGGCCCTAAACTGATTCGAATCGGAAAACAAAGGACGGCTTATTCTCCCACTTTATTTGGCGCGTCTTTCTCCTCTCAACCATCACCATCCCTTCTTCTCAATGCCTCCAAAGTTATCCCAAGTTCCTGCTCGTTCTTCTGGGCCCGCGATTCGTGGCCTGCGAGGAGGTGCACGCGTCCATGCACCTCAGACTCGCCTTCCAGTTGGTACAACTCCCAGTGGCAACGACCACATCACGACTATTGGTGTCAAACGCGCCGCGTTTGGTGCCGCTGGTAGGAAGGTGAAGATCATGATCAACGCATTTCCTACTACTGTGCCCGATTGTGAAATATACCAGTATGATGGTGAGTATCGCGTTCTTCATCGCTCAACTCGTGCTGATTGATGATCTCTCGTGATAGTCGGTATGTTGAATTGTCCTTTTACCCTTTCAAGTCGTGGCAGAATCTCGGTATTCCAGTCATCTCGTCGGATAAGACGGTGGTCCTACCTGCTCGGTTCAATATGGAGCTATTCAAGCTCCTCCAGACTGACGTCTCCCCGGAAGTCTTCACGCATCGCGCTGTTTACGATGGGCGCAAAATCGCTTTTATGGTGAAGAAGCTCCCCGTAAACGAAAAGGGTTCCGTCGAGGTATGTCATCCATCCGTGATGGTCGCGACTACTGGCTGAAGTAGCTGGTGCAGTTCAAGGTTCCATACGGAGTGAGACCTGCAGGTCCAGATGCAAGTGCACTGCGTATCTTCAAGATCAATCTGACGGAGGCTGCGGTTGTAAACCCAGAGTACGCTAATTCATGCTCATAGGTTCCTGAAACTTAAACTGACCATGCGTATAGGGTGCTGAAGCATCTTATTGCGGGCAATCATTCGCAGGAGAACAGCGTCTTGATGGCTATCACGGTATGTCTCTAATTGTGGTCTCCTACTCTGAAAACCCTGACATCTTCCTTCTACGAAGGCTTTGAACGTCGTTGTACGGATGGAACCCTCGCTCAACCATCCATTTAACATCCGCTCGTTCTTCACCAACTCCGAAACCGCAAACGTCGGACTCGGTGTCGAGCTTTGAAGGGGGTACTTCCAGTCCGTGCGACCTACAATTGGATCGATGTTCATTAATATTGATTCTCGACGGGTGCGATGTATATGCCGGGAAAAATTCCCTACGTTCTTTTCGCGATGCTCGGCAAGAAGCAGACTCAATTGAACCCAAAGGCGTTCGTTCCAGGTCCATACCTGAAGGCAGGCGATATACGAAAGCTGGTCCGACAAATCAGTGGCGTGCGCGTTACGGTGAAACTTCTCGGGCGACCAGATGTTGAGAGGGTCGTGAAGAAGCTGTCCCTCGAGGGAGCGCGCGCCATACGGTTTACGTCACCCAAGGATGAACCATATTTTGAGGATTTACAATGTTCCCTTACAGAACCCAGACTGGATCTGTGCGGAAGTAAGGACTCACTGATGTTTGAGTGTTTCTTTAACTGAAGAAGTTATCCGTGGATAGTCGGGAATGGCGCGTTCATACCTATTGAACTGTGTCATATCAGACCTGGACAGATTATGCGGAGGCAGATATCTGGAGAGTCATCGAGAAGGTTCGGGGTTTCTCTTCGATGAAGCCAGGTGACCGCTTGCGGAGCATCAAGCAAGGACTCAACGTGTGTGTCTGTTTTATGTTGGTGAACCGTCCGACTTCATGACTGACCCATCACAGGTTCTGGCGTATGGCCAGTCAGACTATGTTCGCCATTTTGGAATGACTGTAACCTCGACGGAACCCCTGCAGGTCGACGCCCGAGACTTGGCTCTGCCCGTTTTGGCATATGGTGGAAAGAGTCGTCAAAAGACAATCGTAGGTTATGCGTTTAAATTGCTGTCGACGATCCTGACCGCTATTTTTTGGTTTACAGACACCTAACAATGGGACATGAAATATGCAAGCCCGGCTTGGCCTTTCCAGCTTCTTTGGAACTAACCCGACTACAGGATTGACAAGCTTTTTTATGAATCCAAATCTATCCTAAAGTGGTCGTTGATCATTTTCGAGCAGAAGATGAGATTTAACGAGGCGCAGTGCCTCCAAACGACGAAGGCCTTTATTGATGCGTGTCGTAAACTTGATACGTACAATATTTTTTCGAAAACCTACTCTCTCATTTTCACTGCACTATAGGTATGCAGATTAATGATAAGCCCCGAACGACGTGGTTCAATAGCCAGGGTGCGATCGAGGACGCTCTTGTCGATGCAGCCAGAGACAAGCCTACTCTGATTGTCGCCATCCTGCCGATGAATGCGAATCATGTGTACAACAAGTTAAAACAGTAAGTCCCTTGTTTCCCTTCATCTCTAAGACACCTAACTTTGTTACTCAGTTTCGGTGATTGTG
This sequence comes from Armillaria cepistipes, assembly GCA_900157415.1. NCBI lineage: Eukaryota > Fungi > Basidiomycota > Agaricomycetes > Agaricales > Physalacriaceae > Armillaria > Armillaria cepistipes. The sequence goes on from FTRY01000025.1 coordinate 502,312, forward strand.
TTGTAAGATCTTTCTATCAAACTTCCATCAATCTCAGTCTGATGCTGTCCTCTAGGTGGGTATTCCTACGCAATGTATGCTTGCGGGCAAATGCATCTCCGCCAAACCTCAATACTTTGCGAACGTGTGCCTGAAGTAAGCAGAATGACTGTGTAGACTCTTATGCTCAACATTTTGTAGGCTGAACGTCAAGCTCGGAGGGATTGACGTCATCCCATCGTCAGAATCTGTGCCTGCTCTGACGGATGTACGGCACCTAACAATGATCATCGGTAAGTTCTTTTCCAGGACTGTCGACACTGCTTATCTTCCATCAGGTGCGGATGTTATGCATCCCCCTCCTGGGGCGAACGATCGTCCGTCGTTTACGGCTGCAGTCGGTAGTGTTGATTCTCATATAGCAAAATACTACGCCAGTACGCCAGAGACTTCTAGTTGGCTATATCCTGTTGACATTTGTTTTTGCTACAGATGCAAGTTCAGAAAGGACGACAGGAGATCATTGAAGATTTCCAGTCTATGTGCAAGGTCAGTTCGGCCGGTTTTTTTGTCGATGGTACATTGAGCTGCAAAACGTTTAGGAGTTGATCCAGGATTATTGTGACTACCACAAGGACGTAGAGAGAAAGGCGCAGGTGAAGCCCCAGCGTATAATTGTTTACCGTGATAAGAGTGTTTTGCTCGGATGTTTGTCATGTCCACTGAATCATTTAGACGGTGTTTCCGAGGGACAGTTCAAGGAGGTTCTCGATACTGGTATGTAAACCCCGTGCGACGTTGTCGTGATCTATTAATCATATTCTTATCAATAGAACTCGCTTCACTGAAAGGTATGCAGCACGTGGTAGTATCATGAAGCGCCTCTCACTGCGTCCTTTACGAATAGCGGCATGCAAAGCACTTGCAGTCGACGCCAAGATAACATTCATTATCGTTGGAAAACGTCATCACATCCGGTAGGAATGGCTTTTATTTTATTTTACCTTTATTGATACCTTGTATGATCAGGTTTTTCCCGATGGAGTCCGGCCCTGCAGACAAATCTGAGAACTGTCTCGCAGGCACCGTCGTAGACCGAGGTGTCGGTCATCTTACTGAATTCGACTTCTATCTACAAAGTCATGGAGGGTTGTTAAGAACTAGTCGGCCCACTCATTACTCGGTAAGTCTCAATCGTTTCTCCTGGTATCTCATATATTTACAATGACTTAATTTTAAAGGTTCTACATGATGTAAGTACCTCATGTTGTTCATGGTTGTTTATTGCTGACCATTTTCCGCATATATCAGAAGAATAAGATGATGTGCGTCTTCGGAAGTCCTCTAGGGTCCGACTGACTTAATATCCCCTCCCTTATAGTCCGGATGACCTTCAAAGCCTCACCAACGCTCTGTGCTACATATATGCTAGGTCGACTCGGGCGGTCTCCATTCCGGCACCGGTTTATTGTGAGTTTCTTTGCTATCATCCTATCGTTCTGCTTAATTCTCGATATGCCCAGACGCGGACGCGGTCTGCTCCAGGGCAAACAACCACTTCTCTTCCGACTCGCACCTTGGAACAGAGGAGGATTGGAGCGCTTCTTCGGACACAGGTTCGGGAACACCAACGGAGATACTTGAAAAGTATCGCAAGTTCTTCAAGCCAGAGCACGGGGAGCAGAGGAAGCGGATGTACTTCCAGGTGGGTGTATTCGTCGATCTTATTTGTACCATACTGATGAGGTCGCAATAGTGACCCATTATTTTCCGTATTGACGATTAGCACGTTTTCCGCTGGCATTATTGTTTACCTGGAATCAGTATTCTTTTAACATGTGTTTTCTCCGTGGCGTGATATGTTCGGCACAAATTTCCGGGAACGAGGTATGTGTTTTGGGCCGCGGGAGCTGTCGATTGGGTTCTCGACGGCGGTATCCTTGAAATCAAAGCGTTACTTCGATTCTGATAGGTTCTCTCTCTATCACACTGAACGTGCTTTTCTCACCTTCGAGAGATCATGCTAAGTAACCGTCGTTTCCTTGTTTTCTTTCCATCACTCTGGTCAGGGTAATCATGAAGCCAGCACCGGACCCCGAGTACGTGACAATCTACCTGGAATAAAGAACCGCTGTCAGTGCGATCAAAACAGTGCCCCAATTTTCTTTCATTCCTCGCTATCATGCAACCAGGTGAGAATTCATCTTATACTTATGCTCACTGAATTAACTATGGCTCTCTCATAAAGAAATTGATGAGATCGTCAGCCCGGGTGTCGAAGAGAGTCAATTTAACGAATTTGGTGCGTAGGCGCTGGCTTATGTGGACGTGGGCTGACAAGGATCGGAAGATATCAAAGCCATGCCCGAATTCGAGGCACCTAAGGCTGGTGCAAAGGAAATATTGCTGGCTTGTGTCGCCTTTGGCCTCATGCTCGCCGTTCCCGTTGCTCTTGCCATAGAATGACTGAAATGATTTCACTGACGATGCTGCGTTGGTCTGTGTCTCGTGGGGATTCATCATTCTGCCATACTATTTACATATTTACGGAAAAGCAAAGATCGTCTAAGATTGACATTGATGTATACCACTGAATTCTTTCTAAACATGTGTTCAAATTCGGGTCCCAGTCATGACTGAGCAAAAACAGATTCCGTTGTGGGTGAGTTCGACTTTTAACTTACTGGGCTCGGTCTGAACCGATCACATTAAGTCTCCTTCCACTGCGTACGTCAGAAACAGCCTCGGCATATCATTATGCTTCCTATTGAAAGCCTCAGAGTTTTTGTGACTTCGCTTGGTCTTTCGAGTATGAAGCAGGGAAATCCGATTCCTGTTATTTGGAGGGCCAAGTCCTTAGTGGAGTGTCGTGTTAACTACGCGTGAACAATCGGTATTATTCAAGACGGGATGCATCTGCAGTGTTTTGACCATGAATCGTTTAGTATTCTCTCATCGCTGTGTCATTTCATATCACCGCTTGGCTTGATTGCTTCCCTAAGAATCGCGCTTAACTGGCACTCCTCATCACTCCTCATGCATTATTGATTGCGCAGAAGTTATGAACCCGAGCCCGTAATTCAACAAAGAATCATTTTAACTTTATTTTCAAGTCCGAGTTCGCTAGGTTTCACTTGTTCATCATCCGCCGAGCTGAAAACCGACAATTTCTCAAACTCCCCATCCTCTCTTCGTTGCCCAACTGCCCAGTGATATAAATTTTGAGATAACATGCCGCTGCAGCCTAGGAGTGTATATGAACCATCAGGTATGGGGTACGCGTGGTCAGCCACGATTTGCAAAGTGTGAGGGGATCCGGCGGAATCCTTAAAGATCAGTTGTCCTTGACGAGGGTTCTCTTCCGTTGGGACTTGACTTAAACCCCGCACATCTGCTGACTGAATACAGTAAGCTTCATACCAGTCGGTGTCTGTATCCTCCGTTTGACCGACCTTTCCCGGCCAAGGATGCAAATCAGGAACGACAATCTTGTTCGCCATTACTTGCTGCCATGACGGCCGCCAACGCTTCTTTCCATTCCCAGGCTCAGGAAAATAGAAGAACAACTCTGCGCGATTCCAAGGTACCATGGCATCCACGAGAACTTCCCATGCATCCACCTCCGACTGTTCAGCGTCGTATATTGGAATAGAATGCGTCCTGAGAAGGTATACCAACCCTGCGACTTTATCCAGAGGTTTTGTTGACACACGATGCTGCATCTGCGCCACAATTTCAAGAGTCATATCTCGCTGTCGTATCTCCCGCAACGACAACAGCTGTTCATCGAACCTTCTTTTCACCTCGCTTTCCATGGCATCATTGCCAGTCTCCCCCCCAATGATCGCGTCTCCAGTGATCTCCTGTAGCGTCCACGCACGTCGAAACCAACTCCGATCACTCTCCAAGTCGCCAAGTGTCAAACGCAGTGGACGACCCAACCCGTTGAAGTAGCACACCACCGACCATTGTTGATAAACGGATCCGATGGTGGGGACGTCGAGCTTCCACTCTTCCAGGCGCAGATGCTCGCCCCTCCCACCGTACTGCCGCAAACACAGAATATCGAGCCAGGCATATTCTGCTTGAAAGTCCGGTGCAGATCTATGCCTTGCGTTCAACATCTCAATGCGGACGAGATCAAGGTTGCCGTCGTTCGGCATAGGCACTGGCCACTCATATCCGTTAATGGGTGACATCACATTCACGCGTTCCTTCTCGTCGACCCACGCATGTGATATCGCCCATGAATATCGGCGCGCAACCCAATATGGCACCACCCGATTGGCATACAGGTCCCAAACACGACGAGGGGGCACATCCCGCTCGGTGATCCTGCCTTCGAAAAGTACCTTTCGTCGCATTGTTGCATCCTCCTCTTCGCCGGCGCGCAATTTCTGTTTGATAGTGGCGACGTCATAGTCATACCAGTAGGGCCGCAAATGTGCATAGGCTGTTCCAAAGTCGTCGTTTCGTTCAATGAATGGTCCAAGAATCGAATGTAGACCGTTTAGTTGCGCTATCCCGAAGAAACGAAGGATTTTCGATCCCAGAGAATAAGATGTGCCAAGTGTCGCGTTCAGCTTTTCCAACAGTCCATCGATACCGAGGTCAGCACAGCGAGTGTTGGCGAGAGCAGATGATATCACTGGTTTTTTTCCAGTGTAGGACCGTTGGTTCAAGACGGAAATGGACGATTCCAGGCGGCCAGTCTCAGCGAGGGCAGAGAGTGTGATCTCGGGAAGATCGGGACGTTTGTGATACATAGGTGGACTTTTTCGCACTACTTTATTCAGCTGCCTCTCAAATACGACAAACAGAAGTCCTTACCGTTATCATACCACCAAGATACAAGTGAAAGCTTTAACCATTCATCCCACCATTCCGTAACAACCAATCTCTTCGTCCGCTGCCATCGCATCAAACGCTGGATGAATGGTCGTTCTAGTCATCGCAATATGATTGTCAATTCATCGAAAGGAAGACAACAGCACATACCAGAGAGACCATGGTCCATAGTCCACACAGTACAGTAGCGAGCTGTTGTTGTGCCGAGAGGTTTGTATCTGCGCAGACTCGTGCCGCCGTCGTGGTCAAAGGCAAGCAATCATGTGGAGTAGTGATCAGACGATCAAAGCGGGTGACCATTTGTCATGCTATTAAAGGATAGGCACTAGCGCGCAAATTTGAGCGCCAATGAGAAGAGGACGTATACAAATAAGGGAGATATCATTTAACGCGGCGATGTATATCTGAGTGAGCCCAGTTCATATCAGAGATAAATTGTTAAAGTTCTGTGAAGACTCACAAGTTGTACGAGTTTTGCATGGAATAAAACACGTAGCCCCATACTGAGACAACTCACCGAATCGAAAACGGAATGCGGGGTACCTATTTTATGGTGGAAAATGCGGGGAAATACCCCCGGGTCTTCTATCAGTAAGTCATGCTAGGTATTCAAATTCGATAGCAATTACGCATTTACATTAATTATAGTTGTATAAAATCCGTACGAGTACTAATGATAACCATCAACACTACGCCGAGCCATTCATGTTGGCTGTATAGAATTCGCATAAGATTATCTGCTTGACTTTAGGGCCAAAGTGACTGACCTTTGCGCCCAACACGTCCGATGCTGAGCCAGTGTTTAAAAAACGATAGTTGAGCCCAATAGCCTTGTGCAGACCGCCGAGAAGAACTTGCGTTTATGTTGGTCTTTGTATCTCGAGGCTTGATACTGAATCCGCCAATTGACAGATCGAAAGAGTCGAACGATTGAAGGGTTGTGTCCTCCCTTCCTCCGCGAATCCGTCTTGTTATACGGTTGTTGCAAACAGTAAGGACCGTATTCGAATATATCTTTACCAAGCAGTTCGCAGGGACAATGTGGTAGTTGTTATTCTGAGAGAAGAGAAAGAGTGACACGTGGACGGTAGCAATCGCAGCTGCGTAGATCGTAAATGAACTAATGCAATCCAACTTCCTAGTATATGACTAACCTGTTGCTGTCCCAGTTTCAATGCTCAGTTGTATTAGCCTGGAATGAAGTTTCCGAATAGATTTTTGAGCTCGACATAACTACAGGCGGTAACGATCAGTCATGACCTAAGTGCTATCAACGGATAACGCCCGTCTCATTAATGAAAACCTCTAATGACAGGTCAGAGATTATCAATAAATCCCTCTGCTCTGCCAGGACATGCGATAGTGCGGTGTCCGGTTACCGGTGTCTTGAGCATTCCGAATACGGGTTGCTCCTTTTGGTACGCATTTGGGCTGATTCGGTGTGCTGTGGTGCGCCGATGTTTGGCAGCTTTTGGGTGAATGGGATTTTCTTTGTACTAGCTGGATATCGGCTCGGGTTAAAAGTAGCTCAAGAATGTATACTATACCATACTGCAATGCTAATACAACAACATGGGTAGTGTATGGGAAATCAGGATGAATTTTTTTGAGAAAAAAGAAACATGAAATATGGGAGAGCGGCGACAGCGGGCTGCGGCATTAGGGGGAAAATAGCCAGCACTGTTTGCTCCAGCACCCTCAGAAATGGGTTGGGATATAGAAATAACGGTACTGAGTGGGATAGTCGTCAAGCGAGAGTGGGTGTTTTCTGGCAGGGGGAGAAATGTCAACGGTGATGGTGCCAGCATCGAGAAAATAGCCAGAACCATCATTTAATAATATTTCCACCACCTTATAAAGCTGGGGTGTACTAAATACGATGGCAAGAGGGAGAGTTGTGAATCAAAGAGACATTGGTAGAGTGAAAATGGCGTGGACATCACACGAGACAGTGAGCTCATGGGGACAAAATGCCTTTGATCGCTGTCCGGATGTTCGGTCCGACATTTCCGAGTCCTATTCCTCACACTGGACAAAAGCCAATGTTTTGGTACCTATGAAAACAGAGAAAATATTCAAAATATCTTTACAGTTTCTTTTCTGAAAAAAGTACTGAAAATATTTTGAATTTTTCACTGTTTTACACAAAATCTGCAAAATACGGTGAAATATTCTAAATATTTTCATTAATTTCTCAGGAAAATTACTCAAAAGAAACTTTATATATTTTTAATGTATTTTTGAGTAAAAATACTCAAATTTTTGTGCAGTGTCAGCGACCACGACGCTCCTACACTTGTTCTTGACATCTACATCCTAGGAAAACTATTTGCTATGGTTTATTAGATGTTGAAATTATGTCATGAAATTTTGCGCATCAAATAGAGCATGTATATGTCCAATATTGGCAGATTACCACCTTTTCGTCTGACCTGAACTCATCTTTAGGTTACTATCCCTTCACGTTTGTGCCAGTAGTGTCTTAAAAAATCCCCAATATATATTATCGGACTATAATATGATATACTATATATTTCTGGATGATCCGAGGCCTCTGTAAGTGTTTCAATGAGTATTGGTCAGATGAATTTCAACATTCGCAGAGTCCAAGGGGGTGGTGGAGATAAAATCCTGGACAGGGGAGGGGGGGAGGGGGGGAGGGGTCCTGACCTTAAACGCGATACCAAATTACCTTATATAGGGATGTGAGAGGGCCTAGTGAGGTATAAAATGATGTTTCTATCTCAATAGGATCTCTTTGTACGTTTGTTAAAGCATCCAACATGCTTTATATACCTTTTTTGTGCTATAGTGAGTCACGATGACCCGGCCGGCCACCATATGGTGCTGACATAGCATTACTAAGCTATCCACATATGGTCATATTACTACTACATATGGCAGGAGGGGGAGGGAGGGGGGGTCCACCCGACCTTAAACGTGAAAATGTATGTCATGTGCGCAATTTTATTTCCGCCACCCCCTTGGCAGAGTCATTCGAAAGTGCAGTAAACCATAGTTCAACGACATACATTGCTTTAAGGGCCGTGTATTGTTACTTGCGAAAATTGCTTCAGCAAAGATAAAATGCTATATGCAGTACAAAAATACCTTTTCACCAACCCGTCGCACCTCTGCAGACTCCTTTGTTCAAGTAACTGTTAAATACTCTCACTGCATATCTACGGCTCTTGATCTGAAACTCGGCATTCACAGCTATAAATTGATATATATCATGTAATCAATATCCTTTTAAGAGTAGAGATGAAGGCCGATGATTTTCGGAGTCTTGAAGAAACACCTTGAGAGTAATATTCAAGTTCAGTATATATTTTCGTCACCGTGCAGCCTCCTGAAAGCTTCGATCAGTGGCTGTGTTATCAGGCACGTAACCCGTTCCTTACATCGTCGTCCAACACCCTCATACCAGTGTCTCTATGCTCCTGCTCTCAACACCGAGACAAGTTACAATGCAAGTACATTCATTTCATTCTCCAATCCTGCTGTCCTTTCAAGCTCACCCATACTACAGACCCCACCAGGCCAAGGAGGTGTTTCTGCAACAACAACCCTGACTGCAGCTGGCATAGTATCTATTCCCTTATTTTTATGATTGATACGATAGCACTGTCCGAGTCCCGATTCTTTATTTGACCCCTCCATCGTCACAAATAACGACCTGCTACCATATTCGGATCGGCCCGTGGTTCCTGAACCTATCAGAAACAACCATCTTATCTCTTGTTCGGTCCAGGATATAATCAGCATTGAGGTGGGAACAAGCACCCTATTTTAGAAGCCGCCCACACCCGCCTGTTCATCGCCGAACATGGCCGCTTTGCGAGCCCTGGGACATGAAAGGGTTTTATTAATAAAAACAACACCTCTCGTGTCAGGACTTTATTAATGATTTGGGCCTTATGGCCTGGTGCTATGCCCCGACTTCACTTACGAGGTAGGTCATGCACAAAGCAATGGCAGTATCACACAAAACGCTTCCACCCAACCATATCTGCAAGACGTAAATGATTGAATACAGGACACGACGAAGACCTGCTCACTATTGCCGTCACCGTGAGCTTGGAATTTTTGTGAAGATTTGAATAGTGGCCACTGTTCCGTACTTGGATGCCACAGCAAATCGCAGCTGCAAATTGAGTAAAAGCGATCTTTGATGAAGATCGTGTTTTTGGGGAGCAGTATAAGACGTTTTTTAAACACCTTACCGCCGAAATGATAACACATAACCATCGGGCCTTCTTGCTGAGTTTATACATCCGCCAGACGTAAAACAATTGGGCGATGCAGCCAACTACTGCTATTTCAGTAACTCAAAGCATAAATGTACATGCATAAGTACGCACCAAATCCAGAGAGAACAATAATGGTGAACCATACGATATGGACATCATCCAGTCTCGAAAGGTTCCCAAAGTCATCACAGAAAGTGTGGAAAGTGTAATAGATGTTGGTAACAGTCTGAACAGTCTCGGTCAGCCAGAGAAGATATACGACCGTCCTCGACGTCAGATTATCCTTTGGAAAGGAGATGTAGTATATGTCTTTGAATGAGGTGAGTAAGGGACAGTCAAGAACGTGCGGACAAGGGTAGGACTACTGACAGACTTGATCGCACAGGATACCGTATAAGATGAGACTCAGGAAGCAGCCGATCAACTGCATGAACACTAAGCGACCACCGCTTTCTAGTATAAAAGATTGGAGCTGTACCAGGGGACCCGTTCTGAAGTATTAAAATCAGTGCAGAGATCAGTCTGAGAGCGAGAGTGTCACCGACAATTTAGATGAATCGAAGGGTGCTACACCAGCCTCTTCCGCCAGAGAACTATTAAATGAGAGCATCGAGGTGTGCAGAGTTGTCACGAAATTTCCTGCCGCTATACGTTTAAGTAGCTCCATGTCTATGCATAAAATGCGGATGACTAGCACGTTGTATAAGAGCATGTGGCCCTGCTATAGATGGGCAGTGCATGCCTAGAAAAAATCGGCGTGGATTCCAGTTCAATCATCTACGTCGACCTTTGATCAATTCAGTCGGAATTCAGTGCTGCGTACATCATTGCATGCTGCGGCATTTATTGAGATAAGCCTTATCTGGGTATTGAACGGTAAGTGCCAAGCTTTATAACTCGCAAAATTGTACGAACGAGTTCCCTTGCCTCTCAGAGGACAACCCGTAGAGGTGATGGTCGAAGCGTGAGACGGAGTCCAGAAAAGGCAATACATTGGATGCATTGGACGCGCTCGTTGTATCCGAAGAAGAAGGGATTTTTCTACTAAGTTTCCATGTTCTTCGTGTTCGCCAGTACAAGATGTCCTAAGTCAAAGGTGTTGTTCTGATTTCTATTCTCTCATTTACTGTGAGTCCTGACAATGTCAAGTTCCGTCTGTCACTGGGCAGCATTTTTTCTCCCTTCCCCTCGATATTGGCCAAGATAGTAGAAGATACTTACCATGGGTGAAATTGTAGACAGCGGCCATCACACTCCGCTGAAGAGACTCGCCCAAGGGGATTTGAGTGAGGCACACTTTGGGCATGCTCATTGCTGTTGAGCTTATATTTGTCCGGGGATAGCTTTCTGATCGCTCAATTACTAATTGTCATACTGAAACCCGTTTGATTTACCGTGCCCACTGTCATGAGAAAACTGCGCTGGCGACGGTTGTTCCTGGCAATGTATCTGTCGACGGTGATCTTCTGCACTGAATTGTGTGAATGTATTTTTACACTTTCAATGAACCTGATTTGTCAGAGACGTTCTCGTAAAATACGGATAATCGTTACCCCCTAAAGTCTCCATCTTATATATGAGTCAGTGGGGGAACTAACGTTTATGACTCACTGTTCCAAACTGAAACATTGTGAGCAGATGCAGAAGCGGGCGTTGGACCAAGTAAAAACAAAAGGGATGAACGGAGACTACGGTGGCGGACGATTTGCAGTGCTAACATGCTCGCAGGCGAATAGACTCAGAGGACTCACAAGTTACATTCAAGAACGGAGCAGAACCAGAGACAAGAAACTGGTGCCAAGTACGGTCCGAGTAATTCTCCCCCGTGCCTGCAGAACATTCAGTAACGCGAAAATATTATCTCCTCGACCTGACTATGAAACGATGCTTCGCAAACACACCTGGGTTGCGTAGAATGGTAGTAGAACCCACCAATGCGCAACAAGGTCGCTCATCACACTATGCCAAAATTTCAAAAATCCCTTCGCCTTTGAACAGTTCCACATAATTTGGAAGCTACCGGGGACAAGGGTGCCATGTATGATGTAGAGAAATTAGGAGCTTTTCGGGGACCTTAAAAAAAAAGGACGGTCGTTTGAGATAGATAACCGGACAAGGTCCCAAAAAGGAACGCTGGGGTTCTGTGCCGCCACGGAACGTGTCACAGACCACAACCCTTCATGCCGCTGTGATACCCTCAGTTGCCAGCCAAGGACGTGTCACGGATTTGAAGTGATGTAGGGACAAACGAACAAACAATATTACGAAGAACTAGCAATCTGAACTGCGCACTATATGTCCAACATACTACTCGGTACATTCACATGATGTCATCTCCAGACGCAGCAGTACAAAGACTGAGCGGCGGTATAAGAACACACTCATATACCGTCTGATTTTGTGATGTAGGGATCTGAACAGACTCCAGTGCAGTGTGCGGATGTGGGAGGGACACGCATATGAAAAAACGAAGGAGGAGAAGCCGATGTGGAGCAGTATTACGTTGTATTAGAATACCGCGATCAGAACTCCCGATATTTTCACAATCTGCTCACGTGGCACGGTCCGATCCTCCAGCGCAGCGAAATCTCAACGAAATGGATGAGGACGAGACTAAAGAGACATCAGCTCAAGAAAAGACCACACCTTAGTCTTGACATACGCACTCCAGAACGCCTCGGAAAAACGAGCCTCCATCACTCTGATTATGAAACACACAATCCCTGGAAAGAGTGGACAAGATGGGACCGTGGGTTTGAGGAAACATTCTTCTATTAACGGCCTTGTCGAGTCGTCGCATGTGTCGTTTCAGTACTTGGGAACTATGGCTTGCGCCTTGGGGAAAGGGTAGACTGACATGTAAGAGGTACAGGTGATGGTTGGACTGAGAAAACGCGTCATTGCTTGCCTCAAATCGTCGAGTTGTTTGGGCCTGCAGTCCCAAAATCCAGGTTCGGAGCTGTTCATAGTTATAATTCCTTCGGTAAGTCCAGCTACGGATGGGACACGAGCCTCGCTTTGTTATTGCTGTCCATTGGTGTCACATGCTATGCGTGATGGGTAGCAAGAAGAACGGATCCACGACTCCATGCGAGTTCTGTTGTAGCATGTCCGTGTAGGTTTGCTATTTCATGGGCATAAGTAGAGGCACCGCACCATGACGGATTAAAGCACTCACAGAGATGGTATATGAACACCGCCACGAAGATTTCGCATCTCATATCGCCTTGCCGCTCCCTCAATCAAAGTACGCGTAATTCAGTGGGCGGTCTCGATAGCTGTTAAGCCAAGCTGACTTTGCAGCCTGCATAAGGCCATCTTAGATGAGTCCATGTTTCCTCGGTAGGTTGTGAGTCTGTCGATTCTGAAGCGTAGCCGGCGTTCCAGAAGTCAAGCCCTGCGCGCAGGATCATGGCGTCGTCCTATTTGCGCACCAAGTCACAAAATGTGTAAGAGTCGTAGAAGAAAAGCTCACCTCAGTTGGCTAGTCAGTATGGCAGATCGTTACGTTCATGATGAGAGGGTTATAGTGGACGAGGATGAAAATGGCGGGAGCTACGGGAATCAACAAACGACAACAAGTCGGGAGACGGGCCGCGGGCTGTTATTCCAGCAACTACCATCACCAAGTACTTATTTGGATCAATGACTTCCTCCGTCCTCTAAGACTACGTCTCGCTGAATCCTTCCTTATCCAGCTTGACCGAAATCTCTATGTACCAGACTGCGAGATTCAGCAAGCTTGATGAAATTTAGGGGGCGGCAGAAAAAGATGAATCCGATGATGACACCAGTGACCATGCACGGTGTCACGTATTTGATCCTACATCTAAGCGTATTTCTTTCTTCAGATTGTTTTGATGGTGCTCATAGATGTTTATCCTGTCTTTGCAGTGTCCTGAAACGACGATCATCAACTTTTGAACCCTACAACAAGTTCAGGGAGAAGGGCAAAGGCTGACGTCCCCTGCGCACGGTGCGAGATAGTCCTGTATTTCGTTACGTCTGGTCACCTCTGTCTTCAGGTGTCGGCGTCATCATTAAAAGTCATGTTACTGAAACCATGCGACTTTGAAACCTCTTTCCGAAGATGTAAGGGGCGAACGCGCCAACCAAGTGAGGCTTTCGAGAGGAAAGGATCGTTCCGTAGTCAAACTACCAGGCGTATCGTGTGTACTGTTCAGTTTCCTTTTGACCATTGTTGAACCCATCTGTCTCTGTAGCAAGTTGTCATATTTCGCTCGTCAATTCCCACAGTGTTCTGCCGTCTTCACTTCACATGGACGGCTGAATGTCACTGTAAGGTTCAGGATTGTTGTTAGGTTATCTCAGGCAGGCTGGTACGTTGTGTCGGACATTTCTCCCATCGAGGCAGAACTAATCTCGGTTGCACAGGGAACGTTGGTTCCCATGAGACAATTGTTGTAATGCTGGCCCCCACGCGCGCCGACACGGTTATCATTTGATTGGAACCCCGGCTCATCTTCAACACGTTTCAAAGGCATGGGCAAAAATTGCTGGTGCAGAACTACACACTTTGGCTTCACCTTCCGTCTTCTTTTTATCGCTTCCGTCGATTCAAGGTACGTGATGAATTCTCTCTTTGATCGTAGGTTAATAAAAAATTCTATTTCCCCATATCACAGTCGAGCATGTCGTAATTATAGAATTTTGGGATTCCGTACTCAGGTTTGGCTTTTGATTGACCCCGGAAGGTGAACGAGCGTGGCGGAAGGTATGATGCACATTTCCTCTCGGTTCCCTATTGTCTCCAATGGCTAACATCTCTTGTAGGGTACGGACCCTTGGTAGCCTGATCTGCTGCAGATCTGCAGGGTGTCGCCACACTTCTTGTTTGTCATTCGGCACAATTCGCACGGCTGCTGTTCGGCAATTTCCGGAACCGGCGACGGAAACGAAATCGACCCACGGGTGTTTGGTGTCAAGTTGAAGAGACGGTCCCTAGTTAGTCGACGATCTATTCTTGTAAAACAAGTTGATTGATTGATTGATATTATACATATTTAGTGCTTAAGAATCTCTTCTCGACCTACAGTAGACATTTTACTGTCTGTTGTTTAGCAAGATTAGTTGCTTGCACCTTTATCTTATACTTTTCGGCTGTCTGCATTCGCGACTACCTCATTATCTGCATAAAACTGTGCCACAAACAGTCTGCAATCCACCCCAGTCATAATTCACACATTCGCCATTGACAGATGCGTCGATTAGGCCTCTGGAATGGGCTTATCAGAAGGACAAGGTGAAGATGTCACCGGTAGAGATGGATGGATACGAGTGCAGACGTAGTCACCTGGAACTCAAGCTCGTCTATTCATCTAGGAAGAGACTCAGCAAGTTATCCGAACCTGGTTTAGAACGGCGTAAAGCTGGAGGTGGATGGGCTTCTTTACAAAGTTCCCTCCAGGTCCCGACATCATCGGACGTTCAAATCAAGAGCAATGGCTGGATACGGAGGCAGAGCGTTTTTGAAGGGTAAGCTTGGTGTTTTTTCTATTTCACCTGTGCTCACCGTCATCCAAGGTAAGAAAGCAATGTTCCATGTTCGTTATTCAGGAGAAGACAAGAAGACTTGGCGAAACCTTTTCTTCCGCATCGGGTCCTCGGTTGTATCGACGGCAATGGAACATCTACGTCTGGAGATCAACTATCCGGAGGTACAGAAAATAGCTCGAGAGGTATGGATGGAATATGGGAAACTTTCGACGTTGGGTAGAGGGACCAAAGGTACTCGTTTACAAGCTTACCTATGTAAGTCGTCCTCTTCTCCGATTAACCCTGTTCTGACCGCATTTCTATAGGTGCATATAGTCCCTTGAACCTGGTTTCGTGTCTATTAGGAGCCGCATCGTCGCCATGCTCTAAGCGCCCTGCTTGGTAAACTCGGAAAACTATGTCGATATATATTTGGTGGGGCACATAGAATTCTGCGTTTGCGTTTTCACACATGCGTTTGTCATGTCTGCATGAGCGTGACATGGATGTGTTTGTTGGCTGTCTTGTGCATTTTGGCTTACAGACACCTCCAAAATCACTTCATTAGCTACGGTGTAAGTAAGACTTACTGCCTATCATATTTATACCCAGTATGACATTGACACCGGCCATAATAAACTTTCTTCCTCATGGCAGTGTCTCTGTACAGCTGAGTCCATTAATGTTTGAGCTGGTATTTTAAATGTAAGAGCATCTGGAGGTTTTGAGAGGTGTTAGTGGCCATGAGGTATGATAACCTTCAGTAAAAACCACAGTACCATTACCATTCTGTTGAGGAACAAGCTGAAGAAACTAAGAAGAAACTGGGCCAAATCCTGGCTCATAAACGACCACTTGACAGCAACCTGGCTATGCATGACTAGAATACACCATAGAAATAAAAGACCTGCCTAGAGTGAGCGATTAGAAGCAATTACGGGTGGGCGAATTTGAAGCGATCATAAGTCAACTAGTTCAACTCGGACTTGAACGCATCAAACGCACCGAACGCAGATTTGTCACATAACTGTCACACACTTGCATTTAATTTCGGACGCATGCGTTTCCAAAAGGAACGCATGCGTGCACTATCTTAACGCATGCGTTCAATGTTTGTACGCATGCGTGACTTATTTCTGAGGGGCGTGAGTCTTTGCATTGATTTTAGAGGTGCCTGATTTACTCAAAGTCAAGAAAAACGAAGGGATCACAAGTAGTTCAGCATCAAACATACTATAGTCATTGTGAGACTAGAACTGACTAACATGCATGCATTTATAGCCTTTATAGATGATTCCCTGCCGTTCTTAAGTCATAATAAGTCATGGAGATATCTCCAGGAAATTCAAAAAAGTAACTCAATGTTCAACAAAAAATATAATTAACAGGTGTTGTTGAAACGACACTAGCTATTCGACGACAATGCATCTAAATGCATCGATAGGTACACAAACACACGCAAGTTGAACTCACATAAACGCAGCCGAACGCAGTTGAACGCATCCACGCAGATGTCGAACGCAGAATTCTCTTGGCCCTATTTGGTGCACACCCAGGTATGCTCTGTTACCATTCAGCGGAGCTAATATTTTGATACTAGACTCGATCCTTGTTGCAACGTCCGCTGGTGACTCTAATCTCGCTATGGATGTCTGGACTCTGGCTTTATGGGATGTACATCGTTTTGCAGATGTACGTCATGAGATGTACGTGGTG
This sequence comes from Armillaria cepistipes, assembly GCA_900157415.1. Classification (NCBI taxonomy): domain Eukaryota; kingdom Fungi; phylum Basidiomycota; class Agaricomycetes; order Agaricales; family Physalacriaceae; genus Armillaria; species Armillaria cepistipes. Next base: position 518,604 of record FTRY01000025.1, read on the forward strand.
AACTGCTTTTTGCTGCGATTCTGTTTCAAAAGTTGTCTTTGATTCGCTTGCATTTTCCAATGAAAACCATCACTCGTTTTTCCATTGATTCTTTTGCCAACGGATGGAATAAGACTAATCCTGCAACGGTCGTAGGGGGTAACCTTGAAATAAAATCTCTCCAGTACTTGTTTGTACGATCGAATAACAATACGCTGGTCTTTCGTGCTATATTCTAACTGACAATTGACAGCGTCTTTTAACCCAGAAATGTGCGGTGACCAGAACCGAACTTAATTCCGATTGGAGACACCAATAGCTGTGAACGATGGTCAGACTGGTGATTCCTGATTTGAATTACCTTTTCAGTAGAGACCGGAGGCGGTGTGCGATGGGAGCTTTGACCGATTGGGCGCCAATTCTAACCGTGACACATACTCCCCATCAGGATTGATGGGTGAGGACGATCTCATCCCCTTATCCTCCGTTGTTATTTCTCTTTCTAGGCCCCACCGAATGAATCCAATAGCGAGAGGGTAAGCCTCGGCCTTGTCTTTGATTTTCGCTCAGGAATGGTTTGGACAGATTATGCTATGACACAGCGATGTGTCCGAGTCATTCCCCAGTACTCTTCACAACTTTCTTTTGCGCACTTGGACTCCATTTCTTCGGTAGGATGTATGCGTGGTTGTTGTCTGGATCTTGAATCTGTTTGAGGTACGCATGCTATGCCATTTTTTCCCTCTTACGTGCTCTCAGCCGCCTTGCTGATGACTTATTTATTTAACACGCTTGGTGACCACAGAACGCTCGATTAAGTATGTTATGAGCGGTGAGTTTTGTGATATAAAGATTTTTGATCTCACGGTGTTGAACAGAAAGCAGTACACTTTCCGTGCCAAGTAATGCAATTGGCATGGTGCACATTCGGAAATTGATCGTTTTTGCATTCATAGAGCCGTGGCCTGTAACAGTGATGGATGTAAGCGGCAAAGAATGATTTGGACATCAGATATATGGTTTGTCGCCTGCAAAACTAATATAACTTGTGAGTCCCCGCAGAAAGACAAACATTTATTTCTCATATGAGGTAGACGTATATCACCGCACTGAATGATACCTGCCCTTGGCGTTTCCCTGGGCACTTATCTGTTTGGCAAGAGCGTGCTGATGGCAACACATTTTAATGGACTGAGCGCTAGTCCGCCTTCTTTACTTCTAACCACGAAGACGACACGAGTCTGCGCAACGGAAACCTCTCAGTGAAATCACAAGTTACTACAGCACTACGTCGACTATGGACCATGGTACGTGTCATTGCCCTTTTTTTTGCCGATTTTTACATTCATTCTCACCTGATTAGAGGAAATGCCCGTTGCGCGTTGGAAGCGACATTGGGTGCGGAAGAAATCGTCTGTGTCAGAATGGGAGCGGGACCAGAAATCGTCTGTATTCAAATTGTTCACGCGTCCATGGGTATCTTCGTACCATAATAAAGGTAATGCCTCTGTCTGTAATAACTAGAAGCAGCTAAATAAAGTAGCCAGAAAATGTCCTCCATTATATCACCAAGATCCTGATCTTCCCGAGGTCACATTCTCTGCCCTCATTGAGACTGGCCGCCCGGAATTGACCATACCCGTGTTGAAACAACGGTCCTACACTGGTAATCAACCAGTGATATTATCCGCTCTCGCCGACACTCCCTGCGCTGCCCTCGGTATCGATGGAGTTTTGGAAAAGCTCAATGCGACACTGGGCACACTGTCTTATACTCTGGGATCAAAAATCCTTCGTCTCTTAGGGATAGCGACACTACACTCGATTCTCAAACCATACGTTGCACGAAATGACGACTTTGGGACAGTCTACGCTCATTTGCGGCACTATTGGTATTACTATGACGTTGTCGCCATCGAACAAGAATTACATACCCGGGAAGAGAAAGACAGGGAGATGCGGAGAGAGGTGCTCGTCCATGACAGGATCACAAGGCGGAATGTACATCCTCGCCGTGTGTGGGATCTGTACGCTAATCGGGTAGTGCCATACTGGGTTGCGGGTAGAATACCATGGGGAATATCACATGCATGGGTCGACGAGAAGGACCGTGTGGATGCGATGACACCTATCAACGGATACGAGTGGCCTGTGCCCATACCAAAGGATGCCGATCTTGATCTCATCCGCATCGAGATGTTGAACCTCGGAGCGGAGTACACATGGCTGGATGTTCTGTGTTTGCGGCAGGAGGGTGGGAAGAACGAGCACCTGCGCTTGGAGGAGTGGAAGCTGGACGTGCCCATGATTGGGTGGGTGTATTGTGGTCTACATGTAGTGTGCTACTTCAACGGATTGGGTCAGCCACTGCATTTGACACTGGACTACTTTGAGAGTGATCGGTGTTGGTTCCGACATGCGTGGACACTGCAGGAGTTTACCAATAATGTCATCATTGGTGGGGAGACCGGGGATCATGATGTCATGGAAAAGGAGGTTTGGACAATGTTTGATAAACAACTGGCACACTTGCAGAAGATACGACAACAGGACATGGCCCTTGAACTCATGTTAGAGATGCAGAACCGGGTATCAACCAAGTCTATGGATAAAGTTGCCGGTTTAGCATACCTTCTCTACCCAGAATTTATCCCAATATACGATGCAGAGAAGTCTGATGTGGATGTGTGGGAAGTGCTCATGGATGCTATGTCACCTGCATCTTGGGCACATTTGTTCTTCTATTTCCCTGAGCCTGGGAATGGAAACAAACATTGGCGGCCATCATGGCAGCAAATCATGGCATTCAAACATTTTGTGCCATATTTGTGTTCATGGCCAGGACCTGTCAAGCATACAGATGATACAGATGCAGACTGGTATGAGGGATTTTGTATTGATTCTGTGGATGTGTGTGGCTTAGCAGAGGGACAAAAGGAAAGGAATCATCAACAAGGGGAGATGGTCTTCAACGATGCTGCTGGGTCACACCACACATTCAAAATTGTGGCAGCCCATGCATACCCAATACCCAATGGATCATATACACTCATTGGCTGCAATGATGAATGTAATTTACCAGTTGATATATGGGTAGTTGGTCAGCGAAGGGAGGATGGGAAATTTGAGAAATTGTCAGTGTTCAGGTCAGCAGATGAACAAGTGAGGCTCAGGGAACTTGGCCTTAAAAAGAGTAGGATTTTTCTTTGTTGAATTTACCATGTTTGGCACTTACTTAGCACAAGTCTTGATTATAGACACATAGGATGTCAAACAGTGGTTGAGATTGTATGCTTGAGTACTATATCATTTAGATTGCACTCTTGTATGCTGAAAGGGGTAACAAGCACTCCTGTGATCGGCCGGTAATATCCGAGGGTTAAATCCTCTGTAGTAATTTTACATGTAATTTTCCCAAAAACATGCATGAGAAAACACCTCAAAAAATACATCCCTTGTTTTCATTTGTATTTTTTGGGTAATTTGATCCATATTTGGTGTGAAAACACTTGGTAAAAACACCGGAGGTAATTTCGTGCGTCATTACTAGAAGGAAACATGTGTGCAAACATGCCTGGTGTTTTCATTGGTAATTGTACACAGAAATTACGGACATAAACACCAGTAAAAACACAAAGGGTGTTTTTATCAGTAATAGTCACCCTGAAATCTACCAAATTTGGAAATAATCCACCCAGTTATTACCAATGAAAACACCCTTTGTGTTTTCATTGATGTTTACATCTGTAATTTCTTTGTACAATTACCAATGAAAACACCAGGCATGTTTGCACACATGTTTCCTTCTAGTAATGACGCACGAAATTACCTCTGGTGTTTTTACCAAGTGTTTTCACACCAAATACGGATCAAATTACCCAAAAAAATACAAATGAAAACACAGGATGTATTTTTTGAGGTGTTTTCTCATGCGTGTTTTTGGGAAAATTACATGTAAAATTACTGCAGAGTATTTAACCCTCAGATATTACCGGCCAGTCACAGGAGTGAAGAGCACTGTTAATTGGGATGTTCAGAGTTGATGGAGACCTGCATGCAAGTGAAAATCATATAAGAGACAAAGACATCCCAAAGGAGAAGGCAGGAGTTTTGCAGAAGGAAGTCCTTTATATGCTATTCATAGTAGAGAAGAAGCAATAATATATGTGTGTTCTTCAACACATACATCAGATAGAAACAGTGAGCAATGATCAGAATGTTAAAGCAGTAAACAATGGACAAGTGGCATTGGGGAAAAGAGTGGACCAAAGCCATATGTCAGAGATTCTGCATTGGCATTTCAATGCATTATAATGCTTAAAATGCTGAAATTGGGCCAGAAGGCTTACAATGTGTTGCCAGAAAAGAGTCAGAATGGCAATTTGATTAAAATTTGATTACAAGTCCTTTAGAATATAATTGGAATGCTGTGCTAAGCCAATTGTTAGACCCGATGTTCTAACAAGAGTAGACAGTCAGCTGTATCGCGTTCGTACAATCACTGCTGAATCTCGAAAAGTTAGAAGACCAAGACTAAGGCTTTAGCACTTAACCTGAGTGACTGTGTTTCGGTATGAATAAACTTTAGCTCAAAGCTAGGGAATATACAGCTTTGAGTATGCTACTTATATACTAAGTTAAGAGTCCGTAACGAGTATTAAGATGAGGGTACCGTGTTAGAAGATGAATAAGACAAATACACGGTAGCCGAGAATAAAGTACATGTCGGGCGAGTGTGACTTCATAGCGGTGTGAAGACTCCGTGAAGTCACGGATCTAAAGATAAGATAAGGTAAGCGCCGAAGATAAGATAAGATAAGGGGCGCTTAGATAAGAAAAGCAAATAAATCGTAACATTACCCCCTTGTTAAGGCAGGTGTCCCAACTGCTAGTACATTGGCGTCCGTTATCTGTTTCATCATCATGCCGTCCCCAGAAAGCTCTTCCTGAGAGTTTTCGGAAGAATGTCATACGCACTGCAGCTTGTCCCAGCGGCCCTTAGACAAGTCGTCGGTAGGGAGAGAGGATTTAGTGTATGGTGGTGATGTGATTGACAAATTTGGTCCTTTGTCTCGTTGGTCTTGCCTGATTATGCGCGTGTTTTGGTAAGATTTTTTGTCGTAAGAAGTCGTGAATGGGGGTCCATGGCTATCCCCCATTATAGGGCGACTTCTTCGTACTGCTTTATGGGATTTCTGTTGCTTCGTACGGCGATTTCGAATATGTCGAAGGGTCGTCGTTGCCACCAAATTGGTCCCAGTCTAGTTGCTGGTCGTACCAAACTTGACGACCAGTGAATGGGTCCGTATAGGATTGCCAATCTACTGTCTCATGTTTGATACGATTTACCTTTTGCGCGAGATAATCGCCGATGAGTTCATCGGTGTCCATGTCGTTTTCTCGTACCCAGGTGTTCGATTCTGGTCCGTAACCTTTCCACTTGACAAAGTAGTCTGTAGTCCATCGCCATGGTTCTCCGGCCTTTCCTCTGATTTTGCATTCTCTACTGTCGAGTACTTTCTTGATTTCATAGTGTTCTTCTCCGTCGATGAGGTCTGGTGGAGGTGGAAGCGGTTGTTCTTGGTTAGGGAACGCGGGTGGTGTGTATGGGGTAAGAAGTGATTCGTTGAAGGTGGGATGTATATGCCAGGTTGAGGGGAGTTTCAAGGTATACGCTGAAGCTCCTTTCTTTGATACGATGAGAAATGGACCTGTGCGTTTATCGTCGAGTTTCTTCTTTGGTCGTGGAAGATTGAGGTTGGTTGTGTCGAGCCATACCTTATCTCCTACTTGATACTCGATTGCAGGTCGTTTCTTTTTGTCGTATTGGGCTTTCATCTGGGCGGCAGCTTTTTCCAGAGCTTGTTTGGCCTCTTCATGGATCCTTTGCATTTCTGAAACGAAGGTGGTGGACGCAGGCGTCCGGAAGGGTGCCTTGGGTTTGGCGCCAGGGAGGATGTCAGCATTATAGCTGTAGTTAACCTCGAAGGGGCTTTTACCGGTGGCGGAGTGTATGCGGTTATTGTGAGCGAATGCCACGAGGGATAGCCATTCAACCCAGTCGTCTTGAAGATGGTTGACAAATATTCGGAGGTATTTTTCAACCTCTTGATTTACTCGTTCTGTTTGGCCATCTGTCTGGGGATGATAGGCGGTGGATGCATTTGCCTTGATCTGTAACAAGTCATAGAGGTCTTTCATGAACTTGGAGACAAACACGGTGCCTTGGTCAGAGATGACTACCTGGGGCATTCCATGCTTGGAGTAAACTTCGTCTCGTAGAATTTTGGCCCACCCTTCCGATGACAGCTCCGTGGTACATGCTATCGGTATGATGTCTTTGGAGAATCGGTCGACGATCATTAAGATAGCGTCTTGACCATTGCACCTTGGTAAACCAGTGACCATGTCAACGGAGATGTGTGTCCAAGGTCGGGAGGGGATGGCGTTCGGATGAAGGGGCGCTGCTTTTGCTTGAGTGTTCGACTTTGTTCATTGGCACGTTTCGCAAGCGCGGACATAGTTCTCTATGTCCTTCCTCATTCTGGGCCACCAGTATTCTCGTAAGACGAGTTCTTTGGTCTTTTCAATGCCAGGATGTCCCGCCATGATATGGTCGTGAGATGCTGCAATAATTTCCCCTCGCAACGCATGATCTTGGGGAATATAGATACGGTGATCGTAGTAGATCAAACCGTTATCTAGCTTCATCCCGCGATCATGGTTGAGGGATGCAGAGACGTTCTTGTCCCATTGGTGGTGGTCGAGCGTGGCTTGCTTGATTTTGGTGTGAACTTCCTCGATTGTCGGCATGACCAATGCCCGGAAGTGTTCTGGTTTGAGGACGATAACCTCATCGTTGTCCTCCTTCCCTGTGTCATGATCTGCTCTGCGACTGAGTAAGTCGGCTTTCTTGTTCGACGCTCCTGGTTTGTGGTGGAGAGAGAAGTGGTAGTCCGCCAGTTCTGTTACCCAATGTGCTTGGCGGAGGTTCAGCTTCTGAGGTTTTCGGAAATACTGGAGATTCTGATGATCTGTCCAGATTTCGAAGTCTTGAGCCGCCCCCATCAGGTAGTGTCTCCATTCGTCGAGCGCAAGCATAATTGCGAGCAGTTCTTTGTCGTAAATTTTGTAATTTCGCTCTGTCACCATTAGAGACTTGGATAGAAACGCGACTGGGTGCCATTTTCCATCCTGCTCTTGCGATAATACAGCGCCTATCACTCCCTTGCTGGCATCCGCCTCGACCCAGAACTTGCCATTTTCTGTGGGTATTGCCAGTACCACTTCTTTGGCCAACAACCTCTTTAATTCTTCGAAGGCATCCTGTTGCGCTTTTCCCCATTTCCATGGATCATTTCCGGTTAGCTGCATCATAGGTTTGACGACTTTGCTGTATCCTTTAATGAAACGTCGGTAGAAATTGGTGAAGCCTAAGAACGACTGTAACTGCACTTTCTTGGTGGGCATGGGCCACGCTGCTATTCCTGCGATTTTGACTGGGTCCATACGTATGCTGCCTTCGCTGATGATGACTCCGAGATACTCCGTCTCTAAGGTCTCGAACTCGCATTTTTCCGCTTTAAGGGATAGCTTGTTCTTTTGTAGGACCTTTAAGACTTCGCGTGTGATGCGTCGATGTTCTGCCTTGGTTTTTGACATGATTAAAATATCATCAAGGTAGATCGTGATGGCACCAGATGCGATAAGATCTTTGAAGATGTCGTTCATCATCCATTGGAAGGTTGCTGGCGAGTTAGTGAGCCCAAAGAACATAACCGTGGGTTCGAACAGCCCTCGATTAGTTCTGAATGCGGCTTTCCACTCGTCACCGCTTTTGATGCGAACATTGTTGTATCCCCACCAGACGTCAAGCTTGGAAAAGTATTTGGCGCCCCGTAGTTTATCCATCAGCTCAGAGATGAGAGGAAGCGGGTAACGGTTTTTAATCGTCATCTCGTTGAGTTTGCGATAATCTTGCACGGGTCGTAGCTTGCCGTCCTTCTTTTTGATGAAGAAGAATGGCAAAGCCATAGGTGACTTCGATGGTCGAATTCGTCCGCTTGAAAGGTTTTCGTCTAGGAATTTGTTGAGTTCGATTTGTTCATTACAATTGAGAGGGTAGACCTTGCAGTCAAGGTTGGCGTTTGTGTTGGGAGTGAGTTCAATGGTGTGGTCCCATGTTCTTGGCTCAGGGAGTTTGTCGAAATTCTTTTTCTCAAATAAATTGGCGAAATCCCTGCACCATTCTGGAACCATTTCTTCGAACGTTTTGGCCTCCTTCCCTTCGTTGGCTTTAGCAGCAAGGTCATTCGCATGATGAGCGCGTATGAGGATAGCTTGTGTAAAGTCTATCGCGAGAATGGTGTCTCCCTCTTCTAGCTCCTCGTCCCACTTATCGTCGGGATCTGCGTCTGGTAACACGAATGAGGACTTTCAGCATTGGCACCGGGCAAACGTCAATCCCCCCGACTTCCAATTAATGATTGGGTTATGTCGGGCGAGCCAGTCATGGCCCAGGAATATCTGTCTGTCGCCGAGTTCTGTTACGGCTAAGTCTATTCGCTCCACATGATCCCTGACTATGAGTCAGATCTCGGCGTATTGGGTAATTGATCCTCCTTGATTACGTGTTCCATCAGCATTGTAGACTGGAATGGGCGCGGCGGTGGCATGAGTCGGGATATTGTGCTTTTTGACAAAAGCCCGATTAATGGCACTGCTGGTGCACCCGCTGTCTACTAATGCAGTTGTCGCAACCTTGGTGATGTTCTCCAGAGTCTCAATTTGGACGTCGATTGTCAAGTCCTTGCCCTTCCCGCTCAGTGCGCTAACGTACCGCTTTGGTTGCCGTAGTTCTTCGAGCCACCAAAGCGCGTCAACACGCATTGCCTTTCGCATTCCCTCGATCATGTCGTCCACGACTTCCTCTGCCAGCACCTTGTGAATCCAATTCTTTAGGATCGCCTTCGCTTCTGACTCTGTCTTGGCTTGTACTATGCCGCGCAGAGTCCACTCCGCTCTGAATGGTTTAAGCCATTCGCTGTAGGTCTCGCCACTTGTGTAAGTGCGCGAGAGCTGCGGGGCCTCCTTAGCCGTCGCATCGACCCGTGAGGGCTCGACTACCGTTGGCGAGGTCACCGCAGTTTCTATATCTATAGGGGATGTTAATCTACTCTTCATGTTCATCATGAAGCTGGTGTTGTCGTCTTGGTCCTGAACCTCAGACATAGTTACTTTATGCCCCCTTTGTACTGCCTGGGCGCTAGCAGCTTCCTGTCCTGCGGCTTTCTGGTTGGTCGTGGAACGGGAGGTGCGTTTCTCGAGGGTATCACCGCATAAAGGGGCGAGAGATTGAGCTGACACCTCCGATCGAGCGATTGCCTCAAGCTTCTCACCGTTCGACAGGAGATCGCTCTCACCTGGTCCCCTCGAGCCTGTCCTTCTAGTCGACAGGTCCCTCGTTTCATTCGGCGTTCCCCCATCGTCGAGTCACCCTGCGTCTCGACAGGCATTGGCAACTAATCGGGGGCACTTACTCGAGTCAGGTTCGTCCTCGATCTTCCCGATGGCTGCGTCGTCAGGTTTCGGCCCCAAAGCCCCCTGTGACGGTACAGGAGATTTACACTTTGGCAGTCGTATGGTAATCTCTTTTCCCAGAGGAGGTTTTGTGGCAAGATCCACTGTCTTGACTGATGCTATTCCCTCGAAACTCCCTGCGAGGCAGGGACTCCGTAGAGCCGTAAATGCAGGGGGTGCGTTCAGCGCCTGTTCCCCTGTCCCAACCGGTCGCTCGTTCGTCACTGCGGCTTGAAACTCCGTCGTTGGAGGCCTCGACTGGCGCAACGCCGTTATGCTGGGTGTCACTATGGTGGGTGACTTGCCATTCGCTTTCACCTGCAATAGGTTACTCGTTGAAGGTCCAGCCGGTAGCCTGACTACCGCTGGTTCCTGGGATCCTGTGTGATTCTTGCTTAGTTTCTGGTCTGATTGCGAAGTTGCGGGTATATTCGAATGTGCAGTGGTTACTACAGGCATATAAGTACAATTTTCAAGCGCGGTTTGCATACTAGATGAAACTAAGTCATTTGCCGAGTAAGTCGAATCAGTTACTTCTCGGCGTCCTCTTTTACCTCCTCGACTGTCGCCATTACTTCTACCATTGGTTTCTTGTCCCAGTAGGTGTTTACTCAACGGAGGTGCTCTTCCCTGGATTTTGGCTTGGTCAGGCAGTCGTTCTTGAAGTGACCTAGCTTTCCGCATCGGTAACACTTCATCGTTGCGGTTGCTGCGCTAATATCCATGGGCGCTCCTTGTCCTCCGTAAGTAGTTCCCAATGACGTCCTTTGTGTCGGTACACCTGTCGATACTCCCTTGGGCGCTGGCACCTTTGTCGTTGGTACTGTTCGTCCCATTCCTTCTGCCTGCTTGAGGCGCCAGTTGGAGTCGATCCGGAGTAGTCGACTTTTCCAGTCGTCGTAAAGAGCTGGTAGGTCTCCGTCGCCTGCGTATATGGTGTTTTTACTGGTTTCGCGGGCGCCTCGTTTGATTTGTGCGACCATTACCTGCTCATTACTGTGTACTCCTGCGTAATGAGCGAGCTCCTCAAACTCCTGGAAGAACTTGTCACCGTCCTTGTAGTTTACCTGTCTGAGCTTCTCCCACTGGGCGCGCTTGATCTGTTCGTCAGCGTCCTTCCAAAACCTATTCCTTAGCTTCTCTTCGAAGTCGTCGTAGGCGGGGTAGAATTGTTCCCCGTCTGCCGACTTTCCTAAGATCCTGGCCTGCAGCTCCCACCATCTCTGTGCGTCACCAGCGAGTCGTGAGACGCAGAAGATTACTTTATGTGGGGGGTAGCGGTAATGCCGATTGTACAGGTCGAAGTGTAGTTCACACTTAAGAAAGAATCGGGAGATGTCGTTAGAATCTCCATGAAAGTCGTCGACTTCTTTCAAGATCTTCGGCTTGAACTCGTCGTAGGGGGCGACGTTCCCGGTGACAAGTTGCCAAGGTAGAGGAGGAGTGGGTGCCTTCGGAGGTGCTGGATAGCACGGTAACGTCCATCACTGAGGTGTGGCGGGAGGTTGTGGTGGCTGAGCAGGCTGCCCTCCTCCTCCTCCTGATCCGCCTGCACCTGCAAATGGCCTATATCCGCTCTCGTATGTTCCTGGTGGTGCATTTCCTCTTGCGTAAGGGTAGGTAACATTGACTGGTGCGCGTGGAGGGGGTACCGGGGGTTCGTCTGGCATCGGCAGTTGGATGTCGGCTGCTTCGACGACGTCTTCGTAGGGGGGAAAATCCTCTATAGGGGCGTTCCAATGGATTTCGTTATACAGGAGGCGAGCGTTCCGCTCAGCCTCGTACTGTAGAATGTCGTCGCACGGAAGTCCTCGGTTTTTCTTCATAAAATAATCATTCCCAGCCTGGGTGTTTCCCCAGGCCAGAATGAAGGGTAATTCAAAAGCATAATATTCATAAAGCTCGCGATACTCAGCTCGTCGTAATTCTTCCGGTATGGCGATGCTGGGATCCGTAGCTGTTCTCTGGTAAAATTTGATGGCATCAGGCAGTGTCATCACTGGTAGAGCCGGGGTCGCTTGGCGACTGCGGCGGCTCTGGGGTCGACTCGGAATTTGCTCCTTCATCGGGGATGTCTGGGAACGGTGTGTTGGGTCGATTGGGGAGTTCCTGGAGGGTGCCCTCTCCGGTAGTTTCGTCAGTGAAGTACTCATAGTATCGCGACTCAGGGGGCGCGAGTAGCTCAGGTGGAGGTTGTGGCTCCGACTTGAGCTGTTGGGCGATTCGTTCCCAGTGTTTGCGATGGATTTGGGCCTTTCGTCCTGGGCGCTGCTCGATCGCATTCGACCAGTAACTGCTGTCGTTACTGTCGGGGACTGGAACGCGTGAGGTACTGGCGACGGGTTCCTCGACTGATGGTATAGACTTGAGTGGGCACTCATTGGTCTGTACGGGCTGATCCCAGATTGACGGAGCTCCTCGATGCCGGAGGGCGCTGGTTGATGGGGGAGGTGTTCGGTGCTCGGGTGAGCCGTCGCAGGGCGCTGGGAAGTAGGCGCTGAGTGGAATGGTAATATTATCCCAGAACTCGCTTGGGCTGTCTGGGGCTGAGGGTGCTGCAGGATTGGCATCCCAAATATGGTCGTGGGTGGGAGGGGCGGTGACTCGTATGTCGCGGCCCACGTCGAATCCCCTGCTGTTATCCCTGTAGTGTCCATACTCGCCGGGTGAGGGAGATGGATCGACTGTAGGGGAGTCAGCGGCAGTAGTTGAGGGGGAGAGGATGATGACAGGCTGGCGCCTTCTGGGAGGGGTAGGAGGCCTTCTTTCCGGGATTTTGGTAGAAGTCGAGACAGAATCCCTCCCGACCGCTTCTTGCTCTGCGACTCTAACGAAGTCGTCGAGCGGGATCGGTCGGCGTGGTAAGGGTGCGAGGACTCTGGGTGGTCGCTGCTCGAGCGGGATGCCATAGTATGGGTCTACAGGTGGAGGGGAGGGTGGTGCTGGGGAGTTGGTAGGGACTGTGGGGTTTCGGTTCCTGCATGCTAACCACTGTCGATGCGAAATCCTAAGTGTTAGCAGACAGGCTATGGAGAGTACAGTAGCGCAGGGGATTCCTAATGCGAGTGTGAGGATAGTAGCATTATTGCTGTCCATAGGAACGTTCAGTGAAACTGAATGTGTAGGCTAGGGCTCTGTGAAACAGAGCGATAGGGTAACTAAAAAGCTTTGAGCTAATTGTTAGACCCAATGTTCTAACAAGAGTAGACAGTCAGCTGTATCGCGTTCGTACAATCACTGCTGAATCTCGAAAAGTTAGAAGACCAAGACTAAGGCTTTAGCACTTAGCCTGAGTGACTGTGTTTCGGTATGAATAAACTTTAGCTCAAAGCTAGGGAATATACAGCTTTGAGTATGCTACTTATATACTAAGTTAAGAGTCCGTAACGAGTATTAAGATGAGGGTACTGTGTTAGAAGATGAATAAGACAAATACACGGTAGCCGAGAATAAAGTACATGTCGGGCGAGTGTGACTTCATAGCGGTGTGAAGACTCCATGAAGTCGCAGATCTAAAGATAAGATAAGGTAAGCACCGAAGATAAGATAAGATAAGGGGCGCTTAGATAAGAAGAGCAAATAAATCGTAACACCAATATTATTCTGATTGCAAAGGGTTTTATAGCGGCCATTGCATTTCAGGCCACAGTTGGAATTTGATAGGATAATAACATCATTAAATGGAATGTTACTTGGTAGTTTTAATGAAGCCGCTATCCTGCCAAAGTGAGATTATAACTGCACCATAATGGCATATGGGGAAGGAATGATAATTGATGGGGAAAGTAAAATAAATAAATAACATTATTTTCTTTCTTTGGTGCCTGCACTTGAATTTGAAATGATTAAGGAAACTGGGCAAAGGAATATTGAACTTAAGGATTGCAAGAAGTGAGAGTTGAACCTGCAAACTCATGTTACATTATATAATACAGATACATCAATTAACCATTACACTAAAGAGGCTATACATGTATAGGTATCCAAGGTCTATTTAGTCAACCCCAGGAACTAGCCATTTCTACATAACTCTCTCCTAACTCAGAGACTCAGAGACTCTCACTCACATATTGGAGAGAAGGGTAAACCACTGTGTTACTAAGATTGCTTGCCAAGTATTCTATCTAAGGAATAAGACACATAAACTAAGCTGGCCCATTGTATTTCATATCCTCCTCCAGCATCTCATCAAGATCATAAAACATTTCTCCTACTGCTTCTGGCCTAATGTCTGCATTGACTGGGGTAACCTGTACTTGGGAGCAAAGTTGGTGTCCTCTGGAGGCTTTCTTGGGAGCGGGAGCATTGTCAGCACTGCCAGAACCCAATGCTCCTGCCAGCACTTTGCTTCCTCCTTTGGTCCAAGTACTGCTGTGGGTGCCACCTCCTCCAGTTTTCTTGGCAGCTCTGCCTCTTCCTCTTCCTTGGCTCGGTTTGGGTGCATTTGCTGTATCTGGTAAAGTGTTGTCTGAAGTGTTGAATGCCATTCTGGGTGAGTCGCCTGGCTCAGTTCCACTGTCATCACTAACTAGGCTATTGGCTGAGAGCATTGGCAATGATAGCAGTGACAGGCTCATTATCAGAGCTAGTGGCAAAGATATCAGTAGAATGAGGCTCATTGTCAGAGTTAACCTCAATGTAATTGTATCTGGTAGTGGGAGTGCTGGCAGGCCAAATCACCCTGAGAGTCAGCAATGGCATCAGCATTGTAGATGTGCTCTCTCTATTATCTTCCAGAGAGGTATTGACTTCTGTCTCTCGATCCATGTCAGGTTGGTGCAAAGCATGGAGAATCTCGTCTGACTCAGAGTCTGACTCATTTTTGGCTGCTGCGATGACTGGACCAGCTCCAATTCTCCTTCACAAGAAGAGATTCTGATTATAAAGTTGAAGGTGTGCTGGGTTAAGGTGAGCATCACTGTCAACTCTATAATTCAAATGTAGTAGTCAAGATCATGAGAATATGGATTTGTGGATTTGTCTCCCTCTTGTTGAAAGGAACTATTGGCAGAGAGAAGATAGCAAACCTAAAAAATGTAAGCTGAGCCCAAAGTCTAAAGGGAGGAGCTTACAATGATTGCAGCATAAGCTATAGTGCCCAGTGTAATTGCATCCATTTGCCAGATGTGGCCATTAGTTGATCTGGTTGGCTTTCTGGCCTGAAGGGATGATGCACCATATAGAATGATGCTCAACACCTGTGAAGAAATAAGTATGTATAGAATTAAAAATGAGATGAGTATTTATACTTTTATCATGGCCAGAAATTGGAAGAGCCCACCACTGACTTCATTGCCTTCTCCAATGGGATATAGGACTTTTGGATATTGCTTATATTTTTGCTTGACCTTATCGTATCTCAAGAGAGACAAGCAGAGGTCATCAGCACCTCAAGAGGCCGGGGGGAGAAAGGTCTGATAGGGAACGGGAATGTTGTCAAAGATCTGATAGATGTTCTTCTTTAAGTTGTGCATCAGCATAGACCATAAATTAGTCACAGCATTGGTCATCTGGATTTGCATTAGTTTTCAAGAAGAAAAGATCATACAATAAGAGGTAGACTCATGGTGATGTGCTCGGTAATGGCGAGTGGCAAATGGACTAGTGGCTGGCAATGAACACCAACAAACACTAAACCTATCACAAACTCTACACTTATCACCAATGTATTGAATTTGGGTGTTTTGAGTATGATAGAAGCACTCTGCAGACTTCAATAATCAAGGAAAGTTGTTTAAAGATGTTTTATTTGTTACTAGTGAGCTATTCAAGTGTACTACTCACACTAGTGGGGTTGGTAAGACACAATTGGGTGAATAGTGACTTGGTTTGAGCTACTGCGCTTGCTCTGACTGGGACTGCTTCAAACTAGTGGCTCTCTTGGCCCTATACTGCTTCCTACAAGTGATAGACACTTGACTAGCTGCACTCTGGGCTGACTAATGCTTCTCTTGGCCTAAGAATAATACTTTAAACTTTGAGAACTTGCTTGAACTAACCTTCGAAACACTCTGGGCCTTTGCAGGACATGAAAGATTGCTCTAAGACACCTCAATTCACTCAATTCTATGGGTAACTTAGTGACTAGTAGCTGCTTCGTCGAGGTTAAGCACAAAAGCCTTTAATTGGGGCACTAGATACTGACTAGTAGGTCACAATTGTAGGGATGGCTTCCCTGGCGATGCATGCACTTATTCTACTACTTATATACTGACAATCAAGGTACAATCAAGGTATAAATAACTGACTAGAGGGGTATTATTGATAAGGATTTCTTGGCTAGTCACAACTAATGGTGAATAATCACACAATAGTTGGTCTAGAAATAGTCACTTGCTGACTAGTGGGCCTCCACTAGTGGTGGTATTCTGTGGCCTTGGCCCAGCAACACTCCACTAGTGTCAAGGATAAATGGGTAGCCTGGTGAGCATGCCTGTAGCAGCTGTCAATTGTGATCAAAGGTGCAGCCCAGTGACACACTCTAAAAGTGTTTATGCATGTAATTTTGCAATTTGTACAAATGAATACAGGCTACAATGTCCAGATACTAAGGTACTAAGAAACACAACAGAGTGCAATGTTTATAATGCTGGTAAGGAGATTACCAGAGTAAAACTGGGTGGAGTGCATGGCTTAACCTAAAGAGTGGTACCAGAAGGGCTGCACTAGGTACAAAGTCCCAGTGCTTGACACTGAGTGCTCTGACAAGGCATAGTATACATGCACTAAGAATAGAGCAGGACATGCTTGTGAGATAATTAAGACTTCGCACAACATTGATCTATGACGCGCAAGGCACAGTCAACCCAGCATGTAGCACTCTAGACTTTGTGATGTCAGACTTTGAGTAAATCTGAAGTCTCTGACTTCGGCTGAAGCGTGCAAGGCCTAGACAAGAAGCTAGTTGCCTTCACTACTGAAGAAATGCCTAGAAGAAGGTTATGAAGCGAAATACGAGTCACACGATAGGCTGCAACTCCAAGGAGATAGCAAGCAATGTCACCACATGTGGATTAAACTACTAACCAACATCATGATGCTCAGAGACAGGAATCTGGCCCCGAGTTGAACTCCTGAGTCAGCGCCAAGCCATAGCATGATAATTGTGACACATGTCAGAAATGTCCAAATCAGGTTATAAGTACTTATAAGGTTGAATAATGCTGAAATGAATGAGAAACCCTTATAAGTGGTTATTAGGAACAAGCTCGGCAGGATAAGATGCCTTATCAGGAGTCAGCAACAATTATAATAACTCTAATTATAATGCGGAAAAATGATTTATTTATTTCAGATTTCTGACAGTTTGTATTTATTATTCGAACAGGACTAGAACATGCTTAAGTAAGCAAGGTAATGTACAAGGGGAAAATATACAATGAGAGGAGTTGAACTAGCAACCTTCAATAAGTCAACATTTACAGATACAATATTACAGTTATACTACAAGAGCTATACTTGATTACTCCATCCAGTTATTAAATGTAGTAAAGTCACCTGACCTCATCACACTTGAGCATTGTTGCTCCTTCTAAGTTCACTTTGGTTGTGCATTCAAAGCAGATCTATTTGAAAAATATATGTATAATTCTAGCCATAAATATCTTCATCCTCCAGGCCTTCTGTACAGTGTACTACCAGTCCTTGGAACATCATGGTTCCTTGGGACAAATGAAAATAGCTCTTGCATCTATGGGCAGAGTCCCACCAAAATCAACATAGATATTCATTTGTATATTTTAAACATCCTCCAAAAGTTTCAGGCCAAACGATTGAGAATTGCATGAGGTAGAGATTGTGATGAATGAAAAAATTCTCAATTTGGCAAGAGACAACTTTTATTCAAAGACTACTGATTTACAACACGATTTATAGCCAAAAATAATGCTGCATTCAAATATGCCATCCAATGGGCTATAACCTTGCCCCTTATAGCTAAGGATTTGGGCTAAAGCTTGTCCCTCTAGACTCTGATTTGTCGGATGGGGCACTTTTGAGCCACAAGGGTGACATCAAATAGGCCTCGGAGAGACCGATGATACGCCATCTACGTGTTCACACCTAGATTTTGCGATTTTGTAATCATACTAGCGCATATCTATCTTAGACTAGCAATAACTAAAGGACTATAGCAGAGGCTTCAAGCTGATAGTCAAGCCAGAAAAGCTACTAGTCAAGCCAGGATTTAGGCGCGATACCACTATTGGGTCAAGTCTATCAGCCGGCATGACAAGCACCTCAAATACCAAGCGAGTCAGTAAATGACGACCACTAGTCGACGAGGGTAGCTACGAGTGCACCCAACAAGAAGCAGAACATACAGGTCTCGTGAAAGTACAGTCACTAGTGGAACGGTCTGCGCACGAGTGCTTAAGACGAGTTGACTAGCGGTGCAGTAGTCTCTAACAGGACTTAGAAATGAATTTAGCAATGAAGCGCAGCTGTCCAGATCCGACTAGCGTGATACAGATCTATTACAATCGGCACTAGTGTAGCCGGGCTGCGCCTTCGATCACGATCGACAGCTGCGACAGGCACATTCGCTGGCCTAGCCATTTATCCTTGACACTAGTGGAGCATTTCTGCGCCAAGGATATGGAATACAACCATTAGCGGAGCTCCTAGGCTCACTAGTCAGCAAGTGACTGTTTCTAGACCGACTATTGTGTGATTATTCACCATTATTCGTGACTAGCCAAGAAATCCTTATCAATAATACCCCTCTAGTCAGTTATTTATATCTTGATTGTACCTTGTTTGTCAGTATATAAGTAGTAGAATAGGCGCACGTGAGGGGCAGGCAAGCCATCCCCGCAATTGTGACCTACTAGTCAGTACCTAGTGCCCCAATTAAGGGCTATTGTGCTTAACCTCGACGAAGCGACGACTAGTCGCTAAGTTACCCATAGCATAGAGTGAATTGAAGTGTCTTAGAGCAATCTTCCATGTCCTGCAAAGGCCAAGAGTGTTTTGAAGTTAGTTCAAGCAAGTTCTCGGAGTTTAAAGTATTATTCTTAGGCCAAGAGCGCCACTAGTCAGCCCAGAGTGCGACTAGTCAAGTGTCCATCACTTGTAGGAAGCAGTATAGGGCCAAGAGAGCCACTAGTTCGAAGCAGTCCCAGTCAGAGCGAGTGCAGTAGCTCAAGTCAAGTCACTATTCACCCAATCGTGTCTTACCCACCCCGCTAGTGCGAGTAGTACGCTTGTATAGCTCACTAGTAACGAATAAAAAGTCTTTAAACAACTTTCCTTGATTATTGAAGTCTGTAGAGTGCTTCTATCGTACTCAAAACGCCCGAATTCAATACATTGGTGATAAGTGTAGAGTTAGTGTTAGGTTTAGTGTTGTTGGTGTTCATTGCCAGCCACTAGTCCTTTTGCCACTCGCCGTTACCGAGCACATCATCTGGTAGACCGATCTGGTGTTTCCGCAAGTCATGTCACACAGTGTCACAGGTGTCCCAAGGACCTGTAATGAGACATATGGAACCTGCTACAACAATTGAATTTATTCCCTTGCATACCTTTGCTTATCCACAAAATACCTACATGGCATAACTTGTAAGATGTCCTAGTATCATCCTAAAAAGATTTAGGCCTCAGAACTAATTTAATGTAGTGCTATTTGAGGATTACTATTGTTGTGTCCCAAGGACCGGTAGTACACTGTAGCATCACTGGCCTAAACAGTTTCTTGTTGAGCTTCAGCACGAGTATGGTGACCAAGAAGAAACCTTAAATAGAAACCAATTAAAGAGCATGGAAATGAGTTGAGGTGGCATGTAGCACATATAATCAAATATCCTGACAGCTTTTGTGGCCTCAGAGGACATAAATTGAGTAGTAGAAGCATGCCAAAGATGCATTTCACCTTCATTTTGCTCGCTTGCTTGTCTCAGACCATACAACTGCACAGTGATTGAGTGGCTGTGCAGCTTCTTGCTTTACTTTTTGCTATCACCTTGTCTCGCCTCCACGCCTCCCTATCCCCACCACTCAACATCCCTCACATCAATATCGCGGTCAATCACTTTGCTACAACACATTATTGCTGCAAGATGGCCTCCACTACACCGACGGAATCGACAACAGTGGTGATCTGCTACCATAGGAGCCGAACGAATGAGTACCAAGGATGACAGTGATGGCAAGTAGAACAGCGTGGTGGGTGATACGAGGTGGGTGTGAATGATTAGGGAGACTACTGGGGGTCAGGGCATGGCTTAACACATGGAGTAGGCTGGTGCTCACTGAGATGGCAGTCTTTTTTTTTCATTTAGAAAATATTTATTACTTTCAAAATTGGCTATGTAATGTATTCATATCAAGCCTTTGTACTGTAGTGGTCAAATGTATTAGGTTCAATATCAATTCCAAGTGACATCAGTACCATTCTTGTGTTGGGAAAAAAAGTCATCCCTTTTAATGTGCTTATATCCTCACGGGTTCCGTATATGGTAACCAGCCATCTTATCTGATGATTATATTCTTGGGCTGTACCTTATCTCTAGCTTATCAGGGCGATCGGCTTATAAGGCCAAAATGAAATTTCCGACACACTGAAGAGACTCTGTGTGTGCAAGCTAGAAATGCAACAGCGTTGAAGACACTGATCACACCCACACCCAACACTACACACACAAACCCTCAAGTTCGTGGGGGATTCTGATGTGATAGAAGCAGATAGAAACATGAGAACCAAACTCTCAAAATATAAGATACACAAGTACAGCAGTAGCATACATCAAGTATCTAGATCTCTCTAAGTCCAAAGGCTTTTAATAACAAGAGGAGTGACAGTTGTCGCTGGGCCTCAAGGCAAGGTGTAGTACAATACACACAACATCAAGAGATGCACACAAAACCCTCACAAAGTCTAGAGCGACACACAGAATGACCTCAAACAACTTAACACACACAACACACAACTCAAAGCTTCATGCTCCAAGCAGAAACACTTCACAAAACCTTCCACTAAAGCCACAGGATTCAAACCTATGTGCTCAAGCTTCCAAACCAATCGTAGATCCACAGGGTTCTAACCTATGCAATCCAGAGACACAAAGAACCTTATAAAACACCATCCACAAGCCACAGGGTTTGAACCTATGCCACTTAGGAAATATATACCCTCAAGCAAGCACTAATCAAGTCAAAGGGTTTGAACCTCTGCCACCTGTAGTGCCTCGCATCACAAGAAACCCTCAAAGCACAAGAGCGTTGATGAGCCTCCAGGCTCTGTACGCTCAGAATTCGCGGATTTTGCCTGCTAATTAACGCTACTGTCCCTTCAACAGCCTTTCAGCAAACCAATGATTACACACACACTGATACCACTTTTATCCTACGGCAACCACTCCTCACGCACTTTGTTATCCATCCCATCTTGCCACGCATCATAATTGACGTACCTCATCACGGCAAGGCACCTTCGATCGACAATCACCCCAATACGGAATTGATGCATCACTAAGAAGCACCAAGTTGATGCACTCATTGATCACTTAATGAAAATGACGTGATCGACGTGAGTACCCTCCCAGCTACAGCAATAGCAGCTACGGCAACTACAGACCGTGTTTACTAAGGCTGTTACTTTGCCAAGGCCTCAAGAAAATGTTACCCCACGCATACTCCTCAGCACAACGACTATTGCTCAGTAATCCGCAGCTAAACAGCACCTAACGATCCGAGCATTGCTCAGCAAAAACCATATGGTTCGCATCCATACGCAGCAACGTCGACGAGTTGCTGTTACTTTAGAAGATGAAGTACCATATGTTTCCTCCGAATTTTACAAAGCCAAGGCCTTACAGCCTTACTAAGTCTTGTGTATTTACTCTATTTAAAAATTCGTACTTGTAGTATAAAAACTAGCTAGAAAACGTAGTTTAAGGGCAGTTCACCTCCTGTCGACCCCAGACTACGTCAATTATCGTCACGCTCTAGTCTATCGCCAGTAAACCATGTCTATTCACCATTCTACAGCAATATACCATTTGCATCAGCATATTCTTGATCGCACGTTGACTCTTGAGCTCACCAGAGTTATTCCACGGTTCTTAACTGTGAAGAGTCCTTCCACACTCACTCTTCGTGCTTAACACTATTGGTACATGCTCATATTGTGCCAATACGTGATCGCCGTGCCATACCTTGCCCTCGTTATCTTTATAGGCCGCCATTGTTTCACTTTCACACCATTGGAGTTTTTACCGTTTCTCTTTTGCCATCGTTATCGTCGCCCACTTGGGTAGTCTCAGAGCAGACTTAGGATCAGTTTCAGCCAGTTTTCGTATAGTATCAGTCCCTCGAGTGGACTTGAAGGTTAGTTTGACATAGGATAGGATCGTTTCAGTACCAGACAAGTTTCGACATCGACTCGGCACCATTGCATTGTATAGGACCAGTATTGCCACCAGTTTTCGTAGTTCCATGTTTTCGTTCGCCAGCCCACTCTCAGCACCTCGTTCCACATTTATTTCGCCACTCGCAGCTCCCCATGCCATTTTCTCATTGCCTCGCTCACCCATAGACTATTGCCGACCATTTAGTCTACTCTCCATCATTCACCCCGCTCCGATTAACGTCGAGCGACGTTTTCTAGTCTCGCAGCACGTTTTCTCATACGAATTCATGGTATTCACATCATACCCGTTTTCGTACCCTCTCATTTCGAGAGATCCCTACCAGCTTGAAGCCATAGCATCTAGTACTCGACTACCAAGCAGTACTACTTCGCAGACTTAAAGTCGCAGTGTATTCTTGCGTACAGAGGAATTGTTCTACTGCACGGAGGTGCCTCGAACCACTCGCACACACGATTGCCTTGATTGCCATGCCACTACGTTAACTCGTCCAATCTCATTTTGAGTTGGTGTTGCCATTGCCACGGAAGTCTAGGCTCATCAGCGTGTCCACAATATTGACACTAACTCTTCTTCTCAGGTTAGAGCGCAAGTCAACCAACCAATTAACAGTAGCACAAGTGCCACATTAGCTTTCTATGCCCCATGCTGAAGAGACTCTGTGCGCGCAGGCTAGAAATGCAACAGCGTCGAAGACACTGATCACACCCACACCCAACACTACACACACAAACCCTCAAAGTTCTTGGGGGGATATTATGCGATAGAAGCAGATTAAAGCAAT
This sequence comes from Armillaria cepistipes, assembly GCA_900157415.1. Classification (NCBI taxonomy): domain Eukaryota; kingdom Fungi; phylum Basidiomycota; class Agaricomycetes; order Agaricales; family Physalacriaceae; genus Armillaria; species Armillaria cepistipes. The sequence goes on from FTRY01000025.1 coordinate 541,314, forward strand.
ACAACTAAACTCTCAGAATATACAATACACATGTATAGCAATAGCACTCGTAGGGTATCTAGATCTCTCTAAGTCTAAAGGCTTTTATAACAAGAGGGGGGACAGATGTCGCTGAGCCTCAAGGCAAGGTGTACTACAATACACAACACATCACCACACACCAACAAAACCCTCAATAAGCCTCGCACAACACACACAGGTGACCACAAAGAACTTAAACACACCCTAAACATGACTTAAAGCTTGCGCTCTAAGCAGAATCCCTTCAAAACACATCCACTCAAGCCACAGGATTTGAACCCATGTGCTCAAGCTTCCAAACCGATCATAGACCCACAGGGTTTGAACCTGTGCCGATCCAGAGAAACAAGAAACCAAATAAACCCCATCCGACAAGCCAAAGGGTTTGAACCTGTGCCGCTTGCGGAAATGAGAACCCTCAAGTGCACACTAATCAGACCACAGGGTTTGAACCTGTGCCACCTGTAGCACCACACATTAAAAGAAGGCCTCTGTACAAACACTAACCAGACCAAAGGGTTTGAACCTCTGCTGCCTGTAGCACTGCGCGTCACAAGAAACCCTCAAAACTGAAGAGTGCGTCCGCACTGACACAATATCTCTTATTCTCAGGGTAGAGCGCAGTCAACCAATCACTCAAACCATACACAAGTCCCCCGCTAAGCTTTCTATGCCTCGCACATTACTCAAGTCACTCAAGTGTTATCAATAAAAGGTATATTCTCTCGCTCGAAGCTACAAACTAAACCCGAAGCTAGAGCGCTAAGCTGAGGGCTTGCACACTCCTACAACAGAGGTCCGAAACTTGTACACTATGATTACACTGCGCTATTTATCTATTTTATGTTCTACAAATTAGTACCACCCAATATAGTATCATTTAAGCTGCGGGGCACCTTCCCTGGGTCACGCATATGTCGCCATAATCACGCCATTGCTTGACGCGTACTCAGAGCTCCGGCTCGGGGCCAGATCCTGGTCTCTCAGCTGCATGACATCAGTTAACTGTGCTATCCGCATGTACTGACATCGCCTAGTATTTCCTCAGAGTTGTAGCCTAGCGCACAACTCGTCTTATGGTAATAATATCTTCTAGTGATTTCCATGGTCTTCTAGGACCACCTGCATCTAATCTAGGCCTTGCGCACTTTGGCCAAAGTCAGAGACATCGGTCTTACTTCCATTCTATACATTCTGAGGTCTAGAGCGCTAGCTCCCTGCATGGCAGTGCCATTGTGCATCATAGATCAAGGTTGCATGAAGTATCAGTTATCTCCTGAGCTTCACTGGTTCTATTCTTAGCGCGCGTCTTCCATGCATTGTCAGCGTACTCAGTGTCAAGTGCTGGGGCTTTAGACTTAGTGTGACCCTTATGGTATCACTCTGCAGTTAAGCCTTGCGCTCCACCAAGCATCACTCAAGGAACTTCATTGCCTGCACTCAGGACACTGTGCTCTAAGGTATATCTCATTGCCTTGGTATCTAGGTCTTATAAAATGTATGTATTGATACATTTCGTGAAATTACATGTGTGAATGCTTTTCAAGTGTGTCAATGCACCACTCAATTCACTCAATATGTTATCAATTCAAGGTATATTCTCTCGCTCAAAGTTACAAACTAATCCTGAAGCTAGGGCATCAAGCTGGAGGCTTGCACACGACTACAAAGGGGTCCTGAAACTTGTACACTACAATTATACTGCACTATTTATCTAGTTTACATTCTACAAATTAGTATCACCAAATATAGTATTATTGAGGTTGCTGAACTCTTCACCTGCATCCTGCGCATGTCACCATTATCATGCCATTGCTTGGCACTGACTCAGGAGTCTGGCTCAGGGCCAGATCCTGTCTCTGAGCATTGTGGTGTCAGTTAACATTGCTATTACATGTGTACTGACGTCAGTTGCTATCTCCTCAGAGTTGCAGCCTAGCATGTGACTCTTATTTCGCTTCATAATATTCTCTTAGGAAATTATATTGTAGTGAAGGCAAGGAGCTCCTTGTCTAGGCCTCATGCACTTTGGCCAAAATCAGAAACTTTGGATTTACTCGAGTTCCGACATCACAAGGTCTAGAGCTCTAGGTTCTGGATCTGCCAGGCCTTGTGCATCATAGATCAATGTTGTGCAAAGTCTGGGGTCAAGATGTGTCTGCCATTCACTTTCTGTTTTTGCAGCCTTCAGTTCTTTGCAGTCATCTGGGAGCATTGATGTGAAACCATTCTCTCCAGCCCATTTCTGGTAGGTAGCCTAGTATTTGGTTAGCTCCAATTATAGCAGCAAAATTCTCTGATACATACTTTGTGAAATGACTGACAATGGCGACATAGTGTTGATAATTCATTGACCTTGGGTTTTGGCGTGCCTGATTTCTTCCTGCAGATGCCAAGTCAGTGTTGTGATGAAGGCAAAACACTGCTAACAGTGACTTACATGCATATTTTACAATTGCAAACTCTTTTCCCATCTGAGTCTACATACGGCTGGCTGAAAAAATACTCTACATCACATATTTTATTTTGCTTGCTGGGTGCCTCAGTAATTTCTTTGATCTCCTGAACTTCAATATCTTTGAGCATTCCATTGGCATCTGTTAAAATGTTCTCATGAGTCAAACGGTACCTGTTTCCACCAGCTCAGCTGCATCTGCAGCTTTACCTGCCAACTTCTTGCCACATTTGTGGGCTGGCTCTGTCAGTGCATAAATAGTGTTTCTCAGACTTCTGCCAGAGGAAGAAGACATACTCTTTCCTTTTGCAGATGAACTTGGACCGTCAGTTCCAACTCCCTCAATGTCATCTACATCAGACTCAACCTTGTCAGCTTCGCGTTTGCGAGTATTGGATGATGATCCCTCTGCGTCTTTACCAGTAGATGTCGCAGCTTTGTGAGCATGCTGATGACTGCTCAGCTGGAGCTCACCAATATTTGCAGGGTCCATAACCCGCCCAGAAGGCACAGGTTTCCACTTTTCTAAGACCTCATCTGTTGTATTAGACTCATTATGAGAAGAACTTGAATCATCTGTAAAGTATTTCAATAGTTGCACAGTGTAAATGAGGACTACACTGCATATTCAGAGCCATAGAAGAGATAAGGCACCCAGTCCCACATTACACAGTGACTCTCCGGGAAGGAGAATGCATCCCGCAGATGTTGTCAGTACCAGAAATCCTTCATTATCACCAGGAACATAACTGTGTGCTGATAGCTGCTGTAACACTTCCCTGGATGTTGTAAATCGATTAACAACTAGAAAAGGATTAAAATCATGCAGAAAGGAGAAAGGAGCCACTTATGAAGCGAAACTGACTGGCCTGATGCTCCTTGAATAAACACAGTGAATGCTCCTCACTCCTGAGCTTGTTGCAATATGTTGAGTCGAAGGTGGGACCAATGATCATGTCAATAGCGGAACCATGGCAGTGGGAAAAGCCTCTCAAAGGAAAAGAAATTGGGTGCCCAATAATAGCCTTCCAAGCATCGTTAGCAATGCTCTTCACTACAGAATATGACTTACTAAACCGCCTCCTAAATGCAAGATGTCAATATTCAACGCCTAAATAAAAAACCTGTCCTGTTTGCAAATCTTCGGAATTGAAATAGGGCTTGGCAATATAACCAGGAGTCTTGGTGCAACTTTGAACATTTGGTGTATTTAGACTTGCTATGGTACAAATAGTATGGTAAGGATTTGAAGTCAGGAGCAGGAGGAGGTATGAGATATCTGGGTTTGGGGCAAACAACATGGAGGGAAGGAAGAGACATGTAACCGTCTCCTAAATGGGAGCATTAGTCCATGCACTAGATTCTATAATTAACTTGATTTGCCATTCTCCGAAGCTCTGAATCACTGTGAAATGCCGCAGGCTTTGGGCTTTGAGGTCTGCAAGCTGAGCCTTGAGCCCTCACAAGCCGCCATCAAGGCTCAGGCTGGCTTGGTCTTTTGGACGGCTGGCCTGCGGCCAGCTTGGGCTTGAGCCTGAGCCAGCACATCACTATGTACCACTGGAGCCACAATCTCCAGACATAGATGCTGTGTCCCCTGTGGCCTTTCCTGTCAATGTGACTGAGGACCCTATGCAGAACAATATCTTTCGCCAACTTTATCAACCTTCAATGATGTGAACATGGGTCAAATATCTGCCTTGTATTTGTCTAATTCTCCTCTTGCAGCTATCAGTCCTCACCATGCCATGGTGATGGGTTCCAGCATTACAAGACTTTGAGACTGAATAAACCATTCTGAATATAATCAATTAATGAATGAGCTTTGCGATGAAATGGAAAGTGTCAGTACTCGAAAATGCTCCCTTCGACTGAGCACAACCCTTCATCCAATTGATAGATCGCCTGATGCATATGCCTGCTTGCACATCGTCATCTCTGCAAGCACGACAATCAGCCTAAACCCGGAGCAAAATAAGGAACTTGCCATGGGAGCAGTACTTTGGCTAACAATCTCCACTTTTTGGCTCTTCCCTACCATGTTTCACCAAGTAACAAAGTCCACCACTGAATGCCTACAAAGGCACATAGAGTGCATCCAGCCTCATGTCCGATACTCCTCATCAAAAAATGTGTGTTATTCATCAATCTCTGCATCTTGTCAAGGCAATCAAACAGAGGGAGCGCGAGGTAGGCCTAGAGTGACTCCCCCGCCACAAGGTGCTTGAGATAGTCAACTTCAAGTTAACCTCGGCTGAAGAATAGGATGAGAGCAAGCATCACGTTCACTTCCTGCAGGATTGAACACTCCTGGAAAGGAACATGGTGTTTCCTCTGGTAATGATTGACTTTTCCAGTCGAATATAGGTGCGTCTATGAGACAGATGGTCAGAAATTTATTATCCGCAGGCAAGGGCAACTTACATCACTCCACTTGTCCTCCAGTATTTGTCCTCCTCCAAAGAGCTGACTTCACCACCTTGCTCCCCCATCCTCTTCCTGTTCGCTTTAGAGATGCACCTACGAAGGGAGGCAGCATTTGCTGCTGCTAATTCTGGCTTGTAGCGACTGAAAGACAGTTTGTTATGGCTGCCAAGGAGGTGGCTTCCTGCGTAGAGTAGTGCAACCTGTTGATGATTACAGACGGTCGTAATATAAAAACAAGTTATGCACCTCGCAAGTTACAGTGCCCTGACTAGTCCCAGAGCTCGAGATTGACTCATCCAACAGTATAGCGGTTGTGCTGAACGACGGGGGATGATATTTTCATGAGAATGTTGACCTCCATGCAGAAGGAAAAATCGGAGGAGGCATTACTCGTGGTCCATTATCAATAAGTCGGTAGTAAGTCGCAGTCACAGTATGTACTGCATACTTAGTCGGCAGCTTGATAGGCTTCGGCTGGCTTCGGCTTGACTTCAATTCACATGAGAACGTGCAGGATGTGTTTGAATTCAAGTCTGGAGAAGTTAACGGTGAGCTCGAAGGAACACAAAAGGAGATAAATACCTTACCTACACTGTGGTACATGTGAAGATGCAATGCTTCAATGGTATCAGAGAGGCACTAGGTGGGATGATTGGTGAGATGAATTAATTCAGGTGAGTTGCAGAAGCCTTGTCCTTACCCACCTTCTATTGATACGACACTTCCATTCTAGTAATCGCCATCACCAGGCTTGTATGACTGAACACGTGGGTTGATGATAGAGAGAACTTGTTTATCTCGAATGGCCGGACCAGCCAGTACCTCCCTTTGATGTCACCATGCAAAGACCCATGAACGTCGCCTACAAGAACGTCGCCACGCTCTGGTCATATTACACAATTTTACAAGGCAAAAAGCCTCTTCTTAGGTAGGTTCTCCATTTCATCCATACCGTTCTCCATCTCACGTCTGGTATACAGAACAAGGCACGACACGATAGTTACAATCATATTTATGTGTATTCTAATGCAAAAGTTCTGAAGTCTTCTATGTCGGAACTGAGATGCATGACACTGATTGATCTGTAATTCGACGTCGTGTTGTCCTGTCGGTCATTCCACTACTTAAAAGCGAACTTGCCAAGCGACCTATATCTCTGAGCATCGTCCATGGTCCTTTGAACAATGGCCCTTTGGCGGACTACAGGTAATTATGTCTTATTTATTTCCTATCCCACCATTTTTCAGGGTGGTATAACTCAGGAGTCGTGTTGTATAAGTCTCACTATACAGACGTTCATGCCATGGTCATTGAGTGTGAGGCCTTGAGGCTTTGAGGACCTTTGTCCCAAGACAAGACATTAGGCATCTGCGTGAAGCGGGAGCCACATTCACCACATCTGGGGAAAGATGTGTTATTTTGAATGTTGCATGCTATTGTTATACTGCATGGCAAAACTGACTGGGTATCTGCATTCCCTGTCTTTTCTGCATCTTTGCTTACAATAATGCAGGATGTTTCGATCACTTCTCTGTTACTTATCAACAAACCCGCAGTCTACAGATGACCCGCAGCTATGACTACGGAATCAAGGGTTGACATTTTTTTTGGGCCTGCCACAAAACAAATGTATGATCTAATATACAACATCTACATTCGCCATAGCTCTATCAACAGGATTGCCCTTTTTTTCAACCTGTAAACATACCGGATTGGAAGAAAATTTTTACCCCACCAGGGTTCAAACCAAAATATGCAGACTTACGACATGAAACAAGCAGTCCTAGCACCTATGCCAAAGAACCACTGCAATATATGGTGATGAATACGATATATCCAGCTATTGGGCTGAAAAAAATGCCCAAAAAAAAGACTGTCATCGTGCCGTGCATGTGGGACATAGGCATGGGCAAGGTCATGCATGGTGTCATTGGTGACGTTGATACCCTTGCTATTGAAAGATGAGGCTGCTTGAGAATCGGGGGTGACAGCCCGCATGTGGAGTGCCAAAAAGCCGGCCGGGCGATGTTGACAGCTGTTCGACAGTGATGAGGGGCGAATCCAACAAAATGGTCATCACAAGAGCGGCGGGGCTGTAAGGGGTGATACAATGTCTAAAAGGCAGACATCAGGATGGTGGGCCAGTGTATGGCAATGACGATGTCCAGAAAGAAAAATGACCACAGAGTCATAATCCCCACTCAAATAATGAGAGATGCACCAGTCTGGGGTGCATAGTCAATCTCATTGGCGTGGGGTAGCCCGATGTTGGTTGGGGATGGGGTGGGAAGCCACAGGGGCTGTGGTGGCCACACAGCCATATTTCTAGGTGCATTTGATGTGCCCTCATGTCGCCCATTCATGCCCATAAGTTTGTGGTTGTCCTTGCCATCCTTAACTGTCAACGTCCCAATCTTCCTCCCGCTCTCCCACTCAGACTCTCCCACCCTCTCGCAGCCTTCCTGCATCTCCTATTGCTCCTGCGAGCCTTGCCCCAGGTCTTCCCATGGTCCAGCAATAGATCGTGATGAGCCCTGTCCTTTGCCATTGTCACTGTCTTTGCTGCGTTCGTTGTCACTGTTGTCGTTCATCTGTGGGAATTATGCTCCTGCTCCCAGATGGCAGCCGATATGGCATCTCCAGGAGTATTCCAAGTCATTGAGGCATAGGAAGCTCATGCTTGACAGCAATTTCCCTCAATGTTGATACTGGGTAGGCTGAGTCAGTTGGAATGGGGTTAGGAGGGGGCGTATTTGCCAGATTGGCGGGGGTCATTGAAGGATGGCATCGTCATCGTCGAATGCTGGAGGATATCTTGGATGTCCTGGAGCTACGAGAAGCACTGCTTCGTCTGAGGGCTTACATGCTGGGGTGGGGGGTGGATCAGTTGCTATCTAGGGCTCTTGGAGCTGCCGGATGCATAAAAAAGTATCTAAAATAATAGTAAGTATGAAGAAAAGTAATTACATACCTTTTTATGCCTGTGAGAGGGCTGGCAGGCAAATGGTGATGTGCTCAGTAACGGGCAGCATGCAAATGAAACTAGTGTCTAGATTGTCAATCTAGATACTAAATCACACACACACACACACAATCACCAATATTAAGTTCAAGGGTGAGTATGATAGAAGCACTCATGGTGTATGTAGATTTCGATAATAAATTGGGTTTTGCTTTAAAACAACTTTGATTCAAGTCTAGAAGTGTTTACACAAGATACACTAATCGCGATAGTGAGGTATATGAATGTGGGGGTTTTGTAAGGTATAACTTGAGTAGCTTAGACTCGCAACAACTTTGTCTAGAAGAGCTGGTAAGGCTTTAACTAAGCAAGCTTTAACAATCAAACAATCAAAGACCTAGAGGTCTACAAAGAGCGTAATTGCTCTGGAGTACATGGACTCAATTACAACACAAGCACATGCACTTGCAACAAAGAACCGAAGTTCTACAAAGAGTACACAGACTCTACAAAGAACACACAGGTCCTGGCTTCAAGTACGAGACTTGCAAAGAGTACACAGACTCTAGAGTACACTGACTCATTAACTGTTCGAACTTAAAGCGTTCTAGGGCTTATTTCACTTCAACTAGGCAACATCTTTGGTCTGTGGTCGACTTAGCACATCTAGATCACTTTAGTCGGTGAGAGAGCACAAGGCCGTTGTATGTGGAGCAGTTCAATTAACTAGCAAGGTGCAAATGCAGGGACGACTCTTCTTCCTACTTAGTTCTTCTAGATTACTTATAGCTGCCCTTTTGGGGTTGACTTGGTAAACTTAATTCACTTCAGTCGAGGATATGCGATTAAACCAGTGATTGATTAGGTAGCTATAAGGCTACTAGCACAAACACGGGGGAATGCTTTCCTGCCGTTATGCGTCTAGTTGCTGCTAATTTATACGATTTCTAGCCTAGGTATAGGAGCTTGTATCTAAAAGTAATTATGGTATGAGCTCTGGGTATAAATACAAATGATGAGCAATTAATTTATAAGTATTGTGCCATTCTGAGGTTTCTATTCAGTTGGGCGGAATGACTAGTAGTCATTCTATTGCCAAGGAGTGCCCTTCTGGGCCATAGGAACCCCTCGCTTCTTCTTCATGCCTTGTCACGTGGATTCCTATTCAATACTACAGCTTGCACAGTATTTCAAGGGTGTAACCACTGATCATGATCGATCATCGGACCAGGATTGTATTGCTTTGATCAGTATGCGATCTTAATTAGCTATCTTGGTGCCAAGTGTTGGTTATTCAGTTATTCCTAGGTTTAGTCATGTTCTAGACAAAGTTCATTTCACTGTGTGTATCGTTGTGGACTTAGCAATTCTTTTCTAGGTTCATTCAAGTCGTTGAGATGACGAGTAATCTAGTCCTTCTGTGTTCTGCTTTATTGTTTGTATCTCATCTTGATGTGTCCCTTGGTTCCCACTGTAAATAGTCTTGTTTTGGGCAGGGAATAGCATTCAATGTTGAAGGCTTGTAGAATTGACTCGTCTAGATGTCGCTTCTAAGTCCGTTCTGACATTGTACTGTTCACTATCTTATGTAGTATACTAGCTATCAGTGTAAAGCCTGAACTATAGCTCTCTGTACCGCTTGTAGACTGCGCTATTTGATAGAAATTCGCAAAATCTATGGGTAGCCTGATACCAAGCATATCAACGGATGGGGCATCGTTGTGTTTGAGCTGGTGGTAAAAGACCACGAAAGAAGAGGCACAGCCACTCGATCCCTGCTCTGTTGGTCAGACTGCAGCAATCAAGTGTGCGGAATGAGAGCTCGGAATTCGTCTGCTGCTCAAACCACTCATTCCAACATCCTATGCGCTTTCGTGATGTTCAATTATGAGTGTTTATCATACATCTACCAAAACTTTTGTAGACCGGAATGCAGTGGAAAGCAGATAATCGATATTTAACGGTACTTTTCTTACATTTTGAGTAGTCTATTGTTTAATGCGGGGGGTTTACTTACAACCGTGTTATTACAAAGCATGACATAATTTGATTGCCGTCTATCGGCACTGCGCCAAACCGAATCGCATTTGAGGATACCGGCGGCAAGTTTAGAGTGCCGATTCCAAGCCGGTCAGCGTGTCTGGACAGAAAATAATGCATGTACGACTTTTCCCTTCATAATAAATTCATTTTATGAATTAAGAGACTCTATATCATGAATTTATAGCATTATGTACCCTTCAAACGCGTCCCAAGACCGCGAATAAATCAGCTACGCGCTGCCGGCATTCCATCAAATTAATAATAACTGGGTTGCAAGGCAGATGGCCCGATTAAGCCACACACTACATACAGACCGTCCCTCCCTTCCATCAATAGGTCTGTATCGTTGTCTGTCTACGAGAGACTACATTTTGAGGCCTTTTCGATAATCTTACCCTTCCATGCGACTCTGTGTTTTCTCAAACTGCAGAAGAATTGTCATATATTCAAGTTTATATATAATACTGTTGATAAGGCTCATCCGATCCATCCCGATCTACTAATAAATGTGCATATGGACTGTCCGGGTTTTTGAAGCCACCTTTTGTGTGTTTCACTATGAGTCACTCGATCCCGTTGCCAAACGACTTTAAAATGATATTAATTCAATATGGGTATTTTTGCTCATAAATTCCTCCCTAGGTCACCAAAGTTGAACTGTGTCTCAGTCTACTATACTGTGATACTTCTAGATACTTTTCCCCACCGCATCAAGCATTGACGACCCATACCATAGGCATTTGTTCTGAAGTTGCTTTTCCCGGCAATGTCCGAAAGATGTTGAATCGGATCGTCTTGTTGCCATCGAAATGTAAAATTGCGAGATCGTCAGAGGTGAGAGTTCGAGAATGGTAAATGGACCTCACCGCTGGCATGCCTGTGTTGAAAGCAGGGATGCTGAGGCAGATGTAGGGGGTGTCGGGATGGGGAGTAGCGCACAACAACGGCGGCATCTGGAGAGGAAACAAACCCCGGATTCGTGATCCACCACCGAAATGATAGGATTTGGAGGAATTTTGGATGTGTAGATGGGCTGGATGATGCGGGAGAGTCCGACGTTGGAAGGGGAAGGGGTGGGCAGCAGCGGGTGTCGAGACGGGCGCACAGTCATAGTTCTGGGTGCATTCAATGCATCCTAAAATATTGTATCAGGTCAGAAAAAGGCGCACGAATCGTCTTCATCGTTAGCCGTCACGTACTTACTACTGACGTCAGCACATCCTCGATCAAGCTCAATCGTGCATGTCAAATTTGAATAAGCTCCCATAACGAGTACTTTCGCAGAAGGATTACATTTATTTGTCAGTCTTCCGGTGACATCAATGTGCATCAATGAATAGCAGGTATTCCGGTTATTACGCAAGGACGATAAGAATATCTCTTTTGGCATACGGGAACATCTGTCCGACAGCGCGCTACCAGCACCCCCATCACAACCGCTCTGCCTGACTCATTGCACCAATTGCCGTGCCTCGTTATCGGCACCAAACGTGCCATCTTGGGACAGAACGCTATGAGCGACTCTTTCATTACCCGGTAGAGCGACTTGTGCATCTTCGCTCAGAAAGCTGTCTTTATCATATCCGGTGAGTTTGTTTACAGGTTATAATGTTTCATTCCACCCGTTTCGTAAAGCTGTTACGCATTTGTGCCAGCGCATCAACGCATCATATGTGGTACCGTACTTTCCCACTCAAAAACCCAGAAACCGGCACAAACTGAATGCAGACCCTCTACCGCATCAATAGCCTTATCCATCCTGTGCCTTCTGCTTCTCGAAGGCACTACTAGACGCATGAAGACATGTTTAACGGTTGTTTTTAGCCTCCGCAAGCATCGCGCTATCCCAAACACTAAGCAAAGTAGCGCGCTAGAGTATAAAATGCATGCCAGGTTACACCTTTCGAACATCCACCTCACGACCCACTTTCCTTTCGATTTGTCTTCCCTTCTCTTTCTCGTTACTAATGTACATTTTTCTCTTGGGCCTCATTCTGTCGTTCCACTCAGTTTGGTCACTTGAAGTCTTTGGATCCTCTGGCGACCTTCATGTCGTTAACAAAGACATTGCGCCCGACGGCGTCACGCGCTCGTGAGAAAACGCTTCTTTCGTTGACATCGTTCTCATTCAAGCTCGTTCCAGAACTGTACTTGCCGGTGGGGTATTTCCAGGTCCCCTGATCAGCGGGAATAAGGTAGGGTTCTCCTGATCCATCGGAATAGGCTTTGACGTCATCGGCAGGGAGATCAGTTTCATATCAATGTAATCAACGATTTGATCGATCCAACTATGGTTGTCAGCACCAGCATCGTAAGCACTAACGTTATCGAGAGTATATTTATCTCATTCGTTGCAGCACTGGCACGGAATATTCCAGCATGGAACGAACTACGAGGACGGCGCTAGTGCCGTGACGCAATGTCCCATATCACCCGGCCATTCATTCAAATACGACTTCAGCGTCCCGCAGCAAGCTGGAACGTTCTGGTATCATTCCCATATCGGAGTGCAGTACTGTGAAGGCCTCAGGGGGCCGTTGGTCGTCTATGACGGTCCAAATGGTGTAAATGATCCACACCGTGCCTTATATGACGTGGATGACGGTAAGTTCATTGTCCTCCGACGATTATTTTGGTATTGACACAGTTTCAGAAACAACTATAATTACTCTGGCAGATTGGTGAGTTTTCCCATGTCATTCTCTTAGGGCTCTTTGTTCAGGCCCGTTCAGGTACCATAACACCGCTAGGCAGGTAGCCGATACTTTGCTTCCTCCCTTAGCGAATTCTACTCTGATCAATGGAATGGGTCGATTCTTTGAGGATGTCAGTGCAGTTGCCTATTTTGAATTTTCCGAACTCGCTGACAAGCTATGCTCACAGCCCACTTCCCCACTTGCCGTGATCACCGTCGCTCCTAACAAGCGCTACCGATTCCGAGTCATCTCCGTCTCTTGTGACCCCAGCTTTACCTTTTCAGTCGACGGACATAACCTCACTATTATCGAGGTTGACGGAGTCAATACACAACTGTTGACAGTAAACTCAATTCAGATACTGGCCGGACAGAGGTATTCTGTCATCTTGGAGACAAAACAGCCGGTAGACAACTACTGGATCCGTTCCTTGCCCAACGAAGCCGGACCCCAAGGATTCCATGGCGGTATTAACTCGGCCATTCTTCGTTATGAAGGCGCTCCAGACGCGGAGCCCACGACTAGCAAGCAACACGACTGCATCCCCCTTCGCGAAGTCGATCTGCATCCACTAGAATCTCCTGGCGCGCCTGGATTACCCGTTCCTCTGGGCGCGGATGTCGTGCTTAACTTCACCCTCGGATTTGATGGTGGGCTCTTCTTCATGAACGGCGTGCGGTTCATTCCTCCGAGCTTTCCTGTGCTGCTCCAAATCCTTAGCGGCGCTCAGCGCGCACAGGATCTACTGCCACAGGGAAGCGTCTTCGGGTTGCCGCTGGGAAAGGTCATTGAAATCAATTTCTTTGGGCACGACGCACTGGGAGATCCGGTGAGTACTTCTCGTGTTTGACTTACCAATGGATGCTCATTCTCATACAGCATCCCTTCCATCTTCACGGAGTGAGCACGTTCCCTTAGGCATTTATTGACCTGTGTTGACAAACGTTTCAGCATACTTTTGATGTGGTGAAGAGCGCCGACAGCGATGTGTACAATTTTGTTGATCCAGTTCGTACGATAGGCTCACTGATTGATTGCCGGTGCTGATGGGTGTGTCCGCCATCTTGTAGGTTCGTCGAGATGTAACCGGTGTTGTCCAAGGTAAGAAAACCACAATCCGGTTCACGACAGACAATACCGGACCTTGGTTCTTGCACTGGTACGTGCATATCTGTATATTGCTCGAATTCACATTGAAAGTAACTCAAACGCCAGTCATATCGACTTTCACCTCGACGCGTGAGTGTTCTGTCCAGTTAATCCTTGTGTTTACTGACAATAGCATAGCGGTCTCGCCGTCGTTATGGCTGAAGGGATACAGAACGTTAACAACACGATCCATCCTGTATCTGGTGAGCTACAGTCAAACTTGGATTCGTCTGATTCCTCGATTAACCCCTGGTCCCTTTAGCTTGGAATGAATTGTGTCCCATCTACAACAGCACTTTTTCAGACCAACAGTAATATGTTCCTCTGCGGTGATTCGATTGAAATTCCACCACTCCTTTCCAACAAGCATATCTCTCACTTTAACTAACGCATTCATCTTATTCATATTTAATGGGCTCTATTCTCGTCATGCACTCGTCAGGTTAATACGATCTGGCCACGGACTTTACCTTTATTGTACGTTTCGCATGTAATCATTAATCTCGAAACCCGGACTACTATTTACCGATACCATAATTGACCTTGACTCATAAACTTATGTATGCCAGAAATGCACGCTTAGTACGACACCGAAATCAGTGATGGAATACATCGGCCTTAGAATTGATATATCTGATTTGCTTTCGTCGATAATCATCCGCAACAACGGTTGTGTTGTCGCACTTGAACTGCAATAAAACCTAATCAGGGAAACCGATCAGCTCAATTGTCATTTAATCGCAAGTTAAGTGTACCTCGCTAGTCGGGGTATACTGTGGCCAGATCGGACCTAAGCGGGACATCGCACAGATGAGTAACGGAAGACAGAGAAAGTAATAGCACGAACGAGCATGACCCAACCCATCATTGGGATCTAAAGACATCGCAAATGAGATCCAGTAATCAAGCATCCTTTCGCTCAGTGTCCAATCAGCGCCGAGCGGCCGAAGCTTCTTTCATATGATCCTCCCAAATACCTAACCCGCCGAATATGAAAGGAAGTTCTGATGCATGCGGCACTGAGAAGGCTGATCAGCGCCAAATTCAACATGCTAAGAAATGCAGGCTAATAACCTCCAGCCTGAGGCGAAAAGATAGGCAAACTACAAGAAAAAAGATATCCGAACGTCTTAACACTGCTGTTCGCCGCATGCCGCATGATGATACGCCGTTGACTATCAAACATCAAGTCACCATCTAAAATAGTGATTAGATCACAGGGAAATGCACCGAAGGGAAAATCGTACTAATGGCGGCCATCTGTTTGTAGCCTGAAGAAAGGCCGAAAGTCTCTTTCCCAGTCCCATACGGTGATCCCAGGAAAGGGTCATCAGGATACAGCATCATCAGGTCATCCATAACGGCGGACGGTATCGTAGGCGACCCATAAGTCTTATCGACAATATCCCTGATCTCATCCTCGGAAAGATCATGACGGGATGGAACGAATTCAGTTCCTAAAATAGGCTATTACTCGTTTATTCATTGTGAGGGTTGCAAAGTACCCGCCTTCATCTAGATTAGTGCCAGCGATGAAAGGAAGCTGAATATCGGTGGAAAGCCGGCTGGGGAGATCGGGCACCAGCCCCCCTCACCGTCAACGTTTGGAGAAAACCAGAACTCCTCTTGTGCTCGACGATCCTTGTATACTTCACGGAAGCCTTCCAAAATGGCTGACGTATTAGCCTTGCGTAGGCAATTTATCGAGAACGAGGTGTCGACCCAGGATCTGCACCCAGGAACAGAAGAGACGAAGGTATTCCAGGCCTTTTCGTTACGCTCTGGAGCAAAGAAGGGGAGAGCGGCCGCTGCTCCTGATTGAATAATCTAACGTATCTTTAGTCATGAAAAGTTCAGCCGCAGTTGAAGCGGCTTCGTACCGTGCCGACTGCCAGGTTCGAGATGCGTGGTTGTAAGAGAAGGACGGACGTCATGACTCCTCCCGCACTTTGCCCAAATACGGTTACCTAGAAGTCAACCTCTGTTAGATACCATAGCCTAAGAGACTTCTGGTTTTACCCTTTCGTTGTTTCCGCCAAAACGCGCAATATTTTTATTGACCCATTCAAGCGCCACTGTCATCTGGTCCTTGATCCCAAGATTCAAGTATCTTCTTGAAGCTGCCTCGCTACCTTGTGGAAAGCCTAGAGGTCCAAGACGGTAGTTGAAGTTTACATAGATGATAGGCGTGCCCTAGAATTGTGAACTGGGTCAGTGATGATGTTTCATGTATAGGACCGTCATAACCTGGCGATACTTCTGGCGACAATGGCACTCCCATTGTAAAAGGACGACGTGCCCGTGCTGAATCCACCACCGTATGTCCTTTACCAAACACGCCATATCTGTGAGTACTCCAGTCAGCCATGGTACGGAGCCACAGCCTACGAAAAAGCAGACCTGCGTGAAGATGCTAAAACAGAATTGGCGCGGAGTCATGGAGCTAACCATCTTGCGATCTATCTAGGTGTGTCGTATTCTTACATTTCGGTACTTCTGGCTTACTTCTGACTTTAGATATTGAGATCATCATTGAAACTCATGTTACTGAGACGATGCAACTTTGAGACCTTCGAGCCGAAGATGTAACGGGCTGCAGCGCTAACCGGGCGGATAGTGAGTGCTAGTCAGTTTCCTCCTGACCTTTATTGAACTAACCAGTCCCCGGATTAGACTCTCAAATTGCGGTTGTCGATTCTCACACTGTGGCGACTTCTTAGCCTTACATTGATGGCTGAATGTCACTGTAAGGCATAGGATTGTTGTTTGTTTATCTGAGGCGGGCTGGTATGCTGTGCTCGACATTTCTCCCGCCTAGGCAGAGCTAATCTCGACTGCACAGGGAACATTGGCCCCCATAAGACAATACTGTACGTGAGTGTACAGTAGAAACGCTAGATTGAGCGTTACGGCGAAGATTTAAGGAATTTCGGAAATGGCCTCCGAGTTACGCGTTACGGTTGCTTGATAAAGCAACGGCACCAAGGTAATCGTTGTATTGTTTTAAGATATTCGCGATGCTACTCTGCTTTAAGCATTTAGAATTACAATTGATATTGAAAGAGCTCGTACCTGAAATTTAATGGTATTTTTTTGTTTACGATTTTTTCAATGGTTTTCTATAGCGTAACGAAAAAGAAAAGGGAAACAGGTCGACCGTTACGCGTTACGGGGGGTGAAATAAGCAACGAAACGGTACCTACGTTACGCGTTACGGTTTCTACTGTACACTCACGTACAGTAGTCCTAATGCTGGCCTCCACGCGCACCAACGCGAGTGTCGTTTAATTGGCCGCTCAGCCCGTCTTCAACACATTTCGAAGTCAGGGCCAAAAATCACTCATGCAGAATAGCATACGTTAATTGTATACTTCGGCTTTACCACTGTCGTCAATTCAAGGTACGTGATCAGTATTCCATTTCACTATGGGGCAATGAATTTCTATTGTTCTCAGATCCGAAGGATTTCTGAGAAACTCGGTTTCGAGAACGACGCCAAAACGTCTCCTAAACTGCCAGTAATGGTCAGACCCTTTGCTGTCTTCCGTATAGCGAGAACAATTGATTATTCTTTCATCGTTTCCTGCGCGACTGAACAAGGCGGTGATCATGTGGGCGGTGTTCGTTGGTAACCATCCACCGTCTATCCCTGGCCCTTACAGCTACATCGACTAATGGTGATTTGGATGGTTATTCTCATCCGTTAAGTATACTCCGCGTTTTGACTAGTGCGGATTAGCCACATATGCCTCGTAGCCTGCATGTGAGAGGTAAAGAGAAATGAGGACGGGCCACGTCTCTAGATTGATTCACTCGAGGTCGTCTCCGGGCCTTGGAAGTCGAACTATCAATCTCGAAATCAGTCGCCCTCGAGCGGCTGAACATCGAACTTCCAATATCGCCTCACTATTCCCGTGTTTCTGTGACTTTAGAGCACTAGTACAGCATTGTTCCCTCAATGTTGGTGAGTCAGCACAGTCGAAGACGACTCTGCGAAAGATGTTATTCTAAATACGGACATTGATGGGAACGAAGAAGGAAAGGAACGCAAGTGATCACACGTAAAACGCAAATGAACGCAAGCTCGCAAGGATCGCTCGCAAAATTCTCCTGGCCCTATAATTGTTAGTCGGTTCCAGTCCAGGTTAGCGATATTGGAAGCTCGACATTGATGACGGTCGACGTCGATTTGAACTCGGGCTTGAGAGTCCAAGTTCCACTCTACAAGGTTAGAGGAGCGGGTGGGTAACCTCGGAGTCGATCTCGAGCCAGTCAATCCTGAGACGTTGGTACTGTGCCCATCCCTTGAAACACGGTAAAGTGTTTCCCTGAACCTCTCTAGGAAGGCATCGTATTTGGCTAGTCCAAAATCAACACTCGTCAGGGTGGGGTGGGTGAAGAGCGCATCTCCTTTATCGGAAGAATGGAGGAGTTATGAGACGCGTATGATATTCGATGAACGAAACTCAGGGCATCCAAGTCACCCATTGTCGATGGATCCGGTGGGGGTCGGAGATAGACGGTGAACGAACACGAAGGAGACACAGCCAACGCGATCTCTGTCCTGTTCAGCCGAGCAAGAAAAGATATGATCATAACCATTTATTCTTGGTAAACGAAAGACCACAAAGTGTCCAAGCATTACTGGCGCATGAGAAGAGAATTCTAAGCACTGAAACTGTATCAATCAGTCAGCCTATCGCACGTGAAGAGACCATCGACTGACCAGGGCTCTTCTCCTCAACTCTGCGCTGCTCATTTAACCCCCATCATCCGCGTATCAGGTTCATTTCCGTGAATCCTTCCAATCACTTGCATGCAATGTCCCGGTTCACACGTCC
Source organism: Armillaria cepistipes (assembly GCA_900157415.1). NCBI lineage: Eukaryota > Fungi > Basidiomycota > Agaricomycetes > Agaricales > Physalacriaceae > Armillaria > Armillaria cepistipes. Next base: position 559,908 of record FTRY01000025.1, read on the forward strand.
AAATTGCAACGGGTCTTGTTACAGAGAGTCGCAACATCCGAGAAGAAACGTGGTCCATACCAGTATATATGCGTCATCTGTACAAGCGAGGGTCGATAATCCAGAGATATTAGACGTTGGACAACAGGAAGAGAGATAAACGTACAGTACGCCCTACTGCATGCTCGTACTTATTCTGAGGGCAATCAAAAGTTAGATTTAACTATAGAATACCGAAATGAGGTTCTTGCGTCATCCTCAAAGTCTACCTTCTCACAACTCTCTCCGATCTGAAAACAAAGGATATTAATTAACCCATGGTACTGAGCACTGATCACGTACCTTATATTTGACAGTGCTACGGAAACCGAAGTATACAGTCAGTGCGTACTATTCGACCGTTAACTTCGAATTGTGTTGAAGACGGGCAGGGCGGCCAGTCGAAGGATCATTGTAGTGGCACGCCAGCATTAGAACGATTGTCTCATATCGACCAATGCTCTCTGTGCAGCCGACATTAGCTCAGCCTTGGTGGGAGAAATGGTGTATAACGTACTAGCCCACCCGCTTCAGGTGGTAACATCTTTGGCGAAAAGGTGTCAAAGTTGCGTACGTTGCGTGGTCGCAGTGATACGAGTTTCAATAAGGCTCTCGACATCTAAAGACAGAGGTGAGCAGAAGGAACGAAATGTTAGAACTTGACGCACCTGATTGGCTAATAAGACGACCAGCATCTCCGCGCAGCTTTACTATTTCATACTCCATAAGTCAAGGCTCCGGTCCCTGACAAACCGAAGCACTCGCAGAGAGGGCATGCAGACGCCACCGTGAAAATTGCATTTCAAGTTCTCGTCTCGTCCCGTCGCTCGTTCGATCAAGATACACCTGATAATCCAGTGGGAGGCCTCGATATCTGTGGAATCCAAACCGACTATGTACGCTGCAGAAGGATATGTTAGACGAGTCATGCAACAATGGTAAGCAGACACACCATGCTCGCCAAACTTCAGCCGTGTTTTGATGACAGTACTCCGAGAATATCTCCGCATGATCACCACTAAGTAGGTCGCGAGTGTTGCTATTACACAGTGCAGTCATTCGAGAGGGTCAAGCACTGCGCTCGACACGGCAGCGTCCTATCTGCACCCCAAGTCATTAGCAAAGGAGTGATAACTTATAAGAGTAGAAGGAAGCAAGCTCACCTTAATCGACTGGTCAATGTGTCAGTTTACTAGGCTCATGACGAGAGGATGGTGGTAGATGAGGATGAAATGGGAAACGCAGAACGTACTCCTCTTTGTCCCGCTCGTGATGGCATCTACAAGCCCAAAATGAGCCTCAGCTTGTTAAATGAAGAAGAGTTTACCTAGCGGGTTGCGGTAGCGATGCCACAATGTTCGTTCAAGTAGGGTTCCGAACATAAGAGGATCTACGGTATCATCACAAAGATGTCTTCGGCTGGTGAGGTGATCCCCGCAGAGACGCTCGTCTACAGTACCGAGCTATTATCCTAGTAGATGAACCGAGCTACCCGGGACGCGATGTCATGCTTCAGAATGGGGAGACGAGTACCGCCAAGGTCCACGTATTACATCGTGCTTGGTCTTCTGCAGTCTGAGGACGGAAAGACGGAGGTAACATTGGAACTGAATAGTCGACTGAGTAACAGTCATCCTTTCAAATCCTTCCCAAAGCGTGTATGCATCGCATCTATGGAATATGGTCAAACTCAGATCAATTGAAGGAGAACCACAACCTACTTTTGCAGCCTGCAGGCTGGCTGACGTCGAATCACCAAATAGTCCTCATTTTTTCGCTATTCGAACTATGAATCTCAGGTTTTTGACAGTACCGGTAGCGATTCGCTATCCAGACCCCAGATTTCTATACTCCGTCTCCTCCTATATTTGGGCCTATGCCCTCGATTCTAGAGGATAAAATCAAACAGCGTTTGGGTGACGAATGATGTCGCTGAAGCATCTCTCTCTCTCTCTTGGAGTCGTGGAATTCTAACCTTGAAGGAGGAGCGTGCGGCGAGATTATAGTAATGAGTAAGCATTCCAGCAAGGGTCAAGCCTGGTGGTAAAATGTTACATCCACGGAGTAGGACAGGCAACAGAGTTTACCAACGCGCGTGCCAAATATACATCGAGTTCACCAAGCAGGCTCACAGTGTTGGCGACGATGCAACTTCCAACAGACACGGAAACACCTATATGCGTCTGAAAGCTAGGCTGACGCCGTCAACTACAATGTCTTTGCCTTGATAATATCCTAGGTGAGCGATTTCATTCCATCCTGACTACTATAATACTCACCTTATTATACTGCCCCCGGTAATTACGACTTCGATACCTTCAGCTCCTCTGCACAACGTCGTCTCGATATCTTTTATTTACCTCTGGAGGCTCGATCTCCAGACGTATCTGCTGTGTCTCCGTAGGCCATTCCTGTCGATGCGACTCAGGACCCTATGCGGAACGAATTCTTTCACCGGTCCATCGTGTCTTCAGCTAATTCTTGCTTACCCAACCTTCAATGATGATGAAGATGGATCAAATAAAGAAAATTATATACCTACCCATCTGAACGGTCTGCCTCCGTATCCTGCCATCGTCCTTGAAGTAATTTTCCGAGACGTCGATTTCCGGTACGGACTTCGTAAAGAGTACATTCACCTTCAGCTTCTGCTGCTCAAAACCAGAGTTTTCCTCATCTTCCAGCTAAATTCCTGCGAGACTACCTCTCCATTCGGAAAATTTCCTTCCTGTACTGTCGACATCTTCCCGTTGTCCGTCCCATTGCTCCATTCCGGCTAGAAGTGCGAGCTAGGCTTAGGGTAACTCCCCCGGCGCAACCCGCTTGAGGTGGTCAACTTCAAGTCAACCACGGCCGAAGAATAGGATGAAAGTGAGCGTCATGTTCACTCCCTGCGGCATTGAACACTCCTGGAACGGAACTTGGTGTTTCCTCCGGTAACGGTTGGCTTTCCTAGTCGAATAAAGGTGCGTCTACGAGACAGACGTTCAGAAATTGATTATCCATAGACAAGTTCAACTCACATCACTCCGCTTGTCCTCCAGTATTCATCCTCCTCCAAATTTCGGACTTCGCTACCTTGCTCCCCGTCCAGTCCCGTTCGCTTTAGAGATACGCCTGTGAGGGAGGCAGAGTTTGCTGCTGCTAATCCCGGCTTGTAGGGACCAGAAGACAGTTTGCTACGGCTGCAAAGGAGGCGGTTTCGTGCGTAGAGTAGTGCGACCTGTTGATCATTGGAGACGGTCCTACTATAAACACAAGTTACGCACCTCGCGAGTTACAGTGCCCTGCCTAGTCTCAGAGCTCGAGATTGACTCGTCCAACGGTATAGCGGTTGTGCTGAACGACGAGGGATGATATTCTCATGAGAATATTGACCTCCATACAGAAGGAAAATTCGGAGGAGACATTACTTTCCTCGTGGTCCATTATCAATAAGTCGGCAGTAAGTCGCAGGCACAGTATGTACTGCTTTCTTAGTCGGCAGCTTGATAAGCATCAGCTGGCTTCGGCTTGACTTCAATTCACATGAGAAACGCGCAGGATGAGTTTTAATTCAAGTCTGGAGAAGTTAACGGTGAGCTCGAAGGAACACAAAAGGAGATAAATACCTTACCTACGCTGTGGTACGTGTGAAGAAGAGTCTTCAGATGATGGAATGCTCCGGATCAAGGTGCCGAGTGCGCGAGATGAGTTACCCAATCATTTTGAAGCTCGTCGCGGGCCCGTGCGCACCGGATACTGCCGTCGTGATTGAGGGTCCGACCTGGGACTTCCTTTCACGCCGTCACCTTCGCTGTGCTCCCACTGCTTCACTCATCCATCTCGCTACCCGACTGTGCAATGCTGGCTCCCTTGGACGTCTTCGATCATATGAAAGTGTACGATGTACTTGGTCGCGATGCTTCGATGGTATCAGAGAGGCGCTAGGTGGGATGATTGGGGAGATGAATTAATTCAGGTGAGTCGCGGAAGCCTTGGTCTTACCCACTATCTATTGATATGACACTTCCATTCTAGTAATCACCGTCGCCAGGCTTGTACGACTGAGAACATAGGTTGACGATAGAGAGAGCTTGTTTATCTCGACGCCTTCCCCTCTGAACAAAATGGCCAGACCAGCCAGTACCTCCCTTTGATGTCGCCACATAAAGACCCATGGACGTCGCCTACAGGAAGTTATCATGCCAACTTTACCTTCTGTACTACATCGTGCGTCGGTATACTTTTGTTTGATGATAGTTTTTCTGAGCTCACTGTGCGATAGTTACAATCATATTTATGTGTATTCTAATGCAAAAGTTCTGAAGTCTTCTATGTGGGAACTGAGATGCACGACACTGAATGATCTGTAATTCGACGTCATGTTGTCCTGTCGGTCATTCCACTACTCAAAGGCGTATTTGCCAAGCGACTGATTTCTCCGTCGTCCATGGCCATTTGAACAACGACCTTTTGCGGGCTACAGATATTTCTTTCTTATTTATTTCCTATCCCACCGTTTTTCAGGGCGGTATAACTCGAGAGCCGTGTTGTATAAGTCTCATTATACGCCATAGCAATCGAATGCGAGGCTTTGAGGACCTTTGTCCCGTTACAGGACGCTAGGCATCTGCGTGAAGCGGGAGCGACATTCCCTACATCCGGGGAAAGATATGTTATTTTGCATGTTGCATGCTATTGCTATACTGCGTTGCGAAACTGAGTGGGTACCTGCATTTCCTGTCTTTTATTATAATAATTCAGGATGTTTCGATGACTTCTCTGCTAGTTATCAACGAACCCGCAGTCTACAGATGACCCGCAGCTACCACTATGAAATAAAAGGTTGACGCCGAACCCCCTGGGCGCTTATTTAATGTAGCGCTCTTTCATTCAGTCGTGAGCTGCATCTACTCTCTTGGCCTTATCGACCTCAAGACTGGTCCCACCCATCTACATACACTGAAATCGTTCCATGGAAGTCAAACTAGACGTCCGTTCACGATAGCGAGCTTCGTGGAATCGATGGCCGTCTCTGCTATAGCCCATGGCAGGAAGAGAGGGCCTGGCGCAGTCAATGGGACTCTTTCATGTTGGCTGGTATTCAAAAGTACCCCGAATAACAAGGGTACACTCATTACGAGAGCGTTCTCTTTCCGGTGCTTTCGTGTCATCCTCGGTGTGATCACTTTGCCATCGGATTAAAGCTTTAGAATTCCCAAATACCGTGGGACGGCGAAAGGAACGGCTGGTTGATCCAATTAGGGACGCTACTGCGAGCATGGATGGTAGGCTTGAAGTTTCTTTCATCAGTTGACTCGAGTTGACTCTTGTCAGAAAGTTCTACTGTCTGCAAGGTTGGTTTACCCTCCCTTCCATAAAAGTTACCTGACCTTCGGTAGCGTTTGGAAATTACCTGGAGATACGTATCATATTGTATCGTCCTCAGATTTTGTTCAGCACGAATACTCATACCTTGACGTTGCCGCTGAAGACTCATCTCCTGTATGTAGATACGAATTCCAAAACATGGCTGGTCGGATGTCGGGTAAATCAAGAAGGTTATGCGCATTTATCATGACTAGTGACCAAGATGTCGTCTCCCAGTTCGTGATGATCACACATAAGGTACCGCTCCGTGCTGTATTCTTATGCTCATTCACACCTCACACTCGAGACGGAAATAAAATCTCTCGGAAAAGTCAGTTTCTCGTGCTGATGATGTCTGTTCCCCTGGCGCATTTTGGAGGTCTGACTAATACTACTTGCCAGTGAGTCAACCGTTCGTGATCTTAACACCTTAACTTTCTTGACAGGTAGATAGTTTAGTACTTTGGAGATTTTGGGTCTTCAACTCGCGGTGGATAGATCGTCCTCTGCACAGATTGTTGTCTTTCAGTTTTCCAGGCGTACATATAGTCTAAGATGGCGATGGGTATCCCGATCGGACGTGAGCAAGTAGCTGCTGTAGATCAACGGGAGATCGGCCCAGTTTAACAGTTGATACTTGAACCGTGCATCTACTAGGATGATGACGGTTCGATTCCGTGCAGCACCACTGGCTTAATAACTGTTCTGAGTGTGCTCGCAGCTCACAGTGATCTGCTCATGGATTATTTATAATGTACAAACAGTGAACATAATTCTTTAGTTCAGCAAAGACAAATATTGACCATTTCTAATCCAAGCTTCCCCAATCTTACTTCTTCATCATTCGATGAACGGAACACCGACAATTTCTCAAACTTCCCATCGTCTCTTAGCCGCCCGACAACCCAGTAAACCCAAGTTGCGCACCAGTGGTTCGAACCTAGGAGTGTATATGAGCCATCAGGTATTAGGTATGTATGGTCGGCCAAATTTTTGAAAGTATGGGATGACCCCATGGGATCCTCAAAGACCAACTCTCCCTGTCGATGCATCCCTTCTTTTGGCACCGCAGCCAAACCCCGCACATCTCCTGACTCAACACGGTACCCCGCACACTGGTCAACATCAGCATCCTCCTCCTGGTAAACACTGACATCTCCTAGTGAATCTTTCGACCGAGGTGCAAGAAATCTTTTCGCCATTACTTGCTGCCACGATGGTCGCCAATATTTCTTTCCGGCCCCTGGCTCAGGGTAGAAGAGGAACAACTGTGCTCTAATCCAAGGATGCATTAAATCCACGAGTACTTCCCATGCTTCTTCTTCTGACTGTCCAGGGTTGTATATGGGGAGAGGTTTTGTCTGGAGAAGGTATACCAAGCCTGCAACTTTATCCAAGGGCTTTGTTGACACCCGATTCCGCATCTCTGACAGGATTTCATGAATCATGCCCCATTCTCGTATCTCCCGCAAGTATGCCAGTTTCTCATGAAACATTTGCCAAACCTCCTTTTCCATGGTGTCATTGTCGGTTTCCCCACCAATGATAGGGTCTCTGGTGATCTCCTGCAGTGTCCATGCACGTCGGAACCAACTCCGATCACTCTCGAAGTCGTCCAAGGTCAAATGCAGTGGCCGACCCAGTCCATTGAAGTAGCATACCACATGTGCAACTTCATACACCGATCCGATCGTGGGCACATCCAGCTTCCACTCCTCCATGCGCAGATGCTCACCTTACCCTCCCTCTTGCCTCAAACACAGAACATCTAGCCATGCATACTCGGCTCCGAGGTTCAACATCTCGATGCGGATGAGATCAAGATTTGCATCCTTCGGCATGGGCACGGGCCACTCGTATCCGTTGACAGGCGTTATTACATCGACACGGTCCTTGTCATCCACCCACGCATGCGATATAGGATAAGGCCATACGCGCATACCACGGAATGGCACCACCCTATTAGCACATAGATCCCACACCCGCCGGGGGGGCAAATCCGGGTTAATGGTCTTGCTGTGTACAAGCACCTTCGTCTGCATCTCCTCTTCCGCCTCTACCAGGGTGCGGAAATCATGTTCAATCCTAGCGACATTGCAGCCGCACCAATGGGGACGGAAACACGCATAGACAGTGCCAAAGTCGACATTTCGTGCGACATATGGTTCAAGAATAGAGTAAAGTTGAACTACGCCTAAATGGCAATGGATTCTGGACCCGAGAGTATAAGATGTTCCAAGTGACACATTGAACCTGTCCAAGACTCCATCGATACCGAGGTCAGCGCAGGGGGTGTTAGCGAGAGCTGATGATATCACTGGTTGATGACCAGTATAGGCCCGTTGTTTCAACACCGGAATGTTCGATTCAGCTTGGCCAGTCTCAGTGAGGGCGGAGAGTGTCATCTTGGGAAGTTTGCGAAGATTGTAAATCGGTATTAGGGGACATTTGGTTCCTACTTTATTTAGCTACTTCTCGATATCACAGAAAAAAGTGTATTACCGTCGTACACACGATGTTCGTCAACGGACGTGGAATTTGGATACAGAGATGTTCTTCCGCCGTCACCGTCGATAAACGGTTCCGCTGGTCGTCGAAGAGTGAGTATACAAAAACAAGTCAACCATCAAAAGGGACAACAATACACACCAGGTTCCATTGTCGACGTAGTACAGCACTACCCTATAGTTGCACCAAGGGGTTTCTGTTGTGCAAAATCTTGCTGTCCCCGCGGTCAGAAAGAAGCAATACGCATTAGCTCCCGTCCATCAGAATGTGTTGCTGTCATCCACGCTATTAATGGATAGGCACCCAAAGAAGCGCCAGTGGGAGGGATCATTTAATACGGCAATATACATCTGAATGAGCCAGCTGTCGAAGTGAGTAGCAAAAATGGGTTACATCTGAAATCCCCTCGGAAATAAGCCAACACGTAAGTAGATCGATATGAGAACCCAACGGCGACTAATTGTCCGCCATGAGAAGCTCGCATACCGCACACCAGCTTCATATGAGAAATAGAGCCCATCAGGACTCACAAGTAATGCTAGTTTCGCGGCGGACAAGCCATGTAAGCATCCGGTGACCACATCGTTGTTCGACGGATGTAACCATCGGTTTTATAGGCCACGGCTTCATCCACTGTGTGGCAGTATCCGAGTTTCAAGTGTGCATCGTGCCAAACTTTCTTGAATCGAAAAATATCTGGCTCTCTATTCGAAGCTCGAAATCGAACATTTTGATAGGATGAGAGACTTGCCGTTCATCAAGTACTTAATCTAACGTTCTGTGGTCAGAATTCATTAGCGATGCGCATATGAAAGGAAATAAAAGGCGTAGCGTGGGTACTGTGACCTCAAATGGCCCTCAAACCCTATAAGAAGATCATGTATACATCCTCTCAAAGAACTAGAGTCCGGATACCCAAAAGAAAATCGTTCGAAGAAAGGGGAGAACGGCACACCTCCGTACAGTAGTATAATCTCCATAACCCTTCCTTGGCCAAAATTCAAGGCAGAGAAGGTGAGCGGCGCTCACTTTCTTGTTATCGGATGTGCGCAGTGGGTGGGATAATAGAGCCTGAAGAGGAAGATAAGAACAGAATAGCAAGGGACTCGATCGCACTCACCATCGATCACAATGAGGAGTGTGCCTCGCAGTCGGAACTGGCCCAAAAACAGTCAAAGTTCCCCTTGCGCATCGGCTCCGGTGTCTAAACAAAACGTAATTCGAATCAGGACATGAGTATGTGCCCCGAAAACTGATACTCAGGGAATGTTTAGCTAATAGCGAATTCGTGCAGTTGCTTTCTAGCAAGAAAAGGATGAGAACAGTGGGTTAAAAACTATTATTTGCCAGGTAGTGATAGTTATCAAGATCAGGCAGGACTAAGAGAAGCTGTCAATTACAGAATAAAGTATAGTGCGAAGAACTGGTGTGAGTGTATTGTGCTTCGGTCTCGTTACAACATACTGTGGTGACTTCCTTTCACTCAGCATAATTGGAGGGTGTGGAGCATCAGCCAATCAGTCTCATTACGTCCATTGGTGAAAGAAACCAAGGATTAGAAGAGTGTTTAGTGACGATCCAAGACGGCGCACTAGAGGATGGAGGTGGAAAACTGGAAAACTGGATTTATTGGCCACCTCTGCTGATTACAGCTCAGGTAAATAAGTGCAAACTAATCTACCTCGGTAGCTCTTTGTAAGTAATAGTACACGTATCAAGGGTGACGGTCAAGACAATAAGATAGGAGACAAAAAGGATGGTAGTTCGATGGCTACGGCGTTGTTTTTCTTTTTCGATGGAGCCGGACATACCCTTCGCCTATATTCTGCCCAAATTCTGCCAGCCAGACGAATGCATGATGTGTGCCAGGTGTGGGCGATGCGCACCAGCAGACGACTTGTTTTCGCTCCCGTCAAACCTGTAAGTGCGGGCAAAGGTGGTATTAGACCGAGGTAGAAGCGAGACAATGATTGGGGCCAACTGGGGCCATCTTCAAAGAGACGTCGGATGACCTGAAGAAAGGACCTGCAAACGAGCAGCGGTACATCTGCAGAGTCCAAATACGGGACGTCTCCGTAATCAGGGATTGTGTGGCATGTTGGCGGAAAGTGTGATACGCAGAACACGACACGAAGACGTGATGGACAGTTTCCAGTGCATCGCATCCACTGACGCACATGGGGGATACGTTTCCGAAACGCCGGAATCGTGTGTATGTCGTGTCCAGTTGGTCTGATCTCGCATAGAGCTGTACCAAGGCCGAGTACGCTGAGGAGGCCCGCAAATAAGGATGCTCGGGAGGGGTGTGTTGGTCATAGAACGGCAGCAGCATCGTCGTGGCAGGGCGGAAATCGGGGCTAGAATACAAAGTGGAAGTGAGCACGGAAGGCAAATACGATGATATACTTGTTTCGACGTAGCCGTCGTTTGGTGAGTAAAGCATAAAAGAGTCCATAAAGAAGGTAGGTAAGGGTGCGGGAGGTGGCCGAAGTTGTAAGTACTGAGAGCCTGAGGCTAGGTGATCTGCAAGCGCATTCACTGTCGAAGGAGTTGAGGAGGAGTTTGTGTGAGCAGGAGTATAGATGATGTTGGGGGGATGATGTGGTGGTGGAGAATGTTGCAAGAGATGAAGAAGCCATCGGTAGAGTGATCGACCAGGAAGCGATGACCATTGATGAGACAGAGGAGGAAGGTGAATAGCGGAATCTATGATACGAGAGGAGTTAAGGTGGTCGGTGTAGTGAGATGGAGAGGAGGGTAGGTGAGAAGGTGGTGGTGGTAGATTGTATTGATGTATTGTTGACGCAATAAGTCCATATGTCTCGCCATGGTAAACCCACGCCGAGGTACGGAAACAGTCAAGATTCATGGCAAGAGCGGAGGAGTGAGAAATCGAGGAAAGGGTTACAGAACGCTGATGCCGGAAGGCGGGTGCAGCTGGAAGCATAGACGCATCTGATGCAAATATTCCTGGAGAGATAGATGAAGGGAAGGGTTTGTGGGGGGAGAAAGCATAGTAAGCATTGATGAGATCATGCGCCTTTTGCATTCGCAACCGTGGAGGCAACCCTAAGAACCAAAGGGGCTCCAAGTCAAGACCCTGAGTCGCCGCCGCACCACGGAGGAGATTATCGTCCGTGCCAGCTATCTGTATGCGAGTTTGACAGCCATCATCTCTCCGTCGTCTCCGTACAACATCGTCCGTCGCCTCCATAGCCATAAAACCATTGACGAGATCCTTCAGCGTTAAAGTGGACAACCACTGCGAGGTTTGTAACCACTGTTCTTGGGCACGAGTGGTAGCGTTCTGAAATAGGACATTGGGATGAGGTTGTAGTCGCAGAACAGTGGGGTTGAAGGGATCTATAGAGAAGGATGCAATGTCAAAGAGATGAGTTAACCCAGCATTAGCGAGGTTAGTTATAAACTGTGGTGGAAGGATGGGATGAGGGGCTAGAGTGCGATTAAGGTGACGCAGAGACACGTCGCCATGGAAAAGGAAGGAGAGATCTGTGTTACGGATTGACAAACCATTTTTGCGCATAGTGTCATGGGCCAGACGCCACTGGAAGGGCAAGCCATTTTGCTGGCGCATAAAGGAGGTGTTGAGAGATGCGCCATGAAGAGGAAAGACACAATGGTTCAGTTGGCATGTCCAGTCAGCGAGTGTAATATGAGCCATGTTTCGGAAAGTTCCTATATGATGGTTAAGATCACGAAGAAGGCCGTTCATGGCAGCCACACAGTTCAAGTGAGAGACAGAGGGAAAATTGAAGCCATGAAGAGAAAGAGGGAGTGAAAGCAAACCTGAGTTGAAGCAAAAAGGAAAAGAAAAGTATTCGTGGACCTTTGCTGCGATCAAATGATCCAAGTGAATAGCATCTGTCTCGGAAATTGGCTGATAGGCCAAATGAGGCCTGATTTTCGAGACTAGGCACTGGGAAAGAACATGGCATAGAGCCGGTAAAGGCAGACGAATGTTTAGGAGTGAAGGGAAATCAAAAGATGATATCAAACTCTTCAGCTTGTGGTATTGTGCAGAAGGATCATTGATGGAAAGACGGAGGAACTCGATGTGAGAGGTTGAGACTGAGAGATCATGTTGCACTGGGATTTCGGGCTGTGCAGGATGGACAGACGTAATTTGGAGATAAGAGGGTGGGTTGGGAACATTTCGAAGAAAGGCGGCAGATTTTGGCCAATTAGTTTCGCCACCATATGCGCTTTGGAAGCGTTCGGACATAGTTATAGAGGTCAGGCACGTTGGCAGCGAGGTTGTCACGATCGCGGAGTCATCCATTGCCTCCACCATCACGACAGGCATTGAGATCCTGTCATCTGGGAGATGGGGCTGACCGCGGGAGGCTTGAAGTGTTGCGACACGCAAATGGCCAGTGTGGTGATGGAGGGAATCGGACAACCAGTGACTACCGAGACTGCTTGTTAATGTGCACTTGATTGGAGACAGTGGTCCGCCCTGTTTTGTAATCCCACTAATAGTCAATGTGTCTGTCAGCCCATGAAACGTCTTTATCCGGTAAGGGACGTCACTCTGAGCGGAGACATCAAAATCAATGATAGAGGAAGGCAAACCATAAGCCATTATAGCATCATAAAATCCTTGTGGTTCGAGCCGGTCAAAGCCCTTTTTCTGATCTCGGCGAACAGTGTACAGTGGTGTCTTGGTGCGGTCAGCCCACGTTTCCAGCTGAGCAAGGAGAGATGTAAGGTCTCTTCCCTGCACCCCCGGTTGAGTCGCGATCTGTCCTTCTGGTAAGACTGAATGTTGAGCTAAATATGGTGTCAGTAAGAAATTCAGCCACGCAAAAGGCATGTTCATGCACAAGCTACTTGTGCAGACTCCACGGAAGTTAGCCAGATCAGTCGCATCCCCTCGTTTATGAATGAGGGAAATCGAAGAAGGCTTAACGCAAGAAGGGAAATGAGAACTCTCAATACAGTAGTTCCAGAGATCCACGACAAGCTGAAAGGAAAAGTCGTGAAGACTCTTTACCATCCATTTTTCCCAGCGATCTGGACCTGGAGCCGGTCGGGGATTACCTTTTCGGATCAGAGCACGAGCACTAAGCAGGTCCATCTTTTGAGGCCATTGAAAGGAATCACGTCTGAGGTCTTCCCTGATGGAGCAAACAGACGGACAATCCATCCATGGCTTTGGTGGGTCAGGACGGTCATTCCTGTGATACAATGCTGAAAAGTAATCCATTGTGTGAGCCTTGACGTCGTCAGCGCTGGTGAGGTATGTGCGGATGTTTTGATTGTGGGGGTCGGAAATCGAAACTGCTGGGGGAGGGCCTTGAAACTGAGAGGGAGGGTAGAGACACTTAGCAGAACCACCAAGAAGACATCTGTTAAGACGGCTTTTTTCAGCTCTGGTGGAGCGCAAGCGCCGTTCATCCCTTTCAGCCCTGTACCGAAGCTTGGACAGAGCGGAGCGAGCCTTCGTAAAGAAGAGCAGAGAAGATGGGGAATAAAACAGTGATGGAGGGGACAGGGTTGGATGAAGGAATGGATGACCAGAGAGAGCCTGAAGGTAGGTACCTGTCCATCGGTTCCAAGCACACAGCTGAGGCAGCGTTTGTCTTTTTAAGGCGGAGAGCAACCTGTTCAAGCGAGAATACTCGCGAAGAATGATGGTGATGGTAGGGGTCACTATCTTCTGATGTGAACGGTCATAGGTGCGGGGGAGATCGAAGGCTTCAGTGCCAGCTGTCAGGAAGATATCTGTTAAAGCCTGCCATCGTAGTTGGTATTCAGAGTCATCTGTTATCGCATGCTCATGGAGTCATGCTTCCCTTGCCAGGCCATCCACACGGTCGGCAAACGTCTTGAATCGATGAGACTCATGACGTTTCGGGACGATGAAGCGAGGCGGGTAGGCAGACCTATCTTGAGAGCATGCAGATGTTAGGGATGAGGATGTATTGAAGTCTGTAGGCGGTGAGCAGAATACAGCTGATGATATCAAGCGGTGATCAGTTCCTGGCATGAAGCATCGAGGAACAGAGATGACAGAGAGATCAATGCCATGGGAAGAGTGAGCACAACGGTCAATGATGGACTGACAGGAGCCATTGTAGGCACTGTAGGTGCACACATGACGAGCGTTGTTATCATTTTGGACTTCCCACGTATCAATCCCATGAGACCGTTGTAAGAAGTGACGGTACAAGGCGCGGGCCTGGTTATCACCGGTTGCATCACCCATTACCTCAGACGAAGTCAGAGTGGCATTGAAGTCACCTATGACTTGCCAGGAGTGTTGGGCAGTCGCACATATGTCATAAACGCAGTCCCAAAAGTCGTGAAGAGAGTCATGCGGGTTCGAAGTTCCCCCTGGGTCATACGGAGCATATACCCCCACAAGGCGATGAGGGAAGCCCCTTCCAGAGTTGGAAGGGATAACGACGTCGACGCATACAGCTCTTCCGGCCATCTGGGGTGGCAGAGGGACAATTTGCGAATGTAATGATGCAGTGACACCTAACGCGACACCCCACTTGGAGGTGGTCTTGTCAGCTTTAACACCAGGAGATTCAAATACCTTGTAGTCTCGTATATTGATGCGGGAGCGCACCGAGGATTGAGACTTGGTCTCAGCAATCAACCAGGCATGTGGACGGTGCGTGGAGACAATGTTAGAAAGAGCGGAGTGTTTCATAACGTCGGCGAAGCCATTCGCATTCACAGAAACAGTCCGAAAGGACTGAGACATATTTGCAGATACAGAAGAACAGAAACAGAAGAAAAGGAAAAGATGGAAAAGAAGGGCAATAGAACAGTCATTTTTCGGAGAAGAAGAATATATATTGACTCCCATATCTCGCCCGTGTCTGCGGAGCTTTGTTTGAGGTAATTCAGCGGGTTCACTGATAGTGGGAGGAGACGATGCAAGGTTACAGGGACAGATATCAGGAACAGAGGGAATGCTCACAGATTGATCCATTTGGGGTGCGTTATTTGGATCGACAGGATCAAGACGACGACGTTGGTGGGGACGATTGTCCTCGTCCTCATCTTCAGGGTGTTGATGAGGAGGAGGTGAAGGCTCGCCAGTGGAGGACGTCAATGTAAAGGTCGCCATCCTGTCGGTCAGTGACGTATAGTAGACATTGGCTTCACCTCGTAATTTGTCTTGAAGCTGAATGGACCTGTCAAGCGCAGCGATCTGGTTATTGACCTGTGCCCTGACGTTGTCATTGGGAGCCATCAGCAAGAAAAGCTCCTTAGAGGACCGTTCAGCACGAAGACGAGTGAGCTCGTTATCTGCCATAGTCAAGCGATGTAAACCGGTTTGAGAGGCCACAGACATCGCGAACGCATTTTGAAGAGCATTGATAGAAGTGTTAATGCCGACAAGAGACTGGTTCTGGACATTGAAGACGTTCTGAACAGATTGAACAGTCTGTATGCCGTTTTCGCGGAGAAGATCAACCTGTCGTTGCAGGTTTTGGATATCGGCGGAGGCGGAGGTGGAGCTTTCGCTTTGAAGATAAGTGGGAGAGGCGGGGCATCCACGCAAATTGAAGAAGAAGAGGTACATAGGTTTGGAAATGGTGATGTAGGGAGGCACGCCCCGGGGCAGAGGCAAGTCGGTGTCGAGCAGGCGAACCGTGTTGTCGAAGCTATCCATGACAACGATGTAAGCATCGCCGTTCAGTTCCATCCTGCTCCGAATAATGGAGCGAGGACCAATAACATTATGAATGACTGCATCCATCCCACCCTGAAAACCCTGGATCCCACCACAACCAGTGATAGCGATGTCATATCCGAATTCTGGCACAACGAAACGAGGCCGGAATACAGGTAAGACACGGTGATTGATAACAATGGGGTTGGATTCCAGGTTTTCAATTGACGCAGGATCGAGAAAGTCAAACGCGACGCGGATAGCATTCGCAAGGGGCGTAATGGTATGGAACTGAAAGAGCAGCCCCCTGGTGTTAAGAGCAGCAGCGAGCTGGTCTTTCATGTTCTCAGCGTCGCTGACGCTGTCCATGTTGAAGAAGCCCCTTCGAGTTCGGTCGTACCCATTCGTAACCTTCCAGTCGGCTTTAAGTCTGCCATGAGCAATGATAGCACGCCTGACGCCATACAGGATGTCGGGACGGGGAGTGGCGGAGAGCGATGGGGAAAGGGATAGGAAAACATAATCAACTGCCTGTCGAACGTTTCCTGGGTTAACTTTAAGGTCTGAGAGTAACAGCATGTAGGTCTGGGGGAGAGCGACGCGGGCGTGCTGGACAATTTGGGGGTACGCGGCCACAAAGTCAGCCTGAGCAGATAACTTTGAGGACCGGTCCAGTCCTGACACAGCGAGCTCCAGACCTACAAAGACAGTAGAAGACTGTTCGAGCTCCCCAGGTGGAGTATGAGGGCGAGGGAGGTGGTCGAGGTTGGGGTTTTCGAAGGGAGGCAGAGGGTGAGACATTGTGGGCAGGGTTGGTTTCAGATTCTTGAGAACGAAAATCAGGTATTAAAAATGGACAGGTAAGATAAATCGGCAAGGAGAGTAAGGTTAGGGAGAATTATAGCGAGACTATCATAAACGGAGCGGTGGTGGTGGTGGTGGTGGTTAGGATGGAGTAACGACGTGCTTCCGATCCGGCCCGCGGCCCGCATCCCGATTTGGTTGTTTTCATTTGCTAATTCCAGTAGCTACCGTTATTCTCATACTCTCGCTATGCGCTTCGCTTTCCGTCGCTCTGTACAGCTGATCAAGGCGAGCCTACCTCAATCAAGTCTTCTCCTTCCTTTGTCGACTCATTTGTGCTTCACTTAGGACGACCCCATAGTGCTTTTGAGATCTTGAACGTTAGTCGCGGACCGCGGTTTTCGAGAGTAGAGACGTCGTTTAGGACCTAGGGCCGAGTGTTCATAAGAGGACATCGCTAGAGAGACCCTGGCGTGTATGCTTGCCACACCTCTTCGAAGTTGTAACGTGATGCCCAGCAGCTTTGCGACCACAGTTCAAGCAGCCATCGAGCCATCGACATAAGAATTCACTGTACGGTTCATTTGATTGCGCATATTTGCATTTCATGTGCGAGAATGGAAAAGCACGGAGCGTCCATGCATATCGTCTGCTTGTCCTCATTCGGTCAGATGAATTCGGCACCATTGTCTTGATGCTCGAATGTACACGCTACAGCACGATTGTCGTTCGATCTGACACCGCACCCATTTTCATCACGATTTCCAGGACATGTCTTTGTACGGAACAACACATGCTAAGCGGATTCCCTCCCCCTCACTTCCGTCATCAATACAACGTACGTGTTACGCGCTTCATGTGATCATGGGCCAAAACCATACTTTGCAGATCTGAGGAACTCTCTCGGGAAAGTCGACTTCAAGGATCACATCAACGTCGTGCTTCGAAATTCCGTACTCAAGTTGACCTCAGAGTGTGGCGTTAGAATGCAACGCTTAAGGTATGCACTCCCTCTCTCCTTCTCAGCCGATACCTCTAGGTTATGGCGATCACCGATTCACCGCAGATCTGCCAACGTCGACCCAGCCTTCTTGCCGGTCACCACTCAGTGTGACGATATTCATCGCGACTCTTACCTGAGAATCTTTTTGCTGCTTGCCAATTGCTGGAATGTGTCATGGATATGACGTTGATAGGCAGATCTTCGGAGGTAAGCAAGCGCTGGCAGGTTAGTCAGACGCTTTTTGATTAGTCGTTGGCCTAACAGCCTAAACATGCTCGATAAGTTGACTTATAGACATACAATTTAGGGTTCAAGACTCTATTCTTAACCTCCGGTTCTGACTGGACACTGTTTTTCGTTCAGCACGAACAATTCATACTTTGATCTTATCCTACTCGTCTGGCCAGACACGAATGGCCTGTACCACACTTCGTTTCTAATCGCCCACCATCCATCTTTGACTGCCGCCAGCTCCGTTGATCGTTGGTGACTTGGACGGTCCTTTGCTTTCGTTCATCAAATATGCTACGCCGTTCATAATTTCTCTGATCCTTCAATAAAGGAGACGGGCTCTTCAAGCTTGTCACTCTGTCGCAGGAAAGAGGTTTCATTTAGAAAAACAAGTGCCCGAAGGAAATCCCTTGTTCTTTTTCATTATAACGTCTCCCGAAGTGTTTGCTGGGCAGGGATTGGCACCATGTCCATATCTCTTGTAGCCTTGAGTCGTCATTGTTCGAGGCCTACTCCGACCTTCAATGTTCGTGACAACCTTGACCAGCATGAACGTCGAGCTTCTCATATCACCCAGAAACGGAACCGAGCATTGGTTATGTTCAGCGCCAATCAGTTCTGCCGCAGAAAGCAGAGAATTTCTAAGTTAATTGTGTGTTCCCGTTGCCGCGCTGCCCTGGCGATTAGCTGTGTCGATGACGCGTAAGAAAGACGAGCAAGAGTAGGAGAAGGTTGAGGGAAATAATATTTGCTACAAGTTCGTCCTTCTCTAAAGAACTGAGGCTGATTGTCGTCCATTCAGATATCGCCATGAGTGAACGGCAAATGTGAATGACCAGCCAACGTGTGGGCTTCGCTATTAGCGGGGAACGAAGGTAATTCATCCTACCTGATAGGTAATCGTGCGTTAATCAATAAACACACCGGACTCATGCGCTTCTGCACAGAAGAATATCATAATGCACATATAAAGATAGCCACGCGTTCGTACGCTGGGAACTAGTACAAAACCCAAAAATGTCGGAAAGAAAGTGTTCGGTTCGTTAGGGAAGGATATCCATGCAGTGCCGAAAGAAAGCAATCTGAGTGGCAGCAGGATTGTCCGGTTCAAATTTCGAGAGCCATCGCCTCAGGACACTGTACAACCTGGATAAACATTCTATGAGCACCATCGAAACAATGATCTAAAGAAAGAAATACACCTAGCCACCGCCATAGGTACTGGTGTCATCGGGTTCATCCTTTTCTGCCGCCCGAAAACATCCGTCAAGCTTGCTGAATCTCTCAGTCTGGCGATTAGGTATTTCGGTCAAACCGGATAAGGGAGGATTGAGCGATACGGGGCCTTAGAGGACGGAGGAAGTCATGGATCTAAATAATTGAAAGGTGATGGGTGGCTGCTGGAATCACGGCCCGCGGCCCGTCTCCCGACTTGTTGCCATTTGTTGATTCCTGTAGCTCGCGCCATTTTCATCCTCTCATCATCAACGTAATGCTATGTCACGCTGATCTGCCGGCTGAGATGCGCCTTCTTTCTCCGACTCTTATCGCACGTTTTGTGACCTGGTGCGCAGGATCCAGATAGGACAACGTCATTCTGCGCAGGATAGGATGACGGGGTTTAACCGGTGACTAATAAGTGACCTCCGGAAGGCCGGGTACACTTTAGAATTGGCGCATTCGCGCCCTACTCAGCGTCGATCATGAAGAGACATTCTTGGAGGACTATGATCAGAAGACGGTCGATGTTTGGCGCGTCTGGTGTGCCTGCTTATCATCAACGTATGAACTCATCTAACATGACCTCTTGCAGCCTTCAACGTCGACTTGGCTTTACGGCTATTCAGACGGACCACTGTATTACGTGTATCCTGATTGAGCCAACGACGATGCGAAATGAGAAGCGAAATGTTCGCGGTGGGGTTCATGGCATGCCATCTCTGTGAGTGCTCTGGTCCGTCATGGTGCGGAGCCAGAGCATATGAGAGAGCAGACTTGCGTGGAGATGCTGAAAGAGAACTCGCACGGGGTCGTGGAGCTTCGTCTTGCGGGCCATCCCGGTGCGTCATGTTCTAACATTTCGTTCCTTCTGCTGACCTCTGTCTTTAGATATCGGATCATCATTAAAGCTCGTGTTACTTACTTGGACCGCGCTACTATGAGACTTTTTCGCCGAAGATCTAATGGGCTGAAGCACTGACTAGTGACTAGTGACCAAGTGAGGGTTTCGATACAAAAGGATTGTTTCATGGTTTACCAGGCGGAACGTGTGTACTGTTCAGTTTCCTCTAGACATTTATTGAACTCGCCAGTCCCCGTATTAGATTGTCACATCGCAGTTGTCGACTTTCCCACTGTAGCGACGTCTACGCTTTACATCGACGACTAAACACCAATGTAAGGCATAGGATTCTTGTTTGTTCATCAGAGCCGGCCAGGTACGTTGTGCTGAACATTTCTCCCACACAGGCAGAGCTAATCTCGGCTGCGCAGGGAACATAGGCCCTTATAGGACAATATTCCTAATTCTGGCGTCTACGCACACCAATATGATTATCTTTTGACGTGCCGCCCAACCGGTCTTCAACCCATTATCGCGACCGAAAATGGCTCGCGCAGAATAGCTAAGCATGCGTGAATTGTATACTTCGGCTTTACCACTGTCGTCAATTTAAGGTACGTGATCAGTGTTCCGTTTGACTGGTTAATTAATTTATATTGTTCTCAGATCTAACGGATTTCTGAAAAATTCAGCTTCGACAATGACGCCACTACAGCATTTCAGGACTCAGGACTCAGGACTAGTCGAGTTTGGCTTTTGGTTGGCATCGGAAGGGGAACGAGCTGGAAGAAAGGTACAAAGCATGTTTTTCCCGCTTCCTGTTGTCCAACGACTAAGGTCTCCAGTAGGTTACGGACCCTTAATTGACCAATTGCTACCGATCTACGGGTATTAACCAGATCTCTTCTCGTTCCTCGTCGCTGGCTGTTTCAATACTCAACGCAATTCGCACGTAAGAAGCGGGATACTGCTCGCCAATTGTTGGAAGGGGTCGTGGAAATGAACTCGACCAACCAATGTTCGGTATGAACGAGTGCAGCTGAGTTGAGGAGACTCTCCCTGGTTAGTCGACACTCTATTCATTCGTGATAGCCTGACGGATCAACTCATATCTAGTGCTCCAAACCGTCTCCTAAACTGCCAGTAATGCTCAGACCCTTTGCTGTCTTCCGTATAGCGAGAACAATTGATTATTCTTTCATCGTTTCCTGCGCGACTGAACAAGGCGGTGATCATGTGGGCGGTGTTCGTTGGTAACCATCCACCGTCTATCTCCGACCTCCACAGCTACATCGACTATTGGTGATTTGGATAGTCATTCTCATTCGTCAAATATACTCCGCGTCTCATAGACAGCACCGCGTTTTGACCAGTGTGGATTAGCCACATATGCCTCGTAGCCCGCATGTGAGAGGGAAAGGGAAATTAGGAACAGGCCACGTCTCTAGATTGATTCACTCGAGGTCGTCTCCGAGCCTTGGAAGTCGAACTATCAATCTCGAAATCAGCCCCCCTCGAGCGGGTGAACATCGAGCTTCCAATATCGCCTCACAATTCCCGTCTTTCTGTGACTTTCGAGCGCTAGTACAGCATTGTTCCCTCAACATTCGTGAGTCAGCACAGTCGAAGACGACTCAGCGAAAGATGTTATTCTAAATACGGACATCGATAGGAACGAAGAAGGAAATGGAGCGCCCACATCTGGAGATGGATCCTTCAGAGGTACAGAAAAGAGCTCCAGACGTATGGATAGAATACAGAGAATCAGGAGACTTTCGACGTTGACTAGAATAACTCAAAGCACTTCTTCACGAGCTTACCCAGGTGCATCGTCCTCTTCTACGATTGATTATGTATTGACGGCCTTTCATTAGAAACAGGCTTATATCGACCCGACCTTAAAAGAGCTGAACTCGAACTCGAACTATGAAGCCCGCGTTGGAATCCCCTTGGTGCAGTAAGTTTACAAATGTCGTCTCGATGCCAACATCAGCTCAACTTCCAGGCGCATATAGTCGCATTGGGATGTGATTCCGTGGCTAATAGCTGATAGTAACCTGCGAGCCGGAAAGCTATGCTGATGTATATTCGGCGCATGTCCAGGTAAGCTCTGTTCTCTCTACTATTCCGCAGAGCTACCATTTTGATATCAGGCCCGACCCTTATTGGAACGTTTACTGGTTACCTCAATTTCTCCACATGCCATTCAAAAACGGATCTCTGGACTCTGATTTTATGTCGTTTCGCAGACGTAGGCCATGAGATGGTGGCGAACTGGTTTATGCTGCTATTTTGCAAGGTTTATGTGTGCTACGACTGTGTTTTCCGATACAGACTGTCACTCATCTCTCTATTGTTTCCTTTCGCCAACGGACAAAATAAGAATGATCCTCCAATGTCAAATTGTGCCTAGGATGTAATCCTGAAAGACAATTGTTGCAGTCTCTCGTAGCGGGATTCAACAGCTGTAAGCGGTGGAGTGAGAACGACGGCTGAACTCACCATTCTGCACGCGCTTCCTAATTCAGGTTACATTTCGAGTAGACATCGGAGGCGGTACGTGACGGCAGCTCTGATCGTTTCAGGGTCATTTCTGACTGCGCGACATCCTCATCATGATCGGTGATCAGCTCAATCGGGTCTCTTTTTCTTCTCATCTTATTTATCTACTCAGGCCCTAGTATACTCCACAGCGCCATTGATTGAGTTTGATAACGAGGGGGTAAGCGCCGCCGATTCGTTCACCATCCCTGTCTTGAATCTTGGCTAATGAATAGATATTGCAGTTATAGTGTTGTAACCTTCTTTTGCACGGTCGGGCTCTGGTTCTTCAATAGGACGTATACGGGAGCGAGTGGATTTGGCGATTGCTTGAGGTACGTTTGCTAAGCTATTTATTTCCGCCTATATACTCTCAACCGCCTTGCTAACGAAGTAGTTATTTAGATCGCTCGATGGCCACAGAATAGTAGATTAAGTACGTTATGAGCGGTGAGTTTTGTCATAAATATTTTCGATAGGCTCACGGATTTGAATGGAAAGCAGTGCGTTTTTCGTGCCGAGTCGCACCATTGGCATGGTGCACACTCGGAAACTCAATGATTTTGCATTCATGGAGCCATCACCGGTGAGAGTGATGTATGTATGGATCAAATAAGTAATAGTGTGGCCATCGGATGCGTGGTTTATCCCCCGAAAAGCCAGGATATCTTGTGGGTCCTCACGGAGCTCTTGTTAAGAATCAGGGTATTTAGAGTAATACACGAAGTAATGAATACTCGAGTAAAACCCAGGTTGTGAGCGAAGATGTCCTAAAGCCGAGTTCCAACCACCAAGAGGGATCCGATATGGGTGCTAACAAGCGCTAGGCGTAGTTAACGGGTTTGTCAGCAAGCGCTAGGCGTAACTGACGGGGTTTCCAACAAGCGCTAGGCGTAGTCGGAAGGCAAACGGAACGGCAAGCGCTAGGCGTAACCGATCAGAAATGCGTAAATCACTCAGCTAAGTGGACGTCGAAGAGTAGTGAAATTAGATTAAGATTTACAATAGTACAGACTGTGATTATATACTAGAGGTTTCGAGTCATTATTGTTCTACAATGTTCTACTGTATTCTGGTGTCTGTAGGAAAAATAGAGAAAGTAAGAGAAGAGAGAAGATACGAGCAAGTCACCTTTGAGACCGAGAAGCCCGAGTACAGGCATGTGTTGACTCATGGGCCGAGTCGGCAGGTACCTGATATCCATAACAGCTCTAGGTGTCTAGATCTCATATTGGGCTAATTCAGATGGATATCGCCGTATCAAGTGATACCCCCCATCAGCGTTTCACTGTTTGGGCGCCTATCCGTTGATAGCATGCTGACGGGAACACATTTTGATGGACCTAGCGCTAGTCCGCATCTGTTCTTTCTGACCACGACGCGAGGCTGCACGAAGGAAATCTCTCCGTGCAACTACAGGACCAGCGATGGACCATGGTACGTGATACTGCCTTTGTTCAGCGAGTTTTCCAGTCATTCCCCCATGATTAGAGGAGGCGCATGCCCAGCGTCGGAAGCGATGGCGGATTTGGAAGATATGGTCTGTGCCAGAATGGTGGGCGCGGCAGAGAGTGGCCCTAACCGAATTCTACAAGCCTTATCGAGTATATTGGCCCTTGTACGAAGGTGATACTCCTTTCTGTGGTAACGGGACGTAGCTGAATAAAGTAGGAACAAAAAGTCCTCCTGTATTTTCCAATCCTTTCGATCGTCCCAACCTTCCTGAGATCAAGCTTTCCGCCCTTGCCGAGACTGGCCACGCAGAATCGAGCATTCGAGTGTTAAAACAACGGTCGTACACAGGCAATAAACCAGTGATATCGTCCGCTCTCGCCGATACTCCCTGCGCTGACCTCGGTATTGACGGAGTTTTGGAAAAGCTCAACGTGACACTTGCCACGTCTTACACTCTGGGATCCAGAATACTTCGTGTCTTAGGGATAGCGACCCTGCACTCGATCCTTAAACCATACGTTGCACGAAATGACGACTTTGGGACGGTCTATGCTCATTTGCGGCCCTATTGGTATGCTTATGACGTCGCTGCAATCAAACATGAATTGCACACCCGAGAAGAGAAGGACAGGAAGATGTGGAGAGAGGTGGTCGACCATGACAGGATCACCAAGCGGAATGTGCCCCCTCGGCGGGTGTGGGATCTGTGTTCAAACCGGGTGGTGCCATACTGGGTTGCGGACAACTTCCCGTGTGTGATATCACATGCGTGGGTCGATGAGAAGGACCGCGTGAGTGCGATGGCACCCGTCAATGGATACGAGTGGCCCGTGCCCATGCCGAAGGACGCTAACCTCGATCTCGTCCGCATCGAGATGTTGAACCTCGCAACAGAGTATACATGGCTGGATGTCGTGTGTTTGCGGCAGGAGGGTGGGAAGAACGAGCATCTGCGCTTCGAGGAGTGGAAGGTCGATGTGCCGATAATTGGGTGGGTGTATTATGGTGCGCGCGTGGTGTGCTACTTCAGCGGTCTGGGTCGGCCATTGCATTTGGCACCAGACTACTTCTCGAGTGATCGGTGTTGGTTCCGACGGGCGTGGACGCTGCAGGAGATCACCGATGACACCATCATTGGTGGGGAGACTGCGGATGACATTATGGAAGAGGAGGTTCGGAAGATGTTTGACGAGCAACTGGCACGCTTGCGGGGGTTGCAAACACGGGACCTGGTTCTTGAACTCTTGTTAGAGATGCAGAACCGTGTGTCGACAAAGTCTTTGGATAAAGTCGCAGGCTTAGCATACCTTCTCAACACCAAGTTCATCCCAATATACAATGCAGAGAAGTCTGACGAGGAAGCATGGGAAATGCTCATGGATGCTATGTCATCTGGGTCTCGGGCAGAGTTGCTCTTCTATTTCCCTGAACCTGGTAACACAGGCAAATGTTGGCGACCGTCATGGCAGCAAATCATGACACTCAAACATTTTGTGCTGTATTTGCATTCGTGCCCAGGAAATGTTGAGCAGATCGAGGCTACCGATGCAGACTGGTACTTTGAGGGTTTCTGTATCGAATCAGCAGATGTGTGTGGCTTGGATGAAGGACCAAAGGAAGACAAATCTCGACAGGGGGAGATGGTCTTCAAGGACACTGCTGGGTCACCCTGCACTTTCAAAATTTTTGCTGACCATGTGTACCCAATACCGGATGGCTCGTATGCACTTATAGGCTCCAACGACGAGATTTCATTGTCCGATCTCATTCTCTGGGTAGCTGGCCAGCTAAGAGAGGATGGGAAGTTTGAGAAGTTGTCAGTTTTCCGTTTGGCAGATGATGAACTAGAGAATCTTAGGGAACTTGGACTTAAAAAGATTCAAATTGTTCTTTGTTGAATTACAGAAGCGGGTTCGTAGCTTACACATGCCGCCAGTGACGACGTGTCCAAGGGAAGAAACTGGTTCCAGTAAACCGAAGGAAAGGGACAGAGCACCCGTTAACTTCGGATTAAGTACTCCATTGTGATATGATTCTGTTGGAAATCCCACGCCCTGAGATGAAAAGAAGGGACTTGCGAGAGAAGGACATCTGCTATTGTATCAAACAATCAAACGTCGAACAAGATCCAGAGAGATCATACTCCCGATTTCACCAGATAAGGGAAGCAATGCGGAGGCCTACCCTTTTCTCTATTCTACCTGTGCTTACCGTCATAGTAGGTTAGAAATCAATATTCAACATTTGTGAATCAGCACAGACATACATACGATGGCCCGGCGAAATTTTTTGTTCTGTCTAATCTCCTTGGTCCCACCGACAGGAAAAACAGATGAGAAGGAGCATCTACGTCTGGAGATTGAAAGCTGAGCCTCCGGATGTACAGACAAGAGCTCGAGATGTACGGATTCAATACGGAGGGCGAGGAAATTTTCAACGTTGGGCAGAAGGACCAAAGGTACTCTTCCGCGAGCTTACCACGTAAGCCGTCCTCTTCTACAATCGGTCATGTCCTGATGCTGTTTCTCTAGGAACAGGCCTATATTCAGCCTAGCTTCGGAGGAACTGAACTCGATCTTTTAAGCGTTCGGAAGTCCAGAACACTGGACTGTCTGCGCTAGTGACCTTATATCTGTCTCGAGCTTCAGCTATAGATGAGCGTAATAATATAACGTGGACCCTTACCTTTCGTATGGTCATCGCGAACTGGTATACGGTGTTGAGGTTTCTACACGGGGCCAATCTGGATATATGCACCTAACCAGCTCGCTTTTCCTGAGCTCCAAGCGGCTACTATGATTTTGGATGGCACCTAGGAATTGGAGACGGGTCTGCAAGGACGCCTTGCCTGATCATGATACAGAACGGGTATTCATCCTGACAAAAATCGATGAACGATATGATTTGACAAGGATCTCTAGGTATTTTCCAATCGCTACTGCGTGGCGCACGACTTTCCGACCGGACCTTGGGCATTAAAAGGCCTTGCAACTCATTGAGATTTCCGACAAGAGTTAGGATAATGAGCTGAGGAAGTAAGCTGAAGCGTACCGTCACCGTTCACAATATTGTCGTTATCTAGACCAACCGTCCCATTGCCAAAGACTTGAATCTGTTGAGAAAGTATTCACATCGAGGACGGACGGGATACACAGGAAATGGAAGATGGCTGCGTAAAAAGAATACCTTCGTACCTCTCTATCCGAATGTACTTTTCAACGGCAACCATCGTGAAAGAGCTCCGGCGATTGCGCCAGGCCTTCCCCTAGCATGGGTTACATCAGACATCCTCGATGTCTGCACGAAGGTTTCCATCATGAACCAGGGACTCCTAGTTTGAAGTGTGCATATACGTTTGGAACAAGCCTCAGTGTTGATACGGGCAAAGCAAAGCCCCATCAGGTATAGTTCACGTCTGCATGAAAGAGCGAATAAGCGCCCAGAACGGTGAGCATCGTTTTTAATTCGTCCCGTAGCTGCGGTCCATCTGTTAGTTGACATTTTGGGTATTGTATGTTGACGAGAAGTGAAACAGCCTGTAAAAATTATAAGGACAACGTCGAAAAGAGGGAGATTGCGCGTACACAGTATGCCTCGCCATTCAGCATAGCAGTAACATGCAACAACATCATTTATCTGTGGCGGTAAATGGTAAATGTGGCTCCCGCTTCGTGCAGTTGTCTAACGTCTTGACAGAGAACAAGGTCATGTCTACATCTGCACATTGAGATTTATACGACGCGACTCATGTCTCAATACACCGAAAACGGTGGTATGGGGAATCGTTCAGAAGCAATTAGAGTGTGCCAAAAGGCGAACAGAGCTATCGATCAAATGGCCACGGGCGACGCAGAAAGCATTCGTATGGCAAACATGCCTTTGAGTAGTGGAATGACGCAGCGCAAAGCTCAGGCAGGTAGCATACACACAAAGGAGGTGGATTACAATACGCAGAGGTACAATTGAAACTATGGCGCAGTGAGTCAGAGAAACTGTCATTAAAAGAAACGGGATCGGCGCACAGTGTAGTCTACTAGGCAGAGTGGCATCATAAAGACGATTCCGTCAAGGTTCCTTATTCTGCATGCAGACGTGAGACGGATAGATGTATGAGCGGAAGGGAGAACCGACCTGAAATGAGGTTATATGCTTCGTAAAAATAGCTTGCGAAGAACGGAGCGTGGTGAGATGCATATACGTGACGTCCATGGGTCTCCACATGGCGAGTCGCGACGTCGAATGGAGGTACTGGCTGGTCCAGCCTATGTTGTTCGTCGAATCAGAGGAGAAGCATTCGAGATAGACCAGCACTCACCATCCTCAACACAGGCTTCCAACATCTCCAAGGCGAATGGCGTCCTCAATCATATAAGCCTGGCCGCTACGATGAGCTGACCACGGTGACTAGAATAGAACAGTCAGATCAATAGACGGTGGCCAAGGGTAAGAGACTTACCTGGAGTAACCGAATCATCCCATCTGATAGAGCTTATTTCGTCCCTCTGGTACCATGTTAAGACGAAGCGTTGCGTGGAAGCTCATTGTTGTAAATATAACAGTGGGAGGCTTGCAGTAGGTAAATATACTGAATTGTTAGCTACTAGAGCTCGGAACGAGCTCCTTAAATACTACAGAATGTATCTAGAATATTCTACTAAAGTACCTAAATATATCAAAGTATCGTGACAAATTAGTAAGCCGAATGTTCGGGAATCTTCCGGCATCAGCTTGAAGTTGCAAATCCCAACACTCATGCTGGAGATTCGATTGAAGCCATCCACAGTTGCACAGTCGGACTAGCGGGGTCGACGAGTGAAGCAGCGGGAGCCAAATGGGAGCACTGAAAGTGACGGCGCGGAAGGAAGCTCGAGCTCAGGTCGGACCCTCAATCATGGCGGCAATACCCGATGCGCATGGGCCCGCGATGCGAAACTTCAATTGCTTCAATTGCATCTCGCGCACGCTAGGCACAGTCTTCCGGCGTATAAATTATCATCAGACTCTCTAAACATAGTGTAGGTAATTCGTTTAGTCTTTCTACGTTCGTTACTGATTTGGAATTAAAACTCATTCATGCGCTTTTCTTATGTGAATGAAGCCAAATCGAAGTGAATCAAACTGCCGACCAGTATCCACTTACTACCGACTTATGGATATGGATTACGAATGACGCGTGACTCTTCCTCCGAGTTTTCCTTTTGCATTGAGCTCAATATTCGCATAAAAACGTCATCACTTGTCGTTCAGTAAAACCGCTATCCTACTGGAGAAGTCGCACTGGAGCGCTCGAGCTAGGCGGGGCACATTTTGCCACCTTTCGCAGGTGCATCTCTAACGTAAGCAGTTCGGGCCGTGATAGGAGGCTATGGTAGTTAACACTCAGCAGCGTAGGACAACCACAACCTACTCGAGGTTGGCTCTGATCATACTGCGGAGGTTACTGAAGGACGAGCAGAAATCGACGAGCAGCCTTTCAGCCTCACAGCCTTCCATCACGAATTACCGCCAGATTTCTGAGAATGTGGGATGCAGAGATCGAACAGGTAGGTACATCCTTTTTCTATTCGCTTGTGTTCATTGGTATTCGCTCAAAGGTTACATTTGACTTTCAGGGAGATCGAGTCTACGGAGGTACAGACTAGAGAGCAAGATGTACAGGTGGAATACGGAGAATGAGGAGACTGTTGATTTATGAGCTTGCTGGCACCATGTAAGTCGTCCCCTCTACGAGTGATCCTCTTCTGATTTCCTTTCATAGGGACAGTCCTGTATCGAGTCAAGTTCCGAGGGCCGAACTTGAACAATCAAACTCGTCTTTAAATCCCCGGCTACCGGTGAACCTCTAATGTCGTCTGAATGGCAGCTTCACACCCAGATTTCAAGTGCATTGCGACGGGATTCCGCCTCTATTAAGACCCTCTTCGTCTGTGGTAAACTCAAAGACCTAGGTCAATACATATTTGGCGCTCACACAGGTAAGCTCTGTCCCCTGTACTATGCCGTGGAGTTGATAACTTTGCACCAGGATCAAACCCTGTTAGAATGTTCACTGATTACTTCGGAAGAGATCTCGAGACGACGTTTTGCAGAAGAACTGAAAGTATGCAAGTCAAGGTTAGTTGTGGACGTAAGATAAGGTAAGTATTATAGTTGTCAAGATGGAATGAACTTGCTCACCCTAGCATATTATCAAGGCAAAGACCTCGTAGTTGACTTCGTCAACCTATCTTTCAGACGCATATAGGCGGTTCCGTGTCCGCTAAGGGTTGCGTTGTTGCACACACTGTGAGCCTGCTTGGTAAACTCGATACATATCTCGCGCGTGCCCAGGTAAGCTCTGTTATCTATATTATTCCGCGGAGCTAACATCTTACCACCAGGCTTGACTGTTGTTGGAATGGTCACTGATTACCACAATCTCGCCACATACACTTATCTGAAGATTAGAATTCACTGAATCAAATGAGAGAGAGTGATGCTTTGGCAACACCGTTGGTCACCCAAACGCTGCTTGATTATATCCTCCAGAATCGAGGACATAGGCAGAAAGATAGGAGAAGACAGAGTACAGGAAATTCTGAAGGTCAGGATAGCGGATTGCCACCGATACCATGAAGAACTCGAGATTCATGGCTCGAATAGCGAGAATGAGGACTATTTGGTCATTTGATGTCAGCCAACTTGCAAATGCAGGTCATCGTTCTCGCTCGATTGATCTGATTCTGACCGTCTTCCATAGATGCATACATGCGTCGGGAAGGATTTGGAAGAATGGCTGTTTCCGTCGACTATCCAGTTCGAACGTCACCTCCATCTTGCTGTCCTCAGATGCTGCAGAAGGCTAAGCACGACTTAATCTGTCGATCTCGCCAGGCCTAACATCGCGTTCCCGGTGCTTTGGTCTATTAGTTAGGATAATAACTCGGTATTGTAGGCGTACACCTCTGCGGGGATTGCCTCGCCAGCCGAAGACATCTTTGTGATAATGCCGTAGATCCTGTCATGGTCGGACCCTGATTGAACGAGCATGAGGGTATCGCTTCCGCAGCCCGCTAGGTAACTCTTCGTTATTTAACAAGCGTGAGGCTCATCTGGGGACTTGAAGATGCTATCGCGAGCGGGACAAAGAGGCGTACGACCTGCGTTTCCCATTTGGTCCATTATATGCTGGGTTAAGAGTAACTGCCGAGAGCCGCTCGGCCGCAGAGGGTGCTTTTGACCGCTTAAAATTTCGAGGACATACACGTATGGTGTGTGCTTTCCCATTGATCCATGAGTCAAGCCGACGAAAGCCCCTGCCTAGGTGCTAGACAGTTCTGCTGCGACTCTTTCATATTCAGTATGCAATGAAAAGTAAAGAAATGCCACTTACAATATCTTTCAGCAACACTCAATCTCGGGCACCGTGTGGACAAGATGGGGCCATGGGTCGGATGAAGATTTCTTCTGTTAACGTCTTGTCGAGTTATCGAAAGTGTTATTTCGTTATTTCAGCAATATAGTAGTGTTACGGAAAATGTGACAAAAGATACGACAGAGTGTCCGGTAATGGTTGGAAAGAAAAACATGTCTTTGCTCGTAGTTATACTTCTTCCCATCCTCAGGAAGCCCAAGTACGGATGAGCAATGAGGACCTGGCCTTGTTATTCCTATCATTTTTCGACAGATTCCATACTGGCCGTCAGACCCTCCTTGCTGGACTTATTGTAGTTTTGTAGCGCTCAAGCGCTCAAACCTCGAGGACCATCTCGTGGCTTAAGGATGCCTGATACGCTGGATAAACTAGTTGTTAGGACCATTGAATCAATTGGTTGCAAGTTCACGCACTTGACATCCGATATATGCAGACATAAAGACACTTAGTCGTAGCATCCAGAACGTGACGCCGCGTGTGCTTTTATGATTTCTCAAGTTCTTAGGTTTGTGCTGTTCTACAAATTTTGTGGGGCCTGCCCAGTTTCGTGTCAGTCTCTCCAATACAGTATGTCGTTGAAACTGATACGAGGGATGCAACCTATCAGTTAGACAGTGCCTTGGAGGACGGAGGGAGCTGGCACGGATCCGAAGGTGATGGTAATTGCTGACATCCCGGCTAGTGTTGCCGCGACTCGGCTTATCTCGGCTTAACGCCGAAGTCGACTTTTGAGTCGCCGAGGATAGAGGGACAGAGGGAACAGCTACACTGTCACCAACACTACCAATAATTCTTGTGAGTGAATACGTACTTCAGATTATCTGCCGTTTTGAACAATTGTGCAGTCAGAGCAAGCTATGTGAAATCGGCTAAAATCGACTTCGGCGTTAAGCCGAGATAAGCTGAGTCGCGGCAACACTAATCCCGGCCCCCGGCCCGTCTCCCGACTTGGTGGCTGCCATTTGTTGATTACCGAAGCTCCGGCTATTTTCATCCTTATCTACCATCATCATTTCGTCATGAGCGCAGTAATCAATCGCACTGACCAGCAGACTAAGGTGAGTTTTCTTTCTTCGGCTGTTATCATACGTTTGCTGCTCTAACTGGATATCCATGAGCGCAGTGCTTGACTGGTGACCGGGACCCATCATAGGTTCTGGCGTATGGCCAGTCAGACTACGTTCGCCATTTTGGAATGACTGTAACCTCGACGGAACCCGTGCAGGTCGACGCCCGAGTCTTGGCTCCGCCCATTTTGGCATATGGTGGAAAGAGTCGTCAAAAGACAATCGTACGCTATGCGTTTAAATCGCTGTCGACGATCCTGACCGCTATTTTTGGTTTACAGACACCTAACAATGGGACATGGAATATGTAACCCCGGCTCGGCCTTTCCAACTTCTTTGGAACTAACCCGACTACAGGATAGACATGCTTTTTTATGAATCCAAAGCTATCCTAAAGTGGTAGTTGATCATTTTCGAGCAGAAGATGAGATTTAATGAGGCGCAGTGCCTCCAAACGACGAAGGCCTTTATTGATGTGTGTCATCAACTTGGTCCGTACAATATTTTTTCGAAAACCTACTCTCTCATTTTCATTGCATATAGGTATGCAGATTAATGATAAGCCCCGAACGACGTGGTTCAATAGCCAGGGTGCGATCGAGGACGCTCTTGTCGATGCAGCCAGAGACAAGCCTACTCTGATTGTCGCCATCCTGCCGATGAATGCGACTCATGTGTACAACAAGTTAAAACAGTAATTCCCTTGTTTCCCTTCATCTCTAAGACACCTAGCTTTGTTACTCAGTTTCGGTGATTGTGTTGTAAGATTTTTCTATCAAACTTCCATCAATCTCAGTTTGATGCTGTCCTCTAGGTGGGTATTCCTACGCAATGTATGCTTGCGGGCAAATGCTTCTCCGCCAAACCTCAATACTTTGCGAACGTTTGCCTGAAGTAAGCAGAATGACTGTGTAGACTCTTATGCTCAACATTTTGTAGGCTGAATGTCAAGCTCAGAGGGATGAACGTCATCCCTGCCAGAATCTGTGCCTGCTCTGACGGATGTACGGCACCCAACAATGATCATCGGTAAGTTCTTTTCCAGGACTGTCGACACTGCTTATCTTCCATCAGGTGCGGATGTTATGCATCCCCCTCCTGGGGCGAACATCGTCCGTCGTTTACGGCTGCGGTCGGTAGTGTTGATTCTCATACAGCAAAATACTACGCCAGTACGCCCGAGACTTCTGGTTGGCTATATCCTGTTGACATTTGTTTTTGCTAGAGATGCAAGTTCAGAAAGGACGACAGGAGATCATTGAGGATTTCCAGTCCATGTGCAAGGTCAGTTCGGCCGGTTTTTTGTCCATGGTACGTTGAGCCGCAAAACGTTTAGGAGTTGATCCAGGATTGTTCTGACTACCACAAGAATGTAGAGAGAAAGGCGCAGGTCAAGCCCGAGCGCATAATTGTTTACCGCAGTAAGAGTGTTTTGCTCATATGTTTGTCATGTCCACTGAATCATTTAGACGGTGTTTCCGAGGACAGTTCAAGGAGGCTCTCGATACTGGTATGTAAACCCCGTGCGACGTTGTCGTGATCTACTAATCATATTCTTATCAATAGAACAGGACCCCTAATTATCCCCTCAGAGGTTAGGGCAGAAATTCGGTCGATTTCGAAAATTTGTCCGGACTTTCATTGAGATACAGACCCCAAATTTGGTCCGGATTCCGTACCCGACCTACCCTTAGGAGCAAATTTGTCCGGATTTTTGGCCTAACATTAAAAATTCAAATAAAACCATAATTAATTAATTAATTACCCTATCCGTCCAAAACTGCGCACACGGCCACGAGAAGAGAAGTTGAAGGGTAGAATTGTCAGAGTGCCAGTAAACTCCACTTAAGGCTTTAGCAAAAAGCAAAGGAACGTCAATTTAATATCTCTTGATAGATCATATATTCATAAGAGAAAACAATGACAGAGTCTTCGAAGAACCTTAGAGAAAACAAAGTGCGCACCAACCATTGGTCCTGCCGACAAGCCGAACAGCCACTAGGTGGGCATGTCCGGACTTTGACCTTACCTTGTTATCCTGCCACCCATCGTCCGGATCATTGTCTCGACCTACTGACCTCCATACATTGTTTTGTCTGGATCCCACCCTGACATATCAGCTCGAAACCGTAAAATTTGTCCGGATTTTCGCCCCGACCATTGGCGGAATAATCAGGGGTCCTAATAGAACTCGCTGCACTGAAAGGTATGCAGCACGCGGTAGTTCTCTGAAGCGCCTCTAATTCTGTCCTTTACGAATAGCGGCATGCAAAGCACTTGCAGTCGACGCCAAGGTAACATTCATTATCGTTAGAAAACGTCATCACATCCGGTAGGAATGGCTTTTATTTTATTTTGCCTTTATTGATACCTTGCATGATCAGGTTTTTCCCGATGGAGTCCGGCCCCGCAGACAGATCTGAGAACTGTCTCACAGGCACCCTCGTAGACCGAGGTGTCGGACATCCTATTGAATTCGACTTCTAACTCCAAAGTCATGGAGGGTTGTTAGGAACTAGTCGGCCCACTCATTACTCGGTAAGTCTCAATCGTTTCTTCTAGTTTCTTATATATTTACAATGACTTCATTTTAAAGGTTCTACATGATGTAAGTACCTCATGGTTGTTTATTGTTGACCATTTTCCGCCTATATCAGGAGAATAAGATGATGTGCGTCTTCGGAAATCCTCGAGGGTCCGACTGATTTAATATCCTTTTCCTTATAGTCCGGATGACCTTCAAAGCCTCACCAACGCTTTGTGCTCCGTATATGCTAGGTCGACTCGGGCGGTCTCCATCCCGGCACCGGTTTATTGTGAGTTTCTTTGCTATCATCCTATCGTCCTGCTTAATTCTCGATATGCCCAGATGCGGACACGGTCTGTTCCAGGGTAAACAACCACTTCTCTTCCGACTCGCACCTTGAAACAGAGGAGGATTGGAGCGCTTCTTCGGACACAGGTTCGGGAACACCAGCGGAGATACTTGAAAAGTATCGCAAGTTCTTTAAGCCAGTGCACGGGGAGCAGAGGAAGCGGATGTACTTCAAGGTGGATGTATTCGTCAATCTTCTTATTTGTACCATACTGATGAGGTCGCAATAGTGACCCATTCTTTTCCGTATTGATGATTAGCACGTTTTCCGCTCATTACTGTTTACCTGGAATCAGTATACTTTTAACATGTGTTTTCTCCGTGGCGTGATATGTTCGGCAAAAATTTCCGGGAACGAGGTAGGTGTTTTGGGCCGCGGGAGCTGTCGATTGGGTTCTCGACGGCGGCATCCTTGAAATCAAAGCGTTACTTCGATTCCGATAGGTTCTCTCTCTTTTATACTGAACGTGCTTTTCTCACCTTCGAGAGATCATGCTAAGTAACCGTCGTTTCCTTTGTTTTCTTTCCATCACCCTGGTCAGGGTGTTCATGAAGCCAGCACCGGACCCCGAGTACGTGACATTCTACCTGGAACAATGAACCGGTGTCAGTGCGATCAAAACAGTGCCCCAACTTTCTTTCATTCCTCGCTATCATGCAACCAGGTGAGAATTCGCCTCATACTGATGCTCACTTAATTAACGATAGCTCTTCCATAAAGAAGTCGATGAGATCGTTAGCCCGGGTGTCGAAGAGAGTCGATTTAATGAATTTGGTGCGTAGGCGCTACTTCATAGGAATGTGTGACGTGGGCCTAACAACGATCGGAAGATATCAAAGCTATGCCTGAATTTGAGGCACCTAAGGCTGGTGCAAAGGAAATATTGCTGGCTTGCGTCGCCTTTGCCCTAATGCTTGCCGTTCCCGTCGCTCTTTCCATAGAATGGCTGAAATGATTTCACTAACGACGCTGCGCTGGTATGTGTCTCGTGGCGATTCATCATTCTGCCATACCATTCGCATATTTACGGGAAAGCAAAGATCGTCTAATATTGACATTACTGTATACGACTGAATTCTTTCTAAATATGTGTTCAAATTCGGGTCCCAGTCATGACTGAGCAAAAACAGATTCCGTTGTGGGTAAGATCGACTTTTAACTTATTGGGTTCGGTCTGAACCGATCACATCAAGTCTCCTTCCACTGACTACGTGCGAAACGGCCCCGGCATATCATTGTGCTTCCTATTGAAAGCGTCAGAGTTTTTGAAACTTCGCTTGGTCTTTAGAGTATGACGCAGGGAAATCCGATTCCTGTTATTTGGAGGGCCAAGTTCTTAGTGGACTGTCGCGTTAGCTACGCGTGAACAGCCGGTATTATTGAAGACGGGATGCATCTGCAGTGTTTCGACCATGAATCGTTTAGTATTCTCTCATCGCTGTGTCAGTTCATATCACCGCTTGGCTTGTGTTTCCCTAAGCATCGCGCTCAACCAGCACTCCTCATCGCTCCTCATGCATTATTGATTATGTAGAAGCTATGAACCCGAGACCGTTATTCAACAAAGAATCATTTTAACTTTATTTTCAAGTCCGAGTTCGCTAGGTCTGAGTTGTTCATCGTCCACCGTGCTGAAAACCGACAATTTCTCAAACTTCCCATCATCTCTTAGTCGCCGAACTGCCCAGTGATACAAACTTTGCGATAACATGCCGCTACAACCTAGGAGTGTGTATGAGCCATCAGGTATGCGGTACACGTGGTCAGCTACGACTTGCAACGTGTGAGTGGACCCGGCGGGATCCCTGAAGACCAGTTGTCCTGTCGAGGCTTGTCTTCCTTTGGGACCTCACTCAAACCCCACACATCTGCTGACTGAATGCAGTAACCTTCGTACCAGTCGGTATCCTCCGTCTGACCAACCTTTCCCAGCCAAGGATGCAAATCAGGAACCATAATCTTGTTCGCCATTACTTGCTTCCATGACGGTCGCCAACATTTCTTTCTATTCCCAGGTTCAGGATAATAGAAGAACAACTCTGCGCGATTCCAAAGCACCATAGCATCCATGAGAACTTCCCATGCATCCACCGCCGACTGTTCAGCGTCGTACATTGGAATAGAGTGCGTCCTGAGAAGGTATACTGACCCTGCGACTTTATCCAGAGGTTTGGTTGACACGCGATGCTGCATCTGCGCCACAATTTCAAGAGTCATGTCTCGCTGTCGTATCTCCCGCAACGACAACAGCTGTTCATCGAACCTTCTTTGCACCTCGCTCTCCATGGCATCATTGCCAGTCTCCACCCCAATGATCGCGTCTCCAGTGATCTCCTGTAGCGTCCACGCACGTCGAAACCAACTCCGATCACTCTCCAAGTCGCCAAGTGTCAAACGCAGTGGACGACCCAACCCGTTGAAGTAGCACACCACCGACCATTGTTGATAAACGGATCCGATGGTGGGGACGTCGAGCTTCCACTCTTCCAGGCGCAGATGCTCGCCCCTCCTACCGTACTGCCGCAAACACAGAAGATCCAGCCAGGCATATTCTGCTCCAAAGTCCGGTGCAGCTCTATGCCTTGCGTTCAACATCTCGATTCGGACAAGATCAAGGTTGCCGTCGTTCGGCATAGGCACTGGCCACTCATATGCATTAATGGATGTCATCACATTCATGCGTTCCTTCTCGTCGACCCACGCATGTGATATCGCCCATGAATATCGGCGCGCAAGCCAATA
This sequence comes from Armillaria cepistipes, assembly GCA_900157415.1. NCBI lineage: Eukaryota > Fungi > Basidiomycota > Agaricomycetes > Agaricales > Physalacriaceae > Armillaria > Armillaria cepistipes. Next base: position 597,635 of record FTRY01000025.1, read on the forward strand.
AGGCACCACCCGGTTGGCGTACAGGTCCCAAACACGACGAGGGGGCACATCCCGCTCGGTGATCCTGCCATCGACAAGCACCTTTCGTCGCATTGGCGCATCTTCCTCTTCACCGGCGCGTAATTTCTGTTTGATAGTGGCGACGTCATAGTCATACCAGTAAGGCCGCAAAAGTGCATAGGCTGTTCCAAAGTCGTCGTTTCGTTCAATTAATGGTTCAAGAATTGAATGTAGACTGTTTGATTGCGCTATCCAGAAGAAACGAAGGATTTTAGATCCCAGAGAATAAGATGTGCCAAGGATCGCATTGAGCATTTCTAAAAGTCCCTCGATACCGAGGTCAGTGCAGCGAGTGTCGGCAAGAGAAGATGATGTAACTGGTCTACTCCCAGTGTAGGACCGTTGATTCAGCACTGGTCTCAGCAAAGGCAGAGAGTGTAATCTCGGGAAGATCGGGACGTTTGTGATATATCGGTGGACTTTTTCGGACTGATTTAGTTAGCTTCCTCTTAAAATATGACAGACAGAAGTCCTTACCGTTATCATAGCACCAAGATACAAATGAAAGCTTTAACCATTCATCCCACCATTCCGTAACAACCAATCTCTTCGTCCGCTGCCATCGCATCAAACGCTGGATGAATGTTTCTTCTAGTCATGACAACATGTCTGTCAATTTATCGAAAGGAAAACAACAACACATACCAAAGAGACCATAGTTCATGGCCCACCCACAGTATCGAATTGTTGTTGCGCCGAGAGGTTTGTATTGTGCAAACTCGTGTCGTGGTCATGGTCGAAGGCAAACAATGTGGACTAGTGCTCAGACGATCAAAGCGTATCGCCATTGGCTATGCTATTAAAGGATAGGCACCAGCGCCCAGATTCGAGCCCCAATTAGAAGAGCACGCATACGAATATGGGAGGTATGATTTATGTAACGCGGCGATGTACATCTGAGTGAGCCTAGTTCATACAGGAGAAATATGGGACCGTCTCGCTAGGTCCAAGAGAGAGAATACGGGAAAGCTAGTGGTAGTCGCGGATGTAGCTACGAACAAGCGGAGAACTACGGGAATGGCATCCGAATGTGCACGTGGTCGCGGAAGGACCGGACCGTGCCAATGCTCCCAAAGACTGTTAGAGTTCTGTGAAGACTCACAAGTTGTACGAGTTTTGCATGGGATAAGGCATGTATCCCATAAGCGCATCGCTGTTCGACGCATATATGCGTCATTTTTACAGGTTACATCTCCATCAATGAGGCAGCGCCCAAGTTCCGAGGGTTCACCGGATCAAAGTCGGGCACGTAGAATTTTGCGTTTTCCCCTTGCACGCTTGCGTTCCCTTGCGAGTTTCCGTTTGCATTTGCATTTGCGTTCATATGCACGCGTTTGAATAAATTGCATTTGCGTTCGATCAAATGCATTTGCGTTTCGAGTGTGACATCATTTGCGTGCGTGACATGATCGACTCTCTCGAGTCTTTGATGCCTCTCCTCAGTAGACCTGTGCATTGTGTGTTATAAATCCAGTTGCAACACGTAGAAACGTCGATGATAGTTGTGAGCCCGGCAATAGGTACAGCCACATTACTAGACATCGGTATGCACCAGGATAATTGGTATCCTTGGAATAGCCATGGACCGGAGGAAGAGAAGGATACTCGTGAAGGAAACGAGTCGGAACTTGAGGTAAGCTTCCAGGAAATAAAATGAGCATAGTGGGACTGAAATTTTACAGATAGGGCCGGAATATGATAAAGAGGAGTTAGCGAAATGGCACAGAACCGAGCTGGAGAAGGAAGAGGTGAGGAAACAAATGCAAAGGTGAACACACCCAAGACCTACATTGCTGAGAAAGGGCACGAGAAAGCGGCGGGCTGCATCCAAAATTCCAGCAGAATCGGTTGAGCTAAGACCCACCGATGATAGCGAGGAATATCAGCCACCAGCTAAGCGTACCCGTCGCAAATTGAGGGATGGTGATTCTAACTCAGCAGATGATAGTCTATATAAAGTCAGTATGCCAACTTTTAGTACACAGATTAATTAAACGAGATGGTAACGGGTAGAAAGCTGGCGACACCGGAGTTGAACTCGATTTAAATTAGTGTCAAACGCAAACATGACAGGTCTGTCACATTTGCGTTCATTTGCGTTCACCTTGTAACGCATGCGTTCTCTTCACATTGCATGCGTTAGATATTTTACCGTTTGCGTTCATGCTTAAACGCTTGCGAGAAATGTTAGAACGCATGCGTTCACTTTCAAACACATGCATAGATCATGTCGACGCATGCGTTTGTGATTGAAACACTTGCGTTACCTCCATTGGTGCATGCGTTCACATAATCTGACTCATGTG